>CM077463.1:8230054-9430054 GCA_039654755.1 Calcarius lapponicus
TACTTAAAATTCTAGTAGAAAAAAATGCACACATCTACTGGTGAATTCTTAATTACAAGTATTTTTTATGTTCTTTCTTACATCTTACCTAATCTTCCCTTCACCAAGATCTTGTCCTGTTGCTATTCAGTCCTACAGTGGACTTCACTAAGACTACAGGCTTCTGCTGCACCTCCATACCAGGTTGCTGTATCTCATATTTTTGTGTCACTACATTATTTCTTCTCCTGATCAGCAATGCTTCAGGCAGCAAATCTGCTTTATCTGTATATAACAATGAAATTCCTTAAATAATGTGTATATGTGGTTTTTTTTTTCCATTTTACATGCACTTCATATAAGCATCTACAGATGAAGTCATCCTGATTTCTTGTGTAAATGCACAGACAAAATCAGCAGCAAATCTGAACCCATTTAATGTTGTACCTATTTGAACATGACCTGTAAGCACTGCTTATGAGTTGTTGGTGACAACTAATACCTCTTCATTTTCCTTCCTCCTTTTGTTATCTGATCCCTTCTAAATGGTTGAAGCCGTGGTTTCTAAATATTTAATCACACAAAACTTCCCAGAAGGATTAAGTAGAATTTACAGCAATGAGTGAGCAATTCTGCTTTCTGTCCTATTTATTGTATTGGTGGGTAGGAGCTAGAGCTGCTGGGGGATTTTTGGTTTGTTTTTGTGTTTTTGGGGCTCCTCTCAATGAAATCAACATTTGGGTAACAGGATTAAAGATTTCTTAATCTAAGAAACTGACTGTGCAGTCAAGTGGAGACCTGACGGATAACAGTGAGGGCACAGCAGCTATCATGCTATGTGTTGGTGTCACTAATCTTCCAGGGAGGCTGGACATATGCAGGGATGCTACTGGAGTTGTTACTGAAACTCAATAATGCACACCATTAAATACCCAGTATCACCTGTTTCAGTTCTTTGCCTTGCAGACACATCTAAAGTCAGCCAGGGGAGGGACAAGTTAGCTCACTATACAGAATTTGGGTCAATTCATTGAAATGTAATAGCTGTGAAATTGGGAAATAGGAAACCCAAGAGCAAATGGATGAGCAGCATAGGAGCATAAATGCCTAATTAACTGCAGGCATTTTGGTGATCATGTTCAGGACAAATTTCAGGAATTGTCCCTCAGCAGCAAAAGAAGTCTTCGAGAAATAGCTCTCAAATGGTAGTTCCATAATGGTAAGATATTTTTCAGCAGGAGAACTTTCTGATAGTAGGAATCCTGTTGAAAAATACATCATTGTGAATTGGAAAAGGATGCTTAGGACTTTTTATTGTCATTCACTCACTAATATGACATACCTGTTTAAGAAAATTACAAAATAAAATATATTAAAAATCAGAAAATAAGAAATTATCTTCATTCTGCCATTACTTTAAACTGTTCTAAATCAAGAAATAAACCTGGAAAGAAAAAATTATTCTGCTTAAAATTGTTTACCTTTTTAATCTCCAACCTCACTTAGAGGTCAAATTTATAAATGTTTAGGAAGTCAGGTTAAATACCTGTTTAATGAAAAAATAAAATTTATTTCAAGATCATGCAACAAGAGAGGGTTTCAACTGTTACTTGTCTCAGTTGTTTATACAGTTATTGAAAGGGTTAAGTAGCATACTATCAGTCATGCATATGAAATTTGGAGTGAGAGCAGGCAAGTGGATTTGAGGTTGTTCTCCTTCAGTTCATTCAAGGTTCACTGAATAGGAAAGTGAATTTTTATTATCACTTCCTGTGAATGAGCAGTTGACAGGACCCATCAGGGAACTGCCAGAAACCTTAAGAGTTTCAAGTATGAAGCCCAGAGTCCACTGCAAAGTTTCCATGACAACACACTCATTAAAATAAAAGGAAATTGTGCCTGATATTTACAGCTTTCAGCATATGGTTGAAAGCCTTGTATCTCAGATTTCCAAAGTATTTACACCTGGGACCCAAGAAAGCAGGCTGTCATGAAATAAAGGGTAGTTGTAACACTTAGCTGTGAAAGTGGAAAGGTTGTTTGCAGGTTAGATTTCAGCATTCTTCAATTTCTTGAATTGTAGCAAACATCTCTTCTGTCTCTTTCTGTGGTGTGCTAAAGGGTGAAATGGACTTAATATTAGCTTGAAAACAGACTTGAGGGAAGGTTTTAGTGAGAGCAGTTTTTCTGAAGACAGGGATCTTCTTCCAAGACAAGGGACTTAACTCTGAAAAGAATCAAATTAAATTTATTTAGCTACAAATATCTAAATTGTGAAAGATAAATCATCGCTGATACTTTCTCAGGCTTGGTAGCAATCACATTATAGTAAAGAACCACAGGGATGAAGGGCAACAATAATAACATAGGTTTTTTGTTTGAGATACTAAAGTCCTACTGAGTTCTTTTCTTTAGTATCCCCACTCCTTACACTGCCCTTTTCTACTCTCTCCCTTAACAATCATTTTGGGTCTCTTTTTGTGGCTTTATGCCAAGTTATTTTATTTTTAAACAGGTGAGAAAGCTCACAATGGGGATAAAATAATTAAGTGGAAAAGAAAAAGAATGTCAAGACAGTAACAGAACTAGAAAGTATTGTTTGATTTGGGCCAAGCACAGGTCTTGTTGTCCCTGATTCTTCAATTTCTGCAATCATCCAAGAGGTCGGGCTATAAAATTACTGTTGCTTATTTTGACCTTTGAATGGATGAATCTCACACTTATCAGTTAATAGTAATGCAGGACAGTACTCTTAAAAGATATCATAACAGATTTAAGAAAAGTAAAAAACCTTACAAATAGACACAGGCACATGTAAATATACCTCAAATTTCATAATTGCCCAGCACACACTTTGGCTGTACATTATACTGAGTCTTCTTCTTCCCTGACTGTACAAGTACCTTTATGCTGGCTGCTTGCCCAAGCAGGTATCAAATTGTAGTGTGTGAGTAATGTCTTAGGTGAACAAAAACATCACTGAGGGATGTGTGTCAACTGCTTGGGAGGATATGTTTATGCATGTGATTATATCAGAATTAGCCTATTTATAGTTTCTGACTTGGTAAATGGCCTGCAAGGTCAGACAGTTGGACTCCTCTCTTTCCCTTGATCCCAGTGTTTGGGCTTTGATGTCCTTTGGGCCTTATTCAGTGCAGAAGCATTTGTTGCTTTCTGTTCTGCATCTGGTCAGGTGGAGTAGAGACAGACCTCAGCAAGAAATTGCTGTCCCTGACTGTGAAGTGTCAACAATTCTGTGCCTTTGAAGGAAAGGAAAACATTTTTCTGTCTCTCCAGTTCATCAAATTTAGCCATTTTCCCAAGCAATTTTTGAAGGAATCTTGCAGTTTCTCTCTTTTCTATCCTAAGTTTGTAGTCTCCTCTTTGTTACTGATAGCTGCATTTGTTCATTTATAGCTGGCTGCTTTAGTTTCTATGGTTTTCATATTTAGCTGTCTTTCCCTTGCACACTAAGACAACACTCTCTCCCCTCTGGCTTCCTAGAAATCCTTACTCCAGTACTCTGGTCATTAGTTGGTTGCAGATAGGGTAGGAACACTGTTTTGCCTACTGGAGGAAGGTAAAAGTCCTTCAAGTCTCAGGATGGTCTTTTTCTCACCTGAAAACTCTCTCTGGATGAGATCCCCCTGCCAGGACCTCCTTAGAGGTACAGACCCTGCTAATAAGCCTGTGAACTTTTCAGCTCTCTTTGTCAAAGTACGTTCCAGCACCATCTACTAATTTTCTTAATTTTACCACCTTCATACTGTTAGACCACAAACCACAGCCACTGCATCAACCACATATCTAGCATGTACGTGTAACTGTTTATTCCAGACGTATAACTATGACCCTCTGGTTCCTCAGACAGGAAACATAAGACAAGAATACACTAAACTAGTTGGTTGTGTATTAGAAAAGAAGAGTCAGCCAGTTCATAAAACCCAAGTGTAATCTCAAAGTGATCCCAAATCAATTCTCAAAAATAAGCAAATAACTTTTTTCTCAGAGTGGAAATTCTTGGCAATGTCGTTCCATTTCTAGGCCCTACACAGAATAGGTTGTATCTCAAGAGTTTCTGCTTCATTTCAAGGCTTGCCTGATCTCTAGCAGAGCTTCTGACAATAAATCTTATAGGAGCTTAATGACCTGTAGCCCTTTTCATAGTGCTGGCTTTTTTCCCCCCTGTACATGAAAAGTGGTATCAATCTTTCCATCCTTCAGTCATGAGAAATATATCCTTGAGATAGTCTAGAAAAGAACAGGAATGACCTTGGAAAGACAAAAGAAGTGATGAAAGTTATAGTGGGAAATGAGCTGGCAGGGTCATATGGAGAGCAAGGGGATCTCAATAATAAATATCCTTTTCATGATTCTGATTTTTTAGGACTCAGAAGGATACTTAGAATAAATTAGCTGAAATATTTGGTAGGTTGTTTCAAGTATTGTGATGGCTTTGAAAATATCAGAAATGCTGATAGTGTTTCTTTAAATGTTTTTTACATGCTTTTCAACACAGAAGCCACTGACTGTGTGGAGGTAAGTGTAAAACATACAAGAGGAATCTTAGTGAGAGAAAGAAAACTTTGGTATATGAGGTCTTTCATTACAGTTCAGGATTTTTTAAGAATTTCTGTTGTCAGATGAAACTATTAGAAAATATTTTTACAAGTAACATCCAGAAGAGCTAGTACTAAAAAAACAGTACTCTGTTTTCACAGTGATTTCATTGCCTTGATGGTGTAAATCAGTGCAGATTGAGTTTCTCTTTTCCCAAGATCATACATCGGTTTTGTGGAACCACTTCACAAACTGAAAAAAAAAATTAGAAAGCTTTAAAATATGACACCACAGTGAAGGGATTCACTAGCAGTTCCACTGTATTACAGATGTCAGTAGATCCTTGAGCCCTAGTGTCATGCTGACTGCTTGCTGTATGCTGTAGACTAGCATCACCCACTCCATGGTGCTTCGGGAAATTCAGGGATGTACACGGAGTGGCTCAAAGAGTTTTCTTATGGACTTGAAAGACTAAGAGATTGTGAAGATCCTGGATAAATTCTATTCCAAGGACTCCCATGGTGCTGGGGAAGGTTGCAAATATTAGCAAATTTGTGGTGATGGACTTACTATACTTGCTGCAAGCAGACTTACAGGATGAATGTAGGTGTCTGCAAGGTGTCTGCCCCTTAGCCAGCATCTTTGGAAAATTCCCCCTTTTTTGAACTAAGAGTCATCTCACTTCTCTGGCATTTGAGCTTTCTTTTCATCACAAGCATCATCTGACAGCACTCAGCCAGTTAGCAGCATGTAATTGGCCTCTTCCCATACTAAAGGCACCCAGGTCTCAGAGAGCAACCGCAGGCCTCGCAGACATTGTTTTTCTGTCTGTGTATAGCAGACGCTAATAAAAAACATCTGCTCTTATTCCTTTTCCCCTTCTCTATCAGGAAGCTGTCCACAGAAGTCTGTGAAATGATTTGGGTTTGGGATCTGAAATTTTTGGACCACAGACAGAATAAAAGCATATGGCTGATGAGGATCAGAGGGCCCTCACCATGACTGAAGAGATAAACATTTCATGCCCAGAAATCCGTGCATTCTGTCTTCAGAGCTCTTCTAGGATGTGATGGATAGGCACCAGCATATTTTGCTAGGATTTATTTTATGGAGTAGTAATTGGGCTGATGGACAAATTTGCCCATTTTAAGCTGTTAATAGGCTGGAAATGCCATTTTGATGTGCTTTGGATAATGTGTGATTATAAGAACATAAAATGCTGATGTCACAGGGATATTAGTAAGGAAAGTTTCTGCTAGAATTCCTCGAGACTCAGCCCCTCCCCAGGGCTGTGCATATAAGGAGTAGGAGGCTGTGAACTCAGGAAGTTGTGTTAAGTTTTAGGAAGAACAGAAGAGCTTCTCTTTGGTGTCCTGTACCTGCTCTCTGCTCCAGAAATCTTCACACTGTCCCAAGTACAGAACAGTAATTGTCATTTGATTCAGTTTAGTGGCTGAGTGAGTGACCTACCTCTTCCTTGCTAGATCTGAAATGGAAAATGATGGTTGCAGGAAGGAGTGTGCTTAGGGCTACAGGGCTTTTACATCACCATAGAAAACAAATTTTTGGGTAATATATTATGTCCAACTTTCTAATGTGAACTTTAAAGACTATTTTTTTGCATGATCTTATTTTCAAGTGTGTATTGCTCTGGATGTGTTTTCAAAAGACATTTTTGAAAGTTTTGATGGAAAATAGCTGTGTAGAAGAACTTCACAGCACCAGCCATCCAGTTCTGGCTCACACTAACCATGTCAGTACAGCTTGCAAAGAGTACTGTTCTGAGGAATCAAAGAGATTGGGAACTGGATTCCAATACATTAATACAAAACTCTGTCATTAATATTTAGTTGAAAAATACAAAACCTATCAATATTGCCTCCTGCTTTTGAATAAACCCATAGAGATCTGAGTTTTGTTTACTGCGATTTTTTTCTTTCAGTTTAATTTCTTTTGCTCTTTGTTCATGAACTTAACATCTAACTAAACCTTTATTCACAGATGGGGACTTGTGTATGTCATTTTCAACACATACCGTTGTGCAGGTGCTGTAAAGAAAAGTAGTCCCTTTCCTTACATTATTTATGGCTTTTTTGTGCAGAGAGGTGAGACATTAAATGGTTCAATAACTGTCTTCTATTTAATTGTGTCAGCAAGAAGAGTCTATTCTTTCCTGTACTTTCCATTCCCCAGTACTCTGCTTTGTTTTTTTTTTTCTGGCTGTCTTTGATCTGTAAAGACACAGTCTTGTCTTCCTGAAATTGTATCTTCAGCAGGGATAGTAGGTGAATTGGATCAGATAAAATAAAACCTGATCTGAACACAATCCTAAAACTCAAGCTGAATCAGAATAGCTCCAACTGGCACCAGTGGCTCTTTGACCTTCAAAATCAATGCAGCAAAGAAGTTACTACATTTCTAAATTACATGGATGTCATTGTTAGTTAGGCACATTTCAAAATATAAACATACACAAAGCGCTTTATTAAATTTCCTGCAGACCTGGAAGCTCAGAGTAAAACCAGCCATGAAAAAATACTGTGGATGTATCAGAATTCTCATGGCTTGGGGGAAGATGAACAGACACAGAAAAAGCATTAAAAATATTCTGTGGTGCTTTTGCTACTAGGGCCACAGTCCTTAAAATGCTTGCACAAAAGAAATTTTTCTTCAGTTTCTTACAAATGAAAGAATCTTTTTCCTGGTCAGTGTCATGCTAGAGTAAGTAAACT
Organism: Calcarius lapponicus; assembly: GCA_039654755.1. Classification (NCBI taxonomy): domain Eukaryota; kingdom Metazoa; phylum Chordata; class Aves; order Passeriformes; family Fringillidae; genus Calcarius; species Calcarius lapponicus. The sequence continues at coordinate 8,237,326 of CM077463.1, forward strand.
ACTTTTAACCCTTACCTCACCTACAAGGATAGTACTGTAATCACTAATTAGTATCTTTCCTTTTGGAATAAAATTATATTTTCCAAAGTCCAGTGCTCTATCAGATGAGAAAACCAGCAGTGAGAAGTGTGTAACTGCACCCATTCTTCCCTTCATCATGAGAAAGCTTCTGGAGGTAGGTCTGACAGGTGGTGTAAACCCAGCAATGGGATTTCTTCAGCATCATAGATGTCCTCATAACTCATCAGTGTGCAGGATACTTTTATATGTCTTTTTTTTATGAAATAAACTGATGAGAGTACATATAATAAAACATAAGAATAGTTTGAATAGAAAAAAAGTGTGATTTTGTGTTGCCTCATTGGAAAGAAAAATAAATTGTGTTTATAGAACCTGTTAACCAATTTGATGCTCATAACAATAATTGCAGGAGTGATAATAACTGTAATCGTTGTACTATGAAATGAACATTGGGGAAAAAGGCTGTGCTAACAATAATCACTGGAATAGACAGCCACTGGAGCATGTAATCAAACAAATCACTGAAGAAATCACCGTGACACTTCTTGGATCAATAATATAAATGGTTTGGTACTTACATAAGTGAAAAGAATGAGAGCAATTAATTCCATTGTTGCAAATCATTGATCAGCTGCCTTAAAAAAGTGTGACTTTTAAAACCTAAAATATTCCTTTGTGTCACGAGTCCTCGCAATGAGCCATTGAAATTGAAAGTATATCTTCAGCTGATGCAAAGAAATATAAGTTCATTGAAGTCAATGGTATCAAGGCATTTTAGATCAAGGACTAAATACCTTCAGTTTTGATAGAGAAGCCTAGAAGAACACCACTAAGTGGGTACTTCATCTTTGGTGGCAATGACTGTCTAGATATTGTTTGGCTCCTTAGGTAACTGGATGAGTTGGAAGATTCAGAAAGGCCTCAGAAATAAGGAAAATAAAATTGACAAATGGCTGCAACACAGGGGGGAAAAGTAGAAAAGAATTGTATAATAACTGAGAGAAGAAGATGGAGAGGAAGGGGAGAGAGAGTGAGCTCACAGGACAGGACTTTCAAAGGCACCTTTGTATCTTAGGATACTTAGGTACTTACCATAAAGAACATTGTGATTTTCAAAAGGTTACATATATTGGGGTGGTCACATTAAAAAGAACACCTCAGTGTCTAAACTCCATGCTTGGGCATGATGTAACAGAGGTTAAGGCTGTCTGAACTCTTGTCAGATCACTGCCAGTCCATTGGCAGATCAGTTTGGAAAGATGCTAGTTCTCTTTTCTCACTTTTTTGTGTGGACAGAAAAAAGTTTGGTAGAAATTGGCCTCTGTCTAGGCCCAGGCAAAATAGGAATGAGACAGCATCTGGCATTTAAACAGGTGTAAAAATTAAATACCTTCCAAGTTTAACAGCACCTGACCAGTGATCTGTGGATTTTAAATCTGGGGTTATGCCCTAAGTCCTAGCAGGGTGCACAATGTTCCTTGATGGATCATATCTCAAAGCAAAAGTGTCTAACTCATGTCAGCAACATTTTACTTAAGTTTAGTTTGGATCTTTGAAACCCACATAATAAAACAAGCAAGCAAGCAAACAAACAAAAACATTTGTTGAAGATTATTTACTAACCTGTTCAATATGCTTATCTACATTCTTTGTGCAACAGTGATATTAATGCAAAATTATGAATTGTTTTGTTTTAAAGGAACATTTGTGTTTAAATGTCTTAGCTTCAATATATTCACCTACTGAGCATAATTATATCTTTAATAAAATTATTGATTGGGCCAAATTGGTAAAAAAGTTGCAGTTAAATGGCAAGGGATTCAAGACGACTGATTAGGAAAAGTGAGTTTTAATGAATTTTTACAATGAATTGTTTTGAAATTCAAAACAAAATATAATAATAACTAAATATAATTAGTTATATCAGCTAAAAATCAAAACTTACATGTTTCAATAGTCTGGATGATTTTTAGAGTTACTTAGATCCTATATAATATAGGATATTCAATCTTGGATGACTTTGTCAGGAGGAGCAAGTTTCCCCTGCTATAAAAAAATCTATAATGAAAGGGTCTTTCATGGATATAAAAAGACACCAAACTATGTCACTGTCTTTCTGTAATATGAAGGATGGTAGAGGTAGAAATCAACGGTGATTTTACATCAGAAGGGTTTTACCTGTATACACATTGCCAAGGTAGCAAAACAGAGCTGTAGGAGATTCTTTACAGTAATTGCATTAGTTGTGTAATAATAGTAACAAAGATACCATAAACAGCATTATAACAAGCTAAAGCCTTATTCTTTCATTTATATAGGATCCAAATGTTTAGTGGAACATTTCTGTGTTTAGCAGCTTTCATAAGGAAATAAGATTGATGAGGACTAGAGTGGGAAACAAAGGTAAAACAAGTTGCTCATGATTGCAAAACAAATCAGTGTCACAAGCCAGGAACAAGATAGCCAGTCTTCTTTCTTACAGACTTTTCATTTTTTCCATCATAAGAATAGCATAAAATGATTAAAATTAACTAGAAGAATGAAAATTAAATTAACATCTGTAGGATTACCATTAGCAAATCATGCATGAATTTTTGCTACTTATTCTAAATGTAACAAAGAACTACTCATCTGCTTAATGTTCAAACCTTGATTCTGTATTATTTGAAGCACTGAAAATAAAAAATAAAACCATGCTAAGGACAGTTATCAGCTGGCTAGATCAAGGATCACATTTGTAGAGGTTTTAGGTGTTTATTAGGTAGCTTTCTGGAGTCTGATGTCCACCTCTCACTGCTTTATTAGTGGAATGCATTGGAAATGAAAGAGAAAAAAAGCAGAAGCAACACAAGATTGACTTGCTGATTTAGGGAAAAATAAATTTTTCTGTTAGAAGTCAACCTAAAGAACTGTCGTTTCCTATTGATCGGTATGTTTTAAATTACTGTACTGGTACTGAGCTACTCAAAATCCTATTATGTTCCTATATTATCCTCTCTTAGCTCCTCTTCTGTCCAGGCTCATCTAAGCTGTGCATTAGCTGAGTAAACAGTTGGTTGTTGGCAAACAAAATGTGTGATAAACAAGCTTATTTTACCTTTCTTCACTAAGGGCTGAAATTGGCCTTTGTTTCTCACACTTAGTTAATTTCCACAAAACTTGTTGAAGTGTGACTTTGTTACCTTTATCCCACCATCAGACTGGACTAAAATTGTCCAGTGGGTTCAAATGTCACTGCAGACAATTGGACAGATATCTGCACAAAGAACACAAATCACATCAAGATTTTTTCTTTAGGAGAAAAAATAGCAGAAAATAGGTGTAGCCGATCTTGCTTTACTTTTGCATTGTCACAATTTACTTTTTAGTTTCATTTTGCAAATGTGAATCATAAACGGGTGGTGATTATTGTTCTCAAGGAAGACTTTTGTTTCATCTTATTCATACACTGGGAGATCAATGTGGCTTTGGTTTTTCAAACAAATATCCAGTGTAATTCAAATACAGCTCCTGGATTATACAAAACACTGAAGTCTAATTAATTCATGATTATTGAAAAAAAGAGAACTAAATAATATTATTTTTAGAGCCAATGTCCTAACTGCATCATGAACATTAAGTAACCAAGACCTATCATCTCAGTTTTCTGATTATTAATTTAAAAATAAATGTGAAATTTTGCCAAAATATGGATCAAATATTTTCTTCAGTTCTTTTATTTTCATTCTTTCTTGAGTGTCTGGAATTTATCTCAGGACCAAATGTGCTGAAATAATGAGGGATGATATTTGATATAATAAGGGGATGGTATTCAAACCTGAACCTTTACAAGAACATTGCATGACAATTGCAGCCCAAATTTGCTAAATTGACAAGTATTTGTCTCAAGTTCTAAAAAACATGCAAAATGCTGATGGTTTCCTGAGGAGGAAGGAACATTTAATAAACGTGGCATTGAGAAATATAAATGCTTTTGAACAAAAATGGGATTCCACAGAACACAAAGAAATGCGGACTGAGTAAGTGCTGCATTTATTAGCAATAGTCCTATTTGGTAATGAAATATTCTGTCCAGAAGAGTAGCAAAATTAGACTGGATGAAACACTGAGGAAAATATCAGAGGAAACAATAATGTATTAGCAAAAAGGACAAGATGATCTACCCAGTGGACACTTGTAATTGTTACAATTCAAATCAGAATCTGCTGTAACTGAGAATGTCTAGAGTCATTGTGTTCCTTTAAAAGAGGCAGAGATGCTGCCAATTATGACAATTGTCGTGAAGTACTACATTCACTGAAAATCTTGGACATTTTTATGTTTCTGGAGGGTAATGCAGATGTTTCTCTATTCAAGGCTTCATTTGTTTTCATGTAAAAGGAAGGAAAGAAGATTGGAAGAGAGGCATTTCTGTTCATGTGCACCATATCCTCCAAAAGTGGAGACAGGGGAGGAAGAATCAAAAGAATAAATTCAGGAATAAGAAGTGGAATATGACATGTATAATCAGCAACTCATCCTGAAATTGAGGTGGAGAATTTCATTGTTGGCAAATTTGTCTTTATAATCTAAATGGTTTCACCTTTGAAGAACTGAGCTGCCCAGGCTCTCCAATGGGAAGTGTTTAGTAGTGCTATAAGAGCTCTATGCCATCTAAAGCCATGTCAGCTGTTTATCCTCTGTAATGCAACAAACCTGCTGGAATGCTCCTGCCCCCAGCTCCCTAAGGCTCCTGTCCTTATGTCCTCACCTGCAGAGAAGGTCCTGGCAGGGATTGCAAATCTCGCACAGGTGATGGGCTCACAAAAGCTGCTTTTCTGCACAACAGGAAATTAACCCCAGTATCTGCGCTCAGTAACAACTGCTCACATCCAGGATCTTGTGATACCTGACACCCAACTTTCTCTGTCCCTATATTAGACAACTAAAGCAAATAATTCTGTCTGACCCTATGATCCCTAAAGATACAGATGCCAGGAGGGGATCATTCATCACATTTGAAAGGAGATGTTTGAATACAGTGAAATGTTCTCGGGATGTGAACAACTCTGCTCCACTGACTGTAGAAGATCTATATCTCTACAGATATCTGTCTATATCTATCTCTATTCATCTACATCTCTCTTTCCCTCCCTCCATTCCAATCCTCCACCTTGTGTCTTCATCATCTCTATAGGTGAATTAGATGATGCAAAAAGTTTTCCAAAAGTTAAAGATACCCGAGGTAAATTTGAGCTTCATTTCCATATTCTGCTTTCCACCTAGGATAATTTGAGATCACTCTAACAACAAATGGGTCAAAATGGTAATTCAGAAATTCTGATAGAGCAGTTTGGAAGCCTTGGTTTACCTTTTCTCTCTGACATCCTGGCAAACGGGTCACATATTCCTTCAGGCATACCGTAGCACAGGGAGTAGCATACTGAATAAACTGGACCATTTCCACTGCTTTATGCAACACTTGGTTTCTAGGAACTGCATTGAAAATACTTTCTAACAGGCAAAATGGTGGTGAAAAGCAGGTTTGCTTTCCTAAAATATTATATGCCCTAGCTCCTCTCCAAGAATATCTGTGCAGGAGGACATGGAGCAGTCAACTGGGAAATGAAAAATGGGAGTACAGAATTAGATTAGCAAGGTAAAGATATTCTGATCACAAAGGGATCTTTTACTTATAAAGTAAGAGCACTGCTGAGACCTGAATCAAGGCTAAAGTAAATTTGGCCAGTCTTTTGGCCACAGACATCCTAATAAAAACCTGAAAGTCTCATGTTAGCAATCAAGAGACCGTAATTTGCAGTACAAAATAAATTCATGAAATTATTATGAAACTTCAAAACAAGATCTCATTCAGAGTCTCCAAACTGCCTTCAGTAACTTTATTTCCTTTACAAGGGATAGAAAACTGTAAGGCATTGAAGCAGAATAAAAATGATGAAGGTTTTTCAATGGGCTCATTGTAGCAATAAAGAAAATAAACTATCAAACTGGCCTTTATTGTCAAGGTAAAGAGACATTTTTGTGCTGAACGTTTCTACGCTGATTTGTGAGACACACTGTCTCCATGTAAAGTTTACATCTATATCCTATTCACATTTTGGTCCTGAATACAGCAAGAAAAAATAGGTTAAAATAACTGGGAATTATTCTCAAAAAAATTATGTCACCATTACCTCAGAGTAAATGTGTCTTTAGCTTTTTGTTGCTCCTTAAATAGCTTTTTTGTGCTGCTAGAGTTTAAGCACTGCTGGAACTCTGTCAATTCTTGACCTTATTTTTTTTCTTGCCTAAGTAAGGAAAACTCCCAGCTGATTGTAAGAGTGCTCTGTTGCCATCACAAAAGACCCTCTTCTTTGGGAAAAAAAAAGCTGAATTTCCGGTGTGAGATCATCAGGTTCAAGAAAAGGAGAAAAAATGCTCTAAAAAAAATAACTGAAGCAGACAGCAGAGCAGGAATTGGTGATTATCTGGCAGACAGTCAGATCAACACTCATGGCAAGGAACGAGGAACACTGCAGCTGCAGGCTAAAAAAAAAAATTGGTGAGTCTAAACAGTGAGCATTTATCAACAACTGGAAGCATTTAGACAAAGCAACTAATTTTTCATTGTTCTCCTTTATAATAATTTTTTTGCTGCATTCTTCTCCAGTCAGAAAGGCAATTAGCATACAGAGTTCTCATCAGTCCTTCTGGGAGCTTTCTCTTCTTTCCAGGACTGACACAGTAGAGCTGGTTGCACACAAGCAGTTTTTGGCATGACTAAAAGATCTGGGGGCAAGGCAGATAGTCTGCATAATTTATTTACTTTTAAAGGGATAACAGAGGCACTGTTCCAAACAAGCTGAATTCTGGTGGGAAAGAGCTTGTTCTTCCCCAGTTATGCTCTGTGTTCGAAGTACTCTTTAGAAGTTTAGGGCCTTGGCCAAATAACATTTGGTCCCTTTCAGATGCCTTGGGCTATACTGCTGAGACAGAGAGAAGCAGAGTTCATGGACTGATCTCTTCTCACAGAATTTCAGTTTGGAGACCTCACAAAGTTGAGAGAGGCATCACAGGCTTGCTCACTTCTCTTACTATTGCAGCTTCTCAGAAGGAGGTGTGCACTGGACTTGTTAAAAATTGGGGTAGAGAGAAACATAAGAGTATCAAAAGTAATTTATGAGTGGTGGGATGAGTTTTGCTTCTACTCTAATCAAGAGGATAAAGTCACAGATCAATGATGCTCTTATCATGAGCTATCCCCATCTTACCCCTTACGATTCCCTTTGGTACGTGGGCCATGAAGGTACAATCTATCCTCAGCATTTAACAGAGGGCTTTTTCCTTTCTTTTCTTAATGAATTTAGAGACTTTACACATAACATGGAGGCAAAATGCTTTGGAAAGTGCTGTATTACAGAGGGAAAGCTCAGCATACATGTGAGTGTATCTCAGGCACTAGGGCCTGTAAAAGCAGATTAGATAAACACACGAAAATATGTATGTAAGAAAGCAATTTTTTCCTACGGGAAAAGTGACTGAATGCTCAAAGCAGTTTTTATTATTTCCTGTCAGATACATCAACTGAGGGCTTCATTTATACTAATAGTATGTAATTCATTGCATTGAGAATTAACTAGGTGGCAGTAATCACTCAATGATCTCAGATGCATATCACAAAACTTATGAGTTTTCTTGTCAGATTAAAATTGGGGGAGGATGGACAAGTTTCAGGTCTTAAAAGAATATTTTGTCTTAATTGAGCTTTGCAGCAGCTTATGTAGCAGATTTATTACTAGCACAAAGAAAGCATTCATGGGTCCTACTTCATCACTGATATTGCAGATGCACAGAGCCTTTAACTCTATGTGCTAAAAAGAGCTGCTGCATTTAGAAAACTTTATTTAGAGAACTTTACTTTTTACTTCTCAAACTGTTAACAGAAAATGCATAAAAACATACTGTGCAGAATATTATCCACTGTTGCTTCATCCTCACAGGTACATCACTGTTCCACAATTTTCGCACAAAATGTGTGCCTCAGGAATGCATGGGGAGAGAAAAATAGGAAGAAAAGTGGTGGAGTCCTGATGGAACCGACAAAATAGTTTAAAAAAAGAACACAAAATATGGTGTAAATCTTGATACAAGCCTTTGTCTCCTAAAAACATTTATTATGAAATTGTTATAGACAAAAATTCTTCAGTCTGTGTCAGTAGCAGTAACTGGGAGGATAAGAACAAAAGTAAATTGTAAGCTATAAGAGCCTCATCATTGTACAGCTTCCAGGATAGATGCTCCACTAGAAATACAACTCTCTGAAGACCTTACTTCAAAATCTTTTGGTGGGAAGGTAGCCAGCTTCTGCCTGTGAAAACTCTAGGGTGCATTTTTCCTGTAGTCCATAGTTTCCCCATGAATGTTAGGAGATTGGCTGATTTGTAGACAGATTTGAGAAGGTTGCTTGACTTTATTTGTAAGGGTTTTTTAAAGTTTTCTCAATTTTGAACTAATGTGATTCAGTCAATATTTGTCTAGTCTGGGACTAGAAGTTTTCAAATGGTGTCTTTGAGTTCATGTTACGAAGCTGTTATTAGTTCTGTGGGGACACTTTAGAATATGCTACTTGACAGGTATGAGAAAAGAAAATAGAAATACAGTACACCAGACAGAAATTCTTCTGAAGGAATGTGGGGAAACGACAATACTACACTGACATAAGGGCAATGCCTGCTATTCATGACAACATGTATGAATGGAAGGAAGCACAACACGTGCATCTCAGTAGGTCATTAAGCATAAAAGTTATGATCCTATTTTGGAACTGACTGTACTCCTTCTGTAATATAAATCCTTCAAATTCATTATTATTTTTTGAAATAAGTGTACATTTGCTCCAAGTAAAATGGTAAAATTAATAATTGGTTGTATCTGTACTAATGAGTAGGAAGTTGTGCCCAGTCTTGTTGGAAGTGATTTGACAAACAACTGTGAATAAACTTCCTCAGAATTTTGCATCAGAAATGCGGAAACAAGATGAGAGAATATGTGTTCACTCTTTGAGCAGGGGAATAAACCACTGGCATGCATTTTTGTGGATGAGGTATTATAACAACCAGCAGTAGCAAAATATTCATGCAAGTTGCAGCATGGAAGTGTTTTAGACTGACGCTCTTAAAGAACCAAAGATAATATTTTAGTAAATATATATTAAAATGATTTATTAATATAATTTATTTAATATATTACAGTAATTATTATTTCTGACTAAGGATCCCCTGTGAAATTTACAATAAAACTTAAGAGTAAAAAGAAAAAAAAATCAGAAGACATTTATGAAACTTCTAAAATCTGAAGAGAAAAGAAATAATACTGTTAATGTAGCAGATTCTTAAAATAGTGTGTGACTGCATAGAAATACTTCTTTACAATGACTGCGATGTAAAAGACACCCACATCACTTTAGTGCAGCTTTCCTGCTCTCACATTTTCCTTGGTTGAGTTCAAACATTTTCTTTTTGTCACAATAAGATCATCAATAATATGGGAGTTTTTTCTTTTTATTCTTACACATTAGTCACCTCTTTCTCGCTGATTATAGATGAAACATCGTTTGTGTTTCACTGATTCTGCATGGTGATTGAAAGGATGTTCTTTATATAATTACCAATAAACAAACAAACAAACAAACAAATAAATATAACTGTATGCCAAAGGCTGTTCCACATATTTATTCAAGGCTCCAAATTATGAGAGAATTTACAGAGAGAATTTCCAATGGCTGTGCAGAGGTGACAGAGAAGAAGTGAGTCTCAATGTTAAAGGGAAGGGGAAGTAGGAGATGAGGAAAACACAAGCTCTGCACCATTTTTTGGCATTGTTTTCTACTTACTACACACTGACTTATTTACTCCACTGCATATCTGCAAAGCATTGGGTACATTTGTTTGTACCCACAGTGGATATCACTGTACTTTACTGAAAACCATGTGAAACATAGGAGAAGATTGCAATAGTCTTTTATCATATCCCAAATACATGTTGCTGTGCTACAAGATGACATTTTAGTCATTAGTTTTACAACAGTGAAGATAGAACATGTATGTGGAGGAACATGCATAAACATATATGTATGTATATAGACATATTTGGAGTATTAGTGACTTCGATTTTTTCAGGCATGAGAAAGTGTTGAAGTTTGAAAATACGTTTTTCTCATTTTGTCTTTGACCTTTGTGGTTCTCTCTTTACAGCACTAAATTCAGTGTTTATATTTTGAGTTTTCTACTCTTTTAAAATATTGCTGTTTAAATAACACATTCACCCACCAGATTAGTATATTTTTACCACACAAAACTTTTGTTCAAAAGAGAAGCATTTTCTCAGCTATGTTGCTGAATAAAAGCTGACATGTTACCTCCAACATTAGGAAAAAAAGCCCCTCCCCTTTTTGCTTTTACTTTTTGTCCTAAGTCTGCTATGAATATCATGTATGACTTTTAGTATTGTTTTCATCTTCCTTTATTTCTTAAAGTATCTCTGTAACAACCTTTTCTCTTGTTTTACAATTTACCAAGATAACAGAAGCCAACTGGGCCTTTTTTTGAAGGATTTCTTAATCAATCCATCCGATCTTTCTCATTTATGAAAGAGAGAGATAGATTTCTTTACTCATGGGATGCTGCATTGCTTAATTATATTTGAAGTATTTTTAAATTCATCAATTGTCCATGCTGGGGAATAGTTAAGAATGTTAAACTTGATAAAAATATTAGAGGGCTTTATCAATGATTATCTAGTGAAAAAAAAGATCTGTGTTACTTTGCTAAAACTTTGGGAACATAGTTTGAGTACCCCAAAAAGAATCAATTCCTGTTTATATGAGGGCAGGTATGTAATAGTTATAATGTTATGCATCATTTTATGTTAGCATTATTAGCCTGGTAATGTCTCTTTGAGAAATCCAGTGATGAGGATTGTTAAAAGCATATTGTAACTAGTCCCTTACCAGAGAGGGAATTCAAATAGTCCAACTGCTCAGCATAATAACTGAAAGAATAGAAATATATGAAGGTACCTTATGATTTGCTTTCTCTCTTTTTCACTGTGGATCATGGATTAATTAACCTCTGATCATGTTTGGTTCCCTCATTCAGTTCTCTCCAACTAGTTGACATCTTTGTAAGAGGAGCCAAGCAAATGCTAATATAGAAGAAATTTCTCCTCTAGATAAAATCATAATATATATTTCAACTGGCTAATTATATTCAGTCTCTCACTGGCCAGTGAGTCAGTGAGACTGTTTCTGAACACATCCTTCTGTTTCTATGAGCATCTCAAGGACTCTTCAAATTATATGGTCCTTTCACTATGAAAGAAAAATTTTTATAACACAGATAAAAGAAATAAATTAAGCCACATGATAGTGCTTCTGGAAGATATATTATTGCAAACAAAAACTTTAATATAATGATAGGATTACCATATTAATGTGTTATGCTTTAAGTATTCAAAAATGTCTCTCATGTTACTCTATTATAGTGATGGCACAAAAGTATTGCAATAAAAATCTTAATTATAGTCCTTCTACTAATTGTTATAATCTATTTTAATAGCATTAGTCAGTTTAGGTTTTTTCTCTTTTTTTAATTCTTGAGACTACCAGCAAAAAAGGAGAGAAAATTGAACTACATTCTAAAGTCACCTCTATTAGACCCTATTGTTTTCTGGATCTACTTTTTATTGTTTTGTTGCTACATCATTCAGAGATCACTAGAGGATCATCCATTTTATATAAGATCTTCATAACATCTGCAGAATTTTGAAGTCAATTTTATTATCAAGAAATCCTTCCAGGAGAGAGAAACATAACTAATGGAAACATGACTTTTATTCTTGCTCTTTTCCTAATCTAAAATAGATACTTTCTGACTGAATACTGAATATCTCTTGCTCTGAAAAAAAATTGTTAAGAGCTGAGGATTATCCTCTAGACTCTATGGCTTGCTGCAAGGGTGCAATATTATGTGAGAAAGGGAATTTGCTGAGTCTTGAAGTCATGCTTGCAACTGATTTTATGCCTACATTTCTCTTTATAAAAGTCATTGCTTGTTCAACCCTTAAGCAAAGTTTCCAAGTTGAAAAAGGCAAACTGATGGAAACCAAGACATCACTCAAATATTCCAACTTTAACATAAAGTCTTTCTACGTTTATATCAATTTTTTGGGGGTTGCTTTATATATTAATTCTTTAACTTTTGGGGGCCTTATTATATGATCCTTCATCTTGGAAATAAAATGTCTTTGCTGTCCATCTTTGGACCTGCATAGAATAAAATGTACTAGGAAGACACCAGGATATACTGGATTCTTTTCTTTGGTAATATTTCCAGGTGAATTTTCCAGGTTCACGTACTATCACTAAAAATCATTAGGATATATAATGATAGATTATTTGAAGTTACAACTTTTCATTAATAGATCTGAAAATCCAAAACTGTTAAACTCAGCTGTCCAAGATCCAGATTCAAACTCTGTTAAAATTTCGTCTGACTGATTAACAACTGCAGATATATTTACATAAAATTTTAAAGCATTTCATGACTGCATATTGCCATTTTCAAGGCAAAGAACAGTAGGGTCATAAAGCACTCAGTCTTTTAGAGGTAGCCAAGTCATTCTCCGAGAGAAAGAGATGAATAAGTTAGAATATATAATTTTTATATGAGAAGTGATGTTTGAGGAGGGATTTGGAAAAAAAAAATGGATGAATGCCAGTGGCACTAGTTTGGAAATTATTTTAATTTTATTATTCTGATCTCTCTGCACCAAGATTATAAATTTATAAGTTACTGAGATTCATATGAATTATATACAAAATCTCCAAAGAAATCCTGCCTCATTAAAAAACATGAAAATTAAAAAATTTAATTCCTGAAACAGAAGAATGTCACTACTTGAATTCTATCTCTGTACATTTGTGTATTACAAAGCAGCCTTAAATTTGCATGACCATTCACTAGTACAGTCACAATACTTCACGATTCTTCCATCCCCTGGGTCAGACTGCTAATTTATACTCTGTATTTTCTTTCTATGCTGTCTGCTCCAGATTTTGCTCCATCTACTTTGCTTACCTGACTCCATACCATGTTCATCCTGTGATTGCTTTCACATCTCAAGCCACCATCGGTTTGGTTTGATTCCCTTTTTTGTTTACTATTCTGATTTTAGAACCATCTACAGAAGTATTGACCATTTACTCTACAAGTATGTATGAACAAATCAGCTCTTGAAGTGATGGTGGCTAAGGAGCCAATCTTAATGAGTGAACAAAAGCTAATTTTGTTCCTCCCTCTGTCTAAAATGTTGGCAGTAAAATTTTTTCTGTCTTATTATTAATAGATATTGCATCTCTGTGACCAGAGCCAGTCTGGGAAGCAGAAGAGACAACAGGAATGCACTGGAATTGGAGCACCATTATCTGGAACTCTTTGGACCAAAAAGTCCCAATCCTGTGCTGAACTGATCCTTTACTGAGGCAAAGTCAGGAACCAACATACTCCTTTCCCTAAGCAGCAGGACACTGTGTTCAAAAGAGTGCTTGCAAGAGTGATCTTTTATTGCAGACATCCACACCCCGTAGGTGCAGGTCTCTGCTGCCTGTCCTTGAGCAGTGTAGCTGCTCTCCAGCTGGTTAGCATTTATGCAGCAATCAGCAGGAAGAACTAAGTGGAACTGCAGTGTTCCTGTGTAGCTCAGCAGAAAAATGTTGTGTGCTGTGCATTGCTTTGGACTGCTCAGATAAATTCTAATCGACAGGCTTCAGCAGCACAACCATTACTCGGGTGCTCACCATTGCATCGGCCAGGGAAGGACTGAGCTGCATGGAGTGCTAACACTGAACAGGCCAAAAGTATCCTGTGGAGGTGCAATAGTGAGATTTTAGGATTATACACTTTCATGGATTTCCACAAAGGATTTAAATGTTTTTTTTTTGTTGTTGTTTTTTTTTTTGGTTTTTTTTTTGTTTGTTTTTTAATAACCAAGAATTATCATAATGTGGGATTTTCTTTTGGTTGGTTGGTTTGTTTATTTGGAGGGGGGGAAGAGCATAAATGGAATGGAAGCAGGTCAATTACCTATTGAATATAACATTACTGAATTCATAAAGGACAAGATAATTTTTTTTCCCCTTGAAATTATTTAGGGCAACCACACTTCATCCTCTGCAATGGCAGATGGAAATGGGAGGGAGTTCATGCTCTCTGACCCTGCTCTGAGAGATGGCTGCCTGAACCTTACCTGCCTGTCCTTCGACAGAAAGGAACAAATTTATAACAGTATGAGGGATCCACCCAAGAAGAATCCTTTGAGTCATTACCAGCGCTGAATTGCCTTGTTACTTCAACTTGTTCATTATGAGACCTTTTGCCCAGTTCTTCCAGAATGCAGAGAGCATTTCTGTCTGGCCTACTTGTAACTCCCTAAGATAAATTCTTCAATGAGCATCAAATTATCCATGGTATTTTCTATCCAGTGCAATGAATGCATTTACTTAACCTGGATAACATGTGGTTTCATGTAATCCCCAGATGATAATTTGACTGAAATATTCTAGGGAGTCATTAGGAGTGTCTTATGCAGAGAATCAGAGAGGGAAATAATTGTATGCACTTGACAGAATGAAATGCTTGTAAAAACCAGTGATTATATCTGGTACCCTTGAATACAAGACAGATCCTATTTACTTCTTCTAAATGGAAAAGAAATCTCAATGAAAAATCTTGTCTTGGTGTTAATTTGGTTTTAGTTGCTTAAAGACTGGTTACCTACACTGTCCACTCAATATCTTCTCTGCCAAAATACTGTAAACTCTGCATAAACAGATAGTATCCTGGCACGATGCCCTATAAAATTCTTGTCTCCCAGTTTCACTTGGCTAATATAGTTTTTTTTTGCCTAAGCACCTAGATAATAACAGTTTTACTCTCACCTTCACCTATATAATTCATGCTGACAATTCTCCTTTCTTACACTATATATTGGTTTCATTTATTTTTGCTGTCAATCTTTATTAACTACAGGAAGAAGCGCTTATTATTATTGGCATTTAAGCCATTAGAGTTTACTGGGAAAAATTTTATTGCTTGCTCTTTTAGAATTTGCAAATATTGGATGCCCTGTTCTCTACAAACTTTTCATGTTTTCTGTCTCTCATAACATGTAATTATGTATAAAGTGGGTTGTGTGGTGGCACAAAGAAGCTTTGTGGATGTACTTACCATCACCATAAGACAGTTTCTTTGTAGATTAACAATGGTAAGAGTGCACAGGAGTTCAGAGTTCATAGATCTAATGCCTATAAGTGGCTTTCAGTTAGAAGTTTAAGTGCTAGCTACTGACATTTTTTTAATGAGTCTGCAGCTCTGAAAAGGAAAGCAAATAATGATTAACCACACTGTATCAGAGAAGAAAGAGAATTCCCTCTGTGAGAAGAATGTTATTGTGGAAGTGAAAAAGAAAAAATGAAATGTTTAATAATATTCCTTGTTGAATGACTATTTCTGGAGGCCTGCAATCTGGAATGTAAAAAAAGGCTGCTATAAATATTAAAATCTATAATCTCAAAAAATACATAGAAGGGAAACACTTTTATCCTGTTGTGTGGCAATTATACACACCTCTCCAATGCACTCAGAAATCATTCTTCTTCTTCACTACTTTCTCTGCTTATTCTTATTTTTTGGTATCCTGGTCATGCTCTGGAGTTAAGCCCTTTAATCTTTCAAGAACACATAGAAACTTATGTTTGTAGACAATCCAAAACAAATAACTCTCACAATTCTTTTTATGGTATGAAAATATTGTATTGTATTGGTATTTTGTCTGAGAGGCAAAATTTTGCTAGATAGACAAAATTCCCCTAGATTTTTAGGAAAACAAAATCAGAAGGGATAGATTAGGGGCTCTTTTCCTATTCCCTGATTTGTTTGTTTTTAGATTTAAAGCTACCTAAACTGAGATTGCTTTGCATCTGATTCCTAATAGTGTTGCTGACTATAATTTTTACGATCATGACACTGTTCAGAACCCCAGGCACATTATGATCCTATGGTGTTTGTCAGTGCAGAAATAAAGAGCAGATAAATGTTCTCTGTAGCACTTTCAGGGTCCCTACCTTTACAGCCCATTACCTATAACAGAAAAATGGAAATACAGGTTAACAGAGAAGCAGAGAAAACAGTGATCTGGTCTTGTCCTTGGCATATCTGGAGTTTAGCATCTATTGGTTTTTTATATGTATCGCAGTTATAGAGAGTATTAAAGATGGAAAACAAAGCCAGAATTGTTTTGGAGGCTTACAGGGATTATGGAAGAAAGCTCAAACAAGAAAAATGACCGTGGATCCAACAAAATGAATGAGTAGTAACCACAAGAGGTGACATTACAAAAAGTGGAAACAAGTACCCTTTCTTCAATGCAGCAGAGAAGTTGTGAAGAATTTGCGCCAGATGTGCAGTTTAAATTGATGGCTGTAAGAATGTTTTTGATAGCTGCTTCATGGATGGCTGTGCTCATGATAATATTGCATGCATCAGTGACAAAGAAATCAAGTCAAGTCAAAAATATGGAACAGAGTTTGACATGTTTAGTTGCCCAAAAGGATAGGAAAGAACCTCCAGAGTTTATCCATAATGAGGACATGAGGACTACAAAAAAGTCTTAATGTAAATTTTTATTTAGCTTATGATCTTCCATGACAGTCTCTAAAATGACATTATTGCCACTGATTAATAATATTATAAAAATTAGGTCTAGCCTTATTTTCTGTAGAAATTTTTTTTCTATATTTTATGACATTTTATGAAGTAAAAATATTGGAAATTTGTGCTGTTTCCTTCTGGTTGAATTGCCAAGCTAATGAGCACAAGAGGTAGCTATGGCTTCCAAAACTACTTTCTGAGTATGTTTTGCTACATGCACAAATGTTGTCATTAAAGAATGGTAACTCAAATAGGAATGCTGTGAGATATTAAAAAGGGTTGATATGAAGTTCATATGGCTCCCTCAAGACTTCATGTGGCATAATCTGTAATGATAATAGACTCTTTTCCACTATGTGTTTGGCGTCACAGCTGAAGCATTTTGTTCTCATACTCAGAAAAATATGCATGTCCAAGTTGAGCCTTGCCAGTTCAGTAGGAAGAAATAACCCAGCAAGTACTGAAGATTAGATTTGTGTCATTTTTTTCTGTTATATATTGAGCTTCTTCTTGAAGAAAAGTGGTTATTCTGGGGCAGCATTGATAAAGAGAGATAAACAGCTTTTTTGTTGCAAGATGTGCCTCAGATATATTCCCCATGGTTACTACCAGTGCCTGGCAATTGCTTTGTGCTGGCAGGTTCTTCATTCTCGATTTCCACTCCATTAGACAGATGTGCAACATACGTCTACTCAAATGTTTTATCAAAAGCTCTATGCAATATAACATATTAAATCTGAAAAGAAATATTCATATAGATATTAGGTCTGGTATGCTAGTGTTTTGCTATTATGCCCCTGTACACTGAAAGAATTGGCCTACATGTACAGAAGTTATATTTATGTATCTTGAGTTTTGTTCATGAAAAGGTAATGGGCTTAATTCTGTAAGGTAATAGTAGCTTTACTTCTGGCTGAAACCAAAATCAAAGCAACATATGAATGAAACACTCAGAAAAAATGTGGAAATCCTAGGAGAAACCATCAAGAGGGAATAAGTTTTAAGCAAAGTTCAAGATGTAAACAAAAATCTCAGCAGTTTCCAACAGTTTCCACGGAAGGTTGTGAGTTCAGAAATCAATGTATAGATTAAACTGATCTTTATATGACAGTAATATTGATACCATTCTCCCTGTTACATAAACATTGCAGAAGATTTTAATGAAGTCAGCAACTTTTTTCTACTGCATTTCTTAGCTGGTAAATCCTTTTTAACAAAATAAGCAATTAATCTAAACCAGCATCATCTAGGAGACCTCAGGAAGGACAAGCATTTATTTTGATCAAAGAATTGCTAACAAGGATATTTATAAAAATTAATAATGAAGCAGTAATAATTAATTACTCTGTGGAAACTTCAGATGAACATATCATATGCACTAGGGAAAAAGAGTGTGTTGGTAACTTGTCATTATAACAGGCAGCTAAATATAGAACAATTATGAATATGGTTCACTTTATTTGTATCCCCACTTCTGCATCTTAACTGTTACAACCAATTTACAAAATTTCAAACTTTAAAATTTGTTTATTCCAATTAACAACCAATTTTTAAAATTTCAAACTTTAAATTCTATTTATTGCAATTAAATTATTGTTCTCTACCATGGCTTGAGCCTTTTATACACATAATATGCACATATAGATCATGAGCAAGGGATAGACTATTGGGATCATCTATCAGGAATATCTGATACAGGAAATGGGAAAGTAGATTAATCTGTCCTAATTCAGTCATTTAAAGAATTCACTCTCTGGTTCATGGAAAAAAAAATAAGGGTATAGAGCCAATGATTAATTTCTTCCTAAGTCTGAAGCAGATCAAACTTACCATTCTCTAGTGAAACCTATTTCTTTCCATTGATTATCACAGGAGTCTGGGATGCCTGGCTGCTCCTTAAACACCCAGTACGAGGTCAGAGAAGCTCATACCTTGGGACTCTTTCTTACTCAAGCAAATTACCTTAGCAGTAAAGTTATCTTTCCATTTCAGCTCTGAAATTGGAATTAGCTCTAATCCCTAGACTCATCATTATTTAAAGTATTTCTTATAAATCTCAAGAAGCTACAAATTATCAGAGTGGAACAAGAGAATTGAAATGAGGACTAGGAAGGGAAAGCCATAAAACAAGACAGGACATTATACTGAGTTCAGTTAAAATGTTGATGTGCGGAAAACCATATGTGTAAAAAGCTCTTTTCATGATTGGGTTCATAGGGAAGTGGTTAATGGTTGATTATGTAGCTGGAGTTTGGTAACAAGTGGGGGATAAGAGTCCACTGTAGTCTTTATCAATGACCTGGAGGAAACATCAGTGTGCACTTTTAAGTCTGTAGATGACACCAAACAGTGGAGGACCAATCAAGATGCTCAAGTGCAGGGCACTCTCCAAGGGACCTAGACAGGCTGGAAAAATGGACTAACAGGAATCTTAGGAAATTCATAGAAGACACAGGCAAATTCCTGCCCCTGGGGAGGAAGATGGTACAGGCTAAGGACAGAGAGCTGGGGAGCAGCTCTGTGGAAAGGGAACTCAGGGTCTGCTGGACAGCAAGGCGAGCATGAGTCAGCAGTGCCCCGGCACAGCAGCCTCTTGGACTGCATTAACGGGATCACAAACAGTACATACAGAGGAGGGGTTAGCCTCCTCTGCTTAGCTCTCGTCAGTTTTAGTCCCCCCAGCACAAGTCATCAATATCTGGAGTCAGTTCAGCTCATGGCCACTGCGATGGCTCAGGGGTAGAGCACTTGCCCTGTGAAGAGAGGCTCAGGGAGAGGTGTTGTCTACCCTGAAAAACAGATGACTTTGGGGGAATTGGACTACATCACTAAATACCTATGGGGAGGCCATTAAAAAGGTGGAGCCAAGATTTTCCAGAATTGTATAGAATCAGACTGAAAAATTAGAAGAGACACACATCAATTATATAGTCCAACTTCTCTGCTGAAGCAGAGTCAGCTAATGAAGCCTGTCCAAAATTATATAGTGAGAGGATGACACATAAGTTGAAATAAGGGAGATCCAGGTGGATATAAGGAGAAACGTTGTTCTCAAGAGTACAAACATTGGAAGAAATTACTCAGAGAGATGATGTAGTCTCTTTTCCTCTTTAAAGGCCTTCAAGACACAGCTAGGTGCTGGAATTCTTCAGGTTCTTTATAATCTGAATAATCCCATATAATTATCCTTTTCTGAGGATGGTCAGAAAAAGAGCTATAGCTAGTGGTCAAGTTTTTCGTTCATTAATCCCTACTTGGGCATCATGAATTTGTTAGGGTATGTAAGTTTATCAGGTTCTACTTGAAAAGACGATAAAGCTCTTATTTAAAAGACTGTTAATGCTGAGCATCTGTGCTTTAATTGTTAGAAATCTCTAATTTGTAGCCTAAATTTATTAATGGTTTTCACGTTCTGTTTTTGTGCCGATTTAGTTCTTAAAATCGACTGACTTTTGTTCCTCCCAGACATTTACCTGCTTGGTGCATTTATAGGCAGCAGTGATGTTACTTTCAGTTTTTATTTTGTTAGGCTGGATAAAGCAGACTCTTACATATCTGTCTCAGGGGAAATGTTCTCCATTCCCTTTTTCACGCTAGCTGCTTATTTCCATACCTGCCCCATTCATTTTTCCTGAACATGTGGCCAGGATTTGGTGCTGGTCTGTGCTCCCTGAAAGATTCTAGTAGTACAGCATGACACATGCTACCTTCTCAGACAATCTCTTCCTCCCTGAACAGTGTCTTACAGTTTCATACAGACATTGCATAATGCCCAGTGAAACTAATCAGATTTTGGCTCCCCTGTCCTGCCTCCTTGCTTAGCCTTGTGTGCTGCATTAACAAGGGAGTGCTTGAGTATGTGGAGCTTTAGGGCCTGTCCCAAACTGTGAATTTGGATGCACCAATATTTACATGTTCAGTATATGAGCTCACAAAAGAAATAAGACATCTTCTAAATGTGTCAACTAACAACAGAGCAGTCAATGTTTGGAGCATTTTCATCTCTATTGAAATGTTAGACTTTCTCCAAAGCCAGCAGTAGCTGGGAAAGAAAATTACTGAAGGCACTCACAAATCAACAGGCATCCAGGTTTTCTGGCCTCCTCAGTGAATTTTGACAATCTGGAATACTTTGAATAATGAAACACCTATTGTGCAAGCATGACAAACACAGTGACCAAGACATTATGACACATGTCCCAGTTAGCAATGTTTTCTATTGCATTGGCAAAATGCTAACATATAGAGTCCCTTCTCTTAAAAGTGTGCAAGAACTAAATAAATATTTATATTGAACTTTTGTGAATTGCTTCTGATTCAGTTCTTTAAAGTCTGAAAAGCACATCTGGACATGCATCAGTAAATAAACAGGCTACCTTCCCTTGAAACAGCTTGTACTTTGGAAATAACCGCATGATTTGAGATCAGGATGACCCTGGTGTTTAGTTGAATAGCTTTAAAGCATTCCATCAACAGGAATTAAAAGATCCAAGCCAAGATCAATTTGCTGACCTGATGAAAACTGGGATTTGCAATGTGGATTTGCTGTGATGGCAACAGCCTTATCCAGTTAATTGCATAAATAAAATTATCAGTTTTCTCCTTCAATATTACAGTTGTCCTTAAAAATTCTCAAAATTGGGGCATTTGCAAGCTATTCTGGAGAAAATAATATTTTACTGTATGCAAATGTGTCAGCACATCTAGACTCATATTAGTATGTCCAAAAACGAAGGATAAAAATGGAAACTGTAATCATTACAATCCTACAGCAGTCACATTAGATATGCTTCCTATATGTAAGGATTAAATTTTTTTGCACAATTTTATATTTTATTAAGATGAAATAGAACATAGGTTTAAGAAGAAAAAAAATAACCTGAGATGACACTAAAAATAATAGGGACTTGCAACTGCTTATATATCTATTGACATTTTCACCATTAACTCACCTATATTCATTTTTATATGCAAAAGGGGGAAATTAAGGAGTCACTTAAGAATCACGTTGTAGGACATATAAAAAACACTTACATGTAGAATAATGTGCAAATGCTGCATTTTGTTCAGATCTTATGGGTGATTTGCAGTCTCTGAATCACTGGATGAAAGCCAGATAGGACACCTCACATTAATTATCATAGAGCTGGAACCTTATGTTTAAACAAATGAATACTACCTTGATTTCCTAAAAGGTGGGCATCTAATGCTATTTACTGTGCCACAGGATATTCTACCAGGTCTCTATCTACCATCTGAGTAGGGCATGGGTCTTTCCTGAGTCCCACATCACAGTGTCAGAGCAATGAGGTTGTCTTGGACAGCCTATACCTCAAATGGCATTGGCTGCTTGTGTTCAGGTAGCTAGATCAAGCCCAAAATGAGAGTACCCTGGTTAGGGTGCGGGTTAACACTGAACTGCATGCATCTATCAGTTAGTGTCAGCCTGTGAGCTGGGGATCTGGTTTTTGTCTATAATTACTGTCTATGAGTCAACAAGGAAATCTAAAGCATAGAGAATTATTTGGCAGACCACAAGTAAAGACCATTGAGTCTGTCATGTAACTGGCTAGTGACTTTTGAGATATCCTAGGATATAAGAGACATCAACATGGGGTTTGGAGATTAGACACAGGATGTACAGGAGGTTCCCTTTATGGAACAAGACAAATGCCCCATGGGATGGCTTAATGTATTTGGTGTTTCAGTTAAGAGCCAATTCCTGTGCTTGAGGACAACATCCAGGTTGGTGATTTTAAGCTTTTCTCACAGTCAGTGGGGAAAAGGACATACTTGTAGGGCCTGACTTGACTGTTTTAGGTATCTCACAAGAAGTGATAAATTACATTGTAAAAGTGACAGATGATATGAAAGGGCTTTAGGCAGCTATCTTACTTGTACATGTGTTCATTGTAGCCATGTACCTTTTTTTGTGTTGAGGAATACCCCCAGTGCAGACAGTTTGGTATCCAAGCTGCACTTTGTGCCCTGGGTGGTGAGAAATGGCTGAAGCCCCTGCAATCAGCTGTGGATGGGCACTGACTTTTGGCCTAACAAAGGACAAGCAGAGCTGCATCACTGGCCAGGCAGGGGGCTGGTCACCAGAGACCCTGCAGGACCAACTGGAAATGAGAAGAGCCCAGACCAAAATCTACAATTGGACCAAGAGGCATATGAAAGGCCCATGAAGAGTGAGTGCACAGCCTGTAAGGGTATAAAGCCTAGAGATCACTTTGTTTGGTTTCCTCCCTGGAGGCACCAGCTTGAGTTATGCTGCTGCACCAAATGAGAACCAAAGGAGTGACTCTGAGACTGTGCTGTGGGAAACCTGGGGCTGAACCTGTAGGGAACCCTGGTCTGACTGTGTGAGGGTGGGTTGTGTAGGGACTCAGGTGAGACCCATTTACTCACTGAAGCCTCTCGCTACGAAGGGGCTTTGGACACACAGTTAAAGTCCTGGATGGAGTGACTGTAAATCAGAGAGTGGCTCCTGAACTGACAGTATAGAAAGTTCCTTAAAAAAGATGAATCTTGCAGATGTTTGAAAATCTCCAACTGCTTTGGGGCTCTTCTGTGGACTTTTAAGATATTTCTATCACTCACAGATCTCCCTTGTCTTCCTCCAAAAGCATTCCAGTCTGCCATAAAGCACAAAGATCTTAGCCAAACTGGGCCTGAGACAATTTGCCCCCATAGCTTCTATACCTTGAGCAGATGCCTAACCTAGCTGGTGTGGCATGAGCAAGGTAGGTTGGTATGCAGGACTTCTAAACCCAGCAGAAAAGCACATCAACACCACAAACTGTATTTAGCTATGATTCCAAGCTCCGTAGCCTGGATGGTGCAGAGATTTTTCCATAGGATTTTTTGTTTGTTTCATTTGGTTGGCTTTGTGTATTTTTTATTGTTTTAGGTTTTTCTTTTTAAGTAAAACCAGATAGAGTAGTCCGTAAATTGAGGCTATTTCTGTTTGTTAGAATGAGCTGATATATTCATAATACTGTTTTGATACATTTTCTTTCAAACCAGTGAGACTAAAAGACATTCTCAAAAACATGCATCATGAGCAAGGCAAATTAGTTCAACACTGATTTAGAATCATTGAGTTGTGTTTGTGCAAGCTAAAGTGCAATTTGCTTTCTTGTCTATATTCAACAATTTATGAGACAGCTTCAGGACACTAATCAATAGCACAATAGGCACTCTTCAGGACCAGCCATTCAATGTAGCCCATGGAACTATGGTCCAGCATATGTGTTATACACATATATATCTATAGATGTTTTTTTAAATGAAGGAAGGCATTTTGAGAGCATTGTAAAATATGCAAAATTATAGACATCTGTTGATAGACAAATGAATCAATGCTTGCAGCTGCTCTACATTTATTATTTTTTCCATTAAATATTTTAGTCTCTGAATAATTGGCACAGGCAATATTGCTAAATGCACAGGCAATATTGCTAAAAGCAATACAGGTTTTCACCACTCATAAAATAAATCTAATGTACATTTTTATGCTATAATCCTACCCTACAACTCTTCCTCTTCCTAAACATTTTAAATTTAGGCTTTAGAAGACCAGTAGTAAACTAGCTTTCCTGTTGGAGATGGGAGAGATGTTTTTTGGTATCCACTCAGGTAGCTTTCTTTCATTTCCATTAGACATAAATAGGAACTATAGTGTTGAAATTTTCATTTTTGAAATGTTGAGAGTCTTCAAGCATTTATAATCAGTGGCAATGGATTGAGGGATTTGCTGACAGGCAGAGTAGCATTAGAATACCTGTTTTTGTAATATGAAACTGCTGGCACAACACAATACTTAATACCCTGTTTACCTTTTAAATGTATTTGCATGTCTCCTTTTTTCCATTAAAAAAAAGAGTAGATTATAGCCAATCGTAGATATCTAAGAATAGAACAGAGTTTTGGAAAGTGTAACACAGAGACTTTCCCCTGAGGTTTAAAGATTTGCCTTCATCAGTCAGCATGATGCAGAACATCCCTGAGAATAACCATTGCCAGTGTCTGTACTACCGTTTTTGTTTGCTGGAATCCATACCTAACGTGTTGCTCTTACTAAACAATGTTTACCCTCTAATTAGCAAAGCTGAATTATGATAAAATTATTGGGAAGACAGTTGCAAGGTCTAGGGCTTAACTTGAGTGTTGGTGGTTCAATGTACGTTGTGTGGGCTGACCTTGCCTGGCTGCCAGCTGCCCCCCTCGGCCACGCTCTTACCCTCCTCATTAAGAGGACAGGGGAGGAAATAAGATCAAAAGCTCATGGGGTGGAATAAGACAGGGAGTTCACTTGCCATGACTACAGCAGGCTCAACTTGGGGAAAATAAATTTAATTTATTGCAATTAAACCAGATTTGCATAGTGATAAACAAAATAAAAAATGAAAACACCTCCCCCACCCTGCTTCCCAGGTCCACCTTGACTCCTCCACCTCCTTCTCTCACCTGCATGTATGCAGGCCTATTGATCACACTTTTTTCCTCACTCCCCTTTCAAAACTTCCATGCAGCATTTTTTTACCCTTTCTTAAATACACTTTCTCACCAATGTTGTCATCTTGTCTGGGGACCTCAGTCATGTCCCGCTGTAGGTCTGTTCTGATACTGTCTGGAGCCATGTGGAGCTGGGTGTGTTTGGTCTGGGTCAGCCCTGGCCCCTCGTCGCAGAGCCCCACGGCAGCTCCTGGGCACCAGCACCCAGTGCACACACAGGGAAGTTCGAGTGAGAAAAGTGAACAAAAAAAGTGCTAAAAAGAAACAGCTGCAGCTTCAGGTAACTTGCAGCAGCCAAGGTTGATCTGATTTATGCTAGTTCAATGCATCCTCAAGAGATCAATAGGACCTGATTTGTTCTGGGAACCTTTAGTGATGTCTGTGCCAGGTCAAAGTTTCTCTGGGCTCTTCACTGTGTGGCTTTACAGATGGAACACGTTCTCAGCACAGCTTTAGATGTGTATGCAGGATCTATCTCAGCTAGTTACAAACTTTCCCATGGTCACACTGAGGTTCTGAAACCTTCCCAAAATAAAGCAAGCAGAAGTGGGTGATAAACATTTAACAGATTCTGTTTCCTGCAAAGTGGAAATCAAGGGTGCTGTGCTCAGCACACATTTTAAAATGTTTCCTTAAAAACACTCATAATTTCAGTTCTAGTCATAGGTGAAGATTGATACTTTGGTTTCACTTGCATATCTTAGCCTTTTATCTCCTCAGTTTTATTTTATCCTAAATGTCAAAAAGTTATAATATGTCTCAGAGGTGTTTGGACAGAAATTAGCAGTATCAGCATTCTGTGGAGTCTAAATATTTTATCCCTTCAGTTTCTAAGGGTTGAGATATATAATAATTTATTCAAAATCAATGAATAGTGTACTTTGGAAAGGATCTGTGGAGAACAAAAGAAGACTGTGTCCAAACATTGAATTGTATCAATATTGCAATATATTCACACAACATTTTATAAAATTGCGTGCCAGACCCTTGAAAAATGTAATGAACTTTTGGATGAGGAAAAAAAAAGAAGTTCCTGAGTTGCATGCAATTTCTCGTTACTTTAATATGTCATTAAGACTTATGCATACATTTAGAACAGTGACATCTGTGGTTTGAAATAATTGGAAATATGGCATTCATAATACAATAATGATTTTTTTAATAAGCGAATTTAATTTGATGAGCAAATGCAATGTCACACAAATGTAAGTTTTGGGGCTGGATCAAACAGCAGCTGTAAACCTTTCCAAGTAGATGCAGCTCTATTCAGAGTTTAATGATTCACAGCCTGCCATTCGAGCCTCTTTCACAGCAGAGATGCAAAAGAACAGCATGGCACTGGAGTCTGGGATGAAAAAGACATTAGGATAGTTGAAGAGAGCAATTACACATGTCAATGAAATTATCCTTTGTGCTTTGGATACGAGGGTTCAAAGGTTACAGACATAATCACCTCATTCTTCCAAACCACTGCTGAATCTGTGTAAAATTATCATATTTTTCTATATGCAATAGTCTCCCAGTGCCCTGCATAAAGGCGGTGGCAGGCTGTCAGTGACACTAATACGGTTCAAGACTAACATGTACTGAAGGCATTTCTCAGAATACCCATGAACTACACCTATTTCTTTAGCTCTCAAAGCTTTTTTTTTTCATGTGTGCCTGTTACATTTATTGCTGTTTGTGGCTTTTTAGCAAAACTGATAAAAATTACACAGAAATCTATCAAATAGGGAAACATCTTCACAATAAAGGTTTCTAAAAAAATATTAGCAAGGTCTAGTAAAAAAATCTCATGGTAGTAATCTCCTAGGCCAGATCAAAAATTTATAACTTACAAAGTATCACACAGTATCACATTCAAGTCAGTATAGTCAGACTTTATTTCAGGTTTGCTTAAGTCTCTAAGACTTTCCAACAATTTTTCTAAATGCCTAAATTGAGGTGCTTAAGAATGCACAGAAATATTATCCCTATTTCTACCATACCTTTATCATTATACAGTTTGAAGTACAACATTCTCCGTAGTCTGCCTAATTACCTTCAGAAATATATTTCATCAGGTACTTGCTGCCTATATTTTCAAGAGTGATCTTAATTAGGCCACATACAGAACATGGTCAAAAACTAGATTATGCAATCTTCACAGCTTATCTCTGTTAGTGTATTTGAGGTCAAATCAGATTCAGTTCTTTTGAAGGTTTCTTAATGCTTTAGATAAATTTAGTTAAATTTAGTTAAATTTAGTTAAATTTAGTTAAATTCAAAGGCCCCTCTGCATCTACTGATTGTTAGAGAATAGAAATGAGAAATGATGGCTGGACAGCAGTCTGATTACCCATCCTCAGAAGCCTGGACAATTTGTAGAGCATGGGGACCTTGAGAGGAAATGGACACTCCCTAGGAGTGTTGTAGATGAACATATATACAATGCAGTACATGAACTGTGGTAGCATCTGGATTCCCATGTTTGTTTTTTTATTAAGAGCCAATTCTGCTCAGGGCTCTTTGGTACTGACTGCCAGCAGGATGGTTTCAGTAGCTGAGGTGGAGAACCTCTCTTCTCCTGGAAATGCTTGCATCTCTTTGACAGAAACGGACTGCTTCAGCTGGTATGAAGGAGTTATAGTGTTGCTACATAGTCATTGAAAACAGGTTATATACTGATTATATCTACTTTAGCAAACAGTATAATTAAAAAAATGTATCTGCTCAGGGAAACAAGTAGTGGTCCCAACATCTAGTCATAAGTGTTTCAGGATTTCTTGCTTAGGCTAAGCTCTACTCTGATTCCACAGACTGGATTCTCATTAGCAGCTGGGTTGCTTTGGGCTGGACTCCATGAGTGTGTCATTTGTCCTTATTTCCTCCACCCAGGATCCAGGTAGCACTCTCAAAATCTGCTCTACCATGCAATCAGTGTACAGTCAGTGCAGATGACTGAGAGATTTTCTCTGAGCACAGTAATTCCCACTCTAAAATTTGAGCTAATGTAATACCTTAATCAGTTGTGAAGAATTGGGATAGGTGATTTACATTTTCTCCAAAGGGTTTCAGGTTATTAGCCTGGTGTGATTCAGTTGCCTAGGAAGAGGCATCTAATGCCATTTAATTTGCCATAAGATGTCCTCTTTGTTCTCCAAATTCCTGTCCTTTATGGCACAGATATCCCATAAATCCTGCATCTCAATGGTCAGCTCCACCTGGGTGTTTCCAGAACGGCAGGACTTTTCAGATGCCAACAGATACGTGCCTTTAGACAACTGAATGAAGTCCTTAAACACTTACTTTAAGGCGCTCTGACTGCCTTTCCCTTCTTGTTTTACAGACGTGGGAGGCACTGTTTGGGCACAGCTCTGTGTGTCAGTCATGTTGTGCTTCAGACCTTCTTAGAAAGATCACCTAAGTGCTGGAGGCATAGCTCAGCATCTTCCCCTTGATGTTATAGATTATGTTCAGGGATGTGGAGCTCCCAGAGTTTTCCATTAAATAAGCTATAGAGTCTGCTGTACTCAGGTGCATATATATGATTAAAAAGATTGTAGGAGCGGCTGAAAATTCTTCCATCTGCGTATGGAAAAACTAAGTATTTTGAACAGAAAGAGCAACTTCCTATATATCTCCCAGCCTGACAGGAACTCTAATTTAACCAAAACTCTAATCTAACCAAAAAAACCAAAAAAACCCAAAACCAACACAAAAATTGTGTCTGCATATTGAAAGTCATGCAATTTCAATATATAGTTTTTCCTCAGATATCTAGATCTTGAAGGTTTGAAATTATAGACAATCAATTCCATTCTTCAGGCCAGAAAAAAGAAAGGTAAGAACTACTTAATGAGGAAACTAAGACAATAAAATGTGAACATCTTTCATTTTTTCTGACAGTAGTCATGTGTTTTTGTGCTTGCAGCTGCGTGATGGAATTTGCATTTTTTTCAGAGATAATTTGGCTAGTACCAGACTACAGCTATGGAGGGACAGATGGATTTGCAGAGCATTCACATAAAATAAAAAAGCAGCATTGCAGCACACTAAGCATTACAAAATCATAAATGTATGACTTTTCCTTTATTGTTAGATTAGAACAAAAGCTTGAGCTCTTAGGTAAGATTATTTCAAACCCATAAGAGTTAGCAACATAATCCTCTAGAGTTATTTGGAAAACACCATTTTTCTTGTGGCAGAAAGCTTTTGTGTTGTTTTGGGGTGTTTTAACAGAATGTGCAATATTCTTTTCATAACACAGAGAAATAACTCCATGAGAAAAAGAATTTTTAAAAAAAAAATTTTAGATTTGGCTGACATTTTGATTTGTTAGATGATCATTCCTACTCATCAGTTTATCTTTGAGGAGACATGTAGAATCAGCGTACACAGAGTATATATGGTGTACAACTGGTAGATTTATGCATAAAGCACAAGAGTCCTTGATACTTTGTGAGTTTTGTTTTACCCTAAACTGTCACATTCAGTTTGCCCTAACAAGCACAAAGGGTTTCTTTTTCTGCTTTTGAACTGTGGTGGTCACAACACAGATAAGTTCATTAATTCAGTGAGGATTGAGGCATGATAACACAATTGCTTAGAGCTCTGCAACCCCATATGATTCCTATTGTTAATATCTAGTGATGGCTTTCTCTGTCAAAAGGTCAGTACATACCAACTTTATTTAAATTTTTTTTTCACAGATGCATTTGAGATATTAAGAAACATATTCACTGGTGTTAAATTTCAAGTATGAAACATTTTATGATCCTCTAGGAACTAGGTACAGATATCTATTATGTTAAAGTTTTCTCTTTTGTGTAAAATGTCACCTTAAACATATAAAAAATGGGGAAAGAAGGATCTGTTCTACATTTGCCGTAACAAAATGAGAAGTAGTGAAGACTTAGAAAGTCATTCTTGTAAAAACAATCCAAACAAATCAAAAAACCCATTTCATACAGTGACACTGCACTATTTACAAACACATTTGCTGTGCTATTTGGAAATACTTTGCCCCTGTGCTCTAGATTGTTTGATTCTTAACTTTCAGGGAAGTTACAGAGCTAAAAGAAATAGGCTGAAAACCTTAGTGATCATTCCTCATGCTATGTTTCATTGTAGGGGTGTCTGATTTGACTTCATGAAGACTCATAAATTAGGTGTACACCTAAAATTAATATGTCATTTTTATCTTAAGTCTTTGGTTTTGATTATTGCTACTTTATTTATTTAGGCCATTTTTATGTCCTCAGAGTTTAGTAAAAATCTTAAAAAAACCTTAAAGAGTTTTCCTTTTACAGCCTGAGGAAGAAGAATCTTTGTTAAAATAATATGTTATTTCAAATTTAAAGAGTTCATTGTTTGTGGATTTTTACTGTCTGTTACTTGTAATGGATGGAAAATTGTTTCCAGTAGCATTATTTGAGACCAGAGAGCCTTTTGAAGCTTCACATTTCTTTGGAATTCTTCTACAAAAAATATATTGAAAACACAAAATTATGTTTACCAGATGCTTTGAAAGATTGTCTTTTTTAATGATGTTGCAGAATAGAGCAGTAAGAGTGCTTTTATTTATTTAATTTCTGGGGAGATTATCTGTCCAATTTTTCAACACATGAATAGAATATTTAAAGAAAGACTTTTCTGTTCTCTAAAAATAATATGACTTAGAAACTTTTATATTAAATAGTTATATGGAGAGCCAAAGTTTTATGGACATTTTCACTTGAATTTACCACAATCTTTAGAATTGGGGTTCTAATCAGTCATTAGAATCACTGATGTGAAATAAAGCAGCCAAAGAGGAAATCCTCCTAAATGAAAAGCTTGGCTTTAGATTGCCATGCATCATTACTCAAATCCTAGGAATTCTAAGACCTGTATAGTTCTTTTGTGAGGAATCAAATGGATCTCTGTGACACTAATGATGCTTAGGCACAGAACCTCTTTCAAGGGATGGAGTGCATACACTAGTAACCTGTTCTGCAGTCTCTAATATACTAAGAGGAAAATGAAGAACAGTTCAAGTAATTATGAATTAGTCTCCTTACTCTTGCAAAACATAGCACAGCTCTAAAACTGAGAAAGAAGGAAGTTCAAAGACAAATGGCTGATTAATAAACCGAACAATAGCAAACCCTTAAATAGTGGGCACATTTAATTGCAAGAGAGGTCCCTTGTTTCTGTCACTCACATGCAGTCTTAAACGATCACCTAAGTATGTAAACCAACCTCTACTGCCATTTAGTTCTCTACTGTGACAAACAGAAACCTGTGTCCAGGAGAGAGTTCATAGATACACTTGGATTTAGAAAAAAGGATAAATGAAAGACCTTCTACAAGGCTCCCACATACATTATGGAATAATTTACCATTTAAAATATAGCCCACTTCTAAAACAGTTTAAAAAAAGGATAAGTTTGGTTTTGTTATTTTAATTTTCTTAAATTTTGCCTATCAAAACCATAGGCAAATGTTCTACTGAGCTTTGCATAATGTATGAGGGCAGATATGTTGCACAGAAGCCTCAGCGACAGATATTCTGGAGAATTGTAGTCTCATTAGAAAACCTTGTTAAACCTATAGTAGGCTCAAAATGAAAAAAATGCAGTATTACCAAAATCTTGGTTTATATCATGCATCAAATGTGAGAAGATTCAGCATTTACAAATGCTATGCTATTTACCTTAAGCAGCAACAGTGAAATAGCAGGTGAGATCTGTATTCTGAATAAATCCCATATTGGATGTGCTTAGTTTGCCAATTACTTTTCTCCCCTAATGCTAGTTCCCTGATAATGGACATTCTGCAGCATAGAGCAAACCTTTGCTCTTCTATCGTGCTCAGATTATTCCTCAAGGAAAAAAATCCATTAACTAGCAAGATGGATCCAGATGTTACTTTCAGATTCTCCTGTGCTGGTGACATCCATGTGGAGGAAAAAACCACAGATGTTCTGTCAGCTTTTTAGCTGAATCTTCAGAATTTGGAGGTAAGGGAAGCTGAAGCATGGTAGAATTGCATTTTAAGAAGCTGGTTAGTTCCCATTTCTGCTATATTTTAAAGTTCTACAGATACACAAACACAAAGAAGGAAAGTAGCACAGATTTCTCTGTAAACTAGAGATTTTTTTCAGTATACTACAGATTTGAAGTAATGGCAAAACATCAACATAATTCATCATAAAATGTTTGCATTAATGTTTTTTTCTTAAATTGAAAGGGTTTTTTTCTCACTGCCTATGCATTTTAATAAAACCATTTCTGCAGTAACACATTATTCTGAGCTTTCAGTGACGCTACTCAAAGAATATTTGCTTTAGAAATGTCATTATTTTCCTTTTTGGTAAAGGCAAGTAAAAACAACTACTCAAATTTCAAGTCTACATTGACATCCTGGTTCATTAGATATTACATTGCAGTGGTTACTCATCAAAGTGAGTTCCACCATATTAATTTTAATGTGTTTTAAATTGGTTGTTAAAATCTTGATGTTGCAATTATTTTGCCCTGAATGAGGAGGGTGTGATTTTACCTAATTGTTGTGAATTAGAAAACAAACTGGATATTATTCCAAGAAAAAATGGAGATTGAAAGACTCTTTATTATATTTCAGATAATTAGCATTTATAATAGAGGAGAACTAATGATCTAGAGGAAGGAAATTTTTGTGATGAACAGCTGTAACTTTGTATAGAAATATCAACATTAGCTGTAATGTGAATGCCTGACAACTTTGTGTAATATATTAGGATTTTATTAGAATGAGGAATATATAAGGAATATTTGTGGCATATTCTTGATTTGAATAAATATGTATTAGTCAGAGATATAAGGGTCTGAGTTTAAAAAAATAAAAACATGCTTGAAATGCAAATACAATGCTTAAATACAATGCTTCATTGTATTTAAAAATTTCAGTAACCCACCAATTCAATAAAACATATAATTCTAATTTTTGTTTATCACTGCCAGTATACAAAGGGTTTTTCTTAATTAAAACCAGTCTTTTAGGCAACTTTTTACACAGCTCAAATTTAAGGCCTTGAAAT
Organism: Calcarius lapponicus; assembly: GCA_039654755.1. NCBI lineage: Eukaryota > Metazoa > Chordata > Aves > Passeriformes > Fringillidae > Calcarius > Calcarius lapponicus. Next base: position 8,270,653 of record CM077463.1, read on the forward strand.
AAAAACAGAGCTGGTCAGCAAAATCAAATTCAAAGGTGAGAATTGGTGTTGGAGACCTAACTCAACCTCAGAGTGAACAGACAGAATAACCCATTTTGCTTGCAAAACCATGATGTGCCATGTGAGAGCTTCTTGTGCCTTCAGAATATAACTGCCTTTCTGTGGAAAAAAAAAAGGCACAATGGCATTTTTAAGTGAGCAAAAGCAAACTATTTGTGATACCTGAATGATTTTGTGAACTAAATCCTATTATAGAGTCAATTTAGCATAGCAGGACTCGAAGAAAAATCTATAAATGTACTGGATGAATCAATAAAAATCAGAATTATTGCAACTACAGTAAATTTCTTCATCAGAGCAACAGGCCTGATAAAACAACAGCTTAAAAACCCCCCCACAAAAACATATTAGTGGTGCTTTTAGGTTTCCAAAGCCAAGGCCTAGATGCTACTGTTCTCCTTATGAGTGCATTCGGCTTGTTCACGTGGCAGGAGCAAAGCTAAAAGCTTCAGGTTCCATGGATGAATCACTCCTGGCAGCTCCAGAGCCCTCCAACCTCCTGGCTCTCTCCTGATGGACCACTGCAAACCTGCAGATGTGCCTACAGCTGTTTCTCTTCTGCCAGCTGTGGGTACCCAGGCAGGCGTGCCTGACTCTGGGCTTGCCAGCAGCAATCCACACCAGCTGCTAACAGCCACACTGTCACAGAAACAGCTCAATAGGCCTGTGATGGAGGAACTCCTTTGCAAAGCACTTAAGAGCTTTAATGGTACAAATTCTATTTCCCACCAGTAATTTATGTCTTGTGACAATCTTGAAGTCAGAGCTTGCAATACTGTCGTGAAACAGAGGAAAGACAAAATCACTGTGTCTGGGTGAAAGACTATTAAGAACATGCTTACATTGCCTGCAGTAAAGAGTAAAATTGTGTTTGAACAGCAAAAATGTAATTGACACATTAAGAGTGTTTTTTTTTCTAGAGACAAAGATCATTATTTTACTAGAGTAGGTGTGTATATGTCCATATTGCATGAACCAGCTTGTGACTCTGACCTCACTATCTAAAATAAATATCCTGTGGTCAAATGTCCCTTAGAATGATGGAGATTTTGTACCAAAAAAAATCTATTTGCTACCTCAGTTCTTCAGTTAAACAATAAATTTACAGAAATATAATAGATACTCCAAGAAGATGACATGGTGTCATCATGATAAAATCAATGACATGTTTTAATGTACAGTTTAAAACTGAATTTTCTCTGTGCTGTTCTAGCTATAGCAATGCAAGAGATTCTGATTCTTCTGTGACTGCTGGCAAAGTAAAGCATAAATTATGTATGTTTGTTCAGTGCTTCACACCAAGAAGGCAGTGTTCTTTGTTTATTGTTTGTTTTTCTATTGTTTGTGAACAAGCAAAGATGATGAAGGGGAGTACCAGTCAGGAAATAGCAATTGAGAAAGACTTTGGGCTGTCTTCAATGGAAAGAACTATTTCACAGACAGGAAAACACAAAATGCAACAAAACTCAGGAAAATAAATATGTTTCTATCATGTACTTTGTCTGCTTACACTGTAGAATTTGTGGTTCTTAATGCTTGCACTTTGGGAAGCAGGCAAGCAGGAAAACATTTGTGTGAAAAAGGGTACTATTTAAAAGCCACAACTATTAACAATAAAATATTTTGGAGAGTTTTTAAAAAACAAGTAAACTATCAGCAGCAACTCTTAGTAGTCCAGGGGAAATAATTTTTTTTTCTGTTAAAAAATCTTTTTCTTAAAAACCAAACTTTTTGTTTCTGATCAAGTAAAAATTTTAAGCCCCAAACACATCTGGTTATATCTTTTCTATATCTTCAAAATATAATATTTAAATGAAATTTAGTGAAAATATATTTGTTCCTATTGTAAGCAGACCTAGTATACCAAGTTTTGTCCTATAGCAAATCTCTCTGTCAGAGCTAAAAAACAATGAAAAGGTAGTTCTACATAGGAACACTGACAAAACACTAACTCCTGAGAAGTGGCAAAATAGCACTCTAATATCGGCTAGCAGAGCATTAAAAACCACAAAATGAATCAACTTGTGCACCATCATTTAAGATTAATATTTTTCAATTTTAGTATGAATGAATCTTATTTTATCATGAATATTCATCTTGTTGACTGAAAACTACTTGCCTTTTGCTAATTTTCAAATTTTGATTTTGAACATATTACATTTATATTCATCCATTATATATGACGTCTTTTAATATAATCAGTATGTCTTTTATATATTGTTAAGCATCCAGCCAACAAAGAAAATATTTGCTTACCATATCAGTCTGAAATTTTTTAACACTAAATTAGAGTAATTTTTCTTTTTTTTTGAATGAGTGAAAAAGTGAAGATGAGGGAAGGGTATAATTCTAGTTGCTAAAATAAATTTATTATTTATTGTTTAGTACCACATGTGAAATAGCAGAAAAAAATTACATTGCATTATGTTCATAGAAATATTAAGGACTTATATGCTTTCTCAAAAGCCTAATTTAGCTCTCCTTTTCCCAATAACATGAAATGTATGAATGTTGAAAGGCCACCAAGTATTCAGAAATAATGAGCTCTGAAGCTTCCAAAGCCATCTAACCAATACTCAGCTGAGTTTTAATGATGAATAACTAGGCCAATCTTTTTTTGGTAACAGAGAGCTCAGGATAAAACTTGGCCAAGCCAGAAGGAAAATGAAAGAGAAGCTTTGTGAGCCCGTTTACACTCCCTGTGCACACCATCCACTAGATTGCTGTGCTGCTTCCAAGTCTGCTGAGCCAGGTACTCTGAGCCATCCCTCCCTCCCTCTTCTGTGCCCGTCCAATATATTTCCTGGCCTCGGGTTGTCCGTTTATGATTTCTTCCCAGAAACAAGACGTCACAGCCCAGCTGCTCTAGACTTCGTAATTAAGGCTGTCTGCTCCATTTTCCTGCCACCTTAAATGTACCTTTTCCCAAAACCTCACACTCAGTTCTTCAGGGGCTTGAGTTTAATGCAAGATGTTTCCATCTGAGCACACCCCTGCACATGAAACAACTAAACACAGCCTGATAAAATGCTAAACTGAGGGGCATGTGTTTGTGTTCTTCAGGTAGACTCTCTGTTCTGGAGCACTTTGTAGTTGGATAAAGATAATTTGCTGATATTTACGAAGTCTCCTCACTTTCCTTTTTTTTGCAGCTTTCAGCAGTAATATCCAACTTTGTAAAACTCCTTTTTCTTTTTTTTTCTTTTTCCAAATGCTTTTGCATCACGGATATGAATTTACAGACGTGCTCTTCACAGATTTGTTTCAGTACCTAAGCTGCAGCCTACCAGAACCTGTCTACCATCTGCCTTTGCCAGAATATTTTACTCTGTGCAGAAATTATTCTAGTACACTTTAAGGTCTCCAAACCCCATCAAAAGCAGAGCTTGACAGATAATAAACTGAAGGACTGGAGAGTCACTGGGAAAATGGATGAATGAGATGTCATAAACCCCTTTGCTACCTCAAGTCAGCATGATGTATGTTGATACATTTCTTTTTTTAGACAAACATTTGTTGCATTTCAAATTACAACAAATAAACTCCTCCCCACTTTTCATTGTGAAAAAGGAATTTGATTTTCTTACAGTGATCTCAGGCTTTTCTGCTCAAATAGGGAAAAAAGGTCATATGAAGGGTATTCATAAGTTTTTTGGGAAATTCTAGGAGGTTTTAATGCTGATTATTATTACACCTTCATGCCACCATTGTTAATTCAGTGTACAGGTTTCCTTAAGCTAGAAGGAATACTTATTTAAAACACAACATATGAATCTATCTACATTAGCCCTACTTAAGTCAGCAAAACAAATCCTTATGTATCTATTTGACAATGTAACTGGTTTTGTTAGAATACAGTGGTAGACTAATTGTTTCAAAGCCTTGAAAGGGAGAATGGACAGAAGATATTTTGTGTTTTGAATAACTCGATGTTTGCAAAGGCTATGCAGAGAATGAGATATCTGTTAAGCACATTTGACCAATTACAAATCAAGTTATATACATGTTATTAATAGAAATGTAATATGCAAAGTCAGAAAACCATAAAAGTACATTGGTCTAACTTTCAGCTAATCTGTTTGAAATAAAACAAAATTAATTTTAACAAGAAATTTTCAACTAATTGTCCCTCCTGTGAAGATGTAAATCAGCTTCTAAGGTGTATGCTGTGACTGTGAGCTGGAAGAGAAATTTGGCAACTGCCAAGAGGTGTGATGGTAACAATTTAAGTTAGTTTACTTTGTACTGAAATGGAAAAGAATCCAAGGTCCCTGTGCTTTGGGTTAGGAAGTAACCTATCCTGAAATTCTGCTGTAATATAAAACTAGATGCTGTTATGTCTTGGACTCTACTGTAAGAGATGAAGATAGTTCAGAGCTGGTGGAAAATTTAAAAAAAGTCAGAGTTTTTTCTGGCCACTACTGCAACACAGATCTATTGTTCATGCATAGACTAGATCTAAGGTAGACGATCAGTGATGTCAGGATCATCAGGAAGTTAGCCTGGATTTATTTTCTTGCAGTATGTCACATCAAGGATATTATATCCAACTTTCCCAAACAGATTTTCTCTCAAGCATGAGAGATTCAGCTCATTCCTCTCCACAGTGAATACAAATTCAACACCTTCAGCGTGGCATGCTGAGTTTGTCTTAGAATTCTGTACCATGATCCACAGTTTTAAAAGCAGTGATTAGTCTGTCTCACTTTATAAAAATACAAATAATATTGTGAGGATGTATTTTCCATTATATGGTTATTCTCAGAGTCCTAAAGCAAGATTTCATGGCTTCAACACAGAGGTTTGTTTAAGAATCAGTTCTAGACTAGTCTTACTGAGCAATAAGCAATAATACATTCAGTATAAGGAGCTCAGACCTCAGATTTGGAATGTCAGCACATAATAACCTTGTCTAGACCTGTATCACCAGTCAGACATGCAATTGATAGCCAAGTGTGACTTAGAGAGGACCTTAAGCTGCCAAGTAATTTCCAGGTCCTTCTACCAGTCCTGCCAGGCTGTCTTTGCTGAGGTGAATCAGGACAAGTCAATGCCAAAGCAAAAAAGAGTGTCTCAGGAATGCTATATTTAGGACAACTGAGTCAGGAAGAACTGACTAGCAAAGACGTGTTCTAGTTGGAAGATGGATTTGAGTTTAAATCAAAGAAAAACAGAAACAATCAAACAAAAACAAAAATCCAACAATTTCCCCTAATGCTTAGAATACAGTGGAGGTCTGTTAATTTGCTTAGCTATACTACATGATCTTACATCAGAGTTGAAAGTTAATATCGATTTCCTAACCAAGTAGCAAATCTGGAAACAATTTCTTGGTTCCAGGCAATCTTTAAACATATGTTCTGGGGATGATGTTGGTTATTATTATCTTCCTTTTCTTTTAAACTTCCCAATATCTATTTTTACTGTTTCATTTAAAGAAGATTAACATAGAACTAGCGTAGAAAAAAATTATTTTTCATAAATTATCTTTTGCTAAATTACTTCAGGAAAGCATTCTGGATGGGAGAATCCATTCCAGGCAACTAAATATCATGCTTTGAAAGATTAAGTACTGGAGTGTCCTGCCCAGGGAAGGGGTGGAGTCACCATCCCTGTGTGTGTTTAAAAAAAGACTGGATGTGGCACTCAGTGCCATGGTTTAGTTGAGGTGTTAGGGCATGAATTGGACTCAATGGTATTGAATGCCTCTTCCAACCTAGTGTTCCTGTGATCCTGTGATTGTGCCTAGGAGTGACGTTCTCAGGGACTGGCACATTTGGTTTTGGTGCTGTGCTGGCATGGGAGACTGATGGGCAGTTACTGGCCTTGACTGTGAAGGAGCAGTTGGACAAGGCAAGGCCAGCTCACCACCCTTTCCGAGGAACACCTGCATACCCAGGTGGTTACTGCTCCCACTGGTCAAATCTCTGAACTCCCAAGGCTCAAGAAGACCTACAAAATCACATTATGGCCTTTTACTCTCTACACAGATAATACTGCTTTAGTCATAGAATGGATCCTACCATGTCTATGATGAAGACATTGATTAGCATTGGTCCCAGTTGAACCAAAATGATGAACTCTCGAGGGACACCACCCATTATTGGGTTCCACTTGAATCTGAGCCATTGACTGTAACTCTGTGGATGTGCCATCCAGCCAGTTCCTAACCCATCTAACAATTCCATCTAATGGAAAATCCATAGTTTTGCAATTTAGAGGTAAGAATATTGGGGAGGGATGCATTAAAGGCCTTAAAGAAGTTTTTATAGATGACATCCATAAATCTTCCCTTGTCCACTGATATAGTTGCTTCACCATAAAAGGCACTAAGTGAAACAGGTGATGAAGCCATGTGTTCAGCTCCCTGTCTTCAGTATATTTTGACACATCTTCCAGGAAATTCTACTTCATGAACTTATCAAGCACAGAGGTGAGGCTGTCTGGTTGGGAAAACTGCTGCTCATTGGTAAAAGTGAAGCAACTACATCAGCCTTCCACAAGCCAGCTGTTCAGTCTGTTTGCCTGCTGGTTGTTAAATAAGGGAAGCCCAGTGTGAATAAATAACTGACTAGGTTTAAATTGATGCTTCAAAACACAAATAGAAAAACATGCTATTTTCTCAGTTAAAGGGTGAATTAAATTACCTCAAACTGTACTTAGTACAAATGGACAAAACTAGTGCTATGTGAGATTTTACCAGACTAAGATTCCCTGTGGAGTAGCCTGGAACCTGATTGTTTCACAGCCTCCTCCACAGTGCCTTGCAAGAGCGTGCTTTGGCCAGGACCACAAGGTTGTTTCTGTTGGTTCCTCCCTGCTCTCTGGGTCTTAATACAGACTACTATGTTCCACCTCTGCTATGCAGAATTAATTTCTTCCATCCAGCAGGAACTTTACAGTATCTTCCATGAACAGTTGATCCCTACTTTTTATTTTCTTTTAGCTGTTAAAGCCTCAACTGAGAATACCTCAGTTTTGTCTCTTGGCATCATTTGCAAGTAAAGCAGCCCTTGTTCCAAGTCAGCTTTTTTTGTCTCTTGGCTGGTAACTTCCTGGCAAGGTTGTTTTGGTCTCAGAACATTTTCAGCACAACAATGGCTCTCACTAATTATATGAAGTGTGTTGCAGCTTTCAATGTGCTACAGAAAACATTTATGGGTATCTAGTTACACTGCATTCCCTAGTGAAAATCTTAAACTTTTACCAAAACCTAGCCTGAACAATCACATTTTCTCTCCTTTCTTTAAGCTTCTTTCATCTCTACAAATTCAGAAACCTACACTGTGCATATCCTCTCTGTAGAAAGTTATATATAATATATATACATATATATAAATATATATGTATTTTATATATATAAACATGCTCTACAACAACCCCCCAAAATACTCAGAAAAATCTTCGAACTAGGAGGTTCTGTTTGGGGGATTTTTATTTGTTTGGGGGTTTATAATACAAATTTGCTGGGAACTTATTAGGGAAAGGAGACTGTTTTATTATTTTTGCTTTTAAAATTGAGCCAATTTAGATTCACAAAACAAACTGTAGAAGAAATAATTGAAACTCACAGGATGCCTGCCTGCCTGCCTTTCCTGGTCCCTCAGTGACTGTCTTCCATCCCATTTCCCTAGATAATCTCTTTTGTCTTGAAGCTCTTAGCTTCTGGGAACCTGCCATGTCAGGTATTTGGAAAATATCTGGAAAAGTTGAGCACTTCTGTGTTATCAGAAATAATTAATGATGCATCTGCATGCTTCCAAACTGTATGCATGCTACAAAAGCAATAAAAAAATATAAATGGGCAGTGTTTTAGCAAGGAGTTGCACTCGGCATGTCTCATTTGTATAGTTTTGATACGACCATATAAAATGCTTCTGAAAAAGGGTTATTAACTATCCACTTAGATGCTGGGAATGAGTATTTCTCCCCCCATTATCAATCTTCCTTCTACTTCATTAAATATCTCTCTCACTGCTCTTTGTTTGTGATTCACTGAAGCAATTTATTGTGTGATAATGAGCAATATTCGTGCTGAGGCTTTAAACAGATTGCTGTGGTAGCCCTCTGAAAGACAAACAGATGATTCCAATCATAAAATAATCTATAAGGTCATCAGCCACCTGTATAATTGCAGCATGTGACTCAGCTCCTGATTGACTACATTTGCATTGCATTGATATATATGTGATGCTGATAATATTAAAGCTGTGTTCTTAGGAGATATACAATGACTAACAGTCTGTTCTCCACCATGTCTTCTAATAGCTTCCTAAGTGTCTGTTACTTATTTGACTCCCTTACTTTGCTTACTGGTTTAATAATTGAGGTACCTCTCCATGATAGTGTTATCCCTTGAGATTTTCTTTGAAGTTGAGTTTACAGCTTTGGTTTCTATATGCCTTTTTATTTGCTTCTAAGAGCCCTGGGCTTTAATTTTTTTTTTTACAAGAGAATGTAAAGAATAGTTAGTCACAGAAAGCTGTTCACACATATTACTTTACTGTCCATTTCCTATATTTGTTAAAACTGTTACTTTTATTTATACAGGCTTTTTCTTATAAGCAGTCAGAACCTCTCGTGGTTCAGTTGATGTCTGTTCCTTCTTGTTCTCCCACCATACATGTTTGTGAAGAGCTTGACTCTGCCTTGGTGTCTCCTTCCAGATGCAAGAGGGTGGGTGCTTTCCTGCCTGAGGCCATCTCTTCAGGCTGGACCAGCCTTTTTCCCTCAGTGTCTCCTCACAGGGTGTGTACTCCAGCCTCCAGTCACCACAGTGGCTCTGCACTGAACTTCTTCGAGTTTATCAATGTTTGTTTTAGGCTGGGGGAACCAAAACTGGGAACAGTGCTTTAGCTGTAGTTTAAGGAGTGCTGAGCAGAGGGGGATAATCCCTTTCCTCAGTATGCTGGCTCTTTTCCTGCTAATGCAGCCCAGGAGGCTGTTGGCCATCTTTGCTGCCAAGGCACTGCTGGCTCATCTCATTGTCCACTAGGCCCCCAGGTTCTTTTTGGCAGAGCTTTTTCCCAGCAGGTCAGTCTCCACCTTGTATCATTGCAAGACACTTTCTTCCAGTTGCAGAGATTTTCTTTGGCTTTTCTGAATTTCATAAGGTACCTCTTGGCCCATTTCTCCACCAGGTCCAGGTCCATCTGGATGACAGTCCTGTCCTTGGCATATTACCTGCTCCTACCAGGTTTTCTTTATCTGCAAACTTGCAAGAGTGCACACCAGTGTCTCTTGCAGGTCATGGGTAAATGTGTTAAACAGGATAGGTCTGAAGCCAGACCCCTGGGATACTCTACCCTGCAGTATCCCAGGTGGTTTAAGCTGGTCTTCAGCTGGATTAAACCATCCATTAACATATTTTTGATCCTGATTTGCCAATTTTTTTTTATCAATTTGATTTTTCACCTATCCCAATGGTAACACCCCAACTGGGAAAAAGAATATGGCAGGATACAGCATGAAAAGTCCTTCTAAAAACAGCCCTCCTCTCATCCACAAATCCTGTTGATTCATTGTACAAGGCATACAGTGGGAAAAGAAATTATTGTGATTATTTAGTGATAAAGCCAAAACTGGATATGGAAGATTTTTTGGAAGTTTTTTTTCCGGGCCTTTAAGTACACTTGTGATTGGCAAAAACTGGGGCTGTTTCAACACACAGGACAAACTGTTAAGTCCCTAATTCTGTGACATGTTTCTTTGGACAACTTTGTGAGTAAATAAAGCCCACACATTTGTGTGGAATTACCTCGTTGAACAGGGCCTAAATGTCGCACAATTCTGTGTTGCTTTATGGGCAATTATTGCAATCTCCTTTCTTTTTGCTGTGACATTGATTTGAGACACCTGCCCCTTGCCCTAAAAGACAATTTGCTCGTGCTTAGAATAATTTATATAACATGAGTAGTATGACAGGAAGAGTTGTACCCTTTCAAAATATAATCAAATAAAAAAGCTGCAACTTGTTACTCTCAAAGCTGCTGGCGACACCAAATTTCTTAACTTGGAAATTGTACACCTTACTGCAACCAGTCACTGCTCAATGTGAACATATATTTTAATAAAACCAGGAAAGCTATTTCTTCTTTCTTTGCCATCAAGTACTTTTATCCAGTCTAAGAGAGCAGTTTAAAGTACTTCCACTTTCTGAGGTTTGAGTGGGTTTTGTTAGTTGTTTTTGTTTTTTTTTTTCCATTCTGCCACATTATGGAAAGAGGAAGACTAGTAACTCCATTTCTCCAATTCACCTTTCAAGTTCAGCCTAGCTTTTCACTAAGGTATTGTTTTCTTTTTTCCCTCTTGACCCTCTTTAGCTCATGATTTCCAGCTCAAACTTTCCATTCATATGCTTTTTTCATACTGTCCTTTCTATGTGTTTTTCTTTTTTCCCCACTTCTGCCCATGCTCAAAGCCATTGCATCTCTTATCCTTAACAATTTGTTCTTCTGACATAATGCACCCAAACTCAACTACTTATAAGTCTCAGGCTCAAGTTCTGCAGTGTTACTGTATGTTTTGTAAGTAAGCTGTATTGAAAGGAGTCAACTAAGCCTAAGATTTTTTTAATTCAATGGCATTAATACCAAAAATATAACAAAGGAAAAATGAAAGAAATTATAAGAAAATTGTTAATTGTTTTCAATTGTCAAAGTAGCTATATTTTAAAAGATGAAAAGGAAATCCCATGTTGACTATCTTAGATTAACCAATATTTCTGAAATCCACAAAGATTGGCAGAAAATAAGCCTCTCATATAGGGGATTTCCTAAATCTCTCTTTTTTTAAATAAGTTTGGCCTGCAAATTGAAGCCATGATCCAGAGAAACCATGAAATTAAATAATAATTTATATGTACAGTAGAAACAATTAAAAAGGGATGAAAAGAATGAAAAACATTTAGTTAATTTTGGCCTCTTGGAAACTGGTACATGAACCCATATATCATCACCTGAGTTAGGGTGACAGGATTTGTACACTCTTATACCACCCTGCTATGAGCAGGAGACACAACTTCATGCTGTAAGAACAAGTATATTGTGTAACTAATACACTAATACTTAATGCACCCTTGCATACCATTTCCACTCCTATTTTTGAAATGTTGTAATGAAATCCTTCTCATTTTGTTGAAAGCTGGATGTTGTCATTGTCATCCTTCAATATATTGACAATTTGCATTGTCATCCTTCAGTATATTATTTTTCTGTCTATTTTGAATTTGGATGGAAAGTGATACTTTCAGATGCCTTATATCTTTTCACCACTTCTGTTAACTTTACCTAAAACTTTTGCCTTTGTACCTTTATTCCTGAGTCTTAATTATGATTAATTAAACCTGTATGTACTCATATCAATTATGCAATTTGTTGGTGCAAGTGTGCATGCAAACACAAGACAAGCTTCAGGATTTCTCTGTCAGAGAATAATGTTTAAAAAAGAATTATGTTTGAAATAGCATTACCTTTGAGTTTGCACAGCTTTACAGCTGCCCCTTTGCCACTAACCCTTTGACAGTACTTACAAGTTAACTGACTCTTTTTCCTCTCTTTTTCCTCCCTTTTTGCTTCAGCTAAACTCAAGATGACTTTTTTTTTTTTTTTTTTTTTTTTTTTTTTTTTTGTGTGTGTGTGTGTGTGTGTAGAATAAGTAACAAAGGCATGCTTCTGTCACAGAGTCAGAAAACCCTGTGTGTGTGTGTGTAGAATAAGTAACAAAGGCATGCTTCTGTCACAGAGTCAGAAAACCCTGAGTCAAATATGTACCACATGCTGCCTTGGCCAAAAGTACATCTCACTGTAATGATAGCGCCAGTGATCTGACAGCTTGTCTCCCGGGCCCTTGCAAGGCCACCTTGCCTCTGAGTGCACATATAAAGATATCTTGTGCTTTCACTTTGAAAGTTCCCTGGAGAATTTTTTGTAGGATTTTTCTTGCCAGGGATTGCTTTTGAAATGTGCAAAGGGATGTGCAAACAGAAAAAAGGAAATCCTTACTGTGGAAATATATGAAATATGTATTCTGTTCAAAGCTGTTGCATTTCCTGTGCTCACCAAACAGCAAACACCAAACTCCTTTGCAGCAAGGAATATAAACAAACAGAACTAAAATCCAAGGGAATCAAAACAAGGGTACAAGCATTTAGGTTGTAGAAAAGAGGAGCTCCTTTGGTGATAACTCACCTCCTGAACTTGATGTCAAAGTATTTCAAACTTGGATACCTAATGAGATACACTAAAATATGTGCTACTAAAAAAACATGTGTATTCACAAAAGAATTTCAAAACTTGATTTAAAAAACTTTATTAAGTTGTAGCTCAAACATTATAATTTGAGGATTTTTTTCTCCCTTGAAATTTGGAAAAATATTTTAGAAAAAAAAAATCTTTCAAAGTTTTTAAAAGAAGGAATATCAAATCTTCATATTTCCATTACATGCTTCAACATTCAGTGCTCAGTGTTCAGCATTCTTCAAATATCCTGGATACTAAACATTGCAGAGGCTTTTTTTGTTTCATTAACATGTTCCAATAGCTTTAGGCTCTGAAATCTGAAAATACTAGTCTTAGCAAGTTATTTCTCATTTTTGTGGGATGCTTAATGGTATTGTCTAAACCTCTTGCATCTGCCTGCCCAAACCTGTGAGGAATTAGTAAAATGTGGGATACAATTAGGTATGGTCTGCATGCCATCATCCGCTTCCAGTTTCATAGACTCAACAGTTGGAATTAAGGAAATACTTTCCTCATTGATTTTTTTCTACTTTAATTTTAATTAGTGCTGCATCAACAAAAACATAGGAAGAAATCGAGGGAACATTTAAAATTAAAAAAACCCCACTTAATTGCAAATTCATCTCAGTCGATTCAGTTTTCTTAAAGAAGTGCAGATATTAGTACTAGAGGAACAAATTTCTCATTCATACCAATCATGTCACATTTGTTTATGCATGTAATCCATGCATAAGCAAGTTAACTACATTTATTAATTCTATAATTTTTAGTTTAATAGTGGATTCCCCAAAGGTCTGAGGTCAAGACCTGATCACATGAATAAACTGAAAATTCCTGGAGTCCTTTATAGTTGTACTCCCACGAATAACACCAGATTTTTCTCTATATTTCAGCTAAATAAAAGGTCAAAGCCAATTCTGCCAAGACTAGAAGTGTAAGGACAATGCAGTTCTTCAGCAGACTCCTAGGTTAAATCCAGTTCAGGTAATTTGATTTAACTGGAACATCTGTTCTATGAGGAAAGATCAAGAGAGTTGGAGTAGCTCAGTCTGGAGAAGAGAAGGTGGCTCTGGGGAAACCTTACTGCAGCCTTTCAATGTATAAGAAAGATGCAGAGAGACTTTTTACCTCAGGTCAGCAGTGCATTCCATGTGATGCAGTAGTTGTATTCCATTTACAAAAGCTTTAAACGTCCTGATTTTACAATGAACATTTTTATATTTTACAGATTACAGGTCATAGTTACTTGCAAATTTTGCAACTTCTAAGTGTTTTTGTGAGTGTGTACACATATGTGGAAAAGATCTTTTTTTTCCACATATGTGTGCACACTCACAAAGAGCATCCAAGTGCAAAGTAACTGAGTCATTGCAAGTAATCAAGAAGTATTTTATGACAAGCTGTGTATAATGCAGTGTTTGCATAATTTCTCTCTTTGCCTCTATTTAAACTTCCTTTCTGTATTCTGGTGGAATAGTTCTTCTTAGCAAGTCCGATCTTTAATGTAGCATTTAAGTTTTTCTCTACATATAGAATAAATATTTACAATGTTTGTAAAAAAAAAAAAAAGAGCTTATTTTTACAGCACTTCCCAGAATGGCTTGGCTGTGGTTTTCAGTAGTGTTCAAATGGCTCATAAGAGAGGGTTTTATTTCAAGAAATAGACAAGCAAGAGAGACATCATAAATACAGAATGCAGTAAGTATGAATGCTGAGACCATCTCAATGGGCCCTTCTTTCAGTTCCTCATAACACTCAGGAATGTTGCTCTTTCTGTAGAAGACATTCACATTTTATTTCAGCCCAAAGACCTATTTTTAAGATTTCCCTTCCTTTTAAGGAGCATAGAAGAGCAAAGGAATAATTATGTCTCCATTCACCTCTGTCTCTCATTCTCTGTATTTAAATAATGCCATACATACTTTTTCTAGTTCACCTGCGAACAACTATTTATGTGTTCAACGAAATTCATGTGAGTTAGTCCACTGAAGCTTCACAGACATGTAAAGTTTAGTAGAAATCTTGCAAATAAAAAAAAACACCAAAGGGGTGTGGTGAGACCTCTAAGAAAACACATCACCCTGCTCAAAGGCAGAATTACTGTACTTGAGCACCTTTACATGGCTGTTTAACATATTCTGAAAAACCTCTAAAGAAATAAAACAGAAGTATTTCAGCAATTTACGTAATTGTTTGCCAACATTCATGAAGCTGTTATACAATATTATTTGTCATTCTTGGGATTCAACCAACATATCTATCCCTTCATCAAAGTGTTCATATTTGCACATTTAAGAGGCCCCACTCAAATCAAGTGAAGTGTTTAATACACTTGAATATCAATGGCCACTATGATTATTTTTTCATAAGGAATTACAGTATTTCTATTTGGATCCTTGCTGTTTGCAGATCAGAAGCAAACTCTTGCTAAATTTCTACATTTTGGCTGTATTTACAAATATGATGTTACTGGTACTGTCTCTTCAAATTATTGCTATGTTCTGTGAGAAGATTTTTCAGCAGATAGTTACCTATTTTAAAAAGAAGCATAGTAGAACCATACTTTAATTCAATGGTGAATAATCTAAGTTCTGCTTTCTGTTCTGCGTTCCTGAAAGTTTATAGATGAGTCTTGAAAATAGATCCATGAAATATAATTCAGGGGGAAGAAGAAAATGGAAAAAAAGCAAAAATCTCAAACAAACAATCAACTAAGCAAACAAATAAACATAGCCTGTGGAGAAGTTCAAATTTATCATACACAAGTCTTCATCTCTCAGAAATTTTGATATACGTTGGTTTACATAAGGGATGCAATCCAAATGTTTTTAAATGTGGGAACTATGTTAGAATATTATCCACTTATGGAACTTTCCTCCAAAATTATGTATAAAAGGAAGGTTGTCCCATGACAGTTTCTGAATGGACGCAGAGGACAAAATAATCTTTGTCCTTAGGGATGCACTGTCTATGCGGGTACAAAAGAACTGTAGCAAAGAAACCTGAGCCCCAAAGTTAAAACTCTGCATTCAGCATCTGCTTGTGCAAGGAAACAATAAATATCTGCCTGGAGAGCTATTTCCTCCATGTATTCTGGTAGAACACCTTACAGAATAAAGACTAAATATATAGGAAAGTCTTATGTTAGAGAACAATATAAGCCCAAGCCTCCTTCATTTATATGTATAAATTATATATACATTTTAAAAAAATCACTTTCTCCCATCTTGCATAATGTCCTGTTTATGCCCAACACAAAACATTATATGCTGACTAAGAGTTTTCCTGAGACTGGTCTTGCAAAGATTTATTTGTTTCAATTAATTCAGCAGCTCTCTTTTTTCCTTCATATTGCTAAAATCCCCATCCACATTAATTATATTTGCCTTGAGTTAGATATCTAGACTGCCTTAGAAGGAGTGCAGGGTGATTATGCATTCCAAGCAGAGTTTCTTAAGCTCTTACCACTCTTTTTTCTCAGAAATATTTACCAAAGAGAGAAAAATCTTTTACAATCTCATGCAGATGGTAAATCAATAGAAGAATATTTCTAAAAATAGTGTGTGAAGATGGTTACAAATTGACTCTTGTTAATCAGTATACACAAAAGTGGATAAATATGTGTGTTGGCATTTTCTCTGGTTAATTCAATATTTTTCTGTTGGCAGATACCCTTGAATCCTTATGCAAATTTCAAGTATGAATGACCTCAATCCCCCCTGGTAGTAATAATAAACATAATTGTGAATGGATGTACTTATATCTTTTTTTTTTTTCAAATGAAGATGCAAGACAGCTAAGTTGTAGCATGATAAGAAATCAAGTATAAATCTACTTCAAGAATCTTTCATCATTACCTCCTAAAAAAACATTTTTCTAAATTTTAACAATCTCGTTTTACTTGAAAAAATAATGTATTTATTTGTTTCCCTTGTCTTCTTTTCACCATCTTGCTCACAGCTCTGGCCCATGATAACATAAAAAACCCCATATATGTCTCTTATGTCAGTAAAACAAATTGAAAATGCCATCATAAACACCCTACCTCAGACAGCTAAGCAATAGTTTCAGGCCAACATTGCAAATGACCTGCTATAAATCTGAAGAAACTGATTTCTTAAACCATGTTGTGTAATCTTAAAAAAAGAAAAAAAAGAATAAAAGAATCTGAGATTAAATTAAATGCCATGCCTTTGCTATCTGATGTTTTGATGACAATAGATAACTTGACATAAACTCTTTCCCATAGGAAAAAAATATCTGATAGATGAGTTACAGCCTAATTTTGCCACAATTGGAACCTGATGAGTGCTAGCCCAGGTGATCTACTCAGAAAGATATTTGATCAACAGCTCAGATTTCTACTGTGGCTCCTGTCAGACACCATCACATCCTGTCAGGGTGGAGTTATTACTTCAAAGGTATTCAGGGGTCACTGGCTTTCCAGACACATGTCAATTAATAAACTGTGTAATGTCATTAAAGAATTTCTTTAATTCATTGAGACCCTTGCACTAAATAGCAGAGTGAATGTTTTTTCTTGCCTTCCAGTTCTTTTTTCCATTACACACAATGGCAGAGAAGAAAACTTGAATAGATGCTTTAGAAAGATTTCTAGATTAGAGATGTGCCAAACTATGTACAAAGCAGGGACAAAGCCAACAAACTGACACACCTATTGTTCTATGAAATTGTTTCTGGTCTGTTATTTCTAAAGAACCAGGATATCTCTGCAAAGATCATGCAGTGTAACAGCTGAAAGAAAAGGGCTTCAATCCTTGTGCAACTCATCTGCCTCCTTGTACATTTGCCAACCTAGTTTGCAACTGTGGCTAAATAAATCAGAAAAAAAAGCATGTGAATATTTTTTAAACTTCTCAGAGTTTTGTACATGCTCATGGGTGTGTGTTCTGACTGGGGCCTTTGAACACAAATCAGTAATAATACCACTGGAGACCTGCAGGTGTCATTTAATCTTACCTGGGTTTATACGTCCAAAGATTAGGCATGTAAGTTGAAATAAATCATAAATTAACCTACTATTGTAAAATTCACCTGCCTATCTTAAGCATCTACATTAGGACCAGATCCCTCTCTCTTTAAACACTTTCTCTTCACTGATAATAAGGAATCAAGAATGGTTTGCACAGGGTTTATATGGTTTCAGTACCCTAACTGGAGCAATGCCATTCTGAAACTCCTTCTGATTATTTCACAGGTATCTGAGTCAGCTAGAGCTGTTACGTTTCAAGAGAATATGGGCAGTAACCCATGTTTGTAAAGCCATGTAAATATATGTGTGCTAATCTATAGCTTCTGTTATTATAGATAACTTATATATAGGTATAAGAATCTCAGTCCTAAAATTAGTTATCTTTCACAGTTTTAATCCTTCCCTTGTGCAGTATAAAACCAATGAACCTTAAAGAAATGTTTCTATATGCGTTGACTCCATTACCATAGACCTTGCAATTTTCAGTGTAAGTGTTGCAACAACAAGGGACAGGGAAGAGTGGTCTTATCCTTATTTAAAGATCAGGAAATTAATATATTCATGAAATAGGCATAGGAAAAGTGATGGAAGAAAGACTAAATAGCTTGCTTAAGGTCATACAGGAAATCTATGGTGGATCTGGAGCTAAACCCAGACCTTTTTTCTCAGATCTGTGTCCTGAATTTGGAACATGGGAAAAATTCCCATTGAGATGAGTCAATATATTGTCTGAATAAGGAGAAGTGGAAGGAAAAAATATTTTTTATTAATGCTATTTACTATGATAACAGCCAGATATTAGAGGTAAGAATATAGACTCGTTAATTTCTAGAAATAAGAAAAATCTTAGTATAACAACCTCTTCAGACAGATTTGTGGTGGTCATTACACACCACACATCAGCAGAAACATCTGAACAAATGTGATTCAAATTTAGCTGGTTTTGTCTTTCCAGTGTGTGGCATTTGCTGTAGACTTAATTTTTAAAACTTGCTATCCACAAATGTTTTAGATCAAAACTGGAAACTTTTAAGGTAATTACCAGGTCACATTACAGACATGAAATGGATGGTTCTGCTAACCAAAGGCAGAAGCATAAAATGTTTATTTCTTTCATTATGAAACTACTAAATGTTTCCATATTTCTGAGATTAACACCGTTCAAGGCAGGAGGGGGGTGGGTTGGCAATTACTTTTGTTTGTCACCAGTTATCTTTGCTATTGATTTCAAAACCAGCAAACTCATCTCTCACATTTGTATTTTCTGAGAATGTGTTTTTAGTATCTGTAGCATGTAGCTAAAAGATTGTACTGCAGGGAGGAATTCCTACAAATGCATTTCATATAGAACTGTATAAAACAAAGCTGCCAATACCTTTAAAGATGAGGCCAACCAAGAGATGCAAGTGCAGCAATAGGGATCACTATTAAAACTTAGTCCTCACCTTTGATAAAGATTAAAACTGGAATGCAATGATATGTACCCTTGAGCATTTTCTTAACAGTCTGTAAAATTGCATTCTTTTCACATTGGTATTGTGTTTAGGAGTTTTCAGATGTCATAAAATACCTATTAAAATGTGAGTATGCAGCTCAAGGACCACCTGATAAAATTTCTTACCTCATATATTTATTTTATAATGAGAGGCTGTAAAAGCTTTTTTTTATTTACAAAATTCAGAATATACCTTGAAAGTTTGGACTGACAAAACTGTTTGAACCAGCTTTCTCTAAAGCTGGTAACAAACAATCTGTGCATGCAGATGTGGAAAACTTGGCCCAAAAGTCAAAACCAAAGTTTTCTGGTCCAAAAGTCAAAACCAATGTTCTTTGCTGAAGAATGTCCTTCTATTATTGCCTTTATGCCATATTCAATCATGATATAAAGCTCGTTTTGATAAGCCCAAACAAGTCCTGCTTTTGAAAGGCAAGTAGCTGAATTTCTGTGAAGTGCAACCACTGTGCAGCTTGATTAATCAGGGAGTGCCAAAATAATATTTTTACAAACTTGTCTCTTGAATGTCTAGTGCAGGCATTTCTGCACTTCAAGGTAGAATTTGATCAAATTCAGGCATCCTAGTCAAGGTGAACAAAGAGCTCACTTTGGGTTTCTCAGTATGGCAGAGTGGTCCAAGCATTAACGAAGCATCCGCCTGGAAATCTTGTACCCATGTGAGTTGCAGGTTGCTTGGAGCATATCTGTGCTCCATATGCATTGTCAGTGTCCATGTGGTTATGGTTTGTTTTCCCCACAAGGTTCCTCTTTCATGACTGTACATTTGCTCGTGCAGGACAAGGAACATGTCCTCTGGAGAAAAGATTATGGTTAAAACCAATAGCTGTTGTAGGAGAGAAAATAGGTTATTTTTCTGGCCTTTTCCATGTTCATTTTGCACTCTTAGTATTTCTTTAAAATACTGATTATACTATTTTTTTTTCTCAAAGAAATGAATTAAAACATATGCCTTGATATGATCCAGATGCTTTGCAGTAGAAGGCTGGTTTCATTGGTTTCATGCAGGAGCTAAGTGGCATTTTTCCAGTTACCTGGTAGCCAAAAAAAATGTACAGCGACCAGAGGATGCCTGTCTTGCTTTGTTCCACCTCCAATTCTGATTGTAAAATGCATGTACAGGTCAAAGAATCTATAATCCTTGTAATTAGGCCTTTGCAGATAAAAATTCACCCAAAGCTACTTTGGAGTGTAAATTCTGCTTCCATAAAAGTTTATTTTGAACTTTATTTTGATCTCAGTTTACCTTGATATATTATCTTAAGATAAATATTATAAAAAATATCCTAATTCTTATCCATGATAGTGAAAAACAGGTCTGTGATCTTTTTCTGCAACACTGTCTTCAATTTAGTGTCTGTAAGCCTCATGCAGGAGCCTTGGCTGCCCTGGGACACAGCTAAAATGCAGGTATGCGCTGGCTCTGAGTGGCAAGATTCTGCTAGCAGGAAAACCATAGGGCTGGCTTCTCTGAGAAGCTGCTGGAAGCTTCCTTCATGTCCCAGAGCCAATGCCAGCCAGATGGACCCACTACCGGCCAAGGCTGAGCTAGTTAGAGGTGTGCTTCTGTCATAAGGTATTTAAGAAGCTAAAATAAATTATTGCATAGAGGTAATTGTGGCCAGAGAAGAGCGGAGTGAGAATAAGTGAGCAAAACTGCCCTGCAGACACCAAGGTCAGTGAAGGAAGATGGGGAGGCAGGAGGTGCTCCAGGCCCCAGAGCTGGGATTCCCCTGCAGCCCCTGGTGCAGCCCGTGGGGAGGCAGCTGTGCCCCTGCAGCCCAGGGAGGAACAGGGGGAGCAGAGATCCACCTGCAGCCCTGGAGGAGCCCAGACCAGAGCAGGTGGATGCCCAAAAGAAGACTGGTACTTCATGGGAAGTCCACACTGGATGTGTGGGGAGAGGAACCTCTGGACCTGTGGAGAGAGGCAGGACTTCTAGACCCATGGGGAGAGGAGCCCAGGCTGCAGCAGGCCTGCTGGCAGGACCTGTGACCCTGCAGAGGACTCACAGTGGAGCAGTCTGCTCCTGAAGGACTGCACTCCATGATGGGACACCCATTGGAGCAGCTCATGGAGCCCTTGGGAAGGACTCATGCTGAAGAAGTTTGTGGAGAACTGTCTCCTGTGGCAGGGACCCCATGCTGCATCAGGGGAAAGACTCCTCTCCCTGAGGAGGAAGCAGTGTCAGAAACAAGGGATGAACTGGCCATTACCTCCATTCCCATCTTCCTGTGCTGGGAGGTGGGAGGTAGAGCCCGAGGAGGGAAGAGTGGGGAGAAGGTGGTTTTAAGATTTACTTTACTTCTCATTATCCTGCTGTAATTTTGCTTGGGAATAAATTCAATTAGTCCACCAAGTTGAGTCTGTTTTGCAAAGATGTGATGGTAGCTGGTGAGTAACGTCTCCCAGCTTTATCTCAGCTCATGAATCTTTAATACTTTCTCTCCCCTATCCAGCTGATGAGGAGAGATAACAGCTTTGGTGGGTACCTGGCATCCAGTCAGGCACAACCCACCACAAGGCAATATCCCATGTATTACTAAACAAATTTCAGGCAGAAGGTGTCTGGATAAACAAAAAATGTTGTAGCTAAACTGCATTAAATCTTGAAATAATTTCGAGAAGCAGGAACTTTGGTATAAGGTTACCCTCCTTCCCACTCCAGTAATGCAATTGTTCTGCAAGATTTAAGTAATATTTTGGGGCTTTATGGAAAAAAAATTAATTAAATCAATGCAGTATGATCATTTTAAATATTCAGTCTGTCCAGAAAATGGATAGAGAAACCATTTAAAGAAGTTCTCTGAGGCTTAAAGGTGAAATTATAGTCTCTCAGTGGAGCTTTTGACAAATAGACTTGGTGATTGGCATGCTCAGGGAAATAGAACATCTTTGAGTCTGGTAAGTGCCTCTTTTAACATGCAACATTTTTAGATTCTCTGTGGCTTAGCAAGCAAGAAACAGAGGCATTCCTTATGTTCCACTCTTTAATAGAAAAAGCTATGATATGTTTACATATCTTTGAGTAAACTGTAAAAATCCTTTTGGAAAAGATTTTAATTATAATAGCACTAATCTTAATTGTGAACAGTTTTTCTCAAAGCCTCTAGATTCCTCTCTGCATATGAATTAGTGCTCCTTCCTATCCACAGCAATTAAAAGTTGACATTTATTATGTATTTTTTTTAAAGTTTAAATAAAATTTTTTCAAGACTTTTGTGCATTGTTTTGGAAAGGTCTTCACTCAGACAGTGCTGAAGCCAATGCATATTTCATGGCTCTTCACATCATTTGCTTCGTACTACAAGTGTTTTGTGTATGACCAGCTGTCAAAGTGAATTTGTCCTGAATTAGTAAAAAGAATGAATAAACTGAGCACCAAACCCAAGTAAACCCCTTTTCTCATTGTTTTAACCTCAAGGCCATAAAGTTCTAATGAAAAAGCTGACCTTTTGGAGAAAAGGAATTATTATAATAATTATTCCAACATACTCTTCCTAATTCTAATTAAATATGCTAATAAAATAATTTTGTTCCACTTCAAATTCAACTACAGAATTGTTTTGGATGGAAAACCAATAATTTATTCCTCCATTTAGTTATTCATTAAAAATTCACTGACACAGGTAAGACTGCATGTGGAGACAGAGTCTTTAACATGCAATTTTAATCCTACAGCTGATGCCTTTGAGCTAGTAAGTCTTCATAGTACGTGCTGCTCTGATGAAGCAAGAAGTTTTTAAACACCTGAAATCCTGCTGTGGGCCTGTGGGTTGTGGTAACATATTCCATCTTTAATGGATGTCAGTTGAAACACTTTTGCAATCATGCATGATCCTGCTTATATTCCAAACAGCTGCAGACTAAACATCTCAATTGACTTCAGTTGGTTCCAAATCATGTGAGGGCTGCTAAATTTGGGGGCATGGACATTTGTTTACAGCACTTTGTGCACAAAAGCTTTGTCTCTTCTCTTCAAAGAGTTCATTTTCCCCTCTCTGAGCACAATGTATGACATGTAGATATCACCCTGCCTCACAGGAATAGCCCCGTTCAAGGAAATAAGGGCATTCGTACTTGCCACAGAGTCCAAACCTCCTCCTCAGGAAAAGAGATTAAAGTTATTTCTAGATTTTTAGCTACCTCCAGGAGAAATTTCCCCTCCTTGACAATGCCTGACCCTTTTGTGAGGAGATTGTGTCAATTTGTGTGAGCTGATGGGACTGGTCAGGATAAAGGACAGGTCTGGCAAAAGTAAATTTCCCTCTGGGATGACAGAAGTGTCTCTGCTTCCTTCCTTGGGTTGCCTGAATTTAATGAAAAAAATTGTAAAAATTGCATTTACTTTGTAAAGTAGGTTTAAGATTTGTTTACCAGAACTTTGTTTTTGAAAGATATGCAAAAACCTCTTCCTACGGAATTCTTTAAAAGATCTACAAGGTTTGCAATAGTTATACAATGCTATATTGAATGGGAAAGGGCAAAAATTATTTGACTGAGAATCAACATTCTTACAATAAGTAGCAAGAATCACTTCTTTAACAATATAGTGTAAGATATTGGTGTAAACATGTATTTAATTTATTTCCAAAATGAACTGTTCCATTAAAGTGAAAAGATAAACTACATATATTTTTAAATTATTTTTAAAGATAATTTAGAATAAAGTTTCCTTTGAGTTAAATATGCATAAAAATGCCTCTTCTTTATTTTAAATGAGAATATTTCAAGAAATCCTGAAAAGCAAGAAATATTACAATTTTTTTTTTGCTGTGATCTGTAATTTTGAGTCTCAAAGATTTGGCTGAACTATGGTTGATCACTCTCTTTCTCCATCAGCTAAAGACAATTTGTAACTACCTTACTACATTTCTTTCCAAGAAGTGTGTGACAGTTTAAAAACTTACCAGTGCGTTCAGTACTAATGCTTTCATATGTTCAGTGTTTTGAACTGGAGTAAGGGTTACAATGTTTGGCTCATAGTTCTCTTATCAACACAGGTAGATATTTATTGCTAATAACCTAACTACAGCATCCCAGACTGGTACTGCAATTAGGCACTTTGCACCATGTCTGAAGTGGATGTACCATAGCCAAGATTTTCCTATCTGCTTCATAATCCAGATATTTTGGGAACAAGTGTTTGGAGAATGCAGTTCTGTAAGTAGTTTATTAAATGGAAAAATTTGTCATTTAGGATGGGAATCCAACTTTGCTGGTGGCAAAACCCACAGATAGTCACAGCCTGTGATCAGCCCTAAAGATCCAAACAGAACAGTATTTACACAGCACTTTGCATATTAAAAGGTATACTTGAGATAAAAATGTTATTCCTTAAATCTAAAGACAGGGTACACACCAGTTATAATTCTCATTCTAGTCTGTTATGAACTGAATCAGCTGTCACTTCAAAGGCAGTGAACCACAAGCAATCAAAATGACTCTTGAAGTTTTTAAAGATATTTCGGATTTAATCTTTGAAAAGGAAAATTGCTGTGTATTGATATTTCTCAAAACTTTTTTAAATGCACTAACACATAAGTTATTCACCAGACGTCTTCAGCAATAAACACTTTCCAGAAGATAAAACATCAGCTAGAAAGGTTCAGATTTTCAAAGTCGCTTGAAGGACTCAGGAACAGTGTCCATTAGAATAAGTTGAAAATATGTTCCTTATTTGCTTCAGAAAGATCTCTAGAAGTGTTAACAGTGTACTAAATATGATGAAAACAGGGATATACACATTTAAACTTCTTGAGACACACCTGGAATTATATTTGGAAACATCATTGATTGTTGAGAAATACTCTGTAGCTTTAAACTAATATCACACAACAAACTTCAATAAACTCCAGTGAGCATACGTTTGTTCAGGAAATCAGTGCAAATGAAAAATAAAATTATGGAGAAACTTTATTAATTTTTATCATGCTTGATAAAAGGTTGGAAATTTTAGAAAGTTTTTCCCTCCTTTTGTAAACTTTTAGTGTAAAAATGCTTTGGAACCATGGAATGGATGGGATTCTTTTTGTTTCTACTTGCTTTTATTCTCTTTTAATATAGTGCTCATAAATTAAGGAAAGAACCACAGCTGATTTTTCAGGTAGCACAGTTATATTTATTGTTCTATGTCATCATATAGAAACATAATAAAAGAATTAGGGATGCCAACTATGGACACTGCAGGAATAAGGTTTTTCTTGGAAGGACTTAAACAGTACCCTAGTCTGATATTATCTAAACTTTTACTGTAAATTTCTTCTGAATGAGAAAAACATGCAGTTTGACTTAATTTTTAGCCATTCAGTACACGCTAATTGCAAACATTGATCGTCTGAATTACACTATCTCTAGAGTAGTTCAGTGATGCTACGCAAAACTTGGCCAAAATTGTTTAAGCACACAGTAAGGAGGGAATATCAGTAGCTTTGTTAGTGAAACTGGAAGTTTTTCTTTGCTTTTTTTTGTGCCTTTTCTGCATGTTTTGGCTTTTATTATTACATTTTAGTCAAGCAGGCTGAAATTTATATCTACTTTTTTGTATATTTAAAAGCTCTAGTGTAGCAAATATTTACATGTGTTCTAATTTTTCTTACAGTGAATAAAGTCATTATTTCAATGAACCACAGGAGCACATTTGTAGATAACTGTAGATAAGTACATATATAAAACTTTTATAGAATCAAAACCCATATGAATCCATGTACTGTAAAATTCATGGTGCTCTGTCTAGAGTAACATCTTCATTAGTAATGCATGGTTTGCACCATTTCCTTCTTATAAAGCATGACTTTCATGACACTCATTAAACTCAGAGAGAAATCATGTTATCTACCCGTTCACTAGTGTAAAGCATGTTTTTCTTATTATCTTGTAAGGTCAAACTAAATCCTTTCAAAGACCATGCACTCTCTTTTTCTCTCTGTCTCTGAAAAAGATATTATACATGCATTTTTGCTACTTTTTTTTTTCTTTCTTCACTTTCCTCTTCACTGTCTCTTCTACTTCCCTAAACCCCTCTTTCCTGTAAAAAGTTAGTTGACACTGAATTTCACATCTCTGTGAGAAGTCAAACAAGAGTGAATCAAACACACACTTGAAATATTCCTGAAATTTTTACTACATTGCTTCTGGCTTTGATAAGAAAAAGGTCCTCAAAATGTGTGTAAGATTTAAGTGAATGGCTAAAGAAATGAAATGGATACATATAAAAACAAACAAAGAAACAAACAAAAACCCCAAGCATTAAGCATTTTGGTTTATAAAACCAAAACAAACAAACAAACAAAACAACCAAAAAAAGCCCCAAAAGACCTTTGAAAATTTAACCCAACTTGTTGAAGCTATTTATTTAGATACAATCTTTTAAAAAATCACCCAGAACTTCAGGCTGAATTCCATGTAGTTTTTTCCTTGGCTTTCACAATTTCTGGGAGAAACAATCTCTGCATGTATTGCATGATATCTGGGCCACAGTTTCTACCTAGAACATGCACCATTGTTCTGTGTGATAAATACAACCATTTTCTGCCTGGGGCTGTTCACAATGAAAATTTTCTACCCACAAACAATCTTGTTAGCTTCATGATTGCTTTCCCCCTCTAATGAATGCAGAACATAATGAATGCCAAGCCAATCTTTTGAGTCCAAATCCAGGGATCTTCATCAAGACAATGAATGTGCATTCATTAAATAGAACCATGTTGAAAGTGCTTCTGCCATAAATACAGTATAATACATTCTCTTTAATGGGAATGTAGTATTTTAGCACATTACTTAATTAGGGATGAGCAGAAAAATGGAGTTAATTCCTTCAGCTCCAGTGAGTGCAGCAGAAGCAGTATGTTTTCATTCATTGCTTAGGGACCCCTTAATTACATTACAGGGTGAACAAAAAGGAAAGTATTTAAAATATTATATATGTTAAAGCATAATTTAATAATTTTAATGCTTACTGAAAGGATGAGGCTAGATGGAGGTGGTGTTATCTTCCTCTTAAGTGTCATATCTGTGGAACTGATAAAATTTCAGATTATTTTTATGGTCTTGATTCTCTATTGGTGCAAAGCACTAGACAGTTACTCATTTTGGGAGAACAGAAAGAGCCATAATGATGCCATTCAGTAATCAAATCCATTTACAAACCTTTGTGGGAAAATCTGAGCTGGACAAACCAAGACTAAAGCTATGCTTAATTCCTGCCAGTTAATTTGAAGTGTACTGATAGTTTAAAAAGTTAGAAAGCTGTGCTTAAAGTCAACATTTCAACTGAGTGTAAAAGTTCCCATGACTATTAAACACTCCAGTGTTAAATCACTGGGGTTCCTTTATGCAAGAATCTTGGCCACTGAATATGAAAAACTGTAGTTGAAAGGAAAGAGTCTCTACTCTACTGTTTCCTTTGAAAACTGTAGTAATTTTAATAAATTGAACTTTACAGGAACAGTAACTTGCAGAAGAAAAACTCTGTACTCTACAGTACAACAGGATAATTCTTCCTATAATAGTGTCTTTGGGTGTTATACTATTTGTTCTATAAAAAAAAATATGTTAAAATGATCATTCTGGTAGATTTCACTAAGGATATTGCATGTGATATAACATTTAACAAAATGGAAACATTCTGAGAAACATTACTTAGATTGTTCCACACTATGTTTAAATCAACCCTTACTTGCTAAGTGTTTTCATTTTGGAAGCAAGAGACTGCTGTGGTAAGAGTGTTTTCACTTTTATAATGGGTAAGAGTGCTTCTGTGTGCACTGAGAACTTGCTGGTTCAATTCCTTCTCCAGGGATGTGAAGCCATGGTTTTCCTACCTCTACAAGACTGTCCCATTTTCTCTGGGCTATTGTGAAGAAGAAATGTATTCTACAATTAATTCTCTGTTGACATCCTTCTACAGTGCACAAAGGCCTGAACATTCACTGAGGTCCAGCTCATCAGTGGAAGAGACTGAAAGCAGTATTCTATCCTACCACAGTGTAAGCTGGTTGTAGCCACAATTCTCTTTACAGATAAAAGCAATGCACATTTTCCCAAGAATATCTTCTGGGAAAGGCAGCAAGAAAACCTCAGAGAAGTAGGGAAAACTATTCTTACCTCTGCTTGCTGCTCCTGTTTTATACATGTGGAATGTGTTGAAAGATTGTTGTTACCTGAAGGAATTTGGTAATTGAATTTTGATGGAGTTTGTTTATGCTAATTAGTCCATCAGGTCCAAGCTGTGTGGACTGTCGGACTGCAGACAGTCACGAGTTAGTAGTAAGTATGATATAGTATAGTATAGATTACTATCTCTCTCTGTAATGTTATATAGTATAGTTTTAATAAAGCAAGTGTTCAGCATTCTGAAACCTTGGAGTCAGACGCCAATCATTCCCATGACAGGGGCACCCTGCAATTTTGATAGCTGGTGTAGCTCCAAAGGACTGGGGCCACAAAAACATTCAGAGGACTGGAGAACCTTTCCTATGAATATAGGATGAGAGCTGGGGTAATTCAGCCTCAAGAAGAGAAGGCTCTGGGAAACTTCATTGTGGCCTTCCAGTACTTTAAGGATGCTTATAAAAAAGAGGAAGATTGACTTTTTGTAGGAACAGACAGTGACAGGACAAGGGGGAATTTTTTAAACTGAATTGAGATTAGATGTTAGGAAGAAATGCTTTCTTCAGTGTAAGGAAACTTCCCAGTGTGACCATTCTCGAGCCTCTCTGGCAGTCACAGTTCCAAGACCAGAGACTTTCACTGCTGGGACTGGAGCCCCTCGGCAGCAGCAGCTCCAGGGCCTGAGGGGAGCCCCCTTGACTCCCTGCACTCCCCACTCCCTGCCAGGCAGACCAGGATTCCTCACCCCTCTGACCTCTGGGTTCCCATTGCAGAGTCTCAGGTGTCTCGTCCCATAAAGCCATTTATTCACAGGGCACTGACACAGAAACAGCTCCAGCTGCTGCTGCTGAGGAGGGATCCCCAACAAAGGAACCCCATGGCTTTTACACCCTCATGATCCAAGCAGGTGCAATTCTCACTCTTACTCCAAGCCCTCAACTTCTGCTGTTTCTCCTGGTGTCCATTCACCCGGCTGGGCCACCATTCCTTGTGCCCTTTGTCAGGCTGTCTTGGGCTCCCACCCAGAGCTCAATCTCCTCAATCTGCATCTTGCACTGCAGCTTGCAAACTGAGATACCTGCCCCTGGTGTATTCCTCAGCACTCGGAGGGTGGTGAAACACTGAACAGGTTGCCTACAAAGGTTGTGGATGTGACATTTTTGGAAGTGTTCAAGACCAGGTTGGCTGGAGCCCTGAGTAGTCTGGTCTAGTGAGTGACATCCCTGCCCATGGCAGTCATAGTGGAGCTAGATCACCTTTAAGGTCTCTTTCAACCCAAACCATTCTGATTCTATGACTAAAGCCAGGCGAGAACTTCATCCTGTATTCTTCTCTTTATCCAAACATAATCTATCATTGTTTCTGCAAAAGGGTTCTATGTCAGCAAATTATTTTTTATCCCTTTATTTCTCAGCCAGCTGGATCAAATCTATTTGGGTGATGACACCAAATAAATTGCTCTTGAGGTATAGGGAAGGGTGGTACCAGTTCATGCCACATTCCACTGGATGCTCAGTTCTAATAATGATATCAAATAGAATAGGAAAATTCTTTCTAAAATAATTGGACTATGACTGAATTTTTGGTGATATATATGGACATGATTTTAGCTGCAATGATGATTGGCCAATATGCTACTATGAAAATGTATTATTTTTCTATAATTGAAATACTGTGTCAGTAAGCATAAAAACCTGATAGTAGTAGTGTCATCTATCTTTTGTGGTGTCTTCATTCATAAAGAGGTCTCAATGACTCCATAAAAGATTTAGTATATATATATTCAGTTAATTGACTTCATGCCTGTATTGGACATGTGATGTTCTTATGTGAGCATGATAATAAATTATAAGCCTTCACTATCAATAAAAGACTCTTAACTGAAATGCCATTTCTTTGGGTTATTTTATTTACAGGAGGAGACAAAATAAAGTAGATTGTTAGCTTCCAACAGCAAACTGAAATTCTCAAACACATGAAGAGATCTAAGAAGGAGTTCTACTAGAGCCTCTGAAGATGCCAGGGCCCTTGGTAGAAAAACAACAATGCTGTTTCTCAAAAGGCTGCAATTTGGTTTCATAAAATTTTATAAGTAAGGAAGGTGAGGATTTACTTCTTTGCAATTTACATAACTTACTTGAATTTCCATTAAAATATGTAGAAGCTCATTGTAAGGGAATTTTCAATAAATACTCTGATAATGTCAACATTACATAAAGTAAAATAAATGATAAAACTTGTTTTCCTGCCTTGTGCCATGGTTCATCTTACCCACAATGCTGCACAACAGATAATGTCACAGCTATACCTACAGTTCCAATATTAGATTATGAAGATGTCATTTATCAGTAAGAAATGAAATCCCAGCTGTAAGGAAGTGAAAGTTCTCGGTGATAGATAACATTGGTTTACATTGTCATGTCATTCTTGAATTCTTCACTGTGATATGTATAATAGTTCTGGATGATTAAACATTGAAAATAAGCATAAATTGCATCAGCATCAAGATCTATTTAAATGCATGAAAAGAAGTTCACTCAATTACTGCTCGGCAACGTAGCTAGTTGAGAAAAGAAATAATTGTACACAGGATCATATAATACACATTCATTTGTCAAACAGAAGGTTGGAAACTGAGCTCAAAATGTTTTTTGTTTCTCTTGAGCATCAACAGACTTCGATGTAAGAAATCAAATATAAGATGGAAGTGTTATGAAAACCAATATAAATTTATGTTCATTCTACGAGTCAAAAACCTATCATGGCCAGAAAGTTTATAATAAGGTTTTAAATACATTTCTGAACAATTTAAATGAACATGGCCTCTTACAAAAGAATAGTGAATTAATTAATGGATTAATGGATAATTAATTAATTAGTTAAGAGTAAGAACTCTTGACAGTGATATAGGCCAAGTGGGAGGTACAATACATTGGGAGAAAAAAAGGCTGCTGGAGCATTTGCAAGAAAGAACATGAAGAGAATCAGATGTGGCTCCAGTACAGCCATTGAATTCACACCACCACCAAGTATGAGACAATGCAAGGTATGAGATACCTGGACAAACTTGTCCTAGGGCAATTTCTGTTGGAGGGATGGCAGCATTTTTAGCATACAGGTAGAGTTGCTGTTCTTGGCAAGTGAACCTGATGTTCCATGCTGCAAGGAGCAGCAAGTCAGCTGTTTTTCAAAAGAAATCTCCACCCTCTAGCAGGCACACAGGTACCTTCCTCCTGTCTTACATCCTTTCAGCAGCTTCTTTGGTTGTATAAACTCCATCCAATATTTTCTGAACCTTTGGGAAAATATCTCTCTGTCACTTTTGGGGCTTGTTTTCTCATTTGCCTCCTGTTCCAGGTAAACTCTCAGCTCCTCTTATGCATCCCTGAGGATGAGCTTTTGCCACAGGCTCTGCCACTGTGCCTCCCCACCCTCCTGCTATTTCTGCCAGCCATACATGCTTAATTGTCCTTCAAACAGAGACCATTTCCTGCTTTCAAATGAACATACAGGCAGACTTTTTGACAGCAGCAGTTTTAACACAGGTTTGGGTAGTGTCCAGAGAGCGCCTGCAATAAAAAAAAAAAAATTAAAAACATGAAGCCATGCACCATATGCTGCTGAAGAACCCTCCATGCTTGGTAGGGTTGGTATGTTTCTGACCTATAAAGAACCACAATGCTTTATTTGCATCATGCAATGCTTTTAGTATTGAGCCTTAACTGTCTCAAAATGGCACACTCAAACCTCATTAAAACAATTTCTTGGGGATTTTTGGCTTATCATCCCTAATGTCTCTAAGGAGCACATACTTCTCTCCTGTTCTAGAGCAAGGAGCAGCTGAAAGGGGCAGTGCTCTTTAGACACTTGAAGACCTGAAGAAGATAAAGAGAAGAAGATTTTTTTGTTAAAGAGGTTTTAAAAATTTTGAGGCTTGTAACAACATATAGAAATCTTGGCTAATTAACAGTATAAATAGTCCTAGGGTTCCTGTTTATCCTAAACACAGTAAATTCCAATATCAGGGTGCAAAGACTAGCACCTAGGAAAAGGAAAAAAAATAGGAGAACAAGAGACTTTATGTAAATGCATTCCATATTGTTAGAGATGCCACAAGATGCTGAAGCATTTCCTGTGAGCTGACTCTTTTGTTTAGCAAGGTTGCACATATTTTTTTCTAGGAGCTGAAACAGAAGTGTCAGCAAGGATGTGGGAATCAGATGGAGAGGTAGGGAGTGGGGAGCAGCACCAGGCAGAGGCGGTGGGAGGAGATGCAAGTGAGGCAGAGCCAGGATGGCACAGAAGCATCAGCAGAGGCAACTCACTGCACAGAGAGCCAAGTGAGCCACAGGCAGCAGCTGCAGCAGTGAGACAGCCAGCAAGAACAAATTGAACAACAGGCTGGATCAATCTAAATCAAATCTTGATCCCCAATGAGAGTTAAAAATGTTAATAACTGAGTAAAAGCTACTCCAGGGGAGGAAAATCATGTCTCACAGTAGTTCAAGGGAAAACTCTCAGGTTTTATATTTCACAAACTCTTTATATTGCATTTGTTGAAATTTTCCTTTGGAGGTTCATTCCTTTAATAAAGTTATTGTTTGAAAACAATTTCATCATGTTTATAAGTGGAACATATTAATCATCTGAGCACTGGAACGCTCACTGTACTTTTCTGAGGTTTCTTGAAACGGGACTGACTTGGTGTTTTTTTAATAACCCTTTAAAATTATATTTTAGCTATTTCATATATTTTGTACTGGCTTCACAGCCTTTTCATCATCCACAATTTAAATTTTAAAGCATTGTCTTTTCTCTCTATGTGACAAGATCTTCTGTATGATGATCTCCTTCAAAATAAGATCAGTAACTCAATCCTGGTCCTGTTTTACTCTTCATTCTTCCTCACTTCTGGAATGAATGTGAACTCATTTGAAATCTGTCAGTAAAATTATTTAAGGTACATTTAGTTGCATTTCATATGTCTGAGTTTTAACTGAGGTAATTTAAAATTCATTATTTAGCAGCCCTCTGAAGTTGTGTAAATAGTCCATTGTAATGTATGACTGATTGATTTATTGATATATATGCCTCCTTCAAGGAGGAATTTGGGTCAGTATACATGATGCAAAAGCTATTAGATTGAACCTCATTGCTTTCTTAGGGTATAGTTTGACAAAATAAGTTCCAGTGAGTTGAAAGGTTGAGTAATATTACTGTTTCAAGAAGCAGGGAACATAAGCATCACTGGAGTCTTTGAAAGTAACATTGGGATGAGTATAATAAAACCTGAAAATAACAGTCAGCCATGCAGTGCTGGCAGATTACAAAGTCTCCTACCGTTTAAAATGTCTGTGTTGCAGTCCTCTGAAGAGAAAAAAGTGCACCAAGATATGACTAGAATTTACTCTTTTGTGGCCTTGACAGTGACCTGCACACTAATCCAGGAAGGAAAGTGTTAAACACTTACTGTGTGTGTAGCAGGGCTTAGCAGTGAACCTTTATATCCAGTACAATTAATACCCCCTTGTGTGTTTCTTTGATCCTAGCCCTTTTGATTTTAACTCCTCTGATACAGATGTCTAGACAAACCCAAATACCTTTACAAAAAATGTAATCTGCTTTGAAGGACATATGGTTCTGCTCTGAGAAGCATTGACAAGAACTGGTTTTTGTAATGTAGTCTATCCATCACTTCCAGGTAGGAAATTGCAGAAAATAGCCAATCCCCTGAAAATGAAAGTCTATGGATATTTTTTCTCTCTATCTGTAAGTATGTAAAGCACATAGATACAAAACTCCTGAGGGCTGATTTATATTTTTAATCTAGAGTTCACAGTGGCATATGGTCACATGACTTAAAGCTACACAAACTTACAGCAGTGACAGTTCTCAGGACCTTTAAAAACTTAGGAGAACCTTGCTTGATCCTCAGAAGCTCCTGGAAGCCTAGAGATCGCCTTGTTTGCACAAACAGTAATCCCATTTAAAAGCAAACATAAACTGCCTGACACATGGTAAAATTTTTGAAACTGACAAAACCATCATGGGAAAATTTTAAGAAATGAAAAGGGATGGCAGAGAGATACGATTTTAATGGAAAGTTTGAGATTACATTGAAGGCCTAATTTGTTCTGAGTTACTCGGATAATCATCTGTCACGATCCGTTGTTACGAACGGGTTTCATGATGGTTCATGGATTGACCTCAGGGTGCAAAAAACCAACATGACACAGGGGATTTGCAGTAATAATCAAAACAAATGCACCTTTATTGAATGACGTCAGCAAAATGCAATAGAGGGATTAAGGGAGAGAAAGAAGACAGAAGGGTCTTCTCTTCAGTGGTCCTCAAATGACGATCATGAAACAGATGAGGGAAAATTTGGACAGACTCTCATATCATCTCTCTCCCCAAAAAAGTTGTTAAGAGATGCTGTTAGCAA
The DNA here is from genome assembly GCA_039654755.1 of Calcarius lapponicus. Lineage (NCBI taxonomy): Eukaryota > Metazoa > Chordata > Aves > Passeriformes > Fringillidae > Calcarius > Calcarius lapponicus. The sequence goes on from CM077463.1 coordinate 8,305,014, forward strand.
GTTGGAGTGGCTAATCAGCTGAGTTCACTTCATAGCAAGAAATCATCAAGTACATGTTTGGTCATCCTTAATTAAATACTCTCTTTCTACCTGTAGATTTGGCATACATTTTTATGGTCAAATTTCTTTTTATGGGCAAAAAGTAAATGCACATCTATGCAACAAGATCATTCTCACTGTGGATGAATTTAAGTAGTAAAAACGTTCAGATCTATTTGTTGCAGAAAAAGAAAAAAAGGGAGAAAAAAGAAAGAAAAAGGAAAGAGAGTAAAGGAAGAAGGAAGGAAGAAGAAGGAAGGAGGAAGAAGGAAGATGAAAGGTGGAAGGTGAAAAATCTGACAAAATACTAGTTAAATTTATTGCATATGATCTCACCAGCACATATTCCTTCCTGTCTGGTGTTCACAGGATCAAAAGATCATTAGCACAAGAAAAGATGGTTAACCCAGCACTGCCTTACTCACCAGTAAAACACATCTCCAAGTGCCACGTCCACACATTTTTGAATGCTTCAAAGGATGGTGATTCCACCACTTCTCTGAGCAGCTTGTGAGGAGAAATGAGCAGCAGAAACAAGATGTCATGTGATGTAGTAGACTGACACAACACCAATTCCCCATCCCCCTGGTCTGGGGGGAGGAGGTAGAGAAACTGGCAGTAAAACTGAGGCAAGGAACAAAGGAGAGGAACGGGTAAGAAGTTTTAAGATTTGGTTCTGTTTCTCATTGCCTTCCTCTGATTTTGATTGGTAAATAGTTAAATTAAATTCCTCAAGTTGAGTCTGTTTTGCCTGCGATGGTAATGGATGAGCGATCTCTCACTGTACTGATCTTGTTCCATGAGCATTTCATTCTGTCTTCTCTCCTCTGTCCAGGCAAGGAGGGGAGCAATAGGGTGGTTTTGGTGGGCACTTGGCATCCAGCTGGGGGCAGTCCAATGAAACCTAAAACTGGCCTGGCCAGATTTGCTAGTCTCAATTTCCTCATCTAAAAGCTGCTGAGTAGTTAGCTTGGAGTCTTTAGCATTGTCCTGGGGTTCCTGTTTGGTCATGCCACAGTTTGTTCTCCTATACACTGTGTCCCATAGCCCTGCTTGCAGGCCAAATTGATGCTTCTCCACAATGTATCCATCACATGTTGGAGGCGTGCACAGAATAACTATTCGCTACTGCTCTTCTTAAAAAAGGTATGTTAAAACATGGGGAGAGCAGTGCACATAAAATTCAGTAGGTAGAGGTGACCCCTGAGCTTTGCAAAAATTACAGCCAAAGAAGGTAAAAAAGGGTGGTCAAAAGGAATTTGAACAGAGCAAGCTGAATAGTTTTCAGTGCTTAGTCCTTGGCCAGTTAATTCAAAGCTTCTGGACACTGACCAGCAAGAGGAATTGAGTAGACACTGACCTAGAGTGCTCCATTGTCTTCTTTCTACCTTGAAAACTCTTTATTCTACCCCTAAAAGGATGTTAAACCTAAAGCTATTAGAACCTAATTCTTCCTATTTTCTTCAGTAATAATTAATATCTTTGTCCTGTCTCCACAAATGCCTGGCCTGTCAGAAAAAAAAGGACTTGCATATTTTCCTGTTGTCAGATAAAACAGGAATAGTATCTGGTAATATTAATCTTATCTTGGAGAGGTTTCTTTCAGGCCTATTGAGATTTAAAACTTGTGGTGAGCCCCTTATTGTGGTCTGCCAGTGACTAGTCTCAGCAGCAGAAATCAAAGAGTATTTTGAATGGGGATGAATTTTATTCTGCTGAAAAGGTTGTACTGGAAATTATAGAAAGACCATCTGAAAAGCCTCTGTACTCAGCTGGTGGGAGAAGCTGCATTAGAGTTATCTTTGGTACAGGTTTGGTACATTGCCCACAGCTGATTGCTTGTGTTTTAGAGGTGTTATCCCCAAACCTTCGTCTTGCCTTTGCTATCACAGCATCCCAGCTCTGATGCCCACGTTGTGACTGAGGAGCAGGTCCAGCACGAGCTGCCTGTGATGCTGCAGGGCTATCCCAGGCTGCCAGGCTTTTCTCAGCACCACTGCCAAGAACAGCCTGTGAACCCTGATTGCAGCCTTGCTCTTCTGAAGTGTCGCTTTGCAACAAAATATGCATGCAGTGACTAGTTTCTCCAACTTAAGCACATTTTGTGGCTGAATTTACCCCAACTTCTCTGACTTGAACATTTTTCTGCTTGGTTAAAAGGACAGCAAAAGCTTAGTCACAGTGAGTTATTTTAAAAGGTACTGAGCTTTTAAATGACATTAATAAAGTACTACATTTGATGCATTTCTGCCATGCATTTGTATTTGCATAATTAAAAGGGAAGATTTATATATAGAGAGATTTTTTTTATTCCTTTCCTCTAAAGATTTTTGCACATAGGCTGCCTGTGTTCAATGCTTTTGGCAGAAGGAAGAAAGCTGCAAGTTGCATATTTGAAAAGAGGCATAAGGATGACTATTAAATGAATACAGTTATAGGTAAGGAAAAAAAAGAATGTAGAAAAATTAAATACTCCCTTTCTACCTGTAGATTGGGTATACATGAATCTTTAGTTCTTACAATGAATCTTAAATTCATTCTTAGCCTTACCTACTCCTGTTGATGTATGCTTTTGTGGGTGTATGACATACATATTCAGGACGTAAAGGAATGTTCAACAGGTTCTAGTGCTATTAAGCTTCATCTTCTAATTCTGTCTTTTACATTTTCAGTTTCTGTGGCAATAACTTTCATCCCACTGCTGGGTTTATAGCCAGTAAAAATATGTAAGTGCCAGTTTATCTAAATTCTTCTACTGTTTATATCGGTGTGACACTGAAGCTTTTCTTTTTACATATATACATAAAAGGAAAAAAAAAAAAAAGGAAAAGAAAATCAAAGTAGTTGTGATTCAAAGGAAAAAAAAAAACAAACCAAACTGAGATCAATACTTAGAAAATGCTTGGAAAAAAGTAATGCTAGTAGGGAAAGGTGTGGGAATGAGCACTGGAATCAAGCTGAATTTGCCCTAACTGGGGGGATGCAGTGGGAGCTGTATCAGGTGAAGTATGCCTTCCTCTGAAACATGAGCTGTAGCCATGCAGAGAAAGCTTATGTAGGTAGCACCATGGAATTTCTTTCTTCCCTTTTCTATATGGTTTTTATTTTCCAGCATAGTTTTCAGGATCACTGTCTTGCCTCTTCCACCTGCTTACCCCCAAGTGGGGAGCCTGGTATTCATCAAGCCACCCCAAACATCCAAGCCACTTTTCTGGGAAGCAGTACATGCAGATGGATAAACAAGGATCAAAGGATCAAATAATCATTTAGGTTGGAAAAGACCTCTAAAATTGTCAAGTCCAATCATAAACCTAATGCTACCAAGTCCATCAGTAAAGTGTGTTGCTAAGTCCCATGTCTACATATCTTTTAAATACCTCCAGGGCACAAGCACTTCCCTGGGCAGCCTGCTCCAGTGCCTGACAACAGTGAAGAATTTTTTCCTTATATCCAGCCTAATTTTCTTCTGGCACAAACTGGGGTAATTTTTTATCATCTTAACTTGATAGGCTTTTGAGTAAAAGGGCACAGCAATGCACCAGTATCTCACACTGAGGTGACAAAAACCATGATAAAGCAGGGAACTGATACTAGAGACAGCACTTGTGAAAAAGCCACAGATATTTAATGACAACAGCCTTTGAAGGACACAGCCTCAGCTTTCGGCAAGTGAGGAATAAATGTCACATTTGCCTGAATGTTTCCCATCTCATACGGGCTTTCCCCCTGCTTTTATCACGCGTGAGCAGAGTTTGGCACAGTAAAAATGGCATCCTCCTCCTGTCAAGTGTATTTGCTCCTACAGTGCCTGTGAATAGGCACTGTCCAGGATGATTCAGAGTGGAGCCTCCTCCAGATAGGCAGTGATTGTGCTGCTTTGAATCAGGCATGGTGTGACTTTTACTTACTGCTGTAAATTGACTTTGTTTGCATATCTATGTGTCAGCTTTGCCTACATACTAAAATGTTATCTGCCTCCAGTTCCTTCAGAAAGGGAAGGTGCATGTCTCAATACATAAGGACTATTCATCTAGGGAGCACTCAGGTCAGGGTCTGTTTTGAAAACATCTTGCTCTACTAGAACTGTTGCAAATCCATATCCTTCAAAAAAGTATTTATTGTATACAGGTTGATAGCATCAGAGTGCCACAGCTGCTTAACCCACATTAGTGAAAGAAAGTTTGTAGAGACTGTTTAGATGTTTCAAGTTTGGGAAGGTGGAGGTAGGAGGGTGAGGGTGATGTGATTAATCCCTGGTGGAATACTTGTGGTTTCATATTATTATTCCTTTTACATCCATCTCATAACCCTCTGAACAGTTCAGTTGCAATCTGACCCACGATCTCCATAAAGGAAGGGACAGTCTCTGATATTAACTGTCTTGTTTTTCCCCTGATCATTTGTTCGAATAATTCTTCTAAACATTTAGAAAAAAAAGGAAAGTGTTTCTCTATGCTTTGTTTTTGTGCACATCTGCCAGTCAGTCTGTCTGGGTGTTCAGTGCTGCCATTAAAGGCCCAGCAGTCAGTCTGAAGCTCTTGTGTTGTTACACATAAAAATCAGAGTGGGAATGCTTCTTGAGCTGGATATATTACAGCTTCGTGAAGTGTGGAGATGAAATGTCAAGGGTAATCTTTTGCTGCATTTCTGTAATTATTTTATCATCATTTATGATTTATAGCAGATGTCTGTGAAGCAATTATTGGAAATAACACTCTATATGTACATTTGTGAGTGAGAGAAAGAAGGAAAAAGATTACTCTTTAGTAATACAGTGCTGTTTATAAGTACTGGTTATAAGTACTCGACATGCTGCAGTGATTGACATGTCTGGAGACACCTTCCTTAACCTGTGTTTTCTTAGAAGCAGCTGTAGAAGTTATTATGAACAGGGTGTTAGGAGCATTATAAAACAAAATCAGATCAGTCTTTAGAATACATAGGATACCTTTAGAGGGAGCACTAGAGGAAAATAATTTACCAGGGAAGAGCACCAGGCATATAGCACCATTTGTTAAAGATATATATGTGAATATTATCTCCTTGCAGGCCTGAGAGGGCTAAAGGGGGTGATAATGCATAAATTCAATCTAGGAAAAATGATAAATTTTTGAAGTGGAAAAAAAAAAAACAACTTTTAGCAGGTTTCATGAAAAAAATTGAAGAGAGGAACTTCCACAACTTCAGGGTGAACTAGAAATCACAGACTTTATTTTTTGTCCTTTAGTCACTTTGACTCCCGACAGGAGATAACATTTATCCTGATTTCATGGTATTTGTATTATATAAAACATCAGTATGATTTTCTGAAAAAAACTCTGCAATAGATCAGGACCCCGCTCCTATTTCCTACAGCTGTTTTTCCTCTCCTTTAAGTTCTGTTTTCTGTGTCTTTACTTCCTCAGCTCACCCAGTGCTTTTCTGCCACTCAATATTGCTCTCACCCACCCTTCAAGATCAATTTTTACCAAGCCATGATTAGGTTGGTTTCTTGCTACAGTTTAAGACTCAATCAACCCACTGTAATTCAGCCTCCCTTGTCTCCATCCACTATTCCTGCTTACCACTATTGTTGCCTCTGTGAATATATTCCTTGCCCCATTCTTTCTCATCTTAACAGATATTAGATGTTTTTCACAACATCAGTTCTGGGCTTCAGTCTGCTACATCACCTCTTACTGGGGTAGGATGCTCCAAGCATGGAACTGGGGGCTCAAGAGCATCTCAAGGCTACAGTTATTCACTTGTTTAGTGCTGAAAACAACACATTGCAAATGTTTTCCAAGGCTTGCCCTTTGACTGAATAAAATGGCTCTTCATAGGGGCAGTAGAAGGTGCACCTTCTTCAGGTATGGATCATCCTAATACAGCAAGGACTTCAGAGCACCAAGGAGCTAAAGGATTCCCTCAAGCAGGAAAAAAGAGAAAGGAACCAGAAAATTTTAGTCATATATTACATTTTATCTTTCTTTGCTTTTGGAAATTCTAAGAAACATTTTGTGTGACATTTAGAAATCAATGATTAGCATGATGGATCCCTTGGATAGGAAAATTATGGTCCAGACTTTAAATGTTTCATTGAGTTCTGAACTCAGAGAAAGTCTTTTACTGGGAATTGTCAATGTTGGCAACCCAGTTTACAAACCAAATGTCTTTTGTTGGTCCTTTAAAACTGAAAACAAACATTGAATATCCCCACACAGGATTTAAGTGAATAGGTTTTTTTAGCCAGGGGAGAGACTGGGGTCCTGTAGGGTTGAATTCTGTGAGACCAGGAGTTGACCCTATGTCAGACAGAACCAGTTCCAGCTCCAAAACAGACCCACTGGTGCCCAAAACTGAGCCCATCAGCAACACTGGAAACACCTATGTGACAAATTATTTAAGAAAGGGTAAGAAATTATGTGCAGCAGCTGTGAGAGAGGAGTGACATAATGGGAGAATAAACTTTTCAGAGGCTGAAGTCAGTGAAGAAGGAAAGAGAGGAAGTGCCCTAGGTGATGGAACAGACATTCCCCTGCAGGTCATGGAGAAGATCATGTTGGAACAGATATCCACCTCTGGCCCAATGGGAAGACCATGGTGAGGCAGACTGTCCCCCGAACCCATGGAGGAGCATGTTGGAGCAGATAACCATCTGCAGCACATGGGATACCTCCATGCTGGGGCAGGTAGAGTTGCCCTGAAGGAAACTCAGCCTGAGGTCATTGACCACTTTGTAACTCCTGGCACTGAGTTTGATCAGGTACATCTTTACAAGGATATATATTATACTAATGGAGATATTAATGTGAAAAAAGTGATCTACAAATGGATTGAAAAAGATCTGGAGCAGCATATAAAAGCAGGGGATGAAGTGCTAAATTGTCTGGTGAACCACAAGAAGAAACTCTTCCTAATTACACAGGAAGAGCATACAGATTTGTAAAATGATGTTAATAATGTGAAGCAGCTCAGTAAGCCATACTAGCAACATTTGTGTTTTGGTGTAAGAGAATACTGCAGGAAGCTTGCTTTCTAAATCACTACTCTTCTTTTTCTACTGAGGGTTTGGTTAAGCTTGTACTGATGTCAGCAGAAGGACTTGGTTTAAACTAAGCACGTAACTCATATTATCATTATGTTACAGTAATTACATGCATCATCAAAAGCAGAACGTGCCCCTAGGTGCGTTCTACTGTAAACTCTGCAGTGTACTGTACACACATTTTGTAGCTAATTTTAAAACCTGGAGATAATATTTTTTATGGCAAAATATCAGATTTGGGAATGCATTATATATCAGGAATTATTATTACCTGATATGAGTGAATTTTATTGTACTACAAAAACCTGTGAATGTCCCTCTGTATCTTTACACTGCAAAGAGTGTAGAGATGCCAGTAAAGGGCAAGAGTTAGCCCAGATATTTCAGCTGAATGTCAGGTTTGTGGAATCTGTAGATCTTAACTCAGCTCGAAGGTTTAGATGGTAGCCTGTGTATATCTAAGATTCTGGATAACTTTTGTTTCCATGAATCTGCTTATGTGTATCATACTGGCACAGTCAAGTTTCTGTTAACAAGATACTCTAAATCTCCATTAAATGTTGAGTTAATGGTTGACTATTTTAGTTTTTTACATATATCACAGATGTTTACGGCTTTTTCATAGTAATGAATGACGTTACGGCTTTCTGACCTATTCTTCTGATGTAGTGCATAAACACTTTACTCTCCTGTACTAGTTTCAGAGATGGCATCACTTAAGTATTTTAGATAACTTCCTGGTTGATGTGATACTTTCTGTTTTGTTTCTTTTCCTTTTGTAATGATCTTTCAACAGCAAATTTTTTGCATTTGAATCTCTAGCCTACATGGCTTCCCAGAAACATAGATACATTAGAGAGTAAAAATATGTAATACAAAATTACATATGTCAATTGTGTTCTTGCTCAAGTTTCCCTCCAGATAAGCAAAACCTGGTGGTTTAGCTGACTGGCACCCTGCTCACAAGCAATGTGCAACAAGGCTGAAAAGCAACTGTAAGTTAGTCCTATGTCAAAGTATTCAAAATAATAGGATGTCTCACATCTTTTCAGTATTTTTGCTGGTATTTCTGAATGCCATTCCAGGCCATGTCTCTCTCCATCTGATTGACAAGGATCAAGCAAAGAAACTTAAATAAGTAACAGGAAAAAGATGTAGAGAAACCATGTCTTAGCAAAAGTAGTTTTGTTTGAAGAAGGGAAGAACTTGGTTTTTATCTTCAGTTATTAGGAGGAATCTCTACATCATTTGTAATTAGGCACTATGGTTTTCCTCTAAATTACCTCCCAGTGGGCAGTCAACCCAGTAACTGTCTATTTCACACCAGAGACACCCAGTTCCTTAACCAGACAAAAGGCTTCTTGAACCTGTGCTCATCTCTTTCTCCCATGGGCCTGGCTGGATCCTGTGGAGTGCAGCTAATTTGAATACAGCACGTGCCAAAAGCAGATAGCAAACATGAAGCAAATCCACTATTGAGTAGTGCATGCTCAAGTGAGGGAAATGCCCAGTGGAAGCTCCCATCTGAACTGGCTTGGTGACTGATTTTAGTTGTTCAATTCTCTGCTAGCTCTCTATAAAACACTTTTCTGGCAGCTGTCTCACTAAACACAGATAAGTAAATATATAGTGGATCTTCCATCTGAACACCAGCTTCCCATTTAAGCTGGGCCTAACAGACAGCTGTATTCAACTCTGGTATATGTTGAATACATGTAGCCAAATAAAGCTGAGTTTTATGTGCTGGAAGCAATGACTTTACAGTAAATCTATCAAGTCTTAATAGATTCAAAAAGAAAAGAAGAAAAAAAACCAGAGAGTATTAGAAGTTCCATTTGTGCTTGGAACCATTTTATAATTGTGCAACCCAGAATGAAACATTTATTCAAAATAACAGGCTAGATTGAACTATTATGTAGACAGTTCAAAGTTGCTGCAGCTAAAACCAGGATAAATTAAGCTGAATGTGTCCTGGTAAATGCTCTGGAACATAAATTTAAGTAAGTTTTTGCTGTGAATACAAATTTTGCCCTCCACAAATACAAGTCAACTTTCAATATATCATGTGTCTATTCAATGCCACATTATGTAAGTACTGCTAGTCATAATGTTATATTTTGTCTGCTTTGTAGGCAATTGCTTAGAGGGTCCTCAACAAAACTAATTTGGGAAAAATTCAGAAAGCAGAAAGACAGTGGGTTACACTGTCCACTTCTTAAATGCCTAAACAGACAATAGAGCACGGAAGTGGTTACCCAAATTTTGTTAATTACAGTGCATAATATTTCAGCTAATTATCTTAGTCTATTTTGTAAAATAAAACTCAATGTGGTAAAAGATTGAAAATAGTCATGATGAGTTTTTAAATATATAAATCAAAGCCAATAGAACTCATATGCTTGCTTTTCTTAGTTAATTCTAATTTCTACAAATGTTCTCACAGTTTTATAGAATTTAATCTGTGGGTCTGAGAATGCCACACAGGAACTTATGTTTTTAAGGAACCATTTATAATGTAATAACTACCTGAAAATGTTTCTAAATTCAGGAACCTTCTTTTAGAAGACATATTGGTGTATTCTCCTTGCTAGGATTTTCTGCCTGCAAAATTTCCTTCATTAGTTACTGTTGGAAACTGAGAGAAAAAAAGTGCTATATTTTGAGTGACTAATTGTATAATGACATATCTGCAAAACCTGAAGCTATGTAGAACCTATTGAACAACTAAGCAACTGAAATATCTGGAAATTAATTTAATTTAAATAAATGAAGTCCCATTTTAATAAACTAATCTACGGGTGGAATATTTTAATTAAACCTCTAGCCCCTAGCATTAGGTATCTAGTCTAAATCAGTTGTCCAAGTCCTTTACTATTTCACAAAGTGCTAGGCATCTCCAGAGACAATGAGGATAAATCTGTCATCTATCTCCCTTTGCTTACTGTGTAGTAGTCTGAATTTAGCCTTAACATCCAACCTTTGGATTATAAAAACTAGATGATCTGAGTCCCATTAAATGCTTTCAAAGGAGACTATTCATAGACTGAGGTAAGAGTAACTCTTGGAAGGCAATTACAGTCCCCCTTCCCATTAAACCCCTTACCTTTCATGGTTGATGGACAACTAAATGGGTGAATTTCTTGTGTTGTCAGATCAGAATTCATGGAGACCATAGTTCTTTCATAAGTGAATTCTTTAAGAACTTTACATAACAATTCATTAATGGTGCTAAAACTGCAGGCCCAAGAGCTCATTATGTAAAATCCAGTGTACATGAAAAAGAAATGGGGCAAATGGCCATTTGTTGTGAAATCTACCAAAACATCTTGCAGCAAAATAAACAGGGAAAAATTACAAGGCCTGTTATAAAAGTAATATAAACAAAGCACAGAAAATAAAAACCAGAACTTTGCTACCCATTTTCATTCCCTTGTGCTGAAAAAAGTTTGAGAGATACAATTAAAAAGTCTGGCACTAAAACAAAAATGTGAGTAAAAATAATAATAAAAAAGTTCCTTAAAGAGATAAACTGATTCCAGTTTACACTGAATCAAGTGTCATGAGAATGATATTAACAGTTATAAGTTAATTTTTCATGGATGTCATACCAGTAGTTTATATGTCTAAAGAAACAGGGACTGCAGCTGAGTTTCTGAGCTATTGCAGGTTGTGTTAAAATTTTTTTTGCAATTGGAATTTTCATTAATTTAATGAAACTAGAGGATTAAAAATATAGTTTCCTGAAATGAACAATGGATATAATGTGGCAGAAAGGAAAACTTCAAAACAGTAAAAAATGAGTTTGAATTTTTGTATCCTGCAGAAGTCTCTTGCTTGTGTCTTTTGTAAGTTTAGAAAACAATTGCTGAAGAGTTTGCTTTAGAGAGTTTGCAAAACAAATGCATTTCAGTTTGTACACTGTTATGTTTTTGTAATAAGTGCTATATTAAAAGACAAAACTTTAAAGCATACATATAGTTCAGCATACATACAGCATCATTAAGCTAGGGGTAAGGACAATTTGATTTGCCTTTGATTTTGAAATAAAATATGTGTGACTGATCAGATCTCCTCATACTAGTTCTCATTAATTACTGATTAATTACTGAAATATGGACTTCCACATTTGACTAATCATTTATGTGAGATTTCATCTCTGAAATAACTTTCATGCTTCTTTACATGCAGCCTCATGTGGGGATATGCTCTCTATAAACATCAGCCAGCTAATATATTATGGAGATCCAAATGCTCCTTGTTTATTTTATGGCTAAAATTAAAAAAATCTTTAGAGTAATTAAGCTGTTGTAGCAGTAAAACTGTTGTATATTGGGCTTTCTGTTGCCTTTATTTTTTTATCTGCTTTGTGCGTTTGGGCCCAAGTGTCTGTTTTCCCCCATGTAAGTTTTTTGGGAAGAGGGTTCTCTTGATTTCTCTGCAGAGAATCAGAGAGAATAGGTGTTAGCAGATCCTACCCATCTGATTGATTCTAGGCAGCATGGTAATAACAATGGATGGGGAAATAATTAGCTTCTTCAGAGTTTGCAGCTAGTTTTTTCTATCCTTGCTGTGGTAATATCAGAGTATTTCATATTAGGTGCCACCCAAAATGTGCAGTTATACTAGGGCAAACCAAAGGTTCACACAGCTCAGTCATCTTCAGCCATGAGCAGTAGTAGATGCTTAGGGGAAGCACAGAGTTCTGTAAACTACAATTGTTCTGAGTATTCTTCCAGAGACTCCTGCCCATAAGTCTCTGAATGAACTGTTTCTCTGTATCTAAGAATCCTCCAAAGATTTCTGTGCAATGAACATGATCATTGTCCAGCTAAAAGCATGTACACTTTTGGTGTTATAAACTGGCAGTGCGTTCCACAGTTTAGAAATGTGAAGTCATTAAAATTATGTGATCTCTTTCCTACCTGAATTAACATTAGATGTTTGTCATTGTAATACACAGTTGTCAATGTGTTGGACAAGGTGCTTATTCACATACTTGTAGCTTGGCACATATTTCTGTTCCCTTTGATATGCCATCATTTAAACAACGTATCACATCAAGATTCTGTTCTTGGCACTTGCATTGCTGCTTTCAAAGCAAAATAAAAAATACAACTGACAGCATTCTGCAGCTATAATGGCTTAGTTGTAAACTGCCTTCTGTTACCTAGAGTATGAAAGAGGCAAGAGAAAAAGTTTGTTCCATCCCCAGAACAATTCCTAGCAGGATCTCACAAGATCTGTCATTTTGATGGAGATGCTATGATGCATTTTCAGGACAGTTAAAAACGATCTCTAATGGACTTTCACTGAAAATTTTCCATTATTCTTTCATATCCTAATGACATCATAAAAACAGTATTAAAATGTCTATTCTGTTCTGAAATGGCTGATTTGGCATCACAAAACACAACAGATTAGGACACAGAAATGTCACAGAAAATCCACAAAAATGTGTAAGTAGCCACTGAACAAGATGCCAACATTTCATAGTCAAATTGCCTTCAAGATTCCATGTATTTCTTTTTAAGAAAAATTTCATGGGAATGAGGAACAGGTTTTTACCATATTCAATTTCCTCCTGTTTCCCTGAAAGGTACAATTTGTTTCTCCCTTTTAAAACTGACCAAGTATTCAGATCACAGGAATCAAACAAACCATTTACAGAGGTTCACAGAAGGTGTTCAGCTTTGCCAGAGTTCTTGACTTTAGAATTGCTTGGCAGTCAATGTGGTCCTTGTTCATACAGTCTTCAGTGAACACGTGTCAGCTTCTACCAGATTACTGGTACTAATGGGTGATCATAGCTGATCCCAAATGGCACCACGTCTAGTGGAGGCCTTTGTGTAGAAGGTTATGTGGCCCTTGGAAGACAGAAATGGACTTTCTAAATTTGAGGAAATGGTGGCAGCCGAGATGGATGACTCCTGCTTTCTCTATGTAGATGTGGAAGGCATGAGTAGGCCCTCGGTCTGTAGGTGTCCAGATTATTACCTTTTCTTTGGTATTGCCAAGATTATTTAAATAGGCTGAAAAAATATGTGTTGGTGGGAGTTTTTCCTTCACTCCTCTCACTCATGAAGCAAGAATTCCTGATGTAACCAAGTGCTCTCCCACATGCACTGACAGCCACCTACTCATGGCTGATATTGAACTGAAAAGAAGAGAACAAGCACAACAAAAATTAGAAAGCATTCCTCCAGAAAAAAAAAAAAAAAAGAAAAGTGAAATATAGCATCTCTGAAAAGGAGGAGGACAAGCCCTTAACTTGAAACAAATGTTCATGTTCAGTAAGCCCTTGCGTGGCTTTCTTTCAGGGATAAATCTTATTCATACACTGGGATAGCCCTTTAAAATACAGAAATTAAACTTTAGGCATACACCTGTACCCAGGCTGACTACACCTTTTCTATCTCCATCCTACTTTCTTCTTGTCACCTCGAACTCCATTTGCACTTACCACTGTGAGCAGTTATTGACAAAGATGTGGTTCTTTGTTGCTGGAACAGAAACTGCTGGTCTTTCTAGGATTTTGAGTTCAAAAGACAGGCTATGCTCAGCCATAAAATAACCTTTCCTGCAACCATTTATAGTTCTTTGTGTAGGACTATGTAAGATTATCTGGTAGGCATAGGTACTAACACTTTGAACTAAAGGAATTAAAATGTGAGATGAAGACTAAGTAAATGAAAGAGACAATAAATATACAGCAAGTTGTCTTTCACTAATTAAATATTTCTCATGAATACTTTAAAAAGAGTACTTTTTTCCCCCTTTTTTTGTATCTCAAGGTATTATTTGGAGTATGCAAATGTGCTGTGTTCCACAAATCAAACCTGGCAACTCATAATGACATCCTGCTGTATATGATTTGATATTCATAGACAATCATTGCCACTGACAAAAGCGCGCGTGTGGGAGAAGTGTCTATCATTCTGCTATACAAATTAATCAATAAAAAAGGGTGCTTCAGAGTGCTATGAATAGCAGTAGGTATCAGTTGATTTTTCCTCAAGAAGATAGATAATTCATTTTTCATTTTTTACTCCATGTCTCCAGCTTGAACACTTTCTTCAATGCGTAGATTAAGCCTTAATTTTTTTGAGTTTTCTTGCCCCTCCCTTTTCTTATAAATCATAATATTTAAATATCGAAATATATACTAAATTCAGAGTATTTTATAATATCTTAATAATTTGCCAGCTAAGTTTCTTAAAATGTGTTCTCAAATTGAGTAAAAGATCTATAGAGAGATTTATATAATATTGTTTTCTGGTAAGGTTTCCATTTGAAGGTATCAGATTAGATGAATTTTACTTCTTGAAAGTTATCATGTTGTGATGTTATAGGATCCATTTTCTCCTCTGAAGAGTCAGCCCAGATGGGCAGTGCTTCCTCTTGCCAGATTGACCTATGTGTTTCATGGATCTTAGGAAAGCTTTTGTTTCTCAAACAGGAAAATTAACAATGAACAACTTTTCAGATTTACTTAGTGGTCCCAAGGTACAACACATTAAAGAAATTTGTTTTCTTCTTTGCTATAAATTTGAAAGTTCAACTTATCTCATGTTTCTCTAACTCTTCATATTTTGTAAAGCATTTTGTGTGGTTTTTAACACTCTTTGGGTGATCTGTGGGTAAATATGTCATGTATCCATAAGCTGACATACACTTTGGGTGACATGCATAAGAATATTTTCCCAAATCTTTAAAGACTGTGTAGAAGGTAGACTCTAGTCTGGAGGTGAAGGAAGAAGGGACAGGAAGCATGGGAGAACTTCCAGGACAGCAATAATTGTAAGGAAATCAACCATTTACAATAAGCTGTGTGGAGAACCATGTCCTCCTTCATGCCAAAACCTACTTTTTGTTTCTGTTCAACACTCAGCTAAAAACTGTGTCCACCATTCTGATTATAAGGCTAAAGAGACATTCACTCACACACTCCAAGGTCATTCTGTGAGGGGAAGCAATCAGCTAACTTACATAGATATTCTTTTTCCAGTAAGGAGATATGTATTCACATTTTCTTTGTTCAAAGGTATTCTCTGTGGTAAAAGTAAGCAGATTGTTTACTTTTATAAACTAGGCCATGGCTCTTGTTATGAAGGCCTGTTCTATTAGCCAGCAGCTAATATATTTTAACCCATTACATCCTTAAAAATGTCTTTCAATATTTTTTCTGAAATAAGGCTAGACTGTAATCTGTTCTCTATAGCCTCTGTCAGTACTGGAGCTTTGCTTTCTTAAAAAAAAAAATGGATAAAGGATAGTTTCCCTGTGCATAATTAGTTTAGAAAAAAACCTAGTATAAAAATTAAAATACCTATACGAATTTGGCTTTCAACCTGTTCCAATCTGCTGCTGTACTATGTTCAAATTTTAGTCTCAACACAAAAAATATATTAAATTTCCATTCTCTGAGGATGATATTTTATGTGGGCTGTCATGTGTTTTTAATGAGGCTAAGGTAGTGTTTTGCAAAAATTTAAAATTTCTTGCTTTTGAGCTTTTTTGGGGTGGCTTTTATTATATGGCTGTAAACATCTGTTATCCATTCAGAAATAATTATCTGTTGTTCTTTTTATGCGGAATTCACAAGGTCTATTGTTAACAAGGTATTACCAATTTTTTTCCTTAATCTTTCTAACTAGAACCCTGCTGGCTGCATTGCATAAACAAGAACATTATGAAAAGGGTAGTTTAACATTACCATTCTGCTGCATTACAACTTTGACTGAACTTCAAACCATTTTTCATAATCATGTTGTTTCTCAGTGTTTTAATTCTAGCATTGGAAGAGCTTAGCACTATTCCACCTTAGGATGCCCCAACTTTTGATTTTTGCAATGTGGGGTTTGGGGGATGGTTTGTTGTACTTTTTTGATGGTAGTTAGGTTTTTTGTGATGATCCTTGCCTTCATCTTTACAGGATACTCATAATTGTAAACTCAAAAAAGAATGTGAAAATGATAAGGCTAAGAAAATGTACTTCTGGTTCAGATTATTTTTTTTTAAGAAACAGACTTGAACCAATGGAATTTATTTGTAGATATAAACTACCAGGAAATGCAATTCTCCTTGCCCTGATAAGCAATTTCAGACAAATTGTTCCTAGATCTCTAGCCTAGAAGTTTGCCCACATGTTTTTTTTAATTCCTCATATTACTTCCATTTACCAGTCCTTACTTTACCCTGAGTACTTCAGAGAGAAAAAATCTCTACAGCTAGCCATTTCTAAAAAGTTAGATGAAATTCTTTTATTTTAGTGTTATTACTATGATCACTAGAGCTGTGATTATTTACATTTGGATTCAGGAAGGAGATATCCCAATTGATAGTTCTTAAAAACATAGACAATCTATTGTATTCTAATTAAATTGCTACACTGAATGTTCTGTTCATTGGGACAATTTTTGTGAGCAAAGACTGAAATTTGCTAGAAAGAGCATGCTAAAACTATCCTCCCCTTTTTCCTGGTCTAAAAATGTGGAAAGCAGTGTAGGTTGTGCTGTTTTAACACTAGAAGAGAATTATAAATAGGTGTTACTGCAATAATCCCTTTAGAGCTATCAGCTATAAATCTAGCCACTTAAAAACTATGAAATATAAGGCAACCCCTCATTAAAAAAGGGGGAATAAATTTGGTGCAAAGAAGAGAACAAAGACACAAAGTCATAATGATTTCATGTCTACTTGCCACATACATTGTTTAAAAGTGGAGGTTCTCATACTATAAGAATTAATTCTGTTGGCTCGGAGATATTTAACATATGCAGAAAATCCAGGCCATTCCTGTTGAATTCAACAAGTTCTGAATTTCACACATCACAGTGTAGCAGTGCTCGTTAGCATATAATAGGATCTAAATTTGGAATATGCAAATGTGTAAAGACAAGAAGTGGCTTAATGAGGATGAAGATCCTTGCTGTCACTCTTTTTAGGTAAGTATTGAAACACTGAGAAAATCAGTTTTCTTTTAGTTTTGTAAGGATGGCTTTTGTAAGAGTCAAATCTATGTCCCTAAGTAGTCAATATTGCTCAGGCAAATGCAATGGGTCTTGTTAGTTTGTGTTGTAAAGCAATGACTCTTTCAAAAACAAATGTGGTAGATAATACAATGTGGATGCTACACAGAAAAGTAAAGGAAAGCAAAACGGTTTTGCTGTATAAGTAATAACATTGAAATGAGATTTTTTTAAAATTCGCTTTTAGTGAAGCACAAATTTGATTCTGAGAAACACCAATTAGTTGGAGCACTGCTAAATATGGAGTAATTCCAGTGGCATTCCAATGTTGATGTAAGCTGCAAAGTAGAGCACAGTTAGTGAATTGTAACAAAGAAAAATTTGACTGCTGAATATGGTTTTTATGCACTTTCAAAATAACTTTTCTATTATGTTCTGGTTCTTACACCACATCCTTCATTCTCATTAATCATTCAATCTATCAACATATTAGTCCTCTAGATACTTCTTTTCAACCTAAAAAACTAAAATTTCACAAAAAGACTCATTTTTTCAGGGACTCCTATACAGATATTACACACTTTGTTGTGGATATAAATAAATGACATGGAAAGAAATAAATACCATGCAAAATGGAAAGCACTGGGGTGAGTTTTTGCAAGGGAGAAAGACAGTAGGATTTAAAAACAACAACACATAGAGATTGTTTTCTGCCTAGAAAAAACATGCATTGTGTGAGATAACATTTTCTCACAGTTTCCTCCTAGTTGTGCCATTGAGAGTGATTGGGATAAGAAGTGCTTCTTTTGAAATCAATTACATGAGATTTTCTTCCTACTAAGGACTTCTTCTGCCCTATATATAAACAAGTAATATTTAAAACTGTGGATATCAGCAATCCTGTAAAATTGCATTTATTTTCCATAAATTCAATACTTAATTCTTCTGTGAATTTACTACTGTGAAAAAAAACAGCTCAAGGTGTTTTCAGTCTGTGACCTCTATGTATTTCTTTGATGAAATTACACCTTTCAAACTTGTATCTACACCACAGAACTGATTTCTAGTAGTTTCTTAGAAGAAACAGCTATGTTTCTAGGCACCTGGAAAGAAAAAATAGTCAAAGCTATTATCATTTGAGTCAAGGCTGTGCAAAATGACTCTCTCTTCAGTAAATTTTAATTTTTTTTTATATAATTTTAATTTCTCCAAATCCAAACTGACATTCTCAGATTACACCTAATAGTCCAAGCATGGCATGGAAAGAAAGAGGAAAGATCAGAGAGGCTTCATGGCTGGGTGCAGACAGCTGCACGCACACAGTTTTTGTGCAGTGGTCTAGATCTGCTGAATGGCATTAGCATGGTGTTCACTGTAAGCTGGGACATCTGTCCTCCTAGCGAGGCTGAATAGCTCAGGCTCAGCACTGCTCTGCTGCAGCAGGCTGCTCAAAGCTCAGCCACAGTGGACACATGCACGTAGTTTTACCAGACATGTACTTGTAGCCCGAGGCAACATGACCTAAACATTGCATTCCTAGAACTAGGATTTAATATTTCTGTTCTCTGGAAGGAAATCAGACATTTCTCTTCAGATAAGATTCCTGTAACTGTTATGTTTGGCTAAGAGAAAGAAAATGTCTTCTCCATCACTGGAATTCAAACGATGTCACATATCAGCTACTTAAAAACTGCATAACTAAATGATAGGCAGTGCAATTTGTGTTCAGCTGTAACAGGTTTTTTGAATCTTCAGCTGCACACACTGTCATTAAATTTCAGCATTCACATTTTAATCTTAATATTCCAGCATCTGAGCAAGTTTGTTGGAAAGAGAACAATCTTGACTGAGTACTTAGACAGCCTATGATCTGAGGAGTAGAAAATTATGCTGTAATTCTCATGGAAAGGAAAGAGATTGTTTCTTCTGTGCTAAGAAAACATGATTATTAAGAGACATGGGAAAATGTACAATATAGGGAATTACTGTACTTGACTAATTAAAAATTATATATACATTTGGCTAACTAAAGAGTGGTCTGAACTTTGAACTTCTAACTCATAGCTTTAGCTGAATCTCAATATAAGATGCAGTTCCCCCAGAAAAAAACACTTTTTTTTTTAGGGAGCATATGGCAGGTTCTAGGCACAATGAAACCAGCACTTGGTGAAATTCAGTGGGAACATCTGTTCAAAGAACCCACTTGGAAATTAGCCCAGACATTTGGACAAACCTCAGTTCAGTGTCCAGCTGCTGTGGTGCCAAATACTGTAGGAGAAAAAAGGCAGGAGACAGAAGAAAAGCAAACCTGGGTAACACATTTCACACAGCTTTGGACTCCCAGGTCTACAAAGAAGTGGCATTACTTACTAGGGAAAGTAAACACTTATAAATGCAGGGAACAGAATCAAGGATCAAGTTTAACAGACTTGGTTTTCCATGTAGCTAGAATCTTTCTGACTTAGTAATAATCAAGAGAACAAAACCATAAAATGTGATTATACAATATGAACTGTATGAGTTTCTATATACAAAATTGAAAATACCACATTTTGTAGCAATTGCCAAATTGTGTCAAGTTATGTCAGCCCTTACTTCAGATTATAGGTAACAAGTAAAGCAGAATTTCTGGCATCATACACACAGATAGGATGCATATGCAAATGTTATGATGAAAATAAATTTGAAAACTGTATGAAAATAATTTGCAATGCAACTAAGAACTTTTGCTTTCAATATTAAATTTCTGAAATTTCTGAAATTTCATGAGAAAGGCAGAGAAGGTGGTGATGGAGGAGGATGCAAAATAAAACTGTTTAGTCACCAGGCTACTGTGCTACACTATTACTAAGGGGAAGAGAGTTATACATGCAGAATGCTTTAATTAAAATCTGCATGTTCATAGAAGGGTGGGTTACTAATTTAGGTCAGGCTGGTATAGAGTGAATCATGATTAGGTTTTTACCAAGCCCCAGGTACGTCTGTTGACTTTCTAAGGCATGATCTGCCTGAAAAATCATGAGCTGGCCTTTTTGTTAACTTTGGTTGAAGTTGATTTGATATAGTGTTTTGCTGTTTCCTGCACATGAAAATGTGGTGTACGATTTAAATAGTTCTCTTCTGCTTCCCAATAATATTTAATATAAAAAGAATCAGTGAGAAAAAGGTAAACAGGATTCCTCCACAAATCTGCCTTATCCAAAAACCCCTTCTCCATTTCCATTTCCTACACAGAAGTCCTTATCCACATCACCTCACTCACTCACTGCCGCTACTTGGAAGCCCCAGCCAAAAGACTCCGTGGAAAAGCTAAACCCCTTTGAGCACCATCCTTTAACTCAGAGAGACATGACTGCCCTGCAGTCAAGCCTGCAGACTTAGGGAACAGGTTGTCACTGCTCAGCTGTCTCAACATTTTATGATCATGCAATCAGGAGGAATCCTGGGAGGGTGGGAGTCTGGATTTTGGTTATTTGACTTTTTTTTTAGAAGGTTTTGCACTGTCCTCTCTCCTCACCTGAATCTCCTGATCTGTCTCTGGGAGGTTGACCACCCCTTCCATATTATCCTGCTTCCTAAGGCCCCTTCAGACTTTTCAGACCAGCTAACTGTTTCTTGGACATCATCTATGGGAAAAGGCCTAACAATAAAAAAGCATAGTTAAAACCATTCAGTAAATTATAATTTATGCATGCTGCTATTTTGGGATCCAGATTTGATAAAAGCCAAAATACAAGTATTTATTTTCTTTTCCTTTTCATCAGGCCAAAGAAGAACAAAATTATAATCCCTTAGGTGTACAAATAATATGCTCTGGTATTATAACACTGACAGCTCCCATCTGTGATTAAGCCTCCCTTTTAGCAAACCATACCAACACATACTCTGAATCACCCTGAATAATATAAAGTTAAAATAAGCTCATACCAATGAAACAGATGGCTAAAACTGGTTTTAGTTAAATCAAGCAGTTAGACAGGAAAGAGCAGCAGTTCAAAGGTCTAGGTTAGGTAAAACTACATCCATTTCTGCATAATAAATATTTTGGATCTCCTTAATCAGGATGATCATAAGAAGTAAATATTAAATTTTGGCCAGATGCTGACAGACTTTACCCTACTGTATTTCAAGCCCTCCAGATGTGATCCAGCTCAAATCCTGAATTCAAATAGACACAGCATCATATCACTGGGCCTGAGCCAGGCAAAGTGCCCTTCTTCAGCACACTTGGATCTGATGATGTCTTTTGAAGTAAACATGTCTAGACTTGTTCTTTGGTGCTATGCACAGAGATTACAGGAAACTGAGCCTAGCACTGCTTCAAATGACCCTTGGAAACACAATGACTAACAGCACAAAGTTATCTTATTTTGCCTGCTGTTGCCCAGATCTTATGAAACACATTGAAATTTCTCATGGTTTCCATCTGAAAACATTAAAAAACCCTCTTGAGCAGGCAAAACTCAGCCAAGAATGTCCCCAAAACTGAACAGACCTCAAGAAACACATTTGCGAACCCACACAAACATCTGGATTGTAACAAAAGACAAATCTAGCAAATGTAGCCAAATGCCAGCTTTTGTTAAAGACATTTCTTGTAATTGCAAACAGAGTTGCTCATTTGATAGACAGCATCTGTTGCATTTTCATGAACTTTGAAAAGAACTTCCCCACTTCCTGGTTGGTTTCACAACTTGATGGCAACCTCCCTTTGCTTTTTATTCTCATTGTCTTGCCCTATTTGTATACACAAGATCAGTCTGTTAAAAATTCAGAAAAACAATCTCCTGGGGCATCCAGCAGTAGTCCATTTTGACTTGTATTTGTTTCCCAATTACGCCTGTAATCCTATGAATGAATGATTCTAATATAATTAATCAGAACTGCATGCATTCAATTCACTGCTGTGGACAAATGGCAGCACAATTGTGTTAAAGATCTTTCACTGAGCAGCTAGGTCTGGCTACAGTTGCAGAACTTGTACAATGTTAAAGATGGTGGAGAAGGAGATGGGGTTTTTGGAGAAAGCTTTATAAAATACAAAACTGCAGATTGTCTGCTCACTATTAGCAGTACTCTGGGCTGGCACCCAAAACTGAGAAATGTTTTCAATCACTGTCAGAACCATTGTGGAGAATTGTAAGCAGCTGATAAAGGCCTTTTGATCTATTTCTTCCAGGCCTCCTATTAACTGTCTTTTGTCCTTCAGCATATATAATTGGAATGTATAAATCCAATGCATTTTAAAGATTAGCCATCCTAGAGAGAAAGAAAAAATAATTTAAAAACATTTCTCATACTCTTCCAAAACACAGTGGAAAAGCATCATAGAATGGAGTCAGAATTATTAAGGCAGGAAAAGAAAATCATTGAGTCCAACAGTTAACCTAGTGCTGCCAAGTCCAACCTTATCTCTAAGAACCACATCTTCAGGTCTTATTCCTCTGGGGACAGTGACTCAACCACTTCCCTAGACAACCTGGTCTGAAGCTTGACAACCCTTTCAGCAAAGAAAATGTAAAAATCCCATCTAAATGTAATATCCAATCTAAAATTCTTCTGGCACAACTTGAAGCCATTTCTTCTTGTCCTATCACTTTGCCATTCTCTTGATTTGTTCCAGAGGACCAGAACTGAATAAAGGATTCAAGGTGTGACCTCACTAGTGCTGTATGCAGGGGAACAATCACTGCTGTGATCCTGCTGGCCACACTAGTGTTGAGCCAAATTAGGATGCTGGTGTCCTTCTTGGCCACCTGGGCACACTGCCAGCTTGTGCTAGCTAAGCCAGCCATCACCAAAAGATGTAGTAGAGATCTTGACTGCTCTGTTCTGCTTCCTTGTGCTGTAACAGCACTCTTTTGCAATCTTTCAAATTGCCAGGTGCATGAATGCAAGAGAAAAATATTATTTTTGTGCTGTACATGTTAAATGGAGAAAGATACTTCTCTTTAATAATCCAAAGCCTAGTTAAATTGAACCTGTACAACAAGACTTCTAATAGTGCACATTATCTATCTCACCAATGCAAGCCCCTATCTAGAACACATTCTGTATGATGGAAGGAAGCAGACCTATTCCATGCACATGTAATTTGTTCACCAGCATCTTTGCATCTTATTCTTCAAACTCAAGCTCTTTTTTCACAAATAAGTTATTTTGAAGAAAGAACAAGTGCAGTTTCTGAAAGTAATGCATCGCTGAGGTGATGGCAACACCGCCATTTGCAATTGCCAAGTGAAGAAGTGAAGAAGCGTCACTGCAACCCTAACTTCAAAGCTGCTTTTACTGCTCTAGTTTATGAAGGATATATTCTAGAAAACAGATTGACACTGTTTTCTTCTTATTTGGGTCATTGTGCATAATTCAGGATTATATATTACATGTATTATATATTATGTGTAGTATGTGGAAATTGTAATTATATTATATTGCATGCATCAACATCAGAAGGCTCTTCTAAGGCAAGTAGAAACTCTATCAGCAACTCTTCTAAGGAGAATAGAAAATACATCAGCAGATTGTGCAGGTTGGAAATAGATTTGCTGTTTTGCTGTTGCCCCGGTGTTTACCCCAGGATGATTCATTACCTGCTTCCATTTTTTGAATACTACTTTTGCAGTGACATTACATTATCTGTTCCAGATACCCTGTTTGCGCGACCTGAATTTGCACTTAATGCAAGAGAATTTCAAACTACTCTGGAAGCATATGTAGAACTGGCTGAAATGATCAAAACTGCATAGTGATTCTGAATACTTTATAGAATCATAGAACACCATGTTGGAAGGGCATCTTGAGGATTGTCTGGTTCCATATATCTTGGAAAAAGCACTGTCTAGAAAAGTTTGTACAGATAGGCCTTAAAGAAGTTTGACTTTCAAAGAGCAGATCCTTCTTAATGCGAGATTAGTACTTTAGGAGTCTACAGTTAATTCAAATGACAAAGCAAGATGGAAAAAATTGAAATCTGTTCCAAAAATCATGAAAAGAGCAACATTTTCGTTACTTTCTTCTATTAAAGATAATTAGATTGTTAAAAATAGGTGTAAGTAGGCAGCTATTGAAGAGTTACATCACTGGTATCAGTAACATTTCTCAATTTTAAGCTCAAAGTGATGATCTCAAGGATGTGTCTCCAAGGCTCAGACTGAACAGCTACTCAGGACTTGGTACTTGCCTGAGGATCAAGGCAAGCTGCTTGTTTAACATTTCTAAACATTACTAAGGATTTCTGCTCATTTGAATTATTGACAGCTATCTGTTAGAAACTGATAACAGGTACCTTTGGCAAGAAATGATTTTCAGTGACTGCCAAAATAGATAAAGGAAGCAAGAAGTTGTGCCAGAATTTTCAAAATGGACCTTTTGAAAATAGAGACAAATTCCTTATTTGCCAAATATATTTAACATCCAGCAGTTTCCATTAAAAAAAGATTTCTACCATTTTGTCTGGAAATGCACTGATAACTGATATATCCAAATACCATGATTAAGGTGCCTGAGCTGTTTTCAGTCTAGTAGGACATTTGATGTGACTAGCACATTTATATATGGATATTTACTTCCATCCTGGAAAAGTCAGCCCATGGACATAGTCTAAAGAGGGCATTTAAATGGTTCTTGATGGATGAGTTCTCCTGTATAACACTCACATCCTGAATGCAGAATAAGAACATTCATAGGAATTTTACAGTAATATATTGATAGGTTATATCATTTGTTTATCTATGTTTCTAAGTGACTTAGTCCTATCAGAATGAAATTATTGAAATTGTTAGAAACATTTACATAAGACCTGTCAGTCATAAAAGATTTTGAGACTTGCTAAGTTAACCCATAAAATCTTTAAATATTGTGAAAAAAAGGAATGCATTTTGTATACAAGTACTTTGAAATTTGCATGCATTACATGTGCCACCTTTTTCTTGTGGAAAATGGTCTCATAACAAAAATAATAATTTGAACTCTCTCTGCTTAGAAACAGAAGACAGTAAAAAATCTTCATGTATTTTATCATTCCTAGCTAAAAAGTTTATATGCAGAGCTAGAGCTGAATCCACATGACAAGCTTGCAGAGGACATTTGTGTTTCATACAGTGTGCTAAACCACTGTCTCAGTTTAACTGGACACACATTAATACCTGCTTTCTTTTCAAGTGGCACTGCCAAGAGAAAACACCATTTATATCTGTCACACCACTTGTCTCTTCATCAGCTTAGTCCTGCCTTCTTGCCGTGCGTTGCTTTGCTGATTTAGTGGTGGAGGGAGAGAAGGAAGGAATCTCTGCTGATGTTGAAACTGCTCATAGAAGCTTCTTCTGCTGGTGGACGGTATGTCCACCTGCAATGCCTTTTCATTCCACTCAAATCAAAACACAGAATTAAAAGGAAACATATTTCTCCCACTGGCATTAAATTTAGAGTAGCAAAGGGACTACTTAATAAGCTGATGCATAAACAATACACAGGTTTTAAATATCTAAAGAGACTTTTAGAGGTTTTTTTTTTTCCTTCTAATTGAATTTAAAGGTTTTGATTTCCTTTAAAACATATCTGTAGAACGGCTGTTAACATGTGTTCAGATTTTAAAGTATTTCAAAGAAATCCTTTGGAGTTACCAATACCCTGAGAATATTATGAAGAAACAAATTTTCCGGAAAGAAAGAGAAATTTCCCAAATAAGTATCAAGTCAATCTGCTTATCAGTTGGATATTCGTGTTCTGCCTGAACTTTCTCAGTTTCTCTCTTTCAACTCTGATTTGAGAGCAATGAAGAATATTATCAACAGATTATTTATTTTCCTTTGAACAATATTGGGTCTGAAGCAGTAGAATAAATCAGAACAGAAGCCATAGAAGTCCTGCAATATGTGCAGGATTTTCAGTTGGGTTAAAGCATGTTGAGCCTCCAGATTGTAAACTAAATGTTTGGCAAGGAATGTGTCTAGCATCTCCTACTCCTTTTTCATTGTTAATATAACTTATAGAAGCCAAACTCATACAGGAGAAGAGACTTTACTCCATTACTCCATGAAGAAATAGTAAATGAATAATGCTTACAGGACTGAATTTATTTTTTTAAAGTATTCTATATCTCTGAAAAATGAAATTGAAAGTTGAGAGAGTTAGAAGTGAAATCATGGTTCACCTTGACACATGGTAAAACCCAGTAATTCCATTGCATCATCAGTTTAGTTATAATGCTTGCAATTAGTAGATGTTACTTTGGTGTCAGACACAGATGCTGTTGATGACAATTTCTTGAATGGGAGAATACACAATTCATTGTAAAACTGACTTCTGCACTATTCAGCACAGAGGCTTCATCTGAGTGAGAAAAAAAGTCCTTGTAGGAGGAAACACAGCCTCACATCACAGATTTTCTGCAACATACACACAGTTGTGTATCAACAGGAGTAGATGGAAATGAGAAAAGATGTATTATGTATTTCTTTCTCATAAAAGGTGATTTGATTAAGCTGGCTTTTGAAGGCAAAACTGTTTATCTGGTATATGGGAGTTTTATTTTAACATTTTTAAGATTTAGTTTTTAGCAAAGCCTACTTAATACAGCGCATGTGGAATCAATCGCTTGCTTTCTTTTCTACATACATACTGGGCAAGTCAAATGATATACCACCTGAACAAAGAACTGCAGGATGTAACTTAGCTAAACCTAAACCCACAGAAAGTTAATCAGAGTAAAAGTAACATTTTCTTACTATTTCCCAGTTTACCAGATAACCATGAAGCTCTCAAAACAATCCCTTTTTTTCCTCTGTCCTTGTGTTCATGTGTTGTATTTAATCATCTTATTTTCCCTTAAATATGCTGTTTTCTTCCCCCAAATGTTTAGCTTCTAGTCTGTATTCTCTCATTCTCTATATTCCCATCTTCTTCCCAGCTTTTATGTGATGAATTCTGCTTTTCTTTCTGCGTTATCATGATGTCTGCTACTATTTCTTTCCTCACTTATTTCTCTTTTATTACCTTACCTCCAATATGAATTTTTCTGACATGACTCTCACCAGGCTGGTAAAAGTCTCATCACTGAGACTTATACTCATGTCTTGATGCTGCAGGTAAATACAGTGTTTAATGTTGTTTCCCTAAAAGGAAAATGTAGAAAACCACACGATTTTCTACAGACTTTTTTTATTCGAATAATTATTAAACTATCAAGAAATAAATTGTATACAGACTGGTGACTTGGTGCTTCTTAAGCCAGATATGATTAGATACTCAATTCTTGATTTTTTATTGATTAGTTTTCCAAGAAAAATATATTTAACTTCCATTACATTTGTGTAGTGCTATATCATATCATAGCTATTTAAATTTTACTACTCGGTATGATTTTGCAAGTTTATACCAACAGTAAAGCTGGCGTTACATCAGTAATGATTTGTTAAAGACTCTGGAGGCAGCTCAGTTATCCAAGGGCATGTAATGACAATTGTGGATATGCCATGGTATCCTGCCAACGCCCCACTTGTTGATTCAGAAAGCTGCAGGTCTCAGACCACCTAGGACACTCCAGGTAACATTATGAAATACTGATGTCTAGCTTAGGGAGCTGAATTTTACTCTGTGGCTTGGATATTAACTTGTATTAATGTTGCCTTAATTTGGAGCTGAATCTCCTCCTTAGTGTAACTTTCCACATTGTTTCAGTATTAGTTTTCTCTGGTTCTGTTTCATATGGGACATAAGACAGGGATACTGGTGCTATCTGGCTACTAGTGACTACCTGGAGTTCAAAGTTAATTACTTTAACTTGTGTTATGTGGAAATTCCAGATTTCCTATTTAACATTTGCATTTATTATGGTTGAGCTGGTAAAAGAATTCAAAGCCTCTGGAAGGTAAAAATAATGACTACATATTATACTCCAGATACATGTACATATGTGTTCATGCGTCTAGCTTTTTAATCAAAGGGAGTTAATGATTCAATGTGGATAGCTGAGTTGCTCTTTACAATTGAATGTTTTATTCACAGTTGAGGGAATAATAATGTTGAAGGTTTAAACTGCTACATATACACGAAAAATCTCAAGAATAATACTTGTCAAAGTAGTATATGGATTTATTCACTTCAATTCTTTATTCCCAGAAGAAGGCAGAGTTCAGGTAGAGTAAATCAGGACAGTGGCAGCGAGGAGGACCAAAGCAAGATTAGCCTATTTAAATGTAGAGCATGTTTTAGGGCATATAATATAAAAATACAGAGGTGACACCTGCAGTTACCTGTTGATGCTCACTAGGGCATGTCTAGTTTCTGTTCCTCCACATAGCTGGTTCTCTGATGTCCTTGGTGAGAACACTGTTGT
This sequence comes from Calcarius lapponicus, assembly GCA_039654755.1. NCBI lineage: Eukaryota > Metazoa > Chordata > Aves > Passeriformes > Fringillidae > Calcarius > Calcarius lapponicus. The sequence goes on from CM077463.1 coordinate 8,333,383, forward strand.
TCTTACATTATCAGTTCATGTAGTTTCCTTAAATTTGTAAATCCATGTCCTGCCCAAATACGAAACAGAAATGCACTAGGGTGTGCTGTCAGACTAAACGTAAAAATGCTTCTGTATTCTGTGGTCTAGGTGTGGCCAAAACAGCCTAAAGCAAATGGCCCCAAAGTGTCTCCTCTGCAGAATAATACATTTGGCGCCTAACTTAATCTTATCTGATTATGACATATCTCATGCAGTCCCTGCCCAACACAGAGAGTGAGTGAATTTTTGCCTGGCTCATGGCATGATTTATTTATTTTTCCGGTGCTATTTCTAGTTTAAGCCTTATTTGTGAATCTCTTCAATGTGTGGCAGCTCATATGAAGGGTCAAACAGGCTCGTCATAGAAGTCCACTGCCCTGAAAATGTGGTTTCAAAAAATCTCAAATCAAATGCTGAAGACTGAATTAATGCCTGAATCCACAAGTAAAAACAAACAAAACAAAACAAAACAAAACAAAACAAAACAAAAAAAAAAAAAAAAAACAACACCCCAAAAAACAAAACAAAAGCATTAATGAGAATTATTCTAAAAATAGAAAGCTCTTATTTATTTCTTTTGGTTCAGAAGAGAGGATAAGCTCAGCTTCTCTTTGCTAGTGGGACACCCAATGTTCTTTGATCATGCTGCTAAAAAGTCGTGTGTTCTGTTGTTTGCTGAAACTGGCTATTATTCAGCAGATCTGAGCCAAAACCCTTAAATTCCTTATAAGTACTCCTCAGTCAAAGCTTTACCTCAGATCACTGGCAATGGATTTAAGGGGGAAAAAAAATTAAAAATGAAACGATAGCATAAAATCACCACCAAATCTGCTGTCAGATTATTTTAAGAAGTCAGTTCCACTCAGTTAAACTGACTCAAAAATATGCTGGTAAAAAAACAGTATAGTGGAAATGAACTTAGTGAACTCAAAAGAAAAACAATAGCATCAGACAATGTAGACTGCTTCCCTGAGCTTCCTGTCATACAGTTAGTCCCTAAATCCCAACAGAGTCAGTGAAGGCAAACAACATTTTATAAAGCAAACACAGAAGTCTGGGTCTTTCCTGTTTTTCATAATGAGGTCACCTGAAAAATGAGCAAGATATATCTCAGGTATTTGTTTTCTGTTGTCTCCAGCAGCTGTTATGCAGAGAAAGGAAGAGTTTTCTTTCCTGTTATTTGGTTTTTTAACAGATCCTGTGCATGTCAACACTGAAGAAAGAAAGCAGGCATGAAAAAACAAGCATGGGCTATGCAAACAATTTCTCTTCATGCAGGTCATTGATGCCATGAGTCAGAAGAGGAAAATGGAACTCAGGATGCCAGGCAAACATTAAAATTACTCACAAATGACTTGTAAATTACCCTTTAAAGAGGTAACAACAAGTTTGTATGAGATGTTTGAATAGCAGAATATTATTCAGGAACTGCTTGCTATTGAGTGTTGAAACTACAGTAACATAACCTCATGTATTGTTCAAAAGCAAAGGGAAGTCCCAACAAAGTTCTATATAATTCTTATAATGAAATAGTAAATTAAATAAAAAATTCTCTAAGTATCATTTAGAAAAAGTTCTAACTCAGGCAAAATGTGCACTGGGTAAATTTATACTTGACAGGCACTAGAATTTGTCAATCTTTACTGAGAAAAATTCTTATTTCTATCCATGTGAGAGATATGTTGCACAAGTAACATTAATCCAGGCAGCATATAGTCGCTTGGAATGGGATACATTATCCAGAAGTAACTATAAAGTGGCTGTTAAAATAGCTCAGTCATGATGGTGGTCGGTCCATAAAAAAATAGGAGAAAACAGCTACAGACCTAACATCAAACTTTAAAGAGGCAAAGGGGAAATCTAGTTATTTACACTTATCTTAACAGTAGCTCTGCACCAGTATAATCATGAAATTCTGTGTGGCTGCTTCTTCTTTTATTCATCCATGCGAGCTGGGGAAGAGCAGAGCCTACAGCATCTCCCTGAACAATTTAGCACTCTGTGCAATAAAGATGAGCTCTTTCAATAGTTCCTAAAATTGGTCTTTGAGTATGTGAATTGTCAGTGACTGCGTCCATCGATGTGTAGGTATGTAGCAAATGAATATTTATCTTTAAATGATGTGCATGACTTCACCTAGAACGTAGTAAAGACTTTCAGAATATAAGCTTCAATGCTGAAAAATAAGTGTTGTGATTTTCTATATTGGGAGCTTTTGGGGTGGGATTTGTGAATCAATAAACTTCATGGAGCTGTTTATGAAAATGCCACTTGATATTAATAAAATATACAGAGAGAGATTATTTTTATAAAGATCCAAGGAAGACACTTGCTTTTGGTTCTGCAGACTAAAAGGAGAAAATATTGAAACAATTTCTATTTAATTTTTTAGAGTCACTGTGTTTTTTGTCTTGATGAAAAATGAGGAAAACAAAAGTCCAAAATGCATCAAAGGTGATCATATTCATTAAGTTTTGAACTGCTGATATATGCAGACATTTATTGCCTGGTTGGATTCTGGAAGATTAACTTAGCATAGGAGCCACAAGTTCAGTTGGATGGCTACAGTGGCTAACATGTGGTTGATTTATTGCTCTCAGGGGACAAAAGGAATTGAAATTTGACAGACAGGATATGCTGGATCCACTTACTGGAAGAACATTAATTCCCAGAAGTCAGAATGTATGCATTACAAGCAATGCATCTTTTCATTTTGTTTTGTTTTTCAAGCAGTATTCAGCTCAAAATAGCACAGATGATGCCTGAATGCCTAAGTAACTCTTATATAGTGAACTGGTGCACAGGAAAAGGAAATGTGTCTGTCCAAGAAGCACTTCAAGGAAGACTTGCAAGCATGCTTGATTTAATGCAACGTACTTGCCAAATCTCTTGAGCTGTTAAGGAACACAAGTCACTTTGTGCATCATCCTTTTCTGGGAAAAAAAGCATGCAAGATAAAGAATGTGTGAGTTATGGATATAAACTAGGTTACAAGTTGAGAGCATCTGTAAAATGTGATCCAAAAAATGCTTAACATACCAACCTACCTTCTTGCCTACTGCATTTGACTCATCTAAATCTTGCAGTGTACTTGCCTATGAGGAAAAAAACACAGTGGAAATGCTGTTTAAACTTCTGATACTTACTTGTGTAACCAAGTTTTTCTTCCAGATGCATAAAATCACATCCTTTACAATTAAATGTCTTTTAAAATATACTCTAAACGTTTTTGTTGAAAGTTTCCTTGGCATAATGTACTGTAATGCCAAAAGGGAAGATATTTTTGGGACCAGATGCTTTTTTGACAGTATGATACTAGCTATTCTAAGCAAATTAGATAGGCTTTATTTTGATAGAATAGAATCTAATCAGAGGAGAATCTAATCAGATCCATGTCACCATTGGAAAATTTGCTCACACAGCTAAGCAAATTCAGTGTGCACACTCACAGAAGTTTGTAGTAAAGACCACAAGAGGTAGCAATGCAAAATTCAAAGTCCTTTGAAGGCATTCCTGGTTGCTTTTGCAGCACTTTATCAAAGACAAGTGACGAAACATTTTAGAGAGCAGCTATCATTGACAGAAAGCCAGAGGCCTTGGTTTTGTCCTCTCCAGTCTTGCCCAGGTTATTTAGGAGTTCAGTATCCCACCCCAGCACTCAGTGAGCCAGCAGTACAACCAATCAAAGAGTTGGATGTTTTCACTGAGAAGTCTTCAACCAATTTCCTGCAGCTACTTCATTTTTTCTTCTTTCACAATTTTTTAATGCCTGCAAAATACTTTATCTCTGTTTTGCCCTGAAGATGGAGTATTTGCCCTAGATACACTTATTACTGTATTTTTTCCAGCTGTGGGATGCTGGGTTTAGAGATCCTATTTCAGTTAAAAACAACTTACACTCAATGAGAGGGTAAAATATTCTGACTAGATAGTTACTGGTTTATTGTTGCCAACAGTGGTTTTCTAATTCCATTACTATAATTTCCAGTGAAAATTCTATTTACAGTACTCTATGTTTGGACTCCAGGTAAATGAAAGTTAGTAATTTAGTGCTGTGAATGTGCCTCACAATTCTAATCAACAACTTACTAGTTATAGGCCTTCTTTCTTTCATTCTTTCTAGGAAAAAATATCCAAGGAAATAATTGTCTCACATTTTTAAGAAGAAAACAAATGAGAGGATTTTAAGTGTTACACTACATATACCACATAAATTATCCTCTATTCTTAAAACAAACTGTGCACTGCAGTTTAAAGCCAACATGCAGTCACCTATTTTCCACTGCTGCTGAACTGGATTACCACCTGCCTTGACTCCATCCTTTGGAAGGCTGCCAGCATTGTTACAATTTAATGCTATATCCCACTGTGTCAGGAAAGACATGCCTCCCCATTCTGGCTGTCAAACAAGTGCTTGTCAACATCCCTTAATTATTGCTATTATTAGGAATGAAGGTTAAATACATGCGCTTTGTGAATGGTAATTTCTATTGTCTGGTTTAGTTTTATTAGGTTCAGTTGTGCTACTATGAAATAAAGATTTAATTGAAAGATGATTTTAGAGTCAGGTCTCTCAGTTTATATATCATTATTTGTAGTGATTTTTGTGCAAGCTGTATTAACATTTACATTTCAAAATGCTGGTACAAGAGGGGAGAATACAAGTTCAGGAAAAACCTCCTTCTCTCAGTAAACAGAAAATAAATGCCAAATCTCCAGGACACTACACGGGCAAAGGATAGAAGTGACATTTTCCTCCCAGACAGTATGAAGACTATGAGAAAATTAGAAAGTGGACACAGTTCCTTTTACAATGTCTATCTTTGTACCCAGGTGAATGGTTACTTCTAGAAACTGTGGCCATGCAACGTCATCAGAAGATGATAGGTCAGAGAGGGTTTTTTTGTCAGTGGAAATAAGTAAATTCTTGTATAGTTTTCTCAGATATGGTCAAGCTGTCCTCCAAAATACTGCTCATTTCCTATTTGTTTCCAGAACGTGGCTGGTATTTGAGCAACACAAAATTGTCATGACATATCACAAAGAATATGCTGTAATCACCTTAGCATAAGTCAAGATACTGGCTCTAGAGGCAGGTATGTTACCTGTGCTGACATATTAGCTCAGCACAGAGCTGTTCAACTGCTTATTTCTTCCAGCCTCTCCTCTACCAGTGTAGTTCCTCTCTTTATGTAGTTCCACCTTCCATCTTTCTGGCTCTGATGCACATTAGATGCCTTTTGTTTTCCTCTGCATTAACTTTCTCCTCCATTCATGAATTCAGTTGGCCCATGGAGGGAACCACAAGCTATGGCCAGTGCAGGAGAGAAGAAAAAGAGCTTAGCCAAGAAGGAGAAGGAGGAGGAGAAGAAACCTCCTGATAAATTCACCTAACCTGTATTTCTAACAAATTGTTTAACTACGGGCGCATTCACCAGAAGCACAGTTTAGGTCAAAATGAACTTTCCTGTTCATCTCCTGCTCTTCCCCTGCCTTAGTTCATTTCCCCATCACTACACCTTCCCTTGCATTATATTTTTGAGGCGGTACTGCCTGTGCACTCAAGGAAGTATCAATGTCAGTACAAGAGAATCTGCTTTCAGTCAAGTTCACTGTGTGATCACACAACTTCCTGATATACAAAGATGGGAGCAGAGGGTGTGTAGCAGTAGCTTAATCAGACATTCTTATGGAACTTGTCCCTTCAAGTTGTCCCTGCAGCTGTTTGGCCAGGTGGCAACACCTAACAAGTAGGTGGCACTTCCAACAGGGTGATCCACATCCCTCTGCACTCCCATGACACAGCCAGTGATCCCAGCAGCAACTGGACTTGCTGCACACATAAATTAGGAGACACTCAAGCACAGCATCTTAACAAGGGAGGCAGCTGAGGAAGAGATACACAATGCTTTAATCCATATCCCAGTGGACTAGAGGAGCTTCCTTGCTCAGTCTAGACTGGAATATGAAAATAGTAGAAATGTTTCATGGGTTTGTGGGATGGTTTGTGTTGTGTTAAATATCACCTAGTTCCAGCTCTTCTCCCATGGACAGAGGCGCTTTTCTTTGGACCAGGTTGCTCAGAGCCCTATCCAACCTGGCCTTGAACATTTCCTTGGGTGGTGCATCCACAACTCTTGGCAACCTGTTCCAGAATATTACAAATCTAGCTAGTTAGGTGGAAGTTATTTCTAAAAGGCGATCCAGTATAGTGAGTGGAGATCTACTCATGCATACACAATAACTGAATCAGAGCTTTACACTGATCATTTCCATCCCACCTGGGTCACTTGCAACAGTCCTTTTGCAAAGTTAGTTTTTGACTCAAAAAAACAGTTGAAATTTAAATGCATCCTGAGAAAGAATCAGAAATTATGCCAAACTTTTCAAGAGTAGTCATGTATCATATACTCATCCAGAAACAAGGCAATCTAAGTTTAACCTTCTCAATTCAAGGATTCAAACTTCTGTTTCTCTATTTCCCCCTTCCTGTGAAAGCAATGCACATGCTGCCTATCAAACATCCTTTTCAATATTAAATGAAAGTGCTAGTTGAATACAGACTGACTAGCCAGGCAGCATGTGAGAGGAGGTTTACTGGACTTAAAAGTCTAAATTCCTTCCAAGTGCTTTCTTAGGTCCTGAAGAAGATGGTCTTAATACTTGAACCAAAATATTTGCCTTTATTTACAAGGAAGACCAGATGAAGGAAGTGAAATATTTTTGTTTCTCACATGGTTGTTTTAGTGACTACTACATCCAGTTTCTGGTTGTTTCTCTACAGAAATGCAAAAGGAAAATGGAAATTAAAGTCCATCTAAAACATTTCAGGAATTTGAAAATAAAGTAAAAGTCTTCAGTGGTAATTATCTTCCAGGCTTATCACCAAAATAGCCATAGTATCATATTTATTTATTTTTTTTTAATCAGGAATGTGCATCTGACTAGACAGTTTGAAGGATATAGGAAATAGACAGGAGGTGATTTCAGAGTCTGTGAATACACAGTATTTAGAATAGATGAATTAGAGAAAAGAAACTGAAAGTAGTATTTTGTTAGTTGGCATCCCCGAAGAATGGTTATCATTTTTATATATTTTGAAATGAGTATCTGCTTATTCGGCCAAACTTCTACTTATAAATCTGAGCAGTAAAACATCTCTAGAATTTTGGGAATTTCAAAATATTTACATTTGAATGCTGATAAAGTCAAGAATTATTGCTAATATTCAGAATCCTTTGTATTCTATCTGGACAACATATTTTTCTCTTGCAGAAAACAAAAAATGATTTTTGATGCATTAACTCCACCAGCATATATTGTAAGACAGAGTTTAAAATATTAGTATCAATCCAAAATATAACTTTATTCTGGAAGCACTTATTTTCTTCATTTCATTGAGATTTAATCTACCAGTTCATGCTATTAATAACTCTTATTCAGTACCAGTGATGTTTCCCTCCTTCCTTGTATCACTCAGCCTACAGTTGGTTTTTTGAAATACAATATCCTACTCTGAAGTCCATCTAAAGCCATTTTTTTTGAATAGCAGAGCAGAGTTAACACACGGGTTATGTGCCCTTGTTTTCGGCCCACAGTAGATTTTCATTGATAGCACTGTATCCCTCAGTCATGGTCAGTCCATCACAGACTGTAACCTACCATTCATCTCTTTCCAGCTGAGTCAGTGTTTTCCTCTATGCTCATTTATGGACTGATCCTGAGAGGCACAAAGGACCTGCATCTGCAATGAAGTTCATTACACTTCCTGACAGGATCTGACACTTGATTATTTCTTCCTCTTTTACACACAGTGCATCTGTCTATGTTGGCTCTCATTTTATTTCAGTGGTTTTCTGTAATAATTATTGCCCCTTTTCCTGATTCCTTCTATGTTTAGCATACTGTCTTATTTGTCATTTCCAATTTTAAATGAAAATCTTGAATGACACTGAATGTAAAATAGCCTCCAGTATGAAGGCTTCCTGCTAATTTGATGATAACATCCCAGTTATGCTTTGTGATTAACCTTCTAGCCAAGAAGCTTTTTAAATATGCAGTGTTCCTGTTACATTTACATCCACAGTGTAAATGGAAAATACATGATATATGATCTCTTTCCACTTACTGGCCTCACAGGATACTTCAATCTGCAGTTTTCCCAAAACTTATTTTCCACACCTTATACTCAGTTAAATTTCTCATCATTCCCATAAGTGATTAATATAAGCTTAAGGCATATGAGCCAGTTGAAAATATCTCCTCTTATAATTTAATATTACTGTTCATCCAAATATTTGTTTTCTCCTGTATCACCAAACATTTAGAACCACCCAGTGTGATCCATGCTGCTTATTGAAGAAATGTCCAAATGGTGAAAAAGCAGGAAGAACCCTACGCCAAGGAAGTGGTGTGAGCAGGGCTTCTCCCTGAGGAATGTGGAGCTGGAGACAAGGGTGATCCAGTCCCATGGAGGCTGGCCACAGCCTGCAGCACCAGTCACTGGCCTCAGAGCTCCCTGGCAGCCCCAGACCAGGCAAGTCACAAGCCAGGGCAATGCCCAGTTGAGGGAGTTGAGTTGGGAGCAAAGCAGATGCAGTCAGAGACAAGGCTGGAGCCAGGCATCCTAGAGCAACACCAGGGCAGGCGCCAAGAGCACTGGGATGGGCTGAAGTGTGGTCCTGAGCAATCATCAGGGAAAGAGAAGCTTAGTGATGCCCTCAAGGCTCTGACAGCAGCTTGGTACTTAATATTGACTGCATTTTTGTGTTGCAGGAGTCCCAGTATGCAATAAAAATATAATACATGTCACATATGATATAAAAATGTGTTTCCAGGTGTAGTCTGATTTTATTTTTGTGATAGATACATGATATATTGAGCACAAATTTAATATGATCTGTTTGCAGTCTTATTTTTTCAATATTTGTATTCGATATATTTCTCTGCTACACTACTTATAGAATAGGACGGAATTTGAAAAAAGCATTTCTTACTGAAATTGTTTCAAGTTCATAAGCCTTTACATTAAATGAGTTGTTTATAAAAACCATTGTGATCCATGAGCTAAGCATTCAAATAAGGACTTTGCCAACACAATGTCAATTGCAAACACAGTAGACATCTCTAACAACACAGTTGAGTCTGAAGTCCTCATGACTATTGTGCTAATATAGTGCACATTTTGTTACAAAGAATGACAAAATTTCTCTAGAATTTCATTTAAAATAGCTGAAATTCCTGTTAAATTCAAATCTCAATTAAATTTTTAGCTTAAAACTTTAAACATGAAAGATATTTTTTGGTACTCAGTGTCATACAAATACATTTCCACAATTTCTGCTCTTTGATGAAAAAACAAGTTGCATTGGGAATAGTAGAATTAATAATTTTGAGCGCTACATCCCCTTTGCAACAATCATCCAGCAACACCAACCCAGCTGAGATACTGACTGGATGCTCTCTGAATCCCTTGTGGCAGTGCTGGAAGCAGTTCACACTCTGCTGCTTAGTCTCCACCTAACCTTGATCGCCTCCCTTTAATTGAAATACTGTTTTAGCAGAGCTCTTCTGAAGACAGAAGAGCTTATTCACAGACAGGTGCAAGGTGAGTGACTTCACTGCTGAGAACAAAGACCATAAAGTGACAGTAGATAATCTGTTGGGTGCAGCACAGTGACAACTCAGTCATCCCATTTCAGCAGAAATGGAAAGAAAATATTTTTTTTAAAAATGTTGCTGTTCATTTTTAATGAAACATAGAATAGTCTTCTCATTTCTGGTTATCTTTCACTCTTTTCATTCTTCTTTTTGACCCCTTTTTAGAAATCCTTCATATTTAAACATTTCTTATAAAGAACAGCTAGTAAATTTTTAAGTAGAAATTGATCTAAACTTGGGCTTTGAGGCAAATTTTAAGTACTGTGGGACCAGTCCCTTCTATTTTTATTTTCTTTCTTCAGAATTAGATACAAATATCTTTGGTGTGTTTGCTGTTCATGTACAAGTCAGTTCATTGTTAACAGTAAGTGAAAAAACAAAGGTTAAAAATCTTTTCATTGTTTTATTCCTTTGCTTTACTACACAACCTATTGTTTGAGAACTAAACTACCTATTGCCTCTTTACCTCTCACATAAGGAAAGGCTGAAGAAAACTTAGATAACTTAAGAATTTTTACAATGACTCAGCAGGCATATTGGCTTTTAAGTGTGAATTTATTATGAAACCAGTACATTCAAGTTCACCATATTTAGCTCATATGCTTTTGCATTCTGATCATAGTGGAATGGAATATAGGAGAAATAGCAAATATTGACAGATTCAGAAGTTGTGATTTTATGCATTATAATTTAGCATGCACCTATTTTTTTCTCCCAAGATGTTTCAAAATAAGAAAGGCCTTAATTATCCAGCTTTGAATGTATTTTTTTTCTGTGAATATATCCCTTGTATCTAGTAGCATGTATAAGTATCCATTGGTGAAACTATAGATTCTTACATTAGAAAATGCTTCATCTGAGAAGGCTTAATAATTAGTGTCTTGGATTACTTTGTGCATTCAGGACTTTCGCAGCACTTAAAATTACCCATTTATCCAATGTGTTAATCCACAAATCCACAGCTCATTTTTAAATTCAAGAAGTTGTAAGCTTAATATTTTTTTTTCCAATGACAGTTTCTGTTTCACCATAAAAGTTCTGTGACTTTGGTAAACTGGATCCAGTATTTTACAGTTAAACTTGAAAATCCTTATTATTAATGATGATATTGTTATAATTACAAACAGTCTAACTACCTAAGATAAGATGAATTCTTGGTGTTCTGCAGAGACAGAACCAGAGACTGTGCAGCACTAAAGGACATAAAATTTCAGGCTCAGTTCCATTAACATCCATTTATATCTGCAAACTCTAGATGAATTTGAGAACTGAGTTGTAGTTGACAAAGAAAAAGCTGGAGAAAGGTGGTCTGATAGTCTACTGGTCCATTACTTCCATTTAGTCAGTTGTCTCTGGAGAATCGGAAAACTGGCTGTGCGATAATCATACTTCAGTGGAATTCTGAGTAACTGATTGCCTGTGAGACTCATGAATTATCTCTTAGCAGATGTTTTGCATTTGTGCAAATGCACTTGCTTTTCATTTAAAAGTAGCCATGTCACTCTCCTTTGTAAAGTCTTTGTTTTTATCAGTGTTAAAAACAAAAGAAAAAATATGAATGCTATTTAGCCTATAATTGAGTGTATAAGACCTAAAGTAACCTGACTTCTTTTGGCATCAAAAAGACTGAAATTTTCTTTTCTTTGCAAGAGAGTAATTGTATTTCTCTGCATGGGTCTTACACAACTGACACTGGAGGAAATGGCCATATGGCTGCCATGACCACAGTAGGGAATTCCCACATCAGTCATCAAGATAACTGATCGATCTAGAAGTCAACCCAGGTATGAGGCAGCATTTTAGTAACTCCTATAGAGTGTGGAGATGGATTTTTTAATGAAGGGGCTTTATTTATTTATATAACCACCTACATAAATAATTATGAATAGATTTTTTCCCCTTGGAAGACCTTTTCCACCTTCACAGGAAAAATTTGTGTAGATAAACACCATTTACAGGCAAACCCTAAACACTCAGAAGGGTTTGTATCTCCAGTTGGATTTCTCACTGTGTAGCATTTCCTTCACTGCTGTGAATATTCAGTGACGTTATTAGTTACTGGAAGAAATTCTTTGGTCAATTACAGCAAACAGGTAGAACAGCTAATGATGTTCTTGATTCAGCAAGATGAGAACTTTGGAAATTTGGTTCTAAAGTGAAGATTATTTTATAGTCAAGGTGCGTTTTTTATTCTGTCCATAATGCACTTTCTCCAAAGGTTCTCTATACCTTTCTATAGCAAAATCTTTTATTCTGAGGTAGATTTTCTGTTGAAGATATGACAGAGGATTCACACATACACTCTACATGGAGGCTTGACATTTCTTCTCCTACTGAGGCTACAGGAAGGTATGCAGGCTGCAAACACATGAAAATTCTCCTAACATGGAGAATACAACTGGTCCTTCTCACTCTCACTAGATGGTGCTGCAGAGTAGTTTTCTGAAAAATAAATAAATAAACATAAAAACAAAGCTAATTGTTCCCCTGGCTTATATTTCACTTTCATAGTTGTTAGAATAGTGGAACAATTATTAGAGGGGGAAACATCATAGGCAATGTAGGTGTAATGGAATTTGAATCACAAACAATGTAGATGTATAAACTCTACTCCTTTACAGAATTTATACGTCAACTAGATTGTATCTTTGGAAATTAGAATACTAGGATTGCAATAAGAATGTTTCAGGACAACTTTTTCATTGATTCTTGCAGTCCTCTGCCATGGCATATTATTTGTTCTGTCTGTAATTACCCAAGTTAGTGTCCTTGTAGAAGACCTCAACAGCATGGTGTGTTCCAGTTAGGTATGTGGGATTCACAATTAGATTTTCCTGTAGACACTTTTTCAGATTCCTCTGTGGAATCTCTGACAGGCCCAATCTAAAGTTCAGTAACACAAACAAGAAGACAAAATATTCAGTGACAAGAACACAAAATGTTTCCATTCAGAAACAGAGGAGGAGAACGTGCCTTCCTGAAAGGTAATTGCTGAAAGGCTTGAACAGGTTGCCACCAACTGGGATATCCTGATTTCAACCTGAGCAGATACAAGGGGACACAAACTCTCTCCTTACAGAATGTGATAGGCCAGGGAATGCAAAAGGGTAAAAGAAGAGAACACTTGCCCCACTGCTGGGGTCACATTAGTGTACAAAGAGAAGAAAAGATTTGTGAGGGGTGGAAGACTAAGCACAAAACACAGCTTTATGTAGTTTTCTATTTGTGAGAGTATTCCCAGGCAAGACTTTTGAGGAAAAGAAGAATAATTTTGGGCTCTGATTCAAATATTTTTTATGCTATTTCCATTTAGCAGTCTTAGGTAAGTATGGAAGCTGCTGAGAACAAGGACTAGAGTTCAGGATCTCTGGAGGAGTTCCTCACCACTGATGTACATGCTCAGCTTCCTTCTTGTGCTCTCACTTGTGTTCTCTTCCCTGTCTTGCAGATGCATCCCAGGAGCAAAAAGTTGATTTCTGCTTTTCCTAATAGGGTTGTGAAAGGAAAGGAGAGCCTTGAGAGTTGCATATTAATTTCCATAGACCTGTCTAATGCAGGGCTGCAGGTGAACAGATGGGGGAATTCTGAGACAGATAACTTTTTCTTTCGCATTTCTAATGATTTTTTCCCTGTTTAGTATGCTATATGCATGTGCATCAAATTCTGTGGTCATTAACTAATATACTATATAGGGAATACCAGTATTTCACTCACATCCCATTTCAGTAACTGGAACCTAATAAGAAAAATAACTCAACTCTTACGAAATTCTGGTGAGAAGACTTTAGTTGAAATACTAGAAAAGAAATCCTGGCTGTAAATTGTATTTATCTTTGAATAAGATTCCCAAAATAAAGAAATCTATCTATTCCCTCCCCAGCCAACTTTTAAAATTAAATACATCAAATCCATTAGAGAAGCACTGTTTCTTTTCTTTTCTTTCTTTTTTTTTTTCTGATGCCTGTTAAGTCCTAAGTGTTCTGAGTACAGCTTATTCTACATCTCAATTGCGACTCTTTTTTCATGCTTGTGTTGCTTGGGGTTTTTTCACTTTGACAAACATAGAAATAAATATTAATAAGCTATCTAACATACCTATTTAGTAGCAATCTGTCTGTCTATACTGAAATAAGGGTTAAAATCAGTTTAAGCAAAATTGACAATATGTCCTAATATTTGTGGGAGGCTTGGTATTAGGAAATATACTGCATATCTTTGGACTGGCACACAGGGGAAAAATGATACATCCTTGTAGATACCATAACAATACAAATGCAAACACAATACAGACATATGTAAAGCAGATGCACATATGTCTGGTGTAAGAATGACACATAGAAGCTGATTTCTCCCCAATGCCTGTTTTAAACCTGATTCCATTAATTGCCAGCTGGCTGTGAGCTGGAAGAAGGCTGTCAATGGAAATAGCAAAAACAGATTCATCTCTTGATTTAATAAGGATGGTTTAGTACACATAGTCTGTGCTATGCATTTATTCATGCACTTTTCTAATTGGTCTGTTCAAATTGTAGAAGATTATATAATTTTAGTTAAATCATATGGGAGGGAGACAAAGACCAAATAGAGAGAAGGAGATAAATTATTAATTTATATTTTATTTTAATCCATCTAAATGTAGTTAGTTATTTTGAAATGTTTAACGTTAAAATGAAAGACAAATGAGAAATGCTTTGATTTTCTCTTAATTCCAAACAGCTATCACACACTGGAGTCTGGAACATAAAGCAAACTACATCATGTGTAAACTAAGAAAGAAAGAGCACATGTTGACATATGGTGACTAACAGAAAAAAGGGTTTAAAAATAAAAGGTTTTTTTGAAAAATAATAAATTAGGATTTTAATTGGTTCAATGAAAAAGTTGCCCATTCTCCTCAAACTCTAACACCAGTTTGATTTTATGTGAAACCAAAGATAATAAATATTCTGTCTCACAGAGCTGCATCCAAAAAGACATTCAGGTATTTCCTGAAGTCTAAAGAAATCAGGTCATGGTTCAGTGATCATATATTTAATCCTACTGCAAAACTGTTTGGTAAGAATACAAGTCTTGGGTCCTGAGCAGGCTATTTGGCTGTTGCTTTGTGTACAAGATCCCTGATTTAAGCTGCAGACCACAGATCATGATTCATCTGATGAAAATTAAGTCAGATCTACCTTTGTCAGCCCTCCAATGGAGTTAAATACATAACGCACTTAACCTGCAAATATGGAGGAAAGGAAGAAAGTCACTCAACAATTTCAGTTGTGCGCATGTGAGAAATAGTCAAGGTATCGCAATCATGCCAGACCATAAAGGCCAATGCCTTCCACTTTTGTCTGTTCCTCCATTTGTACAGTATTTTTTATCTTCCTTGTATATGTAGAAGTGGAGCTTTGTTTGGAATACCTATATCCCTTCATTTGGAAAATTTTCCCCTGTGAGAAAAGTCTTTCTATTCTATGGACTGCTGCCACTTTATGCAAGACTCTTCCAGGTTCATAGGGAGCAGTACTGTACTAGAGTTGGTCTTGGAAAGTGACAAAGTTAAAAGTTTCCAAGATACTTTCCAGCTAAAGTAAAAAAAATAAAATAAATTATGCAACTGTGAAGTGTTATTCTATTCTATATGCCCAACTTTCTCAGTGAACTACTGGGATTTTAAAGTGAAGTTTCAGAAGCAGTAAACTCTACCGTATGATATTTAAGAATATTTAATAAACTGATGAGAGTTTAACATCCAGAAGACACTCAATGTTTTGTGTATTTTTTTTCTTTTTTGGTTGAATGACATTTTTCTTCACTTTGATTAGATGAAAAGGAAAAGAAATTTGAAATATCAGGATTTAAATGCCTTGTCCCCCATGTTCTTTTCCCCCTCACTACTATTTGCCTGTTTCTATGCTCAGTGATGATTAATAAATGTAGTAGAGTAACATTTGTCTAAAATGAAATTATGAAGAATCTGACAATTTCATTGTCACTGAGATATTTCAAAAACAGTTGTCTTTTTAAACATGCAGCACCATCTTTGAACATTCAGGTTTTCTGCAGATCTGAGCCCTGCCTTATATTTATATACACAAATATTGGAGGAAGAGACATATTTTTTATTTTAAATGAGATTTCACTATTACATGGTTACTTGAAAATTCCCATTTGTACAGCTATAAAATTGCAGTATATAAAATGCTCCAGTAATAAATTAATTAACTGGGTATAATTTCAACATTAATATGCTTTTTATTTTATCTGAAAACCTTAAAGGAGTGCAGATTTCTGCACAAGAAACTGGTTATGTCTTGCAGAATGAAATGCAAAAATAAGAATTTTGTTTTGCTGTGCAGCATGCAGGTTTTTGTATAAACAAATCCTTCTTGCACACAGCAGGATTTGACACCATTGATGTGCATGACTGGTTTCAACAGTCCTTGATGTCAATAGGACCTATTCCATGTACTTAAATGGATATAGGAAGAAGAGGACTGGTTACATATTTACAGGATATATCCTGTTAAATGACCAAAGAACGGTTTACCATCTGTTTTGCAGGATACTGGCCTTTTCTTCTAAATTATTTATTTTCCTGCCATGTCACAGCTTTAGGACAATTACCTCAGGGTCTACTGCCGTGTCTGCAGGCCATGGCATACGCCGCAGGATTCCCCCATAGACATTCTGTGGGCTGTGCACAGCATAATTGGGCTGCACTGCGTACCTTGCCACAGCAAATTACTCAGGGCACTTTAAGAGTAAAGTATCTCTACACAAAGACCAAAGGTGTAAAGGCAGCGAGAACTTTTAATTTGAATTTCCTATCTGACTGTTAGAGACGAAAACCTACAAATCATGAGTGCATTACACAGTTTTTGCCAGAATCAGTGTATTGACTTTAGAGAAGGTATTAAGTGACTGAACTGCAGCTAACTCCTGTCGCAGCAGTCCTGCCAGGTCAGACCCAGTATATCGGAGTTTGGAACTGTCTGCTTGTACTCATCTTCATATGCATTTTTAAAAGGCCACGTTCTACAGTTGTGAGAGTTCATTAAGTCACCAAAGCATCAGCATTTGTTTGAGAAGAGAGGGGAAACTGCAAGTAAACTTTTGATAGCAAAGCAGAAATGTGAGAAAAAAAATTTAATAAAATTGAAAAATAAGTTACTGATGAGTGGGAATGAAATTTCTAATATCCTTAATATGAGCAGAGTTTGTTGTTGCAATCTCCCTGTGACTCTTACCCAATAGCAATGCCTCATTTCTCATTGAAGTGTATCCCGTAGGTTTGTGTGTCTCAAAACAACAATTTAAGGATTCAGAAGCAGCCACAGGCATTGACTAGAGCTTTCGGACTAGCTGTAGCAATCATGGTAGCCTGAGGAAAAATGCATTAATTGCACTCCAGCATTGTCTGATAATACTCCATTTACTCCAAAATGTAGTTTGGTCTTTGATAGGTGGAAGGAAGAGATAAGGAGAAGAAACAGAGAAAAGATGGATCTTTGTTATGAGGCTGCATTTTTCTTTCTTATCCTTACTGCTTTTATCCAACAAGTAGCTCTTAAGCCTGAAAACAATGCTTCCCAAATGAGCAGATCACTGCTGAACGATTGTGAATTAGCAGAAATTACTAGCCCATCAGGAACTAGAGACTTTTTCCTGTTTTGCAGAATTTGTAAAGCATAAAATCCTGAAGCTTAATGTTTCCTTGAGAGAAAAACATCATCCTTCCGGAAGCAGACATGCTTGTTTTCTATCATTAAAATGGTCTGGAGAGAAAGAATTTAATTGTTCCTGTCTCTTCAGGTTTAAAATAGATCTCTGAAGTTGTTGGCATAACCTGATTCCCCTCTGTATCATTTACTGTCAAAGGAATATTACCTTCTGGAACAAGGTTCAAATTAGAGAACATTACAACAAGAAAGGGAAAAGATTAATCTATAAGCTTTTTCTCCCTTTTTATTCTATCTTGAACTGACTGGAGCTTTACTGTGTTTTCAAAGATACTCAGATATCTAGAAAAATGAGACACTAATGTCAAAAGAGCATGGAAATCTTTTCTCCGCTTGTCTTGTCTCTAATTTTGTTGACTTTTGGTGTTTTATCTATTCTAGTATTCTCTTTAAAATAAATAGAGGGACTGTGGTTTTTTTAATTGAGTGAAGCAAAACTGAGTTTGCTTTCATTTTATAACTGTTTAAATTACTGGAGCTGTAAAAGGAGGAAATGGTGTGAGCAAAAACTAGGTCCAAAAGGAGAGATACATAAAAATATGTAGGTTTGAGAACATTTCCTTTTACTATATGTAGCTCCCATATGATGAGGATTCATAACCTAGGTTTTGTCATCCATGTTCCCAGACCACTATAAGCAGAGAGTGAAGCTGAGTGGGACCTGTTGAGATGAATATATCAAGCAGAGAAGCTGCCTAAGTCATGCCTCACATCGCTAGTGCCTGTAGCATTGAGCAGGATACCTGTGCAATATGTTGGGCTCACTTTCCCCTCTCATCTTAGGTCTAAAAATTCAGGTCTAAAAATTTATGCTACATGTCTAAATTTAGATGGTCAACTCACCTAAATATTTATCTCACCCATCTTGTTCTCTAGAAACCTTAAGTAATAGTCTGACAGCTGAAGGACTTGATCAGGAAATTAAGGATCTTGGTTCCTTCTCTGTCTGAGTGCTGTAACATAGTTTATGTGGTAAAATGCATGTGAGATGTTCAAAAGGGAACAGGATTGCTTGCTAGATGAGTGGTCCTGTCTGACCAAAAGACAGGCACCATTTTACATGCATTCTCCTTCTCTGGTTACCGTTAATTTTCATTTCCTTTCTGCATTGTAATATCAGCTAAAGAGAAGACAGTAATGTTAAATAAGTCACTTCAAGCCTGATCTTTAGAACAGTGGAAAGGCTGAGGATAGTCAGGACAGATTAAACTGAAGACCTGCATTATGTATAACTTCACATATTTTGGTGAATTATCAACTACTAATTTTGTTTTCTGAAACATGGAATGCCATTCTCTGGGTATGCTTATCAATGGATTTATCTACATGCGTTTTTTAAAACTAATAATAGATAAATGCTAGAAATCCAGTCAAGCCAGGATTTTAATAGCATACAAATATAGCAACCTTTGGTCCAAAAGTGAGATTCATGTCAGGCAACTTAAGTGGTACAATATGGATCTATATAAAGCTACTTGTCTAGCATTGAGGAAGATGAAGTCACTGGAGTCAGTAGAGAACAGAGACAATACCATGTAGTCATGAAATTTGGCATAGACATTTAAGGAATTGTGCTATCTTACCTTCTTCCATGGCTGAGCAAAGCTTTTGTGGAATCCTAATCTTTCGCTTAGGAAGCTGAATATCGCATTATTCCTAGTAAATTTTAGGACACTATGAGATTTCTAACCTGCTGACATCTAGCAAACTGACATGTTTAAAAATGTCATTGTCTACTTTTTGCTACTGGTTTGGACTCCTATCCTCAGAGGAAAATAGAAGCAGTTTACCAGTTGCCTATCAGCATTTTAACTACACACTTGTTACAGGTTGGGTTCACAGGCATTTTGGAGTTTCTCTGTGTCTTTCCATTAATTGTAGATATCATGCACGGCAAAAAATGATTGTACTGAATCTGAGTTCTGTGTTCTGACTTCAATAATCTTTGAGCTAGATCTAACTTCAAAGTCATGTTGCAGTGGCCATGCCAAAGGGCTCACAACTTTAAGCTCTGCTGAGTGCCAAAGTTTATGAGCTTGGGCTTGATGCCACACTGACACAAACATGCAGCATCTGGCCAACTGAGAGGGCAGGCTGGGGATGTCTGGATCTGCCTTCAGAAGGCCTTGCTGACATAGTCCTTAAAGTGTTAACGCATGGGTGGCAGTGTCTTTAGCTCTACATGACTGGAGTTAGGGCTGAGGAAAGAGTATATCCAAGTACTTTAAAGAACTTGGGCTGGGAGAAGTGGGACATAGCTGAGCTTCAGTCCATGACAGAAGGAAGGTAGACTAAAGAAAATGTATGACTAGGATTAATGTTATGGCATATTTCCTAACCCAAGATGTGTCACTACTGAGTGTGGTGCTTTGGAATTTGGGATGATCATGAGTGTCTGTATCAGTGCAGGAGTACTTTTCCTTTTACTGTGGTCAGGGTGCTGCAACTTTCATACACAGGCCTTGCTATCAGACACTCATATCTATATTGCTTTGAGTTGACTTTAATGTATATAACTCTGCGTAGAACTGTCCACTTAGAAAATTAAATGAGGCAGAAGATGAATGTTATTTATTATATAAGGAATGATTCAAAATCTTTACTCTGTAGGTATAAAATACAACATGTGCTATACTATACCATAATATACATGCTCTTATATAGTGTGTGATAAAGTAATTTGTAATTTTGGGAATTTTTAGACCTGAATAAATGCTATGTTACTGAAGATAAATGAAAGTCCTTGTTTATGTGGTACTATATTTTTTGTCATATGCTAATTATTAGGTATGTACAGATTGTTATCTTTTATGTCATGTATTTTAAAGTCCCCTGGAATAGATGATTAATAAATCAAATACAGCAGCAACTGCATTTTGAATGCATGAGTGTAGTGCTTGCATAACCCTCTGTTATAAAGCAATTTATAATATACCAAACTCTTTTCAGGCATTCTAGTAACTTATCAAAAATGAAATAAACAGCTTTGTTAAAGTAAATAAGTGCAACTGAATTGGGAAAAGGAGTTTCTTATAAGTCAAGAAAGTAAAATAATTTCTAGGACAAGATTATTGAAATCTGTTTCGTTGATTCTTAGTCTTGAGCTTGTATCCCCAGCTACAGATTTGAACTTCGCTGTCAACACACTTAACATCTTAATTTGAAAGCTTATTCTTTCAGCTAGATACACATAAATGTTTATAAAAACCTATTCACTGTGATTTCATTATATGTTTATAAAGCTCATTTACATCATCCCTTCAGTCACTTAATTTTCTTGTAAGTTTTCATTTGTTTAAATTTCTTCCAATTTTATAATTTTTAACTGCAAATACTTGTGAAAATCACTGTTTCTCCTACATTAGCAGAAAGTACTTTTATTTTAAGAAATACAGTTATTTTTTCTTATGTTTCATATCTGTCTGATATACTCCTGGGCTTATTTACAGCCCCATCATTTATAATTTGGAATCAATGAGAGAATCTGCATTTAATTTTCATTTTATTAGACTTTCACTGAATCTCT
Source organism: Calcarius lapponicus (assembly GCA_039654755.1). Taxonomy (NCBI): domain Eukaryota; kingdom Metazoa; phylum Chordata; class Aves; order Passeriformes; family Fringillidae; genus Calcarius; species Calcarius lapponicus. The sequence goes on from CM077463.1 coordinate 8,354,320, forward strand.
TTGGTAACTTTTTTGGATATGAATAATCTAAACTTGTGCCAGCATTTTATTTTTCAGAGTTTTTAGAAGAGTATTATTCCGTATGATACAATATGAAAACCTCTTGTCTAAAAGCACTTTCATGTCAGTATTGAAATGAAGTCAGTTTAACAATATGGATAGAGAAAAAAGAAATCTCTTTACTGTCTTGCTGAAATCATAAGTAAACCATGGCACTTTAAGATCCTAAGTACAGAGGGCACAAGCTTTATTCAAAGGTTAACAAAAGATGGCAGGTTAAATTGTTCAGACATGTATTAGGAAAGAGGAAGAGCCAGAAAAGTCTGTTGGGCTCCCTGCTTGAACCACTGGACACAGGCCCACCCATAGTTCAATTTTCTATCAAACCCTGTGTTTGTAATTAATCTTTCCTTTAGCACAGAAGAAACTCTCTATAGATTACTACAATTTATTTCTTTGAATCCCACCTTCTGACCCTTTCCTGGAGGTCCTTTTTAACTTGAAATAATTTCACCAAAGACATCGTTACATTTCTTACTGATGGGATGTCATATACTTACAGGCACTAGTAATTTCTTACATGGCATGGCTCAATAAGACCTAGCAAAGTGAAAAAACGGAAATACATTTTCTAGTCTTCAGTAACCTTATAAGCAAAGGCATCTCTGTATATAAAATCAACCTTATAAATATGTATAGATCTTTACATGTTGATGATTAAAATGAAAAGAAACCTATAAAATTAGCAGTGTGTCATTTGAAATCATAGTATAAACATTTTGCAACGTAAAACGTGACTTTGAGAATATTAACACTCTGTGCCTATAGGAATAGTTGTTGCTCTTCACCTGCTTATGATCCTGAGTGAGAGCTGATAGCTGAAATGAAAAAAGTTTGGGGAGTTTCTGGGGTATGTGTAAGGAAATTGGAAGCTCCAGACAGCTCACTGAAATCTGTATCAATGTCAGGCTGACCTTAGCAAAGAACCATATTTTGCTAATGCAGCGTCTAAAATGTGCATGCAGAGGTTAAGTTTTCAAAATCAAACTTCAAGTTGTTGGCAGGGCAATTATGGGGAAGTCCCTTGCAGCTGCTTGTACCAGACTTGGCCTGTAGTATATGTTGAATAAAGGACTACAGTTTCCACTCCAGTTTTCAAACAGCAAATGTTCAATAAGCCAGAATTATTTATAATGTACTAAAGACTACTTAATTTATGTGGTGCTGGTCTTGATTCCAAAATCTCCATCACGCAAAATGAATGCAACCATTCATAATAAAGTAGATTGCTGGAGTAATTTTCTACCAGCCATGAAATCTTTAGAATATCTCTTCAGAATATCTCTCATATAAGTTAACATCTAACAAAAAAGAACAAAACTAAATTTGCTCTAAACTATTGTATATTTTCCTAAAGTGCAACATAGCAACAAATTTACCTTACTGTTCTGAAGTGTCTGATCAAAACAGAAGGTTGTAATGATCTTAGATGTTCAATCAATAAAAAAATGGTTAATTTAAATAAAAATGAACACTTTTGTCAAGAGTAATTCGAAGCAAATTAGAAGGGAGAAGGTTTAACAGGGATTATTCCAGACGATGCTGGCAACATGATCTAGAACCAAATTTATAAAGTGGTCAAGTAAGGAACTAGCACATTGAGATGTGGTTTATTTTGTACATGATTCCTAAAATGTATTTGTTGAAGGCCTTATGCTGTTATTTTACTTCTTATTGTTGAGGATAGAAACTGAATGAATTAGAGAGGATGCACATTTCTCATTCTTTTTAAGAGTCAAAAACATTCACTACTCATGCATTCTTAATTTATTAATCTATCTGGATACTAATTTACATGCTTTGTTCAAGGGAAAAAATTTAGTTGGTAGTATGTAATTATTTTTCTAAAGATGCATGAATAATTTGTGGTGATTTAATTCCTGCAACAAATTAATTTTTTTTTGTCTGTTACTAAATGTCAAGACAAAGTCACAATTTTAGATGCAATACCTGGTAAAAATATTAGCCTCATTATTTTTCCATCACTAGTTCCTTTAATATTCAATAGCCAATTTTTTTGGAGGTACCTGATCAAAGAAAAGGTCAAAGAAAAGTTTTGTTTTCTCTCCATAAATGAAGAAACTGTATTCTGCCTGTCATGTCACTTCTTCTTATGTGATAGATTTGTGGAGATGTAAGGTGTGTGCTGTCACATTTTTAAAGATAATGCTTTTGTTCTAGTCTTATTGACTAAAGATAGAAGAGCTGGAGCAGAAAAAAACACAACTGTTTCCAGTTTCCAAGGATTCAAATGGATTTTTCCCATGCAAATAAAGATTTATTCCATAATCCTGAATTTTCAGATCAGTATGAACAATTTCCACCACCACCCTGAACTGTAGGCAATGTATTTCAAGATTGTTATAGACATCATTCAGATTGATTATTATTTTCACAGTGGTAGTGAACTTATTATATAAGTGATATATCTGAGAGTAGCAAAAAAGTCCCATCCCCAGAAAAAACACAACTGCTTTCAAAACTGAATTTTGCAATGAAAATTGCTTATCAGGAAATACATTTGTTTGAATTCCTGACAGACCTTTTCAGTGAAACTTTCAAACCCTAAAATTGTGGTAGTTTAATCTCATTTTAAAAATTGCAAAACATGGAAAATTGTTGAAGAAAAAAATGAGAAGAGAATTTATGTTACAGGCACCTTTTTCTTTTTCTGGGATGTTTTGGAAGGAAAAACAAACAGAAAAAAATCAGGGTAAGAGTAGCAAGTTTTTGGGTAGAATGTTGAGCTGTTAAGTAGCTAGTCAATCCAAGACTCATGTAAATGAACTTCTCAAGGATTTATAGCTGGTCATTCCCTAGAGACAAAGCTGGTCTTCTTAACCAAAAGCATAGATGTGATTTTACAACTTTATTATGGACATGGCTGTAGTTTCCACCGTAATTACTTCTTGTTCTTTCACAGACATAGCTTCCAGAATGCTTTATAGCAAGCTGCTTCATCATACACTAGGTAAGGAAATTACACTTTTCTCTACATGTTCCCATGTTCTCAGTCTGGTAATTACTTTCACATCATGGGGATTATAAGGTGTCAAACATATTATTTTTTACAGAAGACAAAAAAAGAAAACAAGAAGAAAAGAAATAAATCTATCTATATACCCACATTATAAATGCTCACATTACCTTTAATGGCTTTTGGTGCACTGAGCTAAACCCACTTTTTTTTGCTACTCTCCATGAAACTCTCTTAAGCTTTATAAATACCTGCTACTCCCTTAGCTAGACATCCCTATGATCCTGAGCTTCAAAGTCTGGTTTTATGAGGAAACCACACTGTCTCCCTGTCTCAGCATGCAATCTTTCCTGTCACCCGCTCTGGGGCCTGCTAAGCATGGCTTGCTGCACACAGATTGTTTGTGAAGCTGCCAAACGGAAGCCAGCAGCTCAGTTCAGCTGAAAGAGATAAAAACAACATTATTTCATAGCTATAAAAATCACAATGGACTTGTAAATGGTGCCTTGTACAAACAGGGTTTTTCTTTAGCAAAAGAATAGGTCCTTCAACGAAGACTGAGACATCTGTATTGTTCATTCAACTCTTGTGCAATGAGCTGCTATTAATAGCTCTGCATTAGAAAATCTTGCTATAAATATCATCTGAAATCTACTCCCATAACACCCTTTGTCTTTCATATATCTTCTTTGGGACATTTGTGTATTTACCATGAAAAGGAGAACAAAACAACTTTGGATAAAAAAGGGTATGACTATATTGAACGATCCGGTTCCTCGGATGGCTTTCATTTTGTGGGAGGAAGAGAAGGGAGAAGAAAGATACAAACAATAAAATCTCTCTGACTTTTCTCCAATATTCTAGCTAGACTAACAGGCAAACAGACACAGCTTGACAGACAGATGATTGTCTTATCAACTGAAACCAACTTGGAAAGAGTATATCCAATTCTCCTAAAATAGCTAATTAATTGGGAACTAGTCCCTCTGTTATCTTGATATGGGAACTTTTCACAGCAGATGGTCTGTTCCATGGTACAAACTGTATATTAGTTTTCATTTCTTCCTGAAATGGAAGTCACTTAACAAGCCCTTCCAAATGAATGGTACCAGTAGGAAAAGGTTGATGGTTTATTTCAGGAGATAAAGATTTGACAAGGTGTTTTCAAAATTTCATTTGTCATTTTGAGTCTTTTAGTTTGCATAATGGTTTTGTGTTGTCTTTTGTTACTTTTTTTTTCATTTCTGAATCTGAGGAATACAGTTTGCTCTTCTCTCCTTTTAGTGACAGTAATATTTTTGCTAGGGTGAAGCTAAAGGAGCTATACAGTATCCATTAGTGGTTATTAATCTGAAAGCAAAAATTCTTACTGAATTTTAACTTCATTGTACCTTCTCCACTGTGTGCCTCAAAACAGGCTATATTTTTTCTAGTTGAGAACATAAGAATGTGAGTACTATTCTTCACAGTCTTTAGAATAAAGGATCAGAAGAAAACAGTTTCATTTGGAAAAAGGAAGATTTCCTTGCTAAAATCTTTTTTTTCTTCATTCATACATAATGCTTATTCCACCTTTCATTGTTGAATTGAACCTGGCTTTACAAGCTTTGTTTGATATCTCACTTAAGAAGCTCGCCATAAAATTAACGCCACCTTGTGCGGAAGCTGTTTGCCACATCTGGTTGTTTGTTGCTTTGGTGAGGCTTGGGAAGAAGATACTCTTCTCTTATGCATCATTCCTTTCAGATGGTCCTACATCCAGGATTGCAAAAAGTTTTACCATTTTTAATCCCTCAGTGGTTTTGTACCTCACCACAATTCCCCCAGGTGTCTCTGCTGTGCACCTAGAGGAAGGGGGCTGGAATGAGGGTGACAAATTTGAGAAATGTGATATACTTCCTGAGCCTCCTTTTTTGATTATATATGGAAAATAAAAATCATCTGGGCATGAAATTCCCAAATGGTACAGCAATGCACTACTGCAGCTAAATCCTGGTAAGAGGGACAATATATGTAATTTTATCTGTTATGCCTTCAGGTGATTCAGCTTGCAAGCACCACATTTCTGTACAGCAGTAGTTCCTTTCCAGACATTCCACAGTGCATGTGCGTATGTGTGCACACGTAAGTGGAGACAGGATTCCGAAATTCTCCAATCTGCACTGCAACTCTGTGGTTCCAAGGTCATCTACAACTCAAGCAGGTTATGAAATCCCAACTCCTTCTTTTCCCACCTTCATCAGTTAGCTGTTATGCGTAGACAGTAACGCACTGGCTGTCTATGATTACGCAGTTCGAGTCTGTGCTCATCATTAGGCAAGGCCTATATCTGATTGATTGGGTGTGAGTCAGAAGTAGCTGGTGAAAAGAGACCACACCAGCAACATTTTGCCCAGCAGAAACAATCAGGTGCTCAGTTCGGGTGAAGGCACTCGGATAAATCACGTGAGACAGAACTTCAGATGTGAATAAATACTAAATGCAGTGTCTTTGGGAGCTTTGGCCCTTTCATAATTAACTATTAGTGATGTGGAGTCTGGGCCTAGAAGTTATATTTTCTCTTTCTCTATTAAAGTAGGTAACTGACAATGTTGAACACCCTTTGGCCAGACCTACGTTTAGCAGAAATAACTCATAATAATTATTGTAATACATATGAGTTTTCTAGCAATAGAATAGAATTTGCCATGACGTGTGTGATGACAGAGGGTCATCTTCAAGTCTAAGTGTATTTGGAAAATATTTTAATGTCTCATTTCTTGAAATTAATGCTATATTAGGAGTAATTGTAAACAGATAATAAGAAATTCCTTTTTTCCCCATTATCCTGAAGGAATCATATTTATTCATAGCAGGTAAGTAATTTTCATCACAAGAATTCTTATTCTAAACAATTTGTTAACTTGTAACAGCTACCGCTGTAAAGGTAATGTTGTACGGCTATAAGGGATCTTCCCAAATTTTGTGAATCTACACCCAAATAATGCTGATTTCATGCTATAAATTTGAATTGTGAATTGTTGCTTTCTTTAAACACTTGGATTCATGGAAACAAAGGTATTTAATTCAAAATTTATGGTATAGTAAATAATACCAACTCTTTGTGATAAGAACCTTTATCCACTGACTCTGGGATAGACATATATAAACATATACACATTACATAGTATTTACATGTTTGGTAAAACACAAACCCGGGATTTTGGTTTGTGAAATACTTGAAGTATTATATTACTGTTTGTACTGTAAGTAGCTGGGGTCAATAGAAAGATTTCCAAAGCAGACAGCTTGTCTCTGTTTGTTTAAACATAAGAGAAAAAATATTTCCAAAAGAAATCAAGCAGTGTTGATAAGCTGATATTGAAAATTTTATTTATTATCAGCAGCCAAAATTTTTTACAGATTTGTTTTTCATGGGAAACATATTTTAAAAAAGAAGCCCTCTTTAGCAATGCCTTCTGCTTTTTCTGAGATTACGAATGATACAAAAAGTTTTAAATCAACATACAAACTAAAATTGTATGGAATATGAATAAAAGACTTTGTTTTTCTCTCATAAGATCAATAGATATTGGACTGGGTTCAGGAGGTTGTGTTATTTGTGAACTGTATTCCACAAGTTACCTAATTTCTCAAGTAAATATTGGAAAACTTAATTATGTTGCATATTGTAGCTAAATAAAATGAAAAAAGTACTTTAGAAGAATTTAAATTACAACTTTTGATAACTATTTTTGCACCTCATATTGAGAGAATGGATATCTTCCCTATCATGAATCCATACTTCCAGGGCTTTGAAGAAGCCATAAATTCTTAAATTGATCTAAGATATATATATGCACCAGATTTTAAGTGTCACATTTTAGCATACTTTAATGTTACGTAACACAGACTATTTTGTAATGTGTCCCTACATCATCCAAATCCTGAGAGTTGTTAGAAGATGCTGGAGTTCTTCCCTAGTTTTTTATTTCTAAATTTAGATATTCATTCTAAATTTATTTCTTAGGAAAACCAGAGGAATTAAGGAGGATGAACAGTTAGCATCCAGTCCTTGCCCCTGCATCATGTCTGTGACTGTGTAGCCTGTACATGCTTCTCAAGTTTCATATCTTCTGGGGAAAGATCCTTTCCTCAAGTTTCAAATCTCTTGTTTTTCTTCCACAGCATATTATGTAAAAATTTATTTGTTTATTTTGAGCTTTGTAATTGGTGATTATGATAGATATAAGACTGTTTGCTAAATGAGATACTCTGGCAGGTAGCCCCCTAGAAATTTGCCAAATTTTTAGGAGTGTCAAATTTAAAAAGCCAGATAATAGTACATGAAAGCACAGAAGGAAGAATCTGAGTTGCTAAGAAAAGGGAAAGCTATTGCATGAAGATAAAAGTCTTATGGAAATCTAAAGAGATCTCCATTTACAATATAGACAGAAATGTATTTTCCTTATCCGGTTCATCCAGAAGTTTGTGTTCATGCTTAAAAAAATGGCATCCTGGGGTGCACTAGAGAGCATTGCCAGCACAATGAGGGAGGTGATCTTGCTGCTCTAGTCAGCCCTGGAGAGGCCACACCTGGAGTCTCTGCCCAGTTCTGGGCTCCTCAGGACAGCAAAAGCAGGAGTTCCTGGAGTTGGTCCAGGGGAGGGCCACAAAGTTGATTAAGGGACAGGAGCATCTCTCTTATGAGGAATAGCTGAGGGAGCTGGGCCTCAAGAAGAGACCACTGAGAGGAGACTTCATCAATATCCATCAATATCTGCAGGGAGGGTCCCAAGAGGATGCAGCCAGGCTCTGCCCAGTGGTGCCAAGCAGTGGGACAAGAGGCAATGGGCAGAACCTGATGCACAAGAAGTTCCACCTGAATATGAGGAAGAACTTCTGTACTGTGCAGGTGACCAAGCGCCAGGACAGGCTGTCCAGAGAGGCTGTGGAGTCTCCCTCACTGGAGATTTTCAAGAACTGTCTGGACACAATCCTGTGCAATGTGTTTTCACATGAACCTTCTTGAGCAGGAGGTTGGACCAGATAAACCACCAGCGGTCCCTTCCAATCTTATGCATTCTGTGATTCTGTGGTTGTCTTATCTCATAAATAAAATACAAGGAATTTGTTCTCATTTTCTTCTTGCAGCAATTTTCTTTTGGCACATTTTTAAATTTCCTTGCAATTACCTGTATTTCTACAATTATTTGTTTGCTCCTGTAAGCATTGTCTTCAGATAACTCTGAGGGTAATTTTCCTTAGAAATGTCTAATGGTTTTCATTTCAATATCTAGGCAAGTTATATTAAAGATAGTTTGTTCCTGTTTTGTTCTGTTTCATTTTGCTTATAAGGATTAATACAAATCAAGTACAACAGTATATGCTATCACATATTCCTTTTCCAAAACTGATGATGCCTTTTGCATTTTTCAGAGTTGCTTTGAGTTTTGAAGATGTCTTGACACAGTCTGTGCTACATACAAGAGCAACAGGCTAAACTGCATATCAAACATAATGAATTCAGACAGCACAATCCATAGTTACAGCCATTTCCAGATGCTTTTCTGGTCCCTGTGAAATCAAACCTCTGAACTGTGCCGAATTTATATTTTCTCATTTCTCAGTGTAAAACATGGACAACTCTACTAACACCAAACTTTTTTGACCATATCTTATTTTCCTGCTAATACAAAAGACTCTAAAAATACTTGGACAGTAAGAAACAATAGTTACATTTTGAACCTTTATTGCTGAGTAAAATCTTTGTTTTATATAAAGGATTATATTCATTTCAGCTTTTAGAATGTTTACAAACCCAACCCTCTCAGAATTCAACAAGAGAAAGTGCATGGGTGATGCTTAAGCCAACCACTAATTTCTTTTTAATGAATTCACATCTGTTCTATGTGAGTGGGTCAAGATAAAGACCCTGTGTAGATCTACGGAGTAGATCAATTCATTCTTAGGTTCATAAGTGCATATATTTACGAGTGTGGGCTTAAGAAATTTTTCACTCACTGCTGGCCACCAATTGCTACTGGAATGTGCTGCATGTACTTGGAGATTCTTAGTCTAGTAAAAGAAAATATTTGGAGTGGGTTATATTATTTTAGGTTCTTTTCTAAACCAGAAGTTAAAAAACATGTATGAGAGCACTACTGGACACCACTTGAAATGTTTTACAATGCACTGCAGAATGTGTGTATATTGCTGAATCAGTGAAACAGTGCTAATAAGAATCCTAGAATTTAGCCCCTTAAGTTTCTATGTGGTTCCTGCACATGATGATGGATAGCAGAGCTTTAACATGGCAAAGCAAGTAATCATGATAAGCTGCAAGAGAATTCTAGTGGATAATTATTCCAACTCTCTTGAAAATCTCAGAATACATATTTATGTGTGTAAAGGTAAGCATTTCTATTTCAAAGAATAACAGAGATTATTTTGTACTGAAAAATTTGTACAAAACTGGGAAGTAAGTTCATCCCTTAAGACTAAATGTGACCTTCATTATTGATCTGCTTTAAATTCCACTTCAGTTAAAAATTATCTTACAATTTAATAATGCTTTCACTGTTGATATTAATTCTGCTACAATCATTCTTCTTAGATTCTAGTCTTGTGGCTTGGAAATCAGGAAGGTCCATGTAGCGTCTTGGAAAACCAGTGAGGGGAAGTTAGAGGCAAAACTAACTTAAACACTATTTATATGTATAGACATCAAAAAAGAATAGGTCAGCCCTTCTGTCCATACATATTAGATTAATACCAGTGCCCTGAGAAGCAATTTGGCCTTATAAACTGCTTGTAATCAGACACAACTCATGGTCCTTTCTGCCCCAAGCCCTGATATTACCAGACATTTGTACAATTTCCAGTATTTGTTCCACCAATATAAACTTGCTTGGACATCAGGAAAAAAGAATGTGAGAGAATGGAAAGCAAAATGCCCTTATGGTGGATGTCTGAGACCCACTTACTATGGTCTTGGGTGAAGTCTGGAGCTCATTGAGCAAGATGATTAATAAAGAGCAGGAGACAGTCCTTGTATTTGTTTGGAGGCATACAAGCAATCCATTGGCCTACACGTGACACTTGACAATTTCACCCCTTATTTTCCAGTTCTTTTTCTCAGTGAAATGAACCTTTAAGACCAGTGCATGAATGTGAACTGTATATGGCACATTACCTACGTTGCATTTTAGAGCATGAGAAATGTGAAAATGTTCAGGCATCTGTGAACAGAAATTGGAAGCTGTGGAAAATAATCCCCTTTGTCCTAAAGAGCTTTCAAGCAATAATTCACTCTTATAGAAAGGTCTGTCCTAAGGTCATGCTACCTTTATTTCATAGTCCCAGAACACAGCAAGGAAGTGAAGCTGGACATGACCTCTTTCATCTCCTGTTCATCAGAGCAGATGATACAAACAACATAGGCCTTTCACTGCAAGGCCTGTGAACAAGCTGGAATCATGGTATAATTTTTCCAGCAAGAGAAATCAGTCAAATTGGAAGCAACAAAGCTTATTAACTTGTGTTTTTGTTGAAGTTATCTTTACTCAGAATTAATTACTGTATAATCTTAAACAAAAACCTGGTCTCAGATAAAGCATTCTCTAATTAACATTTCCCCACTTAAATGAAAATGTACATTAAGTTTTTGTAGTTTAGTTGTCTGTTTCTACTTAATCCCATTATTTTAGTGAGACTAATGTTAGTTAGTATCACTAACTATGTAGTTAGTATCACTAACATACTAATGTATGTTAGTATCACTAACTAACGTTAAAGAACAGTATCAGAAGTAGGCCATGGAGCTCTAAGGAAGTTAAAATCTTCCATTCTAATTGTATATACAGAAACAGAGTTAGTTCTTGCTTCAAAAAAGCAGAGAGCAGTTACAGGCAGACAAACAAGCTAACCAAGAGAGATTTAGGTAATAACTAATTTTATTTTGAAACAGGTAGGCCCTGGCCTGTGTTCAGGCTCACCTTGTGTTAATTCAGTGTCTGTTTTACCTGCTGTGGTAAACCAATGAATGTCTTGCATTAGATTCCATACACTGTGAGTAAAATAATAAAATCGTAGAACTAGTCATAGAATAATAGGATGGTTTGGGTTGGAACGGACCTTAAAAATTGTATGGTTCCAACCCCACTGCTATGGGCAGGGATACCTTCACTTAAACCAGGTTACTCAGAGCATTATTCATCCTGTTCTTGAACATCTTTAGGGATGGGAAGTGCACAACCTCTCTGGGATACCTGTTCCAGTGTCTCACCCTCCCAGTCAATAATATTTTGCAAATATCTAATCTAAGCCTTCCCTCCTTCAGCTTGAGGACAAGGTTCCCTCTTGTCCTGTTACTATATGTCCTTATAAAAATTCCCTCTCCAGCTTTAATGTAGGCTTCCTTTAGGTACTGGAAAACTGCTTAATGATCTCCCTGGAGCCCTTTCCAGGCTGAACAATCACAAGCATCTCAGCCTGTCCTCTTAAGAGATGTGTTCCAGCCCTCTGATCTACTTTGTGGTTCTTCTCTTCCTCCAACAGGTCAAGCTCTTTATTCTATTGGGGTCCTCAGACTTGGATGCAGCACTCCAGGTGGGGTCTCACAAGGGCAGAGTAGAGAGACAGAATCAGCACCCTTGGTCTCCTGGTCACACCTCTTTTGATGCAGCTCAGGATGCATTTGGCCTTCCGGGCTGCAAATGCACTTTGCTAAGTCATATTGAGTTTTCCATTCACAAACACCACTAGGTCCCACTGCTAGTCTCAGTCCGTTCTGCATCCAGCCTGAACTTGTGTTTGGGGCAGGACCCTGCACTTGGCCTTGCTGAAATTCATGAGGTTGGCCCAGGCCCACCTCTCAAGCCTGTCCAGGCTCCTCAGGATGGCAGTGCTTCCCTCCAGCGTGTCTGCACCCCACAGCTTGGTGTCACTGGGAAACTTGCCGAGGGTGCACTCAATCCCACTATCCACATCACCAACAAAAATGTTAAAAAGCGCTGGTTTCAGTACTGATCCCTGAGGAACAGTGCTCAATAGTGTGATATTTTTATATGGTGGGTGCCAATCATCCACTGTACACCACTCAGAAAACAGACTGAAGAGCAGAGCAAAACCAGAAAGCAGATAATACTATTTTCATTTTATTCCTGAAAAGTGGTGATAGCAATGTGAAGCACTCTAGCTAACCTTAGGAAGTGATCTTTCTTGTGAATGAAACAGTGAATTTCCTGCCTATTTCAATCTGCTGTAGGTTTGAACCACTGTTAGGGTAAAACACCAAGGTCATATTAATTTTCACAGTGCAAAATTATAGAAAATTCCTGAAGTGTGCCAGAGTAGAGTTTGAATTGGCACACAGCAGATGTCACTTCTTGGTTTTGTTCTTGGAAAATGGCACAAAGAGAATGATTCTGCAGCCCATGCAGTGATTCTCAGTGTCTTCCCACATTCTGTGGGAAAACATGCAAGCTGATGGCTTGCCCCAGCTGCAGCAAGGCGTGTGGCACCAAAGGCTTTGATTTAGCACCAGGCTGAGCTTGCTGAGTCATTCAGTGCTCTGCAATGCCAGGAGAAGGGGCTGGATCATTCACCATAGCATCACTTTTGGCTAAATCTTAAAAGATCTCTCTGGGAGATTTATCAGGACCACAGTGTACCTTTAATCTCAAGGCAGAGCAAGTTCTACTAATCTGACTATTTCTAACCCCCATGCCATCCCACTACATGGATAGGATAGGATAGCATGACAGTTTGCTGTCTTTTAGTTGGATTATCTAAAGAGATGAAAGATTTGGCATATCTTTTGATATACCTTGGAGTATTTGTGATTTTCTTCTATGTACAGTTTTTGAAATATGGTATATGAAATTCTGAAAGGCTGAAAGGTGTAGCCTAGGAAGAAGGTTCACTTTTCATTTGAAGAGAGACATCATTGGAATCCAACCTAACAAAACTTTCTGTATGTTCATTTCCCTCTGTGTAAATAATTCCTAATGGCTGACACAGCTACATTACTGGCTATTACACACCTTTGGTGGTGGTGGTTATGTTGTGTTGGTTGCCTTTTGTTTGGCTAGTTTTGTTTGGTTTGTGGTGGTTTTTTCTATTATTCCTTCTGCAGACAAATTTTAGGCTTTTCATTGTTTGCAGAGGTTCTGAAAAAAACAAACTACACAAAAGGTGATGATACTGTCTTCTGATTACTCAGTTGGTAGATTTTTGGGATGGATGACACTGGATACACTTTAGAAAGCGCAAGGGTAGCTGGCTGAAAGACTCAGATGTACAGGAACCTACCTTGTAACAAAAAGGAAAGAAAATCTTGAGAGCAACTCAGACACTTAAGTATCTAGAGCCTTTTGTGTACCAGAAGAGTATCCTCCCTGGCCCCAAAACGGGTAAATAAACTCCAGTTCTGTGCATTTTATGACAGCCCCTGACAGTCTCTAATGACTCAGCTACTCTTTTTTGATTATTAAGTAGATTGCGAGCATGGAAAACATGCATCCATTCTCCTTGTAATGTGATCTCTACGCATTCCTTTAATCTGTTGTTTAAAAAAATCACTTCCTCTGGGCCAAGGGATATGTTTGATTCAAGATTTAAATCAAGAAGAATGCTTGTTTTCAGAAAATTTAATGGAGAACCCCCCAAAATTTTACTAAATTCAAGAGGTCTCTGACTTCTGCTTTCCATCTGCTCTGTAGCATATCTGGTGCATATCTGGTCCCTTTACATGTGCACACTGTATAATCACTTTTTTCCCGTCAGGCTGAGTAATTAATTACCTCTTTATGTACAGATTTCATGCATCCATAATGTAGATGACAGGTTATAATGTAAGTATTCTATTAATTATTCGTATTCAATCAGCTGCCTGCTTCAATTAGAATCTTGTGAATAAGAAGCTCTTACATTCTAGAAGTCTTTTTACCACTCTCCACCTCCAGGCAACATGACAATTGTCCAGAAAAAAAAAATAAACAAAAATGCTAACTCATCTTTCCTTAGTTTTGTTACATTATTAATATTTAAATACATATTATTAAAGAAAAATTGGATACAAACTATAATAATTGCTTGCTTAAAATGAGTTCTGCTTTAAAATATGAAGAGAATTTGTATGTCTAAACATTAAAATAAGGGTGTTCAAACAGAAATATTGTTTTTACTTCTTTTTTTATTCATTCTTTAAATATTTTAGGCTTAAATAATACTTGTTCATGGCAAAGATGTTTTTGCAGTGATGGATTAAGCTACTCTTTAAAGCAGTCAGTGGTTTGTTTCAGGCCCAATATCCCCTAAATAATTTGTCAGAAACTGCTGAATTTCTAAAGAAGTTTCTTTTCACCTTATGCTAAATGTAGAAATTATTTAAATAAGTAAAAAATTACCCACCCACAAAACAAAAATGCACTGGCACTATTTTCTAATTGCTGCAATTGTGTTGCACATTTTTACTGGTCGCAGAGCTGGGGGCTCAAAGTGGAGAAGGGATTTGTTTCACTGCATCTTCGAGAAGAGTGATAACAGTGCTCTGAGATGTATAAGCAATGTCACAATTGTGTAAGCAATGTCACTGCACTGTAGAGCTTTATACCAATTAAATGGAAAAAGTGCTGGTGGTCAAAAACTAGTGAAGAATTGAAGGTTTTCATCATGTGTGGGTTTTAGCCTGTGTTCCAGTAGGAGACTGGTGAGCTAAATATGTATAAAATGTCCTTTGTCACATGGGTGGGAAAACTAATAATGGGGCAGCCAGCAATTGACTGTTAAATTGGCAATTCTTTAATTGTCAATCTAGCAATTTTTCAGTTTACAGAAAAGTGGCAGGTTCTGTTTAGGTGGTACAGGAACTGAAACTTCTTGCTCCAAGAAATCCAACTGACAAAATTAGATATAGCTCACATGATTAAAATGTATTCTTACAATCAATGTGGAAAGAAATCAAAGGAATTCTGCAGAAATGGATAGATCTCTGTAATAAACACATTACATATGCACCTATATTGTAGCAAATCAATTTCAGGAAAATAATATTCTTTTAAACATTAAAATGGGAAAATGTATCTATTAGTATTTCCTGTTGGACAGCTAGAAAAGGTAAAAGTCTATGCCTAGATTTGTACTGAATTTCCTTAATCTGCATTTATTCTTTTAAACACACTTCTACAATTGTAAAGTTGTGGCTCAAGACAGAAAAGGAAGCTTTTTTTTCCTTGATAGAGGGAATTGACACCATGGACAAATGTAGGTGATCAGTTTGGAGGTAATATTGATGCATGTATTGGAATAAAATGCTTTTTATTTTCTGACAGATTGACAGAAATGCAGATTAACTATACTTAAAATAGGTAAATTTTAATTAATAAGATCTAATCAGAGGGTATTTTAATCTAACCTCAAACCTGAATCACAAAGTATTGAGATGAAAATCACAAGAAAATGTGAAATATTTGTTTTGATTTTTATCTGCTCAGTTTTCACCGGCGTGTTGGACACACTTCCATGCAAGCAGCTCATTGCTAGTGTTGCAGACTTTAATATCAGAACTCAGACTGGGGGGTGGAGGGGTGGGGCTATCACCAAATAACCACCAAAGTTGTAGTTCAAATACCTGTGAGGGTGGAAAACCTACAGAGTTGATACTGAAGTGAAATTTAAAGCAGAAGAGGAGTAACACAGATTCAGGTCTGCAGGCTTTTTCTGCTCTGCTTAATCCAGTCATGAAGGCTTCACTGCAGACAAGGGTCCTGAGCAGCAGTGTAATGATGGTGTTATTGCTTCACATGCAGCATTCACCACCAAAATAGAAAGAACAGAAAAGAACCTAAACCCCACAGTTTCCTTCTAGCTGTAGAAACATAACGAAACACTGTGCCCAACCCATAACAAAAGCACTTTACAGAAGTGAGTTCCCGTGGGGGATGCCTCAGCCTGACAACCATAGAAGTTCACAGTGCAAGAAGATTTTGCCTTTCCATGTGTCTGAAGACTACGTAGCAATGACAGATAGCAAAGCAGCATGAGTAACAAAGAGTAATAAAGGTGCTCTAGATGTTAGAGGGCATCCAAGTTATTTAGGGGTGAGGTTTTGTTAAGAGCATGAACAAGCAAAAGAATAAAGAGGTAAGGATTAGGTTTTTTTCTATTTCTTCCAGTGCCATTGCCCATTCTAACTCTTCTGAGAACCTTGTATTACAAAACTCCAGAGCTTCCAAAACCCCTTTTATTTCATATAGAAAAAAAAAGATTATATTGCCTGGGCCAAGCTGATGTCAAGATATTTGGTTTTTACACTCTCTTCTTCTTTTTCCATTTTTTTATACTTAATAATTCATGGCAATTTCTTTTTTTTTTTTTTTTTTATTCCTGAAATCAAGTCTTAGGGACTCTGGTTGAATCCAGTAGGTAACATTAAGTAATTATTGAAGAGGTTCTGTCTCTGTAGTCATTGAGTCTCAATGCAAACCTGGATGTGATGCAGCTGTTCGTGGAGGGGAGCGTCTAATATTGAGATTTTTGTATGGTAACCAGCTCCTGGGGAAATTGGGATTCAGGTGCCTGCTTGAATTTGGGAATGGATCTCCTGTAAAATAAAGAAATGCTTACAAGACATCGAATTAAGTAGGAAAATAGGGAAAAAAACTTCTAAACCCTTTTGTCTGTAAAAACAGGCTACTTAGTCATGAGAGACTGTAGCTAGGGTAACATGTTGCAAAAATTAAGCCAATTAGTGAAAAGAAAATTTCACTACCCTAACATAAAAGGTATGATTCTTGCCATAATGTAGCTTTATGTGACTTAATTATTTTCAGATTAAATCTTGATATAAATAATTAAATAAATATCTACCAAACTAAATTTGTCGATTTCCTGGGTACTAGTGAGCTCATTACTGATGACTTTCCATCTACAATATAGTACAACAACTTATGTAAAACATACACTAAAAAGAAAAGTCCAATCAATAGAGAATGTTTTATATCAACAAGGAGACTTATTTGAGAAAATGGCTGAAAATGGCTAAAAATATCAAGACCTCAATCATAAGAGAGAAGTTTGACGCAAACTCATTTGAAGCAGGAGCAGGGAGAACAAATCAATTAGATATGAGAAAGCAATTTACTGCTGACAGAAAGAAAAAGAAAGAGCTGGGGAGATAAATGTGAAATTGAAATGTGGAATGAAAATGGGGAGGTATTGGAGACATTAATGATAAAGAGTAAAAATAATAAAACTTCTGGCAGCTGAGAAACATCAAGTTGATTTTAGCAGTATTATGGACCTCTTCATCACAAAACTACTAAAAATGAACTTAAAAAGCAGTGTACAACAGCTGCATCTTTGATTTGAGGAAAAGCAAGCATAGCAATGTATTTCCTAACAGACTATATGCACTAAACTATAAATGATGACTTTTAAACAACACCTTCTAGTGATGACTACATTTTCATGAATAGAGCAATGTAATATATCTCTATGAGTCTAGAATGATCTGAACCAGGGGACCTTTTAGTCTGCTGATAGTTTTTAACACATTTAGCAGTGCTGGAAAAGTACTAAAGGAACAGAAATGTGTAAATCTTATGTCAATATTTAAAAGAACAAACATAACCTGAACAGGTATAGCTGGAAGGTGTGCACCAATGCAGGGATATTAATGGAATCCTTAGAAAAATCCAGTGTTGATAAAATTATTTTAAAACTCAGCAAAGGAGAGCATTTACAGCACAATTTTATTCTAAAGACACAGTGAAAGGATGTGGACTTAAATTTTTTTGGTTTCCTAGTGATTTGCATACTCATTCCAGCTACAGGAGATCTGATCCATTCTGTCATGTTTGTCTGAAGGCATTTAATTACATTACCCAATTTCAGGAAGTGTGCTGTATCTTCTTTATCATAAAACTCAAATGTAAGCTTGGGGTCAAAATACATGGTTTTCTGATCAGCTGAGTGTCCTCACCATTAAGCTAGCACACTCTGCTCCCTCTTGCATTTTCTTGACCTAATAATTCCTGAATTCACGTACGAAGGCTTCACTACTTCAGTGTGAGGTCAGTCATTTGGGTCAAGTTCAGTCTGCTGGTAAACCACAGGACAGATCAAATGAAAGTGTTATTCCTTGTGGCTTTAGACATTCTCTGCCTCTTAAATCTGGATGTCTTCACTGAAGAAAACATCTCAAATTTACTCAATAAATTTTCTGCCAACCTCACACAGTTACTGATAAAACAGCTGATAAAGTCATCACAGTCTTCAGGAAAAAAAAAGGTCATTTCCTGAAAATATGATCTGGCATATCTCAGGGAAGGGAGGCCACTAATGCTACTAATGAAAGATTGAGTCCAACACTATAAGTCAACACCACCAAGTCACACAGATCTGTCCATATCAAAGCAGAACACAGATTCATAAGGTTATCTATTCTGAGAGGTAGCCAGCTGGTTAACACTGCCATTTCACTTTCCCCAGCACAGGTTGAAATCTGGTTACTAGAGCTAAAGAAATACTCAATCAACTACATTATAAATAAGCATAAGATTTTGTATTTTTTTTAGGCAAGTATGAGTTCTGGGCTGTTGTGAAGAATTCAAACTCTCAGATTTCAGAAGATGCAGAGCTGAAAAATCAATTTCTTTCTTGCTGAACTTCTGTGTTAGTATGAGTTCCCCATTAATCTCTTTCAAAGCTAAATGGAGCTAAGAAAAATTCCCCAAATGGACATTGGATCAACCACTATTAAGGACCAATGGTTCTGATCAAGAAATCTATGTAAAGATTGATCAGTGATATGATATCTAGACTTATATATATACTATTGTCTTTCATATTATATATATATATATATATACATATATAAAAACACAGACTGATGATAAGCTATAGAAAATTTTGGTAAAACATATGTTTTGCTTCAATCCAGGCTTAGTTCCTAACAAAGTTTAATCCAAAACCACACTTACTGTAGCTGCATGCTCTAGAGAAAATTTTGAAAAACTCAAAAATCTAATTTGAAGCCTATAAGACTTGAAATCTACTAAAAGTTTGAAGTTGGTTTAGATGTTTTTACCTACTCTTCATCACATTTCCAGTCTGCCTACATGGCTGTAACTAACATCCAAAAAGTAAATATACACCATTAGGTAGCAATGAGATAGCATCTTTGAATTCCTCTCACAGCTAATGCATTTTAAAACTATGGAGTGGTATAGAAGTTCATAAGACTCTGCTAGTGAGGATTTACTATAAAATGAGAAACAAAACTTGACTGTATTGTGGTATTTATCCATGGCTGGTTTATAAAATTATGCCTGATGATCTTCAGATTTTAAATTAAAGCAACAGGAAGAAATAATTTATTCACAGGTGTCTTGAAACTCTTATTTGTTGAATGAATGTAACATTTCTGTCTTACAAGTATCATGGGTCCCTCGCACCAACATAGTATCAGGTGATAGGCATGAAGATAAAAATCATTACATTTATTATTAGATACATTTTTCTATTCTACAAATATCCAATAGCTATCAAATTGAAAAAAAGAAAATCTGCAGTGATCATTTTTTGATTTAACCATTCTTAACTCACAACATTGTGAGTCAATTACAAATGTGGTAATTTAGTTGCCCAGTAATTTTTCTTTATTTCTGTGCTTAGGGGATTGAGTTCTGAAACATGAGGATCTACCATTAGTGTGTCAGTTTTGATAAAAAAAGTAGAACACTCATGCCCATGACTCTCCTTTGAAGGACATAGAATTTTAGAATCACTAAGGACTCAAGGATCACTGAGTCCAACTGTTAGCCTAGGACTGCTGTGTTCATCCTTAAGCCATATGCACAAGTGCCACCTGCACATACCTTCTGAATGCTTCCACAGATGGTGATTCCACCACTTCCCTGGGCTGCCTGTTGCAATGGTTGATAACGCTTTCTATGAGGAAATTTTTCTGATATCCAATTTATATCTCCCCTGCTGTAACTCAAGGCCATTTCCTCTCATCCTGTCTCTTGTTACCTTGCAGAAGAGACTGACCCCAGCTGGCCGCACCCTCCTTTCAGGCAGTTGTGGAGAGTGATTAGGGCCCCCTGAGCCTCCTCTTCTCCAGGCTAAATAACCTCAACTCCCTCAACTCCCTCAGCCACATGCTCCAGGTCCTCCATCAGCTTTTTTTGTCCTTCTCTGCACTCAATGTTTTTCTTGTAGTGAGGGCACTAAAAGAAGAACACAGGATTTGGGGTGCAGCCTAATCAGTGTCAAATACAGGGGGATGATCACTGGGCCTGTTTCTACAGGTCACATTATTTTTGATAGAAGCCAGGGTGCTCTTGGCCTTTTTGACCACCAGGACACACTGGGACATTATTTATTTTTATTTTGTGTCACCTCTTGTGGCACATGTGGTGTATCCCTTCATTGCAGAAAACATTATCTGAACCAAAGGAAAGAATCCCACAGCATTTCAATTTTACCACTTGAACATATTTCCACTGCAAGTCCTTTGCTTCATTGTTGTACCCTGCATCTCATTCTCAGATCCTTTCATACTGGGAGAGGTGCACAAACTTATTTGTTGCATGACATGATTTTACAGTAGAAACTATTGAATATAGACTGCTGATTATCTCCTTGTGGGCAATTATTTTTACTGGGGGTCTTTTTTTGCTTTTGTTATGAAGTCTATTTTCCTGAAAGGAAAAATTTTAAGATGGTATTTATTCTATTCACAAAAATCTCCCACCCCTTTTTTTTTTTTTTGCTATTTTCTCTTTGAAACCTATGTTTTGACTAACATTCTTTACAA
The DNA here is from genome assembly GCA_039654755.1 of Calcarius lapponicus. Taxonomy (NCBI): domain Eukaryota; kingdom Metazoa; phylum Chordata; class Aves; order Passeriformes; family Fringillidae; genus Calcarius; species Calcarius lapponicus. Next base: position 8,375,163 of record CM077463.1, read on the forward strand.
GATGCAGCAAAATTAGTACCATTAGCTTCAGTCTACACAGCATCTGACCTAGAGACTAGAGCCCTTTCTTAATCATCAGCCTCACTAATTGACCCTTCTTTTCACAAGGGTTATTGCAGTTAGGCAGCATTTCAGCCTGCTAGCCTCTGTAGGCTATTTGCTTCAATAAACTCAATGTCCTTTTTGTATAAGCTGAGAGATAGATAATCATGTTGACAAGCTGCATTATATAGCTGTTAAACATACAATCCTCTTTTATCTCAGCCTAAAATACATCTCCCTGACAGTAAGAAAGCAGTATTTTTAACAGGTACAAGTATACATCGCAGGCAATCATAACAGGGAGAAAAAACCTGTTCCTTAAATAAACATTCCTGGACAATTTCTTGTATTTTAATATTATGTTAGAGGACTTATGTGTTGTTTTACCCACAAAAGACACTTGATTATTAAATTCACATTTAAAAATGAGATTAAAAGATTAAAATCTCAATATACTTTTTATGGTCAATATCTTGATTTTATCACTAGTTGAAGAATCTGGGGTTTTTTCCCCCTATGTAGTCTCATGCTGTTTCATGCAGTTATGCAGAACTCTGCAGACTCTTTTGTTATAGGAGGAAGTGACACAGGGATGAGATGCATGATGACTACTTGTCCATTTCCACGAAAGAAAAAAGGGGGAAAAAACCCACCCTGAATAGAGACAAAAGCGAAATATTTAACGAAACCCCTCATCCGATTATTCTGAGGCTGTATCTTACTAAACATTGCTTTTCCACCTGGACCCACCTCTGAGAAAGTCTGTGATGGTTCATGATCAGACTGATGGGCATGGGCACAGTGTAGGGGGTTGGGACCATTCCTCTTCAGAGCCAGGACTGAAGAGCCAGTCTGTCCTTCTGTACATCTCCCATTCTGGGGGCAATGCCTGGGGTCTTCCTGATAACAAGTCTTCTCTTCTGTGCCCATCCTAACTGTACAATTTGCTGAATATAACCTTTTGCGGACTTTGTAATGCTACTCTCAAACCTAGGCAGAGACAGTCTGTGTCCTGAGGGGTTATGAGTAGAATTTGGTGGTTTTCTTCCACTGTAGGAAAATTAGCACTTTTAATAATTATGCTAAAAAATAAAATACATTTGTGTATTTTATTAATTTTCTATAATTTAATGTTGCCTCAGAAAATGCTATTCAGTCAGGCGAGCAATTTTTTCTTTTGACAGGCCAGTAAGATATCATTAATTTTTCATTCTCATCAATCACCATGGTAAAGGCCGCCTGAGAAGGTTTTGTGCTTTGGCTGGTAATTTGTCATGACAATTTTGCAAGGTTGTTTTAATGCCTTCTTTTAGCTGATTGAAAATGTCTTATTTACTTCAATTAGTTTTACCAGTGAGACACCATGGTTTTATATAAAATGAATTGTTAATTGCTCCCCAAAGCCTAGGTAGACACCTGCTTTTCTATTAAAACACAGATCAAACTGCATATGTGGTGGGGGCTAAAATTAACCCTATTGTATGGGCAAAGAAGAGAGACTTAGTCCCTTGTAATGTGTAATACAGTTATGTTATTTGTGACATAAAATATTTTCTGATTGTTAGTTTTGCTATATAGAAAAAATAACAAGCAGAAGCTGTTCTGGTTTTACTTGTTTTCTAGAAACTACTGTACTAAATATATATTTGTGTACATATTAGTATTGCCTTAAGTGGTAGGTGTTTCATAAATCCTTTGTAAAGCTGGTGAATTAAACAACCTTTCAATGACAATATTTTAAGCTTAACTACTCCGCTCTTTATAACCTATTTAGTACTGGCATATGATAGAGAAAGCAATAAAAAAGATTTAAACATCTACATTAAAAATGTTCAAGGTCCCACAGCCCAGTCTCTAATCATGCAGTAGTATTTGTTTTCTGTACATATTGCATACAATTCTCATAATTACATTAATATTTCCACACGGTGAGGTCGTACTACCACAGTATGGAAAACAGTTGTCTACAGCTGATTTCACTAGGTCACCAACACATTCTGCAGCTGGTATGAGGCCATAATTAGTGAAATTAATTAGCCTTAGGAAACTAAGCCATGTGACCTACACTTTAATACACATTCTCGTTGCTATGGTAGCCCAAATAGGAGTATGTCTCAAGCTGTTAGAGGCCCTGGTTGCCTTTCAGAATGAACAGCAACAGTGTAGAAGTGCAGACAAAGCAAACCTATTTGTGGAATGGGGTAAACAGCAACAAATAGTAAAAGAAGTGAAACTGGTACCTGAAGGCATAGCTTGATAGAAAACCAAATGTAGCATTTAAGCTCTGTGATGAAAAACTTCACTATTTTCAAACTTCAGGCATTATCAGAATTTTATGGTACTGGTCAGAAACACTAGAGGTAAATCAATGTTGTGGTAATGTTTTTCCTTAACAGGAAAACATTTCTTTCCTTATATTCCAAATTCTTCTAAATGCAAACAAATTAAAACTTTTGGGCAGATGTGTCAGGGAGAGCTTTTCAGTTTTGGATTTACAGTTTTTTAAAATTTCCACCACTTTCAGACTGTTCCCATATACTTGCCTCATTTTTTGCTTCCATTTCTCTACAAAATCCTGTTTACCTACTGCATCCAAAATCTGTTACAGAAAACCCCTTGTTAAATCAATGATAAAATATCTCCAGGAGATGTATTCTCATGTGCTGAAGAATTTATTAATAATGTTTTTCAGTAATGTGACGTGACAAAATATTTCAAGATGCATGTTCAAAGATATATTTATTTTGAAAAATTAAGAAAGAAAACAGACATAAGGGATTCATGGAACTTTGACTGTGTGAAGACTTCATTTTAAAAGAAGGTCCCAAGATTATTCTGCAGCTTTTTGCATTTTGAACAAAGTTTGTGCTTGCTAACACAGAATTTCTTGATGTTGGGAAAACACTATTTTCTAAATTATTTTGACCATGTGACCCTAAATTTTATTACTCAGCTCCAGTAACTTCAGAATCTTTTGAAAAAGACACAGGTGAAGGAAAAAAAAGTTACAATCAGTACAGTGTTGAAAAGATAAAATAGTTGATAAAAGGTACATGTTGAAAAGATAAAAATAGTACTGAGAGGTGGCTTGAGGTCTCATGCATTATACCTGTTGGAATACTCTATATAATTAGTCAAATTTAATTCTTGGTTATATTTAGCTCCTGCAGTGTAGGGCTGGGTAGTTTCCCAAACTCTTATTGAAGTAAAGGGTTTAGTTTCTAGCAATAACTTACATAATGCCTATATTTCTGCTGAGATTCAGTTTACCTCCTTTTTATAATTATCTGAAAGGTAACCTGGGTCAGGTACCACTCTCCTCATGAAGGTTCAATGTCATCACTATTAAAAAAACCCAACAACTTTCCAGAGGACTTAAAATAACTTCGTGAGAAGCTCTTAAGAAGTTAAGGAATAATTCTGAAAATATGGAATATGGAAAATATACCCATAATTTTACACATTCCTTATGCAAATGTAAATACTATGAAATTTCTGAGTATACAAATTTAAACTTTGGTGATAGGGAAAAGGGAATGATTAATTTGCAAGCCAGCACAGCACAATGAGTAGGGGCTCCCTGAGGAGGGGCCTACACTGCCCTGGGCTGGACGTGTCCCATCCCAGCCAGCCCCAGCTCACCCACTGCAGGGCACGAATGGCTGTGAAAATGCCTTTCAGGAAGAGCAAAGAAATACCACAAAGGCAGAGGAAGAAGGAAAAACATGTGAGAAACGCCCCTGCAGACAGCAAGGTCAGACAAGAGGGAGAGGGACGGGGTGCCCCAAATGCCAAAGCAGAGGTTCCCCTGCAGGGACCAGAGCAGAGCAGAGGGGATTTCCTGCAGGAACTGAGGCCCAAGGAAAACCTACACTGCAGCAGGATTAACTTGGAGAACTCCAGCTACTGGAAGCATCCATGCAGGGGGGAATGGTCCATCTAGGGGCTCCCTTAGTGCAGGTGAAAAGAAAGGGAAGGAGCAGAGAGAATGTTGTTTTACTGAGTGACCATGTGCCCATTCCCACCCTCTATGCTGCTCGGGGGTATAGAGGAGTCAGGAGGAAAAGAGTGAATGGGGAGAAAGGTGTTTCAACATTTGTCTTTGTTTCTTACTCCCAAAATCTATTTCAATAAGTTCTGCTAACTTTCCCTAAATAGAGTCTGTTTTGCATGTCATGGTGGTAGTTAGGTCCTATGTGTGTCTGTATCTTGACCCAGGATCTTTGACATCTTACATCTTCCCCCTGCCCCTCTGAGGAGAGTTTGGCTGCTGGGCAAGCCTAACCCAGCACAGTAACTGAAAGGCTTGGGATGGTCCTCTGACTCGAAGCAAACCTGATGCAAACTTTTAGCCAAATGCATCTCCCTCCATCTAAGAAACTATTATAGATGCTAAAGAACCTTCTCTCTAATGACAGCAGTTCTTGTTTGCATGACGGCATCTAAATTAAAATTCCATCTATAAATAGCATTATATTATGAAACTTTAATGTTTAATTTTATAGGGGTACCTGGAGGAGGGTTCTTCTACATTGTATAACAGTGAAATTAGATCTGAAGTTCTGCCCTCAGGCACAACAAAGTTGCAACCAAACTAGCTGATTTAGCCGACCAGACACTGATTTCACATTGATCTGTACCAGCTGTAATCCCAAATCCTTTTAGTTAGCTAGTCAGGGGTCAGAATAGGACATTATTTATTTATTTACTTTGGCAGGGTGCATGAATTATATCAATGGCAAAACTTGCTGATCATGGCCAAGTTTTCATCGACTATGTTTTTTATGTCCCAGTAACTAATTATAAAGCCAAACAAAGCAAAATAAAATACAGCCCATTGCTAGTCTTTTGAAGGAGATGTGAATTTCAAAAAGATTTTAAAAGACAGGACATGGAAATCTAGTAATGCAGACAATAAATATGAGTAAAGATGAGTGTAAGGTTTAAGGAATTAAAGAACAATATATTCTCAAATTCTTTTTGGAACGTGCATTTTGATAAGCATTTGAAAGAGGGAGAAGAATGTGATGCACAAGAAACTGAAGAGTGACTAGGGATCATAGGGAAGCTCAGAAAGAGAAGGGTAGAAAAATAAAGGAATTATAAGAAGAGTGGTTTTTGAGTTGAAAAGAAAGTAAGGCAAAAGTGACAGAAGTAATAGATAGATCTTCCCATCACATTCATTCTAATAGAAGTATTAGAATGAATGTGATGGGAAAATCTATCACTGAAAATCAAACAAACAAGAGTTTAAATTTCACTAAGTACATCTATAAATGAGTTATAAATGAAATTTATATTGTTTGTCTTGTATGGATTAGTAAACCATGCTCAGCTATTGCCTTTATGTACATGAATTAAATATATAGAAATAAATGGCAAACATTTCATAAAAAAGACACTAAAATGCAAATTTCTATCAGTAAAATATAGTAATGCAGCAGATTTTAAATAGTTAACCAAATACAACTAGAAACACTAAAAGTAATAATATAAAACAAAATACACACCTTCAATAATTTTTAAGAAATTATCTAACAATATGCTCTGAGGATATTAAGATCATCTGACTTCCTCTTTCTTCTTTTATAAGGCACTTCAATATCTTCAAGGAGACCACTTAAACTTCCTGAGGCTCAGCCCATCTCTTTAAAACATATTGTCTCACTTCTGCCACTGACTTGCTAAGCCAGACTCCGCCTCTGTTTTCCTGCCTGACTCATTTTCCTATCTAATGTGATAAATTCTTTAGGGTGGAGACTTTCCTTCACTGGGTATGCGTAGAGCAGTTATGCCACTGCCAAGCAGTGACACAAATAGCAATGAATATATTATCCTAATATCAGTGTCATGGTTTTAATTTGTGACTGTTGCCCTCAATGCATGCTATATAAGTTTAATATTTCCACTTTTCAGGAAAAGGAGAAAGCAAGTTAGACGTGATAAAGATTGTTTATCTGGCAAACACCTCATAAGAAGTTTATAGTAGTGCAGAGAGCTGTATAAAATTGTGAGTTGGCTACTCAAATTGTGAAATGTCTGACCTACCCCTTCCTTGCCTCCCCAGGGACTAAAACATGAGTGAAAAAAAAGCTGAAGCGGGTCCATTAGTTTGACCTAGGAACTAGACAAATTACTTAATAATTAAAGTTGTGAAAACTGATCCATCTTCATTCCTCTTGTTTCCAGGAGTGTGGAGAATCACCTCTTACCCAATGAGAAATCTTTCTGTTAGGTTGTTCGAGTGAACATGAACACAAAGGAGCCCAGTGGAACAATGACAGTTGGGGAACACCAGGAAGGTTATCAGGAGCCTCTGACCTGGATCCTCCCAGGGCTCCCCTGGCAGGATGATCAGCCCCCTGGCCCTGGGGGGTGTGGCACAAAGGGAGAGCCTGAAGGGGAGGCTTTCCCTAAAGAAAGTCTTTTAGACCGGAGATGGGGATAGGGGCTACTGCTACAGGGTTATGGACCTCATTATGGGATGCTGTGGAAGAGCATTTTGGACAAGACTTGCCGTATTTGGGGAAAAGAGCCAAGAGTTAACAAAGGAAGGAATCAAGGTAGTTTGAAGAGGGTCAAGCATGGGAAAACAGGATCAGGGTAAAAGAAGCCAGCTGAATGCTAGCAGAGGGACTGGTCCGTGTGTTTGCATGGCCACGCCCTATGCCTGATCTTTAAAATCTTCTGTAACTACCCTGGGGAGACTCCATTCTGTGCTCATGTCTGTGCATGGAAATCTAGGTACCAGCCACTGGGTAGGGCAGCAAGTCTAGAGACCCATGCATCTGTGGTTCCATCACCTAGAGAAACTGGAGTGTGTGCGTGTAGTGTGGGTGTGCATGCCTGTGCAGTTAGCAGAGACATCTAGCTGGTCTAGCAAGCCAGCAGGATAAGAGATTTGACAGTCAGGTTCTGGAGTAGCCAAAAGGCTGAGTCAGATGTTGGAGAGTGGGTCTGAGAACTGGTAGGACCTGGAGGTCCAGGACAGCTCCTGTAGAGACCATGAGATCTGAAGTATGGCTAAGACCAGAAGTGGGAATTGTCTATGGAGGGGCCTGTTTATATGCATTTGTGCGTGAAGTCAGAGTGAAACCCAGGGACTGGGTAGACTGAATTCCCACTCAGGCAAGTTACTGGAGAGATGGATCATGTGTCTGTCTGCCAGTGTCTGTGCTTTACCAAAAGTGCTCTGAGTATCAGCAGCTGGACTAGGCTGTGTCCTTGCAGGCTCATATGTCCAGGTGCCAGTGGTGGGGAGACCAGGAGTGATCCAGGAGTAGCTGCTGCAGAGTCTGAGCCCATCTGCTGGAGGGACCCATACAGGGTATGTGTTTCAGTAACTGACCTTCATTCTCATTAGTCAGAGATGGGAACAGGGAAAGGATATTGATGCTGTTTGTGTGAGTGCATTCTCTGTCCCGGCTATGGTCTGTGTGACGAGCTGTGTGTACGTACATATCTGTATATACACACAAAGTTGGTGTGTTTGTGTACACAAGTGTGGCTATTGGAGACTCAGGCTCAGCCTCACTGATGGTTGCACTTGTGAGTGTGAAGCTATGGCAGTCTTCTCTCCATTTCCCTGCTGGATTAACTCCTATCACTTTTTCCTATAGGTAATTAGCTACTTTTCTTTCAGTATTACTCTTTATAGTAATAATATACTTTAATAGTATGAAAACTGTTATTTTCTAAATAACAGTTTTCACACTTCATAATCAGTGTGAAAATAAAATATTTTAAGCAGAAAAAGAAGCAGCCAACCATTCTGCTTTCATATGCCTTCACAATTTTTATTCTAGATATACACAATCTAATTCAGGATAATGATGAAAAGGTCTACAAAGATTATATACTGAAGTAAAAACTTATTGAAAAAAGCTCAGAATGTGAGAATTTTTTTGCCATGCTGTTCTCCTATTTCTAATCATGAATACTACTTCAGACAGGAATGCTATGTCATTGTGTTTTGATAAAATTAAAATCAAATCTTGGTTTTTCTAGTGGTATGAAAATACTCACCTGCATCTCAATACTAACATTACACTATCACAATCCTGTCAAGATATTTCAAGAAAAATAGTTTTTCATCTGAGATTAGTTACATTTTTTAGATCACACACTCTTACATACAGCTAAAGAAAAATGCACCTGCAAAAACTACTATTTCTAGAATAAAGATAAAAGTGTTCCTAAAAATGCATCAGTCACTAATAGTCAGCCTCAGGGGTTCAAAAATATATTCTTAAGGTATTTTCTTTTTAAGGAAATTTCCATTACTTTAAATAGCAATTTGCTTAAGGAATATAGTGAGAATACTTAAAGCACAATGAGGCCATCATGCTCAACAATTTTGTCCTGAAGAGCCAAGAGTTAGAATGTTGGCTGTCTTTTGATGCCAGCAGCATCTTTTAATGTCTTGTTTTCCCCTGTCAAATCCCAAACTATTCAAGAGCCTCTTCTCCTTCTGATCTCATAGGGCAAGTGGAACAAGACAAATGGGTGAGAGGCGATCAAGTGATTAGCACAGGTAAGTAAAACATTTCAAATCTAGCAGGTCAATGTAAATGCCTGAATAAAAGAATATCATTAAGTTTTATTAAAGTAAATGTGACTATCTGGGTGCTTAAATGCAGATAACCAGGGATCTGTATTATGGTCATTTGCTGAGTCCACAGGATCAAATGATTAATAGTTCTTTCATTAATGCAGTTCTCTTGATATTTGAAATGCTTCCCAAACACTGTCTAATTAGAAAAACTTAATGTCAGTTTAATTAGTCAATGATCACACCCTGGGTGATTAATAAGTGTTATATAAATAATTTTTGTGCCTAACAAAGGCACAAGGACATCAGTATTGGGACTAGAAATCAAGATAATACTCATCAGCCTCCTTCTCTGTCCTGCCTTCCTTCTAGCATTGTACTAAGAAGTTACATGGCACCCACTTAGAAATGAAACTTAGCTGCTTCTGAGCCTGAAGTGTCCAATGTAACTATCAGGCCCTTCTTAGCAGCTTCACCTCTTTATTCCCACCAAGCATTTAACCTACAACAATTACTTAATCACATGAGACTCAAAGCATAACCTGGAGTCACATTGTGTCAGGCATTCCATACATTTGTGCTAAGCTACTCTCTACAATATACAAAATAGGAGAAATTATAATTTGTCAGCCTATGTACACCATATATATAGACACTGATAGAGTGATCCCTAGTTCCATTTGGAATGTTATTACCATATTGTAAAAAATTCATAGCAAGAAAAGAAAGATATGTCTGTTAAGTAAAATAAAAACCAAAACGTTAATTCAAAAAACTCTGCCCAAATCTCAAAGCAAATAGGCATAAACAAAAAAAATCTCTATAAATTATTATCTATATTAATCAGAAACATTGCAAGAATACAATGGTATCTATTTCAACATGTAGAGCCAAAAAAGAAGAGGAACAAACAATTTTTTAATATCTTGAAACTGCACCAATTTGATTTAATCCAGAAAGCACCGGCTGTTTGCAAGGACAGAGAGCCCAGTGAGGCAACAGATAGATAGTGTACTAGAGGTGGTCTCTCCTCACTTTACAAAGGACATTGGGGTGCTGGAGTGTGTCTAGCAAGGGCAACAAAGCTCATGAAAGTCTAGAAACGTGTCCTAAGAGGAGCAGCTAAGGGAGCTGGGTTTGTTTAGTCTCAGGGAGGAGCTCGCTGCTCTCTGCAGCTCTCTGAAAGGAGGCTGTGGTGAGGTGGGGACCAGTCTCTTCTACCAGGCCTTCAGTGAGAGGGCCAGAGAAAATGGCTTTAAGCTGAGAACAGGGGAGATTGAGAATGGAAAACAGAAAAATGTTTTCACTGTTAGGGTGGTCATGCATTGGAATAGGTTGCTTAGGGAGGTGGTGGAGCCACCATCCCTGACAGTGCTTCTCTGGATCTGGCACTGTGTGATGGTTTAGTGGTGTAGGGGTTACAGTGGTAGTGCTGGGTTGATGGTTGAACTGGGTGCTTTTAAAGATCTCTTCTGACCTTGACAATTCTACAATTCTGTGATTCTTAGTCAGTTTTTGGCCATGTATTCATGAAAACCCCCATAAAACAAAATTTTCTGAGCTGACATAAGTTAAGCTTCATGTCAGCTTCCCATTTGGACTCTAGGAGAAGCTTTGAAATAGATTTTGAGACATTGCTATACCTTTCAAAGCTCAGCTGACACTGCAAGCTGGAGCATGTAAACCTTGAAGGCAAAATAAACAAAAATGTTGGTAGTTAGGCCATACTTTAAAATTTTCAAGTGTCACCAGGAAGTCTTCTACAAGGAGATATTTGTGGAAATTAATCTGCAAACTTACTCTCTCAGAAGGATAAGTGGATGTAGGGCGGCAAAGATGTGCTGGAAATGGCAAATTGTTCGCTAGTTAGTGGCCTGCAAAGAGAAGATGTGGAAAACTTCTTTGGTGGCAACTTCATAGAAAAGAAATGGTTCCTAATTGCTGAGGCTTATGCAGGTACAGACCCTACATCAGAGGCATAAGATGGTGTTAATGAGAGGTGACATTAAATATTATGTAAGTTATGCCCCATGTCAAAAAATGTATGGTACTTTCACCAGGTTCAGGCAGTTTTCACGTTCTCTTGCTACATTTACAGAATACAGCTGTAAATGTAAATGTTATTTAGTTATATTTATTCACATGGAATGAAACAGCTCAGTGTAGATGAACCAGCACAGACCACAGGAAGAAGCACAGCAGCAGCACTCTGACACTCTGGGCCAGCAGCTTGATTTGAGAAATAGTCTGCTGTTTCTTCAGTAAGCTCAAGTTTGTGCAGTAGAGTTATCAAAGCAGGCCAACAGCTGATCTGAACTGGGATGTCAGCATCTGTGTGGGTTTTTGTTTTCTTTTGGTTTGCTTTGGTTTTTTTTGTTGGCTTTTTTTTTTTAATTTAAAAGGTAAGGGGTGGACAGGGTGCAGGTGGTCTCATAAGAGTCCTCTAAAAAAACAGCTATTGTTAAGAGCCTTTAAATTTCTTTTAATTTGTCCAGGCTTGAACTATGAATTGGGAAATCTTGTGTATTCACTGGAAGCAAAATCCTGACTTTCTATGAGTTTCCCTCTAAAGCACTCAGTTAATTGGGTTATTTGTGATGGGTAAAGCATGTCTTTCTTGGAAACACTTTGTCTTGTTTCCAAATGCATTATGACATTCTGGATTCAATGAAGCTTTCAGTTTATCTGGGGCCCATTAGCACATGTTTTTCATCAGGCAGGACCAAAATAGAAAATGGCCTTATTTCTTATTCCTAAGAATTGTTAATGTTAGGTGTGATAGTCATTAAGTCTCCTGATGTAGAGGAAATAATGACCATGATGTTTTTGTTGGGGGATGGGGAATGGCAGGAATCATGAGGCTGTACAAAAACTGTAATCTCTTACTGGAATGTGGCTTTGGACTATGCTAGGAATTGCTTACTCATGCTGAGCTGCCCCTGGGAGTCATATGAGACTTTTGTTGTGGTCACATGCTTGTAATCACCATGGTGTAGGATGTTTATCAAAATCACTGAGGGAATAAAAGCACTGTGCTTTTTAAAGCAGGGGTTATGGTAAGAAATACGGTTGCTTCATTTTCTGTAGAATAATGAGCTCACAGAATCTTTTACCAATGTTCCTTTGAATATAGTCATCCCCTTCCCTACACAGTCTTATTTGGTACTTTAAAAGGTGCAGTTACAATGTGCTTGTTCTTACTAAAGTCTTAAAAGCACCATTAAATTATAAAAGATGGCTTATAGTTTTCATTTTAATCTTATTTGGATGTTAAAAATCAGTACAATAGATTAAAAACTACTCAGATTATGTAAGTATACAATGAGGACTGGGAGTCTTTCATTAGGAAAATAAAATTCACTCTATATTTTAGATGAATACATTTATTGTTTTATTAATTTTGTCCAATGGGCGAAAGGCTCACAAGATATTTATATGCATCTAAAAGTAAAGAATCCTAGAGATAAGTTTCCAGTGACTGCATCTGCTTTCCAGAATACTCATGGAGGTGAAGACAAACCTTTCTGTGATAGATACAAATTGCCTGTATAAACATACTCACAATTACACCTCACGCTAAGTTCAGAGACCTGAATGAAAATCCCATATGCAAATATTCCCAGAGCCCAAAGGAGATTGGCTCATGTTAGAGTTAACATAACAAAAATAGGTAGATTCCAGAGCAGCAAAATTTGAACTGTTATTCTGTCCCCTCATTCAAAGTGTTTGAAATACGGGTTTGCATCCTCCGAAATATTTTCTCTCATGAATAGTTCATTAATTTTACAATTTAGTTCTTAACCCTAAGCAGGCATTTGAAAGAAAGTCCCTTCTGAGGACTAGTGAATAGGCCAGTGTAGGGCTGGCAGGTATTATCCCAGTTGGATTATTTCTAATATTCAACACTTTTAATATTTCTATAGGTAATGTCCTAATTAAAGATATACTCTGCAACACAAATAGTACTGTGAGACGACTCCACCAAATATCAATGTAGAAGCTTTTCTCATGTGAATAAGTCTTCTGATAAATGCTCAGAGAGGTCTCTGCAATATTTCTGCAACACAGAAGAAGACGTAAGTGCTTTCAGAACCTTACATAAATTGAAAGATAAGAAGAAAAGAATATTTTAACAAACTAGAGCCCCTGTGCCAGGCCTGCAACTAGGGAATCATAGGACATCTTTCTGGCTTGAACTATCTGTAACTATTAATTAGCAGACATGTTTCTTTAGCAAAAATTAACAAGCAAGAGATTTAAAGCAGTCATATTTGTATAAGTATAGAAAAGGACATGTAGGATAGGAAAATTTAAATAGATCTCATTCTACTTTTGCTTACCTCCTTTTAATTTTTAGAAAAGAGATATTTTAAAGCATTGTTTTAAACCTGGCTCAGGATAAATATTAGTATTAAAATGTATATAACAACATCATAGTTTTTAATCACATATTGCAAAGGCATACATATTACTCACTGAACAGAAATGTACTCTCTAGTAAAGGAATGATGATTAAGATAAAACCATGCTTTTTTATTGATTAAAGATTACTTTCAGTGTTAGAATCATAGGATGAATTAGCACTGCAACATCATAAATTCAGAGGTTGCCAAATACAAGTGAGTGTACTTCTAGTGCCATCTCTGATAGCCACTCCTGTCTGAGGGCTAGCAAATAAGCCTACAATTAAAAAACACCTGTTCCTGATTGAACTGATTTTTTTTGTTAAAGAATAAAAATATGGAATGAGTGAAGCACTTTGATCTAAGAAACAAGTTTCTGCCCAAAATAGACTTTATTTTTCATGAACTGATTTTGAACAGCTGTTTAAAACAGTCTGAGTTTTTTCCATCTAAACTCCTGTGCATCTGGATTAAGTATTCTTTGGTGCAGGACATGTGATTAATATGATAAAAGAAAGTCACTGGGTATCCTGATTGGATGCTAGAAATTTCAAACCATAGCATGTCCCTGGCATAAGATCAAGTATCACATATTGGATGCTCATCACATGTGAAATACCAGGATGCCAACTGCTTCTCATTTAGCCAAGCAACTCTTTGGCCTTCTCCCAGCAGCTGGCTGGTACCCATTCAAAATTCACAGGTTGGTGGGACTGTGATCCCAGCAATCTTTTATTCCTCAATTTACTTAATTTTTTGCTCATGGCTTTTCCTCACTCTCTTCTTGTTTCACTGATGATTGCTAGTTTTCTTCCTTTTTGTCATTTGTGCATGTGTTTGTGCCTTCTACTCCACTGTACTCCATAATCTCTGCCTTTTCCCCTTTTTGCTTTCCTTTTCTTTTTTTTTTTCCCTCTCTTTTCTTCCTTTTTTTTCTTCTATGTTACTTTCCCTTCTCTGCAATTTTGTATAAAATTTTGGTGTGTCATTCCTTCAATTTTGCCTTCCTTTGTAAATCAATTCAAGCCAAAGCACACAAATGTATTGCATTATCATATATTGTCAATATGTGTACAATACACGTCATCTGGGTAGAGGGCTGTGGTGTACTGTGGTTTAAAACCAACTACATTGAACATTCTTTGTTTTGGTGGTTTAATCTTTCTTGCCATTAGTCTTTTTATTTTCTGGTAAGAGTGAACTGCCAAATTGCAGAGTACAACCACAGAGGAGTTCTCTCTATTCTCTAGGGTTATGTGATAATTTTCTTAAATTCTGTCTTAAAGAAAGGACTATGATTTTAGTCATCACAGCATTGATGATTTTAAGATTATTTCACATAAGGTGAGTTTCCTGCCTTCATTAGTCCTAGGAGGTCATTAAATGGTTGTAATATCCTTATTTTACATTTTCACACACCGTGTTTAACAGTGTTGTAAAATATCAATCACTTTACTTACAGCAGTTACTTTTAGACTATTATAAGTTTTCTCTGCATCATTCAAGAAATGTTAACCTCTTGAAGCTATGTGATTAATGAGTGAAACTATGCTATATTAGGAATAGAGTTGAACTCTGAGCTGCTCTGTCTCATAATTTTGTGCCTGAAGTTGAACAATTCATTTGGTTGTTACTAAAATATTATTCATGTGAGCTCTATAGAACTGATCCTGCGAGCACTAGATTTTCTTAGGGTTATTATTGCCTATTCCTACAGTCATAAGAAACCATAATTAGACAGTCTAGAAATATCATCCTTAAGTTCTCAACAGTAATCAAACAATCTGGAAGCCTGAGAAGGAGCAAGCTGCAAATAAGATTATGTTCACTTCTGATAAAGGATGATATTTCAGAGAAGGATTTTATAGATGCACATTTCCAGAATCCTCCTGAATTTTCATAAAGCACAATCTAGGTGAAGGAGTCTGGGTCAACAGGTCATCCTTGCAATCATATACAACACCTTTTATTTTTTTTGCAAAGTCTGTCATCTATTTCTATGAGTGCCCTCTTGCATTGTCGTTTAACATGATGTAATTTATATCCTTCATCTTCAGTGTATGAAGTGGCAGGATGTTTTACCAGCTGATACACTCTGAACAGCTAAGTACACTGCACTCTGCCTATTTATTGTATTCTGAGGAGAAATAGCAAACTGGATGTTCAGAGTCCATTTCACTTCTTAAAGCCTGAATATCATATGGAAATGTCTCAGTTAATGAGTTTTTAAAATCATAACATTAATAGTCTTTAAACAAGTCTTTGGGAAAGAGGGATAAAAATTACAACTAATTAAATTTCCTATATTACAGCTTTCTTTCTTGTGGGACTATCCTTTGGTCAGAAATAGTATGGTAACAAATTAGTGCTGATAAGCTACAACAATTACCCCACACCTCTAGAAAACATCTCATCTAGTGTTACCATCAAAGGCTTAAGGAAGGCCAATCTGGATGGGCATTTTGTTCAGAAGTAATGGGTAAATCTACTGTTGCCTCCTGCTTTTGCCTCTTACCTGATCACTGGCTTTCTGCTGTAGTAAATTAATCGGGTATTAAATGTTAAACAAAATTTCTTGTGGTATCTTTTGTCCACTTCATCAGCAAGTGGAGTATGTGTTCAAAATTGCACTGCTAATATAAAATGCCTTCTAAGCTTTCTTGATATAATCTCAGTGACTGAAGCAAATAACTCCTACTTACATCATGAAAGCTTTAAAAAAAGAGATGGTATCTGGGAAAGAATTGGCTCAACTATTCCTCTCCTATCTGAAAAGAGAAAGAAGGAAGAGGAAAAAAAAGAAAGTAGCATATGTCATTAAGAATTATCTTAAAATTCTTCATATATGAATGAGCAAAAGCAGTACAAAATCAGTAGTAAATAAAATATGTACATTAGCTATTTGATTTGAACATCTACAAAGCAGAGGGCTGTATTTGAATTAGTCATCCTTGCCTCCCTTTTTAGTCACTCACTGGAGAAAAATAGGAACTTCTAAATTGTAATTTATGTGATTTATTTTTAGGTTTTACATAAGCATGAGGATGAGATATGACAGAAATGCCTTATTTTTACCTTTCAACTATAAATGGAGTTCTGACAACCACATTTCAGATTATTATGTCTATAATGTAAATGCCTTAGATCATGTGGTATCAGTGCATAAAAGTGGAAGAGTGGACCAGTACATAAATGGCAGCTACCTTGAAATAGGAGGGTAATTGCGGTAATGGGGGGGCGGGGGGGGGGGGGGGGGAAAGTTTCCTGCAGACACAGACACACAAAAGCACTTGAGCAGATGGTGGTGGAAGATCAGCCAGAACTCCATGTACCTACATAGCCAAGCAAATGTGCAGATCAAACCTCCTTCCTTTTCTGAAACACAAGTATTGAATCAGAGCAGAACGATCATCCTGCTAATGAATTAATGGGTTTACTGTTAAAAAAGGAAACAAAACCAACCCCAAAAAGCTATTGCACAATTTGTCATCATTTCACAGATCAGAGGTTACGAAAAATACTGATTCTTTCAGATTGAGGACTGCAAGTTAAGATGTGGAAACAGGTGAATGCAGTGTCCTGTAAGGAAACACTCTAATCAAATTCAAGGCTGTAGTACTCCCAGTGCCCTGAACTTGGAGATTTCTTCATTTAAGAATGCTTGCCAGGAAGCAATTACACATCTCATACTGAAATAGTCACAGAAATAAAGAATACTAATGCAACAATTACAGGAATAGGAAAGGAATCAAACAATTTTCTGTTCTAAGTAATGTTTTGGTATTTAATATGGCAGTCCTATGTAGACATCTTTCCTTGTTAGGTTCAAAAAACTACTCATAAATTCCAAAACTGCAAGGCACTAAACATTTGTACAATGTACCAATATTTTCTTGCCTTTTTCACAGCAAAATTTTATTTGTGAACCAACATACTCTTTTCTGCTGAAGTTAAACCTTTGTCTATCTGTGCGAATAAGTCTTCACTAAAATTTTTTAGTCTGTATGTTTTCCTATGAATTATGTTATGCAGGTTAGGTGAGGCTGTTTCCTCAGCACCCATAATTATTTCCTTAAAACAGCAAGAAAATGCCCAAAGCAAGTGTAATGAGGATACATCTAAAGAGAAATATACTGAAAAGTGAGCTGGGTGAAAGAGGAAAGGGTGATGCGAGACAAAGGAAGGCAAATATTTTTTTAATTCTTAAATGCAAGATAGAATTTGAAGACATTAAAAAGTTATTATACTTTAATGATATCTCTGGTTTGCAGGATAACGCTTTGTCTGGTAATGCACCCAAATCCCATTGCTTTGCAGAGCTTTGCTAATGCTGCTTTGTCCTTGCAGATAAGAAAATGTCAGCCAATCTGCCCAATCAACTTACCAGAACAGTTTAACTTATTAAATCTTTTGTTTAACTACATTCTTGGTTTGTTGCTGTCTTTTAGGTGGTATGTTATTTCATTTACTCAAAAGAGTTGTGTAACTTCCATAAGTAGTGACAAAAATGACAAAGGCAATATCAAAGTGTCATTGAAAAAGAAGTACAAAATTGCTGATTTGGACTATAAATCATGAAGGGACTTACACTGAGCTCAGCTTCCAATTATCTAACATTCTATTAAAGCATTTTATTTCAAAATAGAGCACTATATGAGATAGAGGTAAGATTTGCTCTCTTCTTGTCTTGAAGGTCAGTTATTGCCAACTATTCTTGTCCCAAGCATCTCCTTTTAAAGAAAGGAGACCCACTATATAAAATACAAGCTCATTCTGTTTTAGCAAAGGATATATAATTTGTATTCTCAGCGTACCATATGCAGTTGTTGACTGTGCTATCTGGATGAAGGAATATGTGAATAACTCTTATGTGTTTCATAAAAAGGTAGTGCCTAATATACAATGCAATGGCAGATCATCTATTTCAGGAAAGAAGCAGACAGAAATCATACAAAAACTAATAAACTCTCCAAACCCTTAAGTGTATGCTTTTGGGGGTACACATGACATTTTTAATAGTATCCACTGGAAAATATCAGCTTTTATATTTAAGGTCCCAGATTTACATATCAATTCACATCCGAGTAAGGATAAAACTTAAGGATGGTTATAAATCTTTGTCTAGTCACTTCCAGACAGGGATATGTATTTCACCATAAATATTCAAAATTCCTTCAGAATCTCTTTTTTTAGATTTATTTACTTCCTTCTTTCTCTTATTTAAAGCAAGTCAACTGTTGCATTACTTTTCCTTAAAAAGGTAGCTCTTAATGATCTGGATCTACTGATCTGTCTTTTCTACACTATTTTCTTGACACTGTTTACAGTAATGGCTTCTGAGGAAGTTTCTGGCGTACAGTATATAATAATAACTTCCTTGGAAACTTAAATGTACTTTCTACTGGCACTAATTGTCTCTGTCAAATGAACTGATGGTTTCTAATTGGAATGCATTCACAGAATATCACTCTGTTTGGCACTAATTGGCACTTCTGCTCAGAAGCTGAGAGGCTAAGGACAGAATGAAGACTGAAATGATCCTTTACTTTCTGAAAGATGTTTTTATATATGTCAGAGTTCAAGTGCATGAGCAATGTAAGACAGGGATCTAGCTGATAGAGAAACACCTTAAGACTAGGTTTCTCAGGTACTTTTGCCACAATTATTTTGTAACCTCTTCACCAAATTTTCAGCAAGAAAACCCTTCTATCTGCCCACAAACCCTTAAATGTTCTCATTTTCTGCTGGAGATAAAAATCTGTCATGGAAAATTAAATTATGTAAAATTTACTTCTATCAAATTGATGTTCAGATATATATATAAAAAATACACCAACTTGTAGTTGGTTTTAAGGTGTTTGAAACCTGAGGATCATACAGGCAGTGGCCAAAATGCTTTATTCTGGCCAAGAACAAAACAAAACTTTCAAGGTAAAGTATGACATATATACAGAAGCTAAAATATAGAAGCCTTTTTCATTTTAAAAATATCTTCTTCCATTCATGGATATCTTATTTTTAATAATTGAGCTGTTATATTAAGAAAGGCATGAACTTGCAAATTAACAATGCAGATTAAATCAGTTTGAGTGCTCTGGGTTTTCATCTGACAATTAACATCCATGAGCCTTTTTTTCAGTAAATCTCCTTGATATATCAGTTCATAAGCTTTTTTGAAGTGTTTGTGGAAACACCCAAACAAATAGTAAAGAATGTGATTATCCTGAACGATTCAGATATCCCTATTTATGCCGTTGCTCTGTGCATTTCTCATTATGTTTTTGTAGTTCAATGGTCTATTAGATACAACTCTGTACTTCGTTGGCTGGCTATTTTTCAAGGAAGAATAAAAATATTTCCATTACATAGACATTTACTCCACAGTAACTGTAATTATCATATAATTATATGTAGCAATGTAAAACTATGTGATAATATAGCAGGTGATACAACTGGCATGGAATGTTCAGCCCAAGCAGGAGAAAATGCAGATTCCATATTCAAAATCACAGACACCCAAAAGAAGCCCATGTATCTCCCAGGCACAGGAGAAGCAGAAGGCAGAAACAAACATCAGAAAGATGGTATTGGGTTTGTCACCCGTGATATTAGATTTTATAATGGAGACAAAGAAAGAGTCAGGAACAAATTAATCATAAAAGATATTCTTCAAGGGAAGGCCTATAAAAAAGAGTAACTCTTCTGAAAGAAAAAATGGCCACATAGTATGAAAGAGATCATGATTTGATAACAAAAATCATTGATAAATTTCATAAGAAGAAAAACTAATCTGATTTGTTATAAAGGTTCAATCTACCTGTTTTTGTTTCTAGTTTACTAGACTCTGCATTTTTTGTGCTACTTTGTGGCTGCTTTACACTTTTCTTATGTTTTATTTGCATTGCAATTTTTTTTAAAGAAGGTGCCAGTTTAAGTTTCATTGATCTTCTTGTTAATGGTAGGAATAAATTCATATCTTGCTATCAGTTGTGCACGCACTAGCAAATTAACTGACCCAGGTTTATTTGTTATCTGCCCTGATGTAAGAGCAGAAAGTTTAGCTTTACTGTGCAGTAATAGATTCCAGTTCTTTTATTATAGCTCTCCCAATATATGCTCCAGAATGCTGCTTCACTGTTTCAAAAAAAAAAAAAAAGATTGTTGGAAAAGCCAGATATTAGATCTGTTTTTAGTTGCTGGCTGTAGCAATAATTTCATGATGGGTACCTATACTTGCTAATTTCATCTTTTATGTTGCACTGTCTCCCTTAACATCCTGATTGACAAACAGATAAATAAATAGAGAGGTGGGTTGAAAATTGCCTAAATTGCTGTTCCCAAAGGGTTGTGATAGAAGGCATAAAGTCCAGTGGGAGGCCCATCAATAGTGGCATACCACAGAAGTAATCAGTGGCACTGATTAGCATCTTCATTAATGACTTTGATAATAAGGCAGAAAGCATCCTCAGGAAGTTTGCAGATGATACAGATTTGGTTTCTCTGGGTCAGGGTTGAAGGCACTTGAGATGGTATTTCATGTTTGGACTCAGGTGTTTATTATTTCTTATCAGTGAAACAGTCTCACAACTGTGAGTTTGGCAGCTTTTCATTAGCAAGGCACAACATGGCCAACAATCTCTTGTTACAAGTTCTTTTAAGACTAAACTATCCAATTAAGGACTGACACCTAGATTATTTTCCCTTTTAACCCAATAACTGATCCCTCAAAACCTGCAATGAGGACTTTTCTGTCCAATTACAAAACATCACTCAAACTCAAGAAGAAGAAGCATGAAGAAGAAACCCAGGATGACACCCTGTGCCCTCCATCTTGCTTCCATCCACAACATACTGAAAATCCCAAACCTAAATTTCTCACCCAAGTGATACGCCTACACTACTCTCTATAGTCTGTTTCACACTTTTGTGGATTCCAGTCTATCTTGAAGTCTAGGAAACTTTCTCCATGAGTGAGTGTCAAAGTCAGTGCTCCCCTAGGGGTCAGGACACCCCAGAACAGACAGAGGAACATTCCTGGTATCCTGGGTTTCCACAATACAGAATTGTTAGGAATTATGAGTACACCATAGGGCTGTGCTGTCATTTGAAGAGTACTCAAAAGACCAGAGAAATGGACCAACAGGAGTCCCAGGAAATTCATTGAAGGGAAAGGTCAAGTCCTGCACCTGAGGAGGATCAACCTCATGAACTGTTCAGTACAGGGCTGACAGGAAAGGGCTGGGGGTTCTGATGAACAGCCAGTAGAAAGTGAACCATCAGTGTGTCCTTGCAATAAGGAAGGCTAGTGGCACCCTGAGCAGCTTTAGGAGTGTTGCCAGCTGGTCAAAGGATCTTGCCCCTCTATTCAGCATTGGTGAGACATATCTGGCGTATTGTGTCCATATCTGGGCTTCCCAGTACAAGAGATATATGAAGATGTAAACCCAGTAGAGGGACACTGAGAATAGAGTGAGAGCAAACTCTAATAAGTATTTGCCTTACTCCTGCAATTAGGTGAGGTGGTATAGAGTAATCTCTTAGCCATGCCCACAAAGCTCCAGGCTCTGCACCCTCATGAGTATCATAAAAATTTAACTCTGTCCTGGCAGGTACCAGGAAACTTTATTATCACACATCCTGTTTAAAGTGGCTTATCTCTTTTGTTAAGCTATGAATAAACATGCATAACTTTAGGAGTAAGATTGATCAAATTCCCTAAATAGGACTATTCATATTTTAAAACAAGCACATATGCTTGAATCAGGGTCCACATGCTTCAGCTATTCCTCCTAAGGTTGTTTTTGGATTGGATCAAGTCATGTTGTCATGAGCCTCATGAGTAATCATATAATCGTGAATCATGCATTCAAAAAAACAGGAGAAATAATCGGGTTTTTTTGTTATGCAGATAGATCATCTGACTAGCTCTAGATGTTTCTGAATGAATAATTGATTCTTGCCCACTATCCAGTGCTGTAGTCTGAGGGCTTTTGCCTCTATAATCCTCTTTTAACTGGACAATAAAAGCCATTCTACGTGATCAGGTTTTATGGATAAAATGATGCCTTTTAAAATAATAAGAAACTTGAAACTCCTTACTTAAACCACTGGAAAAATATGGAAAACAGCAATGACACATGAGGTTTGGTAGATGGGGACATTATAGAAAGATGGCTCCTTTTTTGAGACTTCACAGAATTTCACTTTCACTTTTTATAGCATGTCAAAGCTCTGCTTCTCTGGGAAAAACTGTTGCACATAGTATTCTGACTTAAAAATGCCACATATGTCAGCAAAAAAAAAAAAAAATCAATACTGCTTTGTGCAGATTTTTCTCTAGCTCTACATTTGCACCAACCCTCTGTACACTACTCAAAGATCTGGTAAACCCCAGACTCAGTTTGGCTTATGATCTTTTGAGTGCAGCAGTAGTACATTTTACTTCTACAAACACTTTTTCCTCAAATCTGTTCTCTTTGGATTTCTTGTCAGTTTTCAGGTCACTGCTTTATGTTTTGAGCTAAAGAGGCATCCTTTGACCCAAGTGTTGTTTTTTACATCCTCAGATGTATCATCCTCAATGGATCAGGTTTTGTTTGTAAACTACATTACTTTGTCTAATAATTTCACTTTGCTTAAAATAATATTTTATTTATAGATGTACCTTTATGCTAGATTTTATCTATCTTCAAAAGCTGTGGTAAACCCCTTCACACAAAAGAGTAACTAAAAGAGGCCATGCTGTATGCATAGCAGCCTTTTTTTCCTGTTCAGTGCTATGTGAACAGCTAAACTAGTGTGGAACACTACTGCAAATGCACTGCAAAACAAGTCAGTGCTTCTTTTATCCTTGGTGCTTCTTTTTTTCCACCTTGATGTCCCATTTACCTTTGACCAGCAGTGTCTGACAGTTTGGATTTATCAGAGGCACTCAGAGTAGAGCAGCTCTGTGTCACTGTGTCTTCCTGCCATCAAAGGAGCTGGGCGTAGAAGAAAACAGTTTCCAGGGCATTGTGACCATATTCAAGGCTGGCAGAGCACCAGTAGAGATCAAAACTAACAGGTCTTTTATTAAAAATGCTGTAGAACTGTGAAAAGCCATCTATTCTTTATGCACTAGCAACTCTGCTGTTGCTATATTGTGACACTGCTGCATAAATACTTTAAAATTATAAAAAGTAAATATTAAATCATTCTAACAAATATTTTCTTTTTGTGTGTCTGTGTTAATTAATGATTGCTGCTTGCCCTAATTTATTAAAGAAATAAATCATCTGACCCATTTGCAGGTGTTTCACCTTCAGCCTCAGTAGAAAACCCTTGTCTCTCCACAATAATTTGTGTGTGTCAGCTCCTCCTACCCCCTCCATGACAGAGGCTGCTCTTGTGGTAAATGTCTCTTCAGCGTGACTGGCTGCACTTTGTTAATTTACAGTGAATCAGTTTGTTACTCCTTCAATTGTGTAAGCTCTGAGGCACAGTCAGAGCACAGCAGGCAGTGGGCTATGCAGAAAGGTGGTTCCGAGCACGCAGTGGGAGCACTTAGGCTTAAAATGCTAATTTCTGCGAAATGTGAGCTGCTGACTCAGAGGCTAACAGCATCTACACAGTTTTATCTTTCACAGCTTTACAATTCTCTCTGACACACACATATTTTTTGAAATAGCAAAATTATTTTTTCAGCAAGTGTATTGCTCACAAAAATATGCTTATGCTTCACTGCCACTTCTTAAGAGATTAAATTTTTTTTACACTGTTAATCAGAATATTAACACATGGAAAATGTATGTGATTCAGTGACTCAGAAGGGTGCTATTGTGGATTATGAAATAATAAATGTGTGGGTGAAAATAGAGAGAAATGAAAAATACAATATTTAACTTTGGTGTATCCACTCTGTTGGGGATTGAAAATAATTCATAGGTTGTCAAAGCATTTAATATACCTGGATTATTATTTTTCATGCATGGTGCACTTAAATTCAAACTGTACTGTGACAGTCAGCTTAAACCAGATATATTAAGGGGGAGAGCACCCCTGAGAGTGAGTGTCTCTGTCCATTTTGTCACTGAAGGGGAGGGAACAGAGCTGGGGCACAGTGTAATCAGTGCTTGTGAGGCACAGGAGCATCATATCATCCAGAGAACTGTGGAAATGTGGAACGATTTGGGTTATAATGGACAACCAACCTGGTTCATCCTGAAGTTCAAGTCCAGGGATAGAGCTGACCAAGTTACACAGGAAATTGCCCAGGTGAATATTAAACCTCTCCAAGAACAGAGATTTAGAGATTTCACACCATTCCTTATTTGACTGCACTCATAGGGAGACTTTTTTTTTCCCTAATAACTAATAGGAATTTCCTGTGTTATAACTTGTGACTCTTGACTTCCATCCCAATATTGTGCACTTCTCAGAAGAATCTTACTCCATCTTCTCTACAGCATTCCAATGGATGAGACCATGTTAACTTTCACTTCTTAAGATTCCCTTAGCCTCCTCCTTTAAGAAGAAATCCAGTTTTCTCAATCTCTTGTTTGTGCTGTGTGCTACAGCCCTATCTTGGTTGTCCTGCATTAGACTCACTCTGATGTTCCCATGTGTTTCTTGTACTGGGGATCACAAAATGGACACAGGACTCCTGGATTCTAGAGTTGAGTAAAAATACTGGTGTTGGTTTAATTCAACATATGCAGCCAGAGACAGTGGCTACACTATCATGTTATCAAGTCTGCAGAAAAAAAAATTTAGTAGACACCAATATTCACTGTCCTTTGTCAACTTTCATATTGTACACTAGAGCCAGTTATCTGACTCTGCTAATAATTCTGTAGGCAAAGATGATCACCATTGGATATTTTTCTCACCTATGATATCCCAAATCGTCCTAAAGAATCTTAAAGATGCAGATAATGTGTACTTACACTTACAGTAACTTCATTTAGCTCATCACATCTCAAGTTAGACCAAATTTACATGAGTGGAAACACTACGGGAATCGAATCAGATTAGAGGAAATAATGTTTTCATATCTCAGAACACCTAATGGATGAAAGAGAGGAAACTTAAAAGTATCCACCTTTATAGCTGGAAAAGAGTAATCAATGACTGTAAAAACAGAAATTGTGGCATTAAATAGCCAAATGGGATTTTAGTCATGCAATAGCAGCTAAAACCCCAGTATAATAAAACAATTCCTGAAAAGGATTTGTGCAGGACAGGCAAGTTCAGCTGGAAAAGGGCCAACAGTAGAAACTGCATTTCAACTGAGTCAAGTACAAGTGACTTTGGAAATTGCTAGGAAGTATTTCTGTATGCAGTTACTTGCTTCCATTGATTTTCAAATATTGCATTGTGAGACATAATCTCAACAGGAAGGAAGGAAGGAAGGAAGGAACTGTAGTACCATTCAAAAAGGACTAAGGCCTAGGAAACTATGGTCAGTGACTGCTAGCAGTATAAACTTTGTTTGGTGGCAAGAGTCCTTTGTGGTCATTTAAAAAAAAAAAGGATTTTCTAGGAGCCTTCCACATCTCTTCATAACAGAACCATAGCAACCCCCACGCAAAGTATGTGAATGAACGTGTTGCTGAATGCCTGTTTTGTGGGGAATGGCTGGCAGTTTTGGAGCTGTGGCCCTGGCAACAATGATGCCTGAGTGTTTTCCTATAAGTACTGGAGTTGTCTCAGACTCTTGGAATGAAGGAGCAGAAAGGACCATTCTGATAATTTACCCTGACTGCCAGCATATTCCAGGCCATAGAACCTCCCTCAAGCCTTGCCTGCTTTAGACCCTTAAATTGTGCTTAAAAAAAGATGCTGATTTTAACATTTACGACACTACTGTGAAAACATGCTTGTGAGAAATAACCATCTTGACAATTCCATATAAGTTAGAAAAATCTGTGACCAGGCTATTAAAGACATCCCACGGCCTTTTCTTAGAGAAGAACCAAATAGCAAATAATACAAATAAACAAAACTAAAATAGAGGCTAGGCGAAATCTGTAGGAAATAATGGCACACACCCTTTATTAGAAATCCATCCACACTTAGAGAATACTAAAAGAAGTACAGCTGTAAAATATTAATGCTTGCTTTTGACATAGATGAAAAAACTAAACACAATGTTTTGGCTGAGAATCCTTAAACAAGAAAAAAGCCAGAGATCATTTGGATCTAAAAATAATTATAAAATTAAAAAAAAATTTCTTTTTTATTTTCTCCATTTATCTGGAGCAGTAATGAAATTGCTGAATGGAATTGACTGAAATAGGTGAAAAATCTTTAAATAATTTGTAAAACAAGTAGATATGATTTTGTAAGGTATACTAGTGAGACTCTACACCTGCAGCTAAAGGTGAATGATTAATGATCAACGTGGTAATTTCTCACTCTCTGGCTAGTTTGTTGGAGGTTTTATAAGACAGAAGGGACTAGTTTTATAAATAACGGCAGACTCAATATTTATAAAAAAACACAAACAAACAAAGAAATAAATGCCTTGGGTGTCTCAAATCCTCATGCAGAAGATTTGGAAGGAATTGTTCCAGAAGACAAAGGACTGCAGTGCAAGCCTGAAAGGAGGAGTTAATTTTCAAACTCAGCTTCTTCTTAAAGTTGAACTGGAGAATGTTTTGCATTAGCGTGATGTGACTTTCAGAGGTCAAATGCTTACAGTGACCACCATCTTAATTTATCTGGTCCTTGAAATAATCTTTTGCAAGGTTCAGATGTCAAATCTTGCATTTTTTCAAAGTCAACTCTCTTTAGGGAATAGAAGTTGTAGCATGGATTCTGTACACTTTTTGAGGATTTATCTTTAAGGAAGTATGAAGATAGTCATTTCTAGATCCTCTTTGATTTTGGGGACACCTCTAGGCAGTTCTCCCCTTCATCATATCACTATGGTTATGATTCTCTTCCAATTTTTGACAATACAAGGATGGGTTTTTTCACTTGGATTAGGACAAACACAAATTCTGTAAATCAGTTTATTTTCCCCACCACCTTGTTCTGATGCCACAGACTCCTCTGTCTATGCTTCATTTGTGGTGACATGCTGTTTTTCTTATTTTTTCCTCTATATTATTGGATCCTAAGGTACTATAAATTTAATTAAAAATAAAAAAAAAGCTATAAAACTTAAAATATTACTGAGATGCCCCACTTAAAATTTGAGGGTTTGGTAAATACAGAGAGCTCTTCTGCCTTTACTGCCTATGGCTTTCATGTTCATCAGCTGCAGAGAGCCATTTATTGCCTTGTAAACTTGCAGACAATTACCTTTCTGCTATTATACTGTCACATAAAATGGTTCTTCTTTATTCTTTCTCTCTGTGTCTCTTCTCAGTGTCATTATCACTTGACAGAAATGTCTCTCACTCTTGGGATGCCTATATTTCCATTGTTCCTATAGAGAATAAATTCTTTAAGAAAGAAATTAGAATTACAAACAGAAAACAAAATCAGAATTACTGGACAAAGAGAAGCATTAGCTATTTCAGAGTTTTATTAGTGGGACACTAAAAATAATGTTTATTTTAAAGTTGTTAAGTTAGCCTAATAAAACTAATCACAGTGACATCCATTCCCTGCATATAATCAGTCAAGCTCTCATGTAGCAATGTAGGTTATTTTGAATAAAACTAAAGAGTAAACACACAGGAAAACAGAGTAAATATGTAGATTATGTGCTGAAATCAAGTAGGACAAATCTGCTGGCATCTAGTGATTTAGCTTCACAAAAAATCCTGGTATTACTCTTTCTGAGCCTGTCTTGACAGGTCTGGGTTGCAATGACATGAAAAAGGGGACAATTCAGTCCACTAAAGAGAACTATGCTTCCTAAACATATAGTCAGTGGGCATTTTTTCAAATTTCTCCTTTGGAGTACACTTAAGGGTTTATAAAAGAACAAAGTAGTGACAAATGTGTTCTCTTGTCAGTTGCTTGGAAAATTGAGCTCTGTTCAGTGTTGTGAACAGAACAGAAAGAACACAGTGTGAGCAAGAACACCAAGACCTGAAAATCTCACTTTGATCTCTTTCTTAAGAACTAACCAGGAGCGCCGTGACATTCTGTAAGGAGGCTAGATATTTCAAAAGTTGCAGTTGTATATGATGGTGGCTTTACAAGCAATGGGAAAGGAGTCTCATTTGAAGTTCACAGCACTTTTTTCCTCTGATACTATGCAGTGCGAATCCTCTTTTCCTCAAAATGCTACTGGGGGCTCATAAACCAGGTCTATTGACAAGATCCTTTTATTTCTCCTCTTTTTCAAACCACATAATTACATGAATTAAGCTCTGTATATATCTCTAGCTATCTACAGGTTGTGGGTCAGGCCTTCTTTAACCCCAAATTTTATTTCTATTATCTAATCCCTTCATGCTGTCCTGTTCAATGCTGGACATTCTACAGTCTTCAGGAAAGAGAATTAAAAGATAATGAAAAAACACTGGAAGCTCTCATGTATGAGAGCTAGTAGGCAATATATATTTTGACAATATCAGGAATGGAGGATGGTAAAGAAAATAGGTACATAAACAGGTCTGTCTGCAAAGAGAAACAAAGGCAGTAGGCTTTAAATGATACCAGCTGAATGATACAATACAGTATATTTCTAAATGTTTGAGCCCAGTAAAGGAAAGAAAATGTGAACTGGAATTATTTTTAAGAACCCTTAATTTGTGGTCTTTCTTAAAGTCTTGGGAAATATTTTGAAGTGTTTTTTTTCCTTCAATCATTTTTTCTCCATATCCATTTTAAATGTCCTTTTTGATCTTTCAATTGTTCTTCATATGAAATTTGTGTTGCATACTCAGTTTCTGCATAAATGTTTTGTAAGTTAAGTTTTTTAAGAATTTGCACTTAAACCAAAGATAAAAGTGAGCTACACTGACAAAGAAATTACATCAAACAAAGCAAGCTGGCCTAATCTTAGGAAAAAATCTGTCATTATGGGCAGATTTAATTTGAATTATTGAAGTAGAATTGTTAGATATTAAAAAGACTCAAAGTGAAAAGTCATACTCATTATCATTTAACTGGAGTCTCCAATGTTACTATATTTTCACATGACATAAAGGCCCAGTTCCAATCTTTTATTTCTAACTTGGATTTACCCACCCTGCAAGAAATTACTTTTCAGATTAGCTTGAACTTTATTATGCATTTTATCATATTTTTTCCAAAAGTGTAACACCAAGTGAATCCCTAGGATTGTTTAGTGAAAGGGTTTTAGATAGCCTTCATCAAAAATTCTTATATAACTAAAGTCCATTAAACATTTTGCTTTATGTAGAATTTGAAATACTGTATAGAACTGCACTACTGAGTGTGAAATTCCATGAATAATTAGATAAATCTTTACAAAAAGTATTGTCTGCTGTGTTCCTTGAGTCTTAGCCCTTACAATCTGTCAATGCAGAATGGAAGTCTGAAAGACATTTCTGAGCACAGGAGAATTCACACTGCTTATGTAGACAACTTGATATGAACCAAGTGGATGGGTAGTCCATGCCATCTTCCAAATTTCTCTGTGAATAGAGTGTGACAAAATTATCATGCCATCCAGGGACAATCAAGATGAGTGCATCTGGAGTAATGCCACACGAAGCAGATATTCTAAGAATACTGCCAGTAGGCTATTCATAATTTGAAAAGACATCAGGTTTAGTATTTTAAAGAAGGAATTACCATAGCTTCCAGGCAACTGATGCTGTATCTTTGGGCTGCCATGCACAATCAAACTGGTGGTGACTCCATCACTTCCTCACTGTGCCTCTTAGCAGTGGATTCCACAATAATGTCCCACACACTTTAAGTGTAATTCTAACAGAACCTCTGCAAATTACATCTTTATGTGTTTTCTATAGTACACACAAAAATATAATATTAGGTAACTTTATTTATGATCTATTTATATTTTTTAAAATGTCTGTGTTGCGAATAGCACACATTGCTCGAAAGAGTTAAAATAACTGAAAAGCAAATTCTATAGTTTATATGAAGGTTCTGCAGACAGTAATTATTAAAAAAATATTCAAAACAATCACATCTCCTCACTCACAAACATCTTCTGGTACTTTGGCTATCCAAGAAGCCCTAATAGATTAATTGTTTTTAATCATATCTCAAATTTTAATTATTTATGGTTTTGTGTCCGTAAAATTGGGGTATTAAATTGCATTGTTCATAACATGATTCTTAAAAAATATTTTGTTCTCTGCAAAAGTGCTGAATTTGCCTGCCAAAATAATGAACAGAGTTTCCTAAAAGAACATATTATTTCTGCAGCCTGTGTTCTGTGTTTGGAGCCAAAAGATTTTCAGAAGTTGAAGGTTTGCTTTTGTCTAATAAAGCATTAAATAATTTTGATTCAGTTTATACCAGAAAAACATCTCTCCTCTCCATCCCCTGCCATGATACAACAGCTTCTATTACTTGTAGGGGCTTGTGGTAACAGCATCTGGGAGAAGACATCCTTATTGAAGTTTCTTGAAGAGGTTATTTGTGTGAGCAGATTACTAACATGTTTGACCACAAAATGAGGCACAAAGCAGTAATTCTGCCTCAACAAGAGGGTTGGACTACATGATCCCTGTGAAATATAGATGATTTATTACTTAAACTTCAGTGGTCTATGATGAAATTACCATTATCTTAATCCATGACATTTAATGAAGTAAAAAAAATATCCAAAACTCTTGCATTCCAAATTGTCAAGACATTTCTTGGCACACTAATATTGGGAATTTTTGACTAAGAGTAAACTATTTTTCAATCATGAATAGTTTAAAAAGCTGTTAACTCATGCACAAGTAATCTATAAATCTCTTACTCCCAGAATTTTCAACACTGCTTTCCTGTGCCCATTATATAAATGGGCGTGACTAGTCGTGACTGGATTTTGGCTGCTTTGCTTGCATTTGTAGTTTGTAAAACATTAATTTTGAGTCACTTGACATTTCTTATTTCAGTTTATCTATAAGTAACTTGTCTTTCCCCAGCAGATCCAAAAAACTTCATGGTTGTTCTTAGCAACTGACTAAAATGCACATGAGAATTTGTGAAAGAGTGCCAAGGAATGTTAGACAATAATTGTCAGTCTTGAGAAATGGTTCAGCAGAAAGATTAGGTGATATACAAAAGATGGGAAAAGTGTGAATTGTCCATTTAATCCTAATCTTAGAACACTGAAAATGTTCAGATGCATTAGAATGAGCAAACAGGCCTTGGAGATATGATATACACTAACATCTTCTGCAAGATATAATATTTCAGTGCATTGTTAGGAGTACATGGGCGAAGAAATTTGAAAGCAAAATTATTGTCGAAAATCTTACCAGCAAGCGATTATTTTATTATTTTAAAAGACAATAAAAATTGCAATTATCAAGTAACATGATCTCCTTTCCTGTACTAAAAAAATCTCTTTGTATTCCTGGAGACATTTGTGATGTGCACCGTTCTGCACTGTAATGCTGCAAGAAGTATGAAACTTCTCTGAGATCATAAAGCATTAAATACCTGCTCCTAGTGGTGAAACTGACTTACAGCACTGATGAGATATGCTTCAAATAGAATATTTATTTTTGAAAGAAAAGTGGTTTTACCTTCAGAAATTTTCCAGCAAACCAGTAAATAGTATAAAATTCTCAATACCATGTCCTCAAATTTTCAAGACGTATGTTACAGATATGAAGCAAGATATACAACAGATATTTTCTCGCCACACTCAGCATAATGAGTAGTAAAAATAAATCATGTTCCCACTATTGCTGGCATTTGTGTAATCATTATCAGCAGAACTGGTAATGAGACCAAAACTGCAAACATGATCCACGTAGAAAGATACCATCCAGCTGATCTCATGAATGTATATGCTTTTATCTTTTTTGAGGCTTAGGGAGATTTTAATCAAATCATATGTCTCTTTCAGTGATCTGAGGACTTAGAAATGTCTGTGTTACATCTACAATTGAAAATAAATTGAGGCATTGTATTTGTAATTCTAGACACCATGGTTATAACTCAGTCTTATTTCAATGGTACAGCTTAAACAGACACATTAGTGGCATGTGGCATACCAGTCACCAGAAGCAGAGATACCACAACTGAAGATTGCTGTGTGCACACATGCTTGGACAAAAATTATTTGAGATAACAAGAAAAATGCTGAATTATAAGTCTATTTGATATTTGAATGTTTCAAGTTATTGAGATTACTTTTTCTGGGTATTGTATGTAGAAGGGAATAAAGGGTTTTCAAAAGTTTTTTTTTTTCAGATACATTAGTTATAACTAATTTTCCACCTTAAGGAGGTTCCAGATAAACTAATACAGTCACTGTGGTTACCCTGAATTTTCAGTGATCAAAAGATCTTTGATCAAGGCAGGTTGTTCAACTGTGATTTGTAACCCAGAACACTGGTTGGTTCTTTGCAGATTCATATTTCTTACAAGCATTAGAAAACACATCGAAAATTTTTAACTTAACTATCACTGTCCCTTAAGTCTAAAGACTTCCTATGGCATAGATTGAAGATGCAAGAATGAAAAGATTTTTGGGAGCAATACTTTCAATTTAAAAAAAATCAGAAGTTACTGAGATATCATGATTAAATATTATCAATTTTCTGATATCTGGAATGTCAGAGACTTACCATTCTCAAAGTATCTGAAGAATTCTAAAATGCAAAGTCCAGGGTTTTTAAATTATGGAAACATGTTTTGACAACTATTTCAGATCTTATTTTTAGCTTCTGTTTTGGTTTTGGTGTTTGGTTTTTCTTGGTTTGGAGTTCTTGTCCCTTGGTCCCAGTCATTTGATGATGCTACAATGGTGGGCTTCTAATGGAAAATAAATGTATTTTTCAAACTGGGAAACACTAAGCCAGTGCAAAAAACAATAGGAAAATTTAACCCTCTTTTCACCATAATTTTTTATTGTCCCAGTAAAAATTCTTTTCTATCTGCTCCTCAGCATGGACACTTTACCTTGATGTGTGACAATCTTCATTGCAATGTAGCAAATGTGCATGAGTCTCTCACACAGTTTTGCAATTTATTGTGGGTAATTTGCTTTATCTTCTAGGTGAGTGCCTGAGACCATATTAGTGCTTCAAATTATGAGATGACTGACTATGGGTTTACATTTTAATTAATTTTTTTTAATTTCATAAATATTGTTTATTAAATTATGAAGCGTAGCTCTTTTAAACTGTTGGAGGAAGGTCTATTGATTCAATTGAGCTGTGTGATTCAAGAGCCTAAGGGGCAGATTCTGGTATATTTTCTCACCATTTCAACCTGTAAGCTAATTATTTTAATTAGCACTTCTAACAAATATGATCAATCTTCTTATTGGTACAATAAGAAGTCAGATTTTCACATTCAACCTTCAATTATGAAAATAGTGAATCTTTCCTTTCATGAAGTTATTTTGAATCAATAATCTTCATGTGCTTTCCATTATGAAAAAAAGTACACAAAAAAACAAGCAAAACCCCATGAAAAACAGATTAAAGAAAACAAAACCTGAGTTAAGGTTTTGCAAGTCATTAAAGCATAAATATGGTTCCTGATTCTTATTTCCATAGATGTGAAATAACACCCCAATTGTTCAGAAATAGGTATTCTAACTTACACATTTCAAGTGTTGAACCATGCTTTGATGTTTTAATACTGATATACATGATGCAAAAAGAAACAATAAAAATCCTGCTTTTGTGCACCAGTTCTTAAATAAGAAGAGCATGATGATTATGCTAAATATTTTGTCTGCTCCATCTTGCAGAGAGGGAAGGCAAAACCGGACAAAATTAGGTGTTATGAGCTCCGTGTTTGTCACAGGAGAAGTAGAATAAGAATGACAAAAAGAAATGCAAAATTGTAATATTGAGCTAAAGAATATTTTTTAAAGCAAATGCATTTAATTCTTACATTGCTCAGGCACTTTCTGAAAACACTAAGAATCAAAAAAATTTGCTGTTACATAGACATTCAAGCTTACCTAAGTAGAAAAAGTTCATCCACAACTAATGAAAATACTGTCCTATGTTCCTCATTCAGTCATTATTTTCTCATATGTATGACATGGGGGAAATTTCTCCTCAGTATGAGCAAGCAGTCTGGACTCAGATGAAATATTTAATCTGTGAATTTCACAAGAATAAAATAGATTGAACAAAAAATGTTTTGTGTGTTCAGGTTCAAACACCTAATTAGCCATCTCAAATGACATAAATTTAATATAGGCACAAGCATCTACATTCTTGGATTTTTTTAAGGGCAGGTTGAATAAAGCTTTGAGCAACCTGAACTAGTGAAAAGTGTTTGGTCATATGTTGGGGCACAAGACATGGGCACGTCTTGTTAGAGTTGGAGCAAGATAAACTTTAAGGTCCCTTTCAATGCAGGCCACTCTCTGATGATCCTGTGAATAACTGGCTTTGATTGTCCCACTATTCAAAGCCTCGATAAGTGTCTAGTACTATGTTTGAAGGCATCTGCAAATTTCAGTGATAAATAGAAATCATAGATGCTCTACCTTGAGATAGTGTTCCACATTTACCAATCCTAACAGCAATTGCCTTTCCAGGATATGCTTTGAAGACTAGGAAATTCTCCAATTACTGTAAAAAATGGAAAGCAGAGAAAGCTGGATTTAATGGGCCTGTGAAAGTTGAAAATTGAAGAATGCCCAGTACAGAGTTAATTAATTCATACACACAAAAACTAAAAAACATCTGAGACTAAACAACACATACCTAGGAAATGTCTGGTATACAACACACATCATAACCTAGAAGAGAGAAATAGGTGGGCAAAAGAACTATTATTAGATTCTTAATACTAAAATCCCATGATTGCTTGGTGTGTCCTGCAACTTGTGGAGCTTCTGCACAAATGTGACTGTTTTACAGACTAACAGATGGAAAATCTCCAAAAGATAGACATCAGAAGATGAGGAAACAAGAATTTATGCTACTTGTGAAAATCTAGTCTTCTTCTGGTGAAATCATCGCAGCCTATGGGACACTGGCCTATGGTCACGGAATGTGTCAGAGAAAAAAGCCTGAATGTTATCAGCCCAGGTAGACACTGGCAATCAAGAGCAGCTGTCTAGAAACAATAGGATAGCCACACTCCTCCAATTCTATTCCATATCCCACACAACGTACATCGGTTGTGTTTTCTCTTATTCCTTAGGCAGAAGAACAAATTATAGCTTTGGAGTGATTCTTCTGGTTTTCTGTTGATCAGCTGTCATATGGAGCTTAGAGGTGAGCCTATTAACCTGTAAGTGCATGGTATTATTTTCCTTCTGTCTGGAAGCAGGAAAAAGAATCTGTAGATTGTGGTTTTGGCAGTGAATATCTGTGGGGCTGAGTGAGGGGATTAAAAATTTTTTATGTATGATGCTGTTGACAGAATATTACATTTTCAACTCTCTATCCATATTATGCAATGGTTGCTCTTCTTAAGAGAGACACAGAGAAAAAGAAGATGTAAATGTAGTAGAAAAAGGTGCATTTTATCTTTTGGAAGACACAATAGCTTTACAAGAATTCTCAAGAAAACTGCAACATGCATGAGTCATTTTAAATATAAGTGGTAATTAAAGTAAGTAACAAAAAATATTAATAAAATTCTCTTTAAAAAAGAGGAAAGGAAATTATTTAATCCCTTCTGTTGCCCTGTGATGTCTCAGTGCCCAGCTGCATGAAGTGTGAGGGGTAGGTAAACATTAGCATAGAAGAGAAATAAGGTCATCCTACACAAGCTTGGAGAAAGGGCAGGTCACCCAGGGCAGCCACCCTGGATGCTGCAGATAGTCTTCTTCAACAATAGGAAAAAGAATGAAGTGGCCAAAAGAACTCTCTAGGGCCAAGTGTGCATTGTAAAGGCTAATTACCCAGCAGTGGCAAAACAGATAACGGCTGGAACACCCAAAGAGAATCCTCTTTGCTAAATATAGCCTCAATGCTGATGTTTTGTCATATCTGTTCATGACCCCTATCTCAAATCATAGTTTAGGTAAACACCATTCTACTCTTAAACTTTGCTTTGAGATAAGATTACTCCTGGGTAGCCTGACAAATGAAGAGGCATTGTATCCTGGTGGGGTGTGCCAGTTGTTTAAAGCAGGGCTCAGTACATAACTCCTCACTCTGTGCTGACCAGCTTGGTATATTTAGCCAGAATATCTGAAAAACTGAAAGACTTTTGTTGCCTTACATTTGT
The DNA here is from genome assembly GCA_039654755.1 of Calcarius lapponicus. Lineage (NCBI taxonomy): Eukaryota > Metazoa > Chordata > Aves > Passeriformes > Fringillidae > Calcarius > Calcarius lapponicus. Next base: position 8,411,412 of record CM077463.1, read on the forward strand.
AAGGCCTCACAGTATTTAGACTTTCTCAAGAAGAAGAGGTCTGTGAGCAATTTCTGACACTTTCTGGGATCTTCTAATTGAAATTTTTGGAACATCTCCAGATACTAGAGAAAAATATATGAACAGAAAGGAGGTTCAGTCAGATCCCAACATGAGTTAATGGAAATCACTAATAAGTCTAACAGTACCTGCTGTCATTTTCAAAAGCTCTACCCAGTGTGAAATCACCTATAATGAAGTACTGATTTAGTTCTTTTCAAATACATAATGTCTTTCTTGCCATATAAAATGGTTTTTGCTTTGCATATTTGTTTTTGAGGGTAGAAGAGTCATGCATTAAAAACTGTGTGATGTCAAAATCTTTGTAAGGAAAGAGGAAAAGAGTGAATGAATAGAGAGCAAAAAAGGATAAATTATTTAAGGGATAGAGCAAAGTTCAGCAGAGATTTTTATAGAGTTTAGTGCTAATATCAGGAACGATGTTTCTAGCTGGGGTGAGTGAGTAGGTAATGCAGATATGAACTGCATGCAACCTGTACTGAAAGTCTGAACTTTTCAGAAGGGTGACAGAAAAATGCATAAGAAAAAAGGCAACCAAGTTCCATTTGGCCTGAATCTTTGAGACTGAGAGTCAAACATAAACATAAGAAACTAAAACTTCTTAGTAAACATTCCTGTGCATTAAAGATGCATTCATTCAAATGATATATGCTTTAAACACATATAAGAATTTAAAATTAAGTTTTTATGTCTAGTTACTGCTAGAGACACATTTTTAAACCATTTAACTAATTATTAAAAAAAAAAAAAGGGAGAATTTATTTCATTATCTTACCTAGCCCTATCTCTTAAATTCTATGGTAGTCTGTCATCTCACGTGATATTTTCTTGTCCAGTACTATTAAAGAGAAAGTGCTGTACAAAGGCAGAGTTCTGTTTCCAAAGAACAGAATCCTTTTGTGTTAATTTAGATAAGGCAGGCTGTGAGTGAGCACATAGACATATTACAACAAATGCAAGATCCTAAGATTAGATAGCACATTAAAAAGTTTCCATTGTTTATTCAAAACTGATGTAGTTTACAGGGTGCAAGTGCTAGGTTGTTGCTTGATACGTTTTTCTTTCCAGTTCTACTGTGACAGACACCTTGTACGGGGTACAGATTTTGCAGATTTTTCCTATACTGAAGGGGATGGTCTGTTTGTTGGGGGTCTTTGAGCATATGCATTTGTGAAAATGAGGCATGGGTTCAAAGCAAAAGGTAACCTTCATGTTATTTTTTGGAGAGAGCAAAGAAACAGAAAGAGGAATCGCTTTGAGGGCAGGCCATGTAAACAAAAAGATAAATAACTATGTGGTATTTACTGTGCAGTCACTTTCCCTGTTATTGGACAAATAGGTCTGGGGTAAACTATTTGGAAAGTAAAGTTTACATGCTTTGGAGGTTACACAGTAATAGATGCTTCATGGTTTGCTGCAGCAAACCCCCTAAGGACAGTCTTGCTTATAAAATTGACTCAATTTCTATCTCAAGTAGCCAAAAAACTGAAAAAACGGGAAAACAGATTTAAATTTCTCACAGTCCATGCCTATGAAATGCCAGAACAAGCATAAAAAGTGATGAAGACATATTGACTATTTGGGGTTTATCAAAGGAGAAATTCTGATTTGTTGGAAGTGACAAGGGTATATACTTTGATTTGAACTATTCCAAACCTCCTCATAATGTTAGAAGCCCACTATTATGTCCAAGCAGTGTTTGGGACTCCTTGGGCACCTGGCTTTTGGGCAACAACCAGGATGGGGGAAGGCAATCTGCAGTTTCCCAGTCTGTGCAGCCTCAAGGCAGCTTTTCTGGAGTTCAGGACTTAGATTTGATGAAAATTAATAAAATCTGAGATATTTCAGACACAAAACATTTGGAGTTTTTATATATCAGCGCTTTTCAACAAAGCTACATTTCATAATAATGTACCAGATAAACTGTGTTGCCAAGAGCACTTCTTTCTCTTTGTTTCTTTGCTTCCCTTCTGCTTTTATTCTTCTTGAACTCCTTTATTTTATTGCTCCTCTTCTAGCCTTCCCTTCTTCCTGTGCTTTTAAAATCTGCTTAAAGCATTCTTATATCTCCCCAATCTCAAAACAGATCTTCTGTGTCATTTTGCCCTCAAACCCTCTATCTCCTCAGTGAGACTAAGCAGTCTCATAGTTGTCAAGCAATCTCTTATTTTTTTTACACAGAGGGAAAACATTGGTCAATGCCATGAAATAATTCCATATTACTGTTGATTCTACTGAAATAACAGCATTTTCCACCCTAAAAATGTCTACATTATTTATTTTTTAATCAAGTTTTTGACTGAATGCACCATTTTCAAATGAATTTGACTCAAGAGAAAATAACTTCAAGTTAAAGTCCAAATATGCAGTAGGTATTTAAGGAGAATGTCAAGTTTTGAGAGCACTTCCCTGATAGTAAGAAGCTTAATGGTAGAAGGTCAGCTGGAAGGAATAGGAGCAGTAATAAATTCAGGGTGTTTAGAAACAAAGACTTATCAGAATTATGATTTTTTTCCCTCAGCATTAAAGATGTCTTCACATAACGTGTAATTGATAAGTGATAATACATGACCTCAAAGATTGTTGTTTCAGAAAGAATTTTGTCACTGAAATACATCAGATATCTGGAACATTTACTAAATAAACTTTTATGTTTTACTGCTCTCCATGAATGGAGAAAATATCAAACTGAAATTTGCATCAGGAAACTAGTGCCTTTCTGTGAGAAAGGTTTCCCAAAAACCTTTTTAGATTTTTAGCATGCTTTTTGACTTGAAAAAATACTCCATTTAGTCACTGTTAAAATGCTGACTAACTTTCAGCATCTGCTCTTTTAACTTTAGGGCATTAATTCTGTTACAGCTGTGGTTAACTAACTGCAGTGAGCCACACGTGTGGTGTGTGATATACAATTACTCCAGGTAACACACATTTAACTGACACTTGAAGGAACTGGGTGTGCAGTCAGCTCTAGTTGAAGTGACTGAGATAAAAAGAGGGATTTTGCTAACGGACAATGTGTCTTGCCATTGCATGCACAATAACCAAAAGAAAGCAGTGAATGACTGTGTCCTCATAGAGCTGAATTAGAAGAGTAGGCAGACTCATTTGCTGTACATTGTGATATCTTTCTTATGTAGAGTTCTTCATGATATTGGTTATAATAGCTTTCCAATAGCTCAATATACCTGATTGCATGTGGGTAGGTTGTTTCAGGTAAGAACTGGTCACAGTTTCATTTCATGTCTTATTAAATAAATGTCCACATAACTGTAGTGAAAATGTTTTGGAAATTCTAAGTGCTGCCATGCAGGTCTATAAAAATATCTAGACAGAATTTTCCATGCTCAGAGAAGAATTCAGGAATTTCCAACACTTTATGAAGATATTATGAAGATAATGAAGCAAATTCTAGTTGAGAATATTAACACACGTGCCTCTGAAATAATAGCAAAAATTAGTTGTATGCTGCAGCTCTTAGAAATGCATTGGCCTAGCCACTCAGCTGCTGTCAGAAAAAGTAATCGAAGTTTATACCAAATTGCATTGAAAGCCTGTATTTTTATTGGTTTCCCATAATTTATTTTCTGTGTTATTGATTGTTGATATAAATGTGATTTTTTGAGAGTTGTTTTGACATCTCTCAATACATTGTTTTAATGTCATACTCATGTTTGGTGGGTGTTGTTGGTGATATATAGTTGATTTGGTTTTTTGTTTCACAGAGAAAATGTTAATAGTATTGGAAGACAGGGTTTTAAAAATACACTTATTGAAAGTAACGTCATTGGAAAATAGTGAGTAGTTGTCAAACAGAGAGATTAAAAATCCTATACAACAAGAAAAAAAAATTCTGAATCTCACAAAATAATGAAGAAAAGAAGTAGCACCTAAGACAGAGGCTGGGGGGTTGGGGAGAGAGAGGGCTGTACAAGGGCTACTACTGCAGCCACACTCAGAGAAATAAGCTGTAGCATGTACAAGGGGAATGATGAAAATGTTACATATTGTGTTAGCTTGCAGAAGCTTCTCTATTGCCCTGTTTACTTCTATATCTGAATTAAATATAGGAGTAGCTTGACAGATACTGTAGGTTAGAATTTCCTAAAAATACATCTGAAGCCCTAAAGGGGATGTCTGACAGCTTTTGGCATGGATAAAAACAACTGAGATTTTAAGTTCTGATGCATTTTGTGTTGTGAAAGCATGCTTACCATTGGCTGGTAGTGCAGACAGCTGCTTAAACCTGTCATGAACTGCCTTGATGAATTTACTGAAGTAGTATAAACCCAGATCTGGCCTTTACTGAGCTCCTGCCTTGCAATCAGTCCACCAACTATTGTTATATTGTGATTGCCAATAAATATAACACTTTTGAGTTCCTACATAGAAAGGCATATTTCTTTCCAGATATCTGGACTTTATTAAGCTAAAATAATACTTTCACAAGAGCCAACATATGATAAAATCAAACTATTTTACTCTCAGTATCAGTTTTACGCATAATGTACAATGTTTGACTTAAGGGAAGATACAAAATTAAGCTCAAGTATGTTGTTAATACTTCAGTTCCAAAAATGCAATTCAGTTTCATACATATATAACATACATAAAAAGCTAGAAATACCTAAAATTAATGAAAACATCCTTTCATAACCTGAAAATCCACTGTGTCTATGAAAACTATCCTAATCTGAGCACCTGTTTTCCACTCCTTTGCATTTTCAAGAGAAAGCACTCTTCTGATATGTTTACTCCTTTAATTTGTTTGATTTTTTTTTTTTTTTACAAAAGCACATTGCATCTGTAAAAGACTTCTCAAGATCAATAAATATTAGAAGTTTATTTTGTATTGTGTGGTAGTTGTGACTGATATAGGATTGATAACACGCAAAAAATTAGAGCATTCCTGACAAAGTCAAGGTGAAGAATTTCCTGTTCTCTTTTTGAATTCTTCCAAAAAAAAAGGCTTATGATAGGAGTTCTTCTTATTAAATCAGCATGTAAATATACTGGATTATTTATTGTGCAGGAATTGGGAATTGTTATGGCGTTTGTTTCATTGGCTTTTTATTGATAACAAAATGGTGTCCAGATTAAATATATTTCAACAAATAAAGTTGACTATATTGAATACCCTATTTGTAACTTTGCAAAAAGTACAAGGTTATACCTTTTTAAGATGCTTAATGATAATACAAATCTAAATAGATGTATTAGGAGCAATTAACTAATTCTATTTTCATATAAAATGCTGTATATCAAAACATACACTGTTACATTATTGTAGGTAAAAATGTGGGTAAATACTTTGTGGTGTTTTGAGGTTTTACTTTTTATTAAGATGTATCTCCATAAAATGTAATTTTTTTTTAATGCTAATGGTCATTTATACAATAATTATACCTCAGTTAGCAAGGAAGTGTTCATTCTCACCACTGCTATTGTCACGAGGGAAAGATATTACTCCCTCCATGAAATCAAATAACATACTTAATCCTATCAAATGAAAACATAGTGCAGTCTAAATCATTGGTCTGTTTAGAGATTGGGATATCAATTTCTATTCCATCATATTTATTGCAATAGCAGCAAGAAATATTTATGCAGGCAGCACATACAGTGATCAAAATCTGGGAGGAGATGAGCACAATTAATTACAACTGAAGTGTTATACTCTTGCATTCTAACACTGCATGCTTCTGCTCTCCTTTCTTGCTTTATTATTGCCATGTTCACTGCTTTCCTTTGTCTCTCAATCAAAGATTGACATTCAAAAGCATGACTATGCTGTAACAGATTGAAAGCCGATCTAGCCTGTGCCTTGGCTCCAACAGTACCCAGTAGCAAGGACTGTGTTTATTTCTGCTTCCAAGAATTTATGGCTCCCCCATGTTTGGAGCCAGAGGTGGTTTGTGTTTAGTACTCCCAGTGGATTTTCTCTCTGATTAAGCTATCTAATCACCTTCTGGATCCATGTAAACTTTTCCCATCTATTATTTCCCCAAACAAGGAATTCCAAAATTGAATTCTCTCTCAGAAAAAAAAAAAAAAATTAAGAAAAAAAAAGTCTTTTTTTTGGCCCTGACATCATTTTTTCACTTGGTATCTCCTGTATGAAAGAAATACAAGACAAGTAATATGCTTTGTGGCTTCTAGACCATTCCTTACCACATGATAACAAAACAAACTTCAATTAAACAAATGTGAACACAAGACAGAATGAACTTTCTACTGCCCTCTGATGGGAAAATAACAACCATGTGTCTTCTGTCACTTGGGTTATTGACAAAACATGATTTACCCAAAAGCTAGTATTTAACACTCACAGCTAAATGTTTACTAAATTAACTTGTTCTGCTTTTTTTTTTTTTTTTTGCCCAAAAATTTTCAAATTTTTCCACTTCACTTTTGATAGAGCAATGCCTGCAATCCAGACATCTTTGGAAAGAAAAAAAATCACAGAATATCTATGAAAATATGCAAGAATGCCCAAAGTTTTCCCAATATAGGAACAAGTAAATGTCATTTGAAAATATGCAGATGAACTGATTTATTTGTCATTCATTCTTCCTAAGTGATCATTATTCCTTATTCTAAACATTTTGGTGAGTCAGAAAACAACAGGACAAAGAACAGCTGAGGTTCCCAGCTAAGTAATAGGAATAACAAAACCCTAAAAGCAAATAATAAAAAACTTAATAAACAAAAACTTTCACTGTGAAACCAAGCAGAGGGCATGAATGAATGCTCAAAGATCTGACTAATTAATCAGATCAATTACTTTGTGAACAAAAAAATCACATAATAAATTACTATCTGGTTGAAGGGTTTTTTTGTTTGATTTTCTGTTGTGTTTTGTTTGTTTGTTATAGCTTTTAGTTTTTAAAATTACCTGTTGAGTTTTTCTCTTTTGCTTATTATTTTCTTCTGATTTGTGTTTGCTTAAAAATGTTCTTGACACTTATAATTTCTTTTAACACATCTAAATGGCATTTTTTTCTTTAAAAAAATGCCCGTGTATGTTGTATTTCTGAACCACCAAACTATTTTTCCTTTCTGGAAAATAGATAGGAGGTTTGGTGGTTTCTTTTCTCTAAACATAAAGCCCTATGTTTTAGCAAATACAGAAGAACATAACTTACAAGTTGAACATGGGAAATCACCTGTCATAACTTCATCACCACTAGACCCCAGGGAATCAATGTCTTAAAGTCAATAACAGTGTTCTAATTAAAAGCATAAAGCACCATCATGAGAGTGTGTGGGGGAACCTTTACAAGGAAGCCTCAAGTTGGCTGGTGTGATCCTGATATGGCTAATTGCACTGTGACTTGCCTTTATGTGCTTATGTAAATAGCCCTGGCTTCTGCAGAGAGCTCCCAGGCTGCCCCTGCCAGGAGAGAGCCCTTTCCCCAGGGGCTTTCTCTTTGTGAAACACCAGCTGCTCCGAGTTTGGCATTGTTGGTCCTTATCGCCTGTGGCAAAGAGGGGGAAAAATTAATGAGGAAAAACTGCCCGATTTTATCTTTTTTGTTTTAATAGAACCTTGTTCCTTGTGCCCCTGTTTCTCTAAACTGAAGCTTTAGGGGCCTACAGGACACTTTATTTCTCTATTATTAGTGCATATAAAGATAAGGTTCTAGCTCTGAGTATTTCTGCAGTGGGTAGTGCTCTATTCACAGGCACTCTCCAAATGTGTTCAAACATTGCTATTTACACTTTTACCTCTTCTGAAATCCCGGCACTTAATCCAATTGCTTTCTGTTTTCTGCTACTTAAAATGCAAAGGAAAAACTGATAAAGAGAAAACATTTAAATTCAGGAACTTCCTCCACTTCAGAAGCACGCAAGCAAATGTTAATATGGCATGAAATGTACACTTGTGAAATGTTAAGTTTACTGTTAATAAGCTCGTGAAGAAAATGTAATTACATCTGATGATGCCCTGGTTATTGTGAAATTAAAAAAGGAAATAAACAACCCTCAACTTGATCCTATGCAAAATTACAGCTCTTTCTTACCATCTCTGTATTAGCCAGTTATGGGGGGGGGGGGGGGGGGGGGGGATGCTGTAAAGAAAGGGATTAAGTATATATTTATTTTCTTCAAAGTCTCATTCATTATATTTCTGCTATAGTGTTCTTCATGCACTTCAGGCCCAAAGTGGCAAATCAATGTTGTGCAGCTGGCAATGTGGAATTCCTCTTTTTAGGGCTTTTAGTTGTGTTACAGCAAGACCTGGGTTATTTAATTCATAGTATGAAAGAGAACTAGCCCAAATGATCAAGCCTATGATTTCTAAAAGTTAATTGATATAATGCTATTTTATTAAATCTAATGATGAAAATAAGAATGAAACATGATTACACATTAAAGCTCTGCTGTTCTTGATCTTGTAAGAAAAGCAATACCAGTACTTTGTAGAAATAATAAATAAGAAAGTCACATGTGAAAAGTTATTGTTTCTTTTTCTACTATATCTTTTTTTTTCTGTCCAGATGTCTTCTGCATTCTGTGTTATGCACAGGGATTTACATGATCACATTCTGTAGAACTGTTTATTGAAGCAGAGAAGAATCTGGCTGTTCATGTCATTATTTTCACACTTTTCCCTGGTCTCTGTAAACCTTCTTTAAAACTAACCTCTAAAAAGTCATTTTGCAGGAAAAGAGAGAGCGTAGTGAAAAGAGCCAAGTATTTGCATGAGGTAAACTGGTAACACTTCATCAAAATGGCATTATGCACCATTTCAGTGATTGAACTAGGAATAGTGGTTCCACAATATCAACCTGCACATATTTGCTACAGAAATATTTGCATTTGCTACTCTAATTATTTAGTGACAGGTTTTAAATGCTTTGTCAAAAGGAGGGGACTGTGTATGGAGTTTGTTCTAAATTTGACTGAGGAGCCTTGGAAAGATTTGTAAAGATAATGGTATGCATGATCCAAATGGTAACAATGATTGTACTATGCTTTTTCTTTTTCAGTGATTTGGTCTTCAGCTTTGCTGTATTTGTAACAGGGATCTACAACCTTTGAGATTGAGATGTACATGTCACCTTCCTTTGATAGGACCAAGCAGAGAAGTGCAACAAGAAGTCTCAGTGTAACACTGACATTGTACTTCTAACTAAAACATTTCCCTTTTGCAGCTCAGCTGGACTTTTTCTACTTTCCACAATGTTCATGCTTAAGTAATAAAATGAAATATCTTAACCAGCACTTTTTTTTCATCTATAAGGGACAGTTTCCCTATTAAGGTATTTTTTTTCAGGAGCATTACTTGTAAAAAAACAATGAATCAGAATAAAAAGCTTTGATTTGCTATTGCTTTGTTTAATAGATAAATAAGTCTGTAACAGCCTCTCCAAAAGAAATGCAAAACCTGTAAGCACTTTTATTTCTTTCTTTAGCAATTCAGTAGCAGATGACCAGACAAACACATTGGTTAGTTGTGCCTTAGCCTGTAGTTGGAAAAAGAAAATATGATATTTTTAATGGTTTTCAAAAAAAGGGTGTATTTATTTCATCAGACACTTGAACATTCTTAGTGTCACTTTCTTAAAAAGAGATCACAGAACTGGAGACAAATAAAAACAAATATTATGTCAGACTTATTTGCTTTTAGGTTTTCACTCTTTAAAATTAGTGTTTTTTACCTGTCCTTCACAACCCCAATATTTACTTTATAAGTAAATACTCCAGTGCTTAAATAATATACACTGACCCTTTGATCAATGCCAACTAATAAAGGATTTAAACTCTTCATAATTGCTGGTATCTATTTTATTCAGAAAAGGCATAAACACACAAAGACTATTTTTCTACCAGTTCAAGCAGAGAATGGAATATGGTAATGGTGGGGTTTTTTTGGTGATTTTACACTGACTTCAAGGGAACTCTAGAAGGTTAAATGGCTATAAAGTCTGTCAGGAAAAATCACTGTCCAGGTTTTTTGGTGGATTTTTTTTTTAATAATTATACTTTAGAGTATGTTTCTGCAAATTGGTAGTCTTCATTGTGTAACAATAGCAGGTAATATAGTTTTTTGTATAGGTAGTGAAAAATTGCACATTGCACCTCATGAAACCATGTTTTAAATATGGGAAGCTCGGCAATAAGATTGTCAGCAATGGTTTTTTACCTTACCAGTACTGAAACAGAGGCACTAAGAAAACCACACCTGTCAAGAATGGGATGCCACATAAGCAGAAGGAAATTTGTTTTCTATCAACTTAGAGTCTTTTTGTTTTGCTTAGATATTACCATGTTAAAAAATTGGAATTAAATAACTAAATATAGGAAAATAGATCACTGACCTCCTAAAGATGAAACACCACATGATTAATAAGAGGTCCATTCAGACTCAAATTGGTGGTGATATAAAAACGAACTTATTAGGACCCAAATGGTGACTTGCAACTTCAGAGAATTCAAACAATTAATAGAGTATTTTCTTGACTTTTTATTTTTTCATGTTTCCTTTCTGTTGTGGAAAGTTATGAAAGGAAAAAATGCAGTAAAATAATATAACACTTATGAGAGAGACAAATAATAGAAGACTTCATGATAATAGGTGATGAAATTGTGTAGATCACTAAACTTCCAATATACTCATTCTTTTCATAATAGAAGGCAATAATTCTACCATTGGATGAAAACCAAAGGGGGAGTGTTTATTGATTTAGGCTCCTGAGCCAAAGGTCTTGAAATGTATTAGCCTCAGTCTTAGTTAGCAGCAGTCCTGAGTTAGAAAGAATAACCCCTTGTAATTATGTCTATAGTGACATCTTAAATGAAAGTCATGTTCCATTAATTATGAGAGAAAACTTTGAAAAATTATACATATTATTAATAACTTTAAAGTGAATTTTTAAAAACATACATTTAGATAATCCTGACTTTTTTTTTCTCTTATTTACACCGTTCATCTTTCTCCAGTCTGACCTCAGAGGCTTCTGACTATCTTCAACAAATTGTTGATAACTGTATGTATTTGCATACCTAGATTTAGCTGGGCCTTTGTCCCTTACATTTGAAAGCTGCATACAGATATACATAGTCAGCTCATAGCAAATTGTAGAAAAGAATGAGAAATATCTAGTTATAAATCCATAATTATACAGTGTCCCTGTACACTAATTGGATCAGACATTCACAGTGCATAACTCGGATAATTATCTTACACACTGCCTGCATAGGTAGAAATGTGTGATACAAACCTTTAACTATCAGTCATTAAAAATCAAAATGCCTGCTCTCCAGAAAAAAAAAAGACTAATTTAATAGAAATTAATTCTGAAAGCCTGCGAATGTCTTCTAGAAAGAGTTTTCTTGACTTAAAAGTTCCTTCTACTTCATACAATAAATTGAGCTGAGGTAACCACTGTTACTGATATCAGTTCTTCTGTTATAGATATGTAGGGATAATGCACTCAGTCCTTTGTGCAGTCAGAACTGGAACTACTTGTTTTCCTTGTATGTTTTTAAGGACATATGAGGTGATAGTGTTGGAGGGGAAATGAGCAGGAAGGAGGCTGCAGCCCTACAAAAAGGCTAAAATTAGCCCTCTGTTGAGTGGTAGCATAGGATAGAACTCAGTATTTGTTGTCCCATACAGTTTTTTCACAAAAAAAATCCTACTGAATGTACCCACCATGCATACAAATCTACTGGGTTGAACCATGAGTGTAGCATCTGAGTTGCCGACACTGAAGTATTTCTCTTCCTAAATCTGTGAAATACTAGGTATAAATGCACAAAAATACTTAAACTTTTCTAAGCAAAACCCAAACTCTTTGGGAGATTAAGAACCTAAATTCAGAGATTATGACACTCAAAAACATATTTCTTGGCTTTCTATGATAGAATAATTACACCAGTGAACAAGATAAAATCTAGGAATATCATCTTTCTGGGCTTCTGTAAGATCTTTCTTGCAGCCTCCTGCAACATCCTTTTCTGTAAATTGCAGAGAAATGTGTTTGATATGTGGGTAGTTTGGAGGATAAGGAAATGGTTGGACAGTTTTGTCCAAAGGATAGTGGTAGGCAAGAATTGTTAGTAACATTCCCATTTATGGTACTCATATATTCACCTCAGACAGCACTTCTCATTTATATTTGCCATTGGCCAAATGTCAATATAGCTCCCTGTGCAGCAATCTGGCTTTCTGGATCTGGTATGTAAGCATCTGTCTCTCCCTGTGGGAGCAGCTGTATGGATTCCACCACATGTCAGGATTCTTGTAAGTTATGCATTGCAACAATATACCTAGAACCCATTTGTAGATATAGCCCTAAGTCACTTGTTCAAAGTCATGTCAAATTTGTAGCAGAGCAAGAAGTCTGGTTCATATTACAATACCCAAAATATTCTATTAATGATGAGTCCATCCTCTTGTCCTCTTACTAAACTTTTTCCCCAAACAAGCAGTAAGATGAAACAAAATTGTTCAATGCTCTCAGGCACGTGGTTTGATTCTTGGGATGTCCTGCACAGGGCCAGGAGTTGGATTCAATGATCCTGATAGGTCCCTTCCAAGTCAACATATTTTATGGTTCTAGAATAAAATCCTTAGGCTATTTCTCTCACAACTTTAAAAAAAGACGAGAGTTTTGTTGAGGATGTGTGGATTGTTGAATTACCAGGCAACTGAAATATCACAAAGACAAATATTTGGGCTGTTGATTTGCATCCATTTTTATTGGTTTTCTTTAAGTATTTTTATTCCTGTCATGAAGTTTTTCACTAACTGTAATTCAAAGAATCATTGCAGTGTGGAGGCACTACAACAGAGATGCTGGATAAGTCCAGTTGCTGTTCAATACTCATTTTAGCTTTTACCAAAATATCAGCTATATTAACATTAATGAAGGTCTTGTCTACTAATTTACTTCTTGAGGGTTTTGCCTTGCAAACTGTAGCTGTTTATGTGAAGAATTCCAAGACGTATTTCAATTGATTGTTGTCATAACGAGGTGAGAATCACAGAAGTGAATCTTACATCTGTAATTTCCCAAAGAGCGACTTAGTCCGCTTTGCATAGATCAACGATACAGCCTTAATATCTTCAGGCTCCTCTTCTCCAAGTGACCTCTGCTACTCCTTGCATGGCTTCCACTCAAGGCTCTTTACCATATCTGTAGCCCTCTGGACACTCCCTAATATATCTTATGTTGTGATCCAAGACTGCATTGACTCTGACACAGACTGGAGTGGGACAGTCACCTCCCTTGACAAGCTGGCAATTCTGTGCTTAATCCAGCATGGTGAAAAACAGTCTTTTCTCTCACAATTTTTAAAGTGTCTTGTTTGCAAAAGCCTATGTGCAATACTTGTTTGATTTCTTCCATCATGCAGATTTATGAATATCCATACAAATATATTCACATGTAAGTCTCAATTGCTGCTTTAAATTTCCTTCAGGTTGTCCTGTTGCTGTTTGTTGTAGTTGATTGTTTGTTTGTTTTTCTCTTTTATTGTCTTTTAATCCAAGAAACAATATACCACAGCGGACATAGAATTTCCTGGTCTCTCATATTTCTTAAATAGTACTATAAGGGCAACTTGCTAATTTTTTTCTTCATCAATGAATGATTAAATAAGGGTGAAAATTAAAAACTAAGTAAAATAAAAGACCTGTGAGAACTCCGGAGCACCCAAAGTTGGCACATCATTATTCAGGCCATTGTTAAACAGTGCTGTAGCTTCCAATCTGAGAAAAAACAGTGGTAGTGCTGAACAACATCAAGGGCCCATTGTCTTAGCCACTTATTTCCTCATGTTCCTTTAATAACTGAACTGTTCAAAGATCACAGGCCGCTGCAAAACAAGCACACATTACAGAAAGAGACATAACCTATGCCAATATAATTCTAATTCAAACAATTAAATACCTGTCCCTGGCAGTCCAATTGTAATGCTCAGTCAGAGAATGAAGAGCATCGCAGTTGGCTCAGACTCATATGAAAACAGGCAGATTGATTGGTCCTGCTGTCCTGTCTATGTTAGCAATCATGCTTCTCTGGCCCCACTTCCCATGCATGTGAAATATAAATAGTTTAGAGGGACACTTTATAGAGAAATACTGTGGCTCTCAGTAAATACAGCTAGGGTGAACAGACCACTTCTGCATTTCCTCTGGTAAGGTATTAGGTTTGGTATGTGTCAGTTGAGAATATAGCTGCAACTGTCACCTCAGAACATTGGGTGAAAGCGAATAACTTTTGTGTGCTGTAATATGAGGGTATCAGTTGTATAGAAATAGCTAAATAGTTAACACTAGTGAAATATAACATTGCACATTAAAGAGAACATAAAGTCATATATGACAAATAAATTACTTCCCCCAGGAAGTATATTAGATTTTTTTTCCTGTGAACTAAAATGTTACAGATGGTAAAAGTGTAAAAGAAGGGGTTTGGATTGATAAGACCATATCTTAAGTGTTAACTGAAGTATTTGTATTGGACTTCACTATGGAAATGGCACTTTCTAAAATTGAACTTAATTTTATTGTCTTAAGGGTATCTTTTAAAGTTTGAAGTGTTAAATGTAGAACAATTTGTTAAATGAAGTATACAATGTTACTATGACTACGCTGTATTCATTCAAAAGTTTCAAAAGAAATTCAGATATGATAGTATGGACTTAATGAATGAAGCATTACTTAATGTCTCAATGTCAAAAGGACAGAAGAAAAAAGATACTTTGATTTTTTTTAATTTCCTTTTAGAAGAATATAGAAAACTGCAGGCTTTGATTTCCATAATGTGACAATTAACAAGCAATAAAAAATGTTAGGAGGCTCAGGTGAAGCATATAATAAGGAAGAGTGAGTTTACCTTTTTTAGAAAGAATAGTGATTGCTATTGCACAAGTAGTTTATCCATTCTCTTTAATTCAGTGTAAAAGAGACATAGAGCACGTGTCATTTTGGGGTGCAATGGGGTATTCTGCTCAGGTTTTGGTTGCTTCTCTCAGGCTTTTCACAAATCCTGTCTCATGACTGCTAGGCCTGTACACTTGTCTGGGGTCTCCCTGCCTGTCTACGGGATCTCTGATGGACTTGGCTGCATTTATATGAGTGCATCCAGCCTTTACTGCTCAGGAGAAATTCAAGTAAAATGAGACAGACATTCAACATAAAGTGGGGAAGGCAAAGGAGGACAATCCATTCCTTTCAAAACATTTTTTTGACTTATTGACACAATACACCACCCACCTAATTTTTAAACTGAGCAATATGGTGCAATTTAAGAGATATTTTTGAGGATTGATTAGTGTCATTGTACCTCCCTGTACCTCTAGAATTGGTATGGTGACACAAAGCAAAGCAAGGATGATTTAGAAGTAAAGGAGCGTGGAACCTTAGTCACAAATCCTGCGCATGTTATTTGGTCTACAGGATGGCTAAGAAAATAAGTCTGTGAACATTATTTTTGAAGATGTGGAGGCTGATAATCAAATAGTTGATTGCAAATCATCCTCTCTTGAAACCTGTATTCATTTTATCTTTAAAAATAGGGATATTAAAAGTATTGTTTACACCATATTTTAGAAATAAATTTCAAACCATATATTCATATGACAAAAAAGAGGAGGATATTTATGGACTCATAGCCCTTTAAATATTACACTATGTCACATCTCAGAAGTGTAAGGCACAGCAGTGCTCCAATGAGCTTTCAGACAGATTTCCATATCTTAACACAACTCTATTTCCTTGATGTAAATTGGTGAACTGAACTAGCTGCTACTAAATAACATTAAAATCCAGCTATTTTTCTCAGAGAAACATTTAGGAGTTACTAATTGTTCATTCTAGAAATAATCAGGCTTTGAGCAAATACATGTCCATGTGTTAGTGACAACCATTAATTATACTTGTCCTTTTTACTTGGTCAGAAAAGAGAAAATTAAACCCAAGGGTGACCAAGGACTTTATTCTCCAGTTGTGTATGTCATATAGTCATTTTCAACTCTGCAAGGTTAAAGAGGTTTCTGATAGTTTTTTAAACTAATTTTGCATTTTATTGCTTTATATGAATACAAAAGAGAGACAGCCCTTAGCACCTTAGCATCCTTGTGTTTTTCCTCTTCTGTTCTTTTTTTTTATTTTCTTTTTGTAATGTGTGGAACTTAAAAGGAGCTTGTGAAGCTTTAACTTTTTTCTTACCATGGCAAATCTGATGGAATGGAAGCAACACGATATGCAAAGTAATGAAAAAATTTGGGGGATAATTTCTTCAGGTGTGGACTGTCTGACCCAGGAACCTGACAGATATCGCTGCAGAATTATTAACAGTCACTCAGGCCTCCAGGTGGAATTAAGGAGGCAGGAATGGCCACGCATTTCAATCTGTGCAGTTAACCTACTTAGATTAGAATCTATTATTTATGGTGATTATCAACCACTGCAGCTCTTGTAAATGGCAGTAGGTCAGTGCTTTGATAATAATTAAAGTATTCATTATAGGATAAAAGCGGAGGTCAGCTTCACTCCTGTCTTTTGAAACAGAATTGAACATAAGGAATAACAAGACTGAAGAAATTATTGCCAGAAAGAACCAACATAATTTTTTTTTCATCTTCTTTATTCTGAAGCTGTGTTTTCACATCTTTCTATATTCATGGTGGCAGTAAAGCTAAAAGGTCCCTAATGCCTTCTTTTAAGGAGTTCATTAGAAAGCTGTTAGTGAAGTTTTGTGTATTTTTATTACTACTGCACTCTGGAATGAGACACACAATACCTACAGGAGTCTGAAAAATGGGAGGAAATCATGCATGCAAAGCATATAAACTTGCACTGTTTTCTGTCTTTTTTTATTGCACTGCATGATAAAACCCCTTGTTGTTTGAGCATATACACTACTTTATTCTTTAATAATGTAACTTAAATGTCATAGATACCTTACAAAGCTTATGTTTATGAAATTTATTAGACAGTGGTATGGTAAATGACTCTTAGGGGATTTGGATATTGCTGAACATTGGAAAAACCATAGGTAGGACTAGCAGATTTTCTGCTATTTACCTACTGAACTAAATCAACCTGAAGAAATACCATATTTAGAAATTTAAAAGAAGAAGGGAAAATGTTTGCTTTTTACTGCGTAAAATGTCTGTTAGGATTTATAAATCTTCTTGATGTTGTTAAAAAGCCATCAAATTTTAATGGAATTAATTTTAGCCAGTGACAGTGTCCTTTTTTCATAAAATCTAGACATCAAAAGATACTTCTGCATATACATCAGAGAAGTATAAAGACCTGCCAGTCCAGAAAAAGTACATAATGTTTATAAATATTAATGTTAAGAAGGAATAAGAAAAATAAGAATAACTTGTATCATGTACAAATGTTTAATTCTTTCTTTATTCTCGGATATAAGAATTGTACTGGTTTGAGAGCCAAATTTTTTAATTCGGACAAAATTGTGAGTATGAGAGTCACAGGTCAGTTTATCCCATATGTAAAAACATATTTAGCTCTCCCCACCTGAGCACCAACATCCTTCTCAGATTTCTAGTTGTATGGAACTGTGGAAAATAAGAGCTAACTACTTGCTTTTCTTCACAAAGAAGAATGGAGAATGGACAAAATCTCCACAGAATCACCTTGCACATACCTCTGGGAAGATGAAACTGATTTTGATCAAGTTCCTCTGCCAGAATAAAATTATTGATATTTTGAAAAACTGTTCCTTTCATGAGATGTAAAATGGCCTCCTCCATCTGTGTTTTGTTTCAATGTCCTCTAAAGATTGGAAGTAAGCCTTTTGTTGCTATCTGGGCACACATATTCCATGTCAAGACAAGAACTTACTGATTGTATAGCCACCCATTAAAAAAAAATCAGGAAATATCTTCAAAATGAATCCAAATATATGTTATTTTTATTTGTTTTCCAAAATTTCAATAATTATTTTGCATAAAATTCCTGCCTTCCTTTCCTAAGAAAACTCAACATATTTTGTAGCAGATGGCTTTAGGACTGCGCTGCAATTTAAAGGAAGGGAAAAGGAAAAGAGAAAAACTGTTAGATTTTTAAATTTGAAAATGTAGACAGAAAATGTAGATAGAATACATTTACAATGGCTTCCTCAAAACGTTTGAATAAGGATTAAAATCTTTTTGTACAGACTAGAGTTTCCAATACATTTATAACATATTTCAAGTTGATGTTGTGGTTGTGTTTTCCAGTAATGTTATTTGACTTCTAAATGAATTCTTTTACAGATTCTGATTTGTCATTAACAGAAAATGCTGATTCACTCTGTATGAAGCATCAGATTCTGAAAATTGCTAAAATAAATAGGTTGGCATGGTGAATGAAGATAGACAAGCATTAACAATATCCTTAAATTTGAATGCCGTTCCCAGGAATTTTAGTATAGTCTTAAGTCACTTTTCATTTTAAATGGAGTTGTTATAATTATTTTTCCAAAGAAATAGTATTGGAGAAAGGCAAGCTCAAAAAGCAACTCATTACTAGCCCTCCTAATCATCATGGGATGGTTCCTTATACTTTCTCTTTACAGATCATAAAAGGATTCTTATTTAAGTAATTAATCAGACAAAATTTGATTTCAATCTTCCACTTGTTCATAGTTAGATTAAAAAATTGGTTATTTGATACTAAAATTATTTTATAAGGCATCTAACACCTTACATGTAATAAACAGAAAGGATGGGAATGGTCTACTGTTTTTCTTTCCCAAAACTTTCTGTTGCATTACATTCTTTTCATTTTACTTTCCAAGCCTTCTCTTTGCCAGTCTGTAGAGTCAAAAATCTCTCAGCTTCTCCATGTAGCTCAGATCCTCCAGTCCCTTAATCATCTTCACAGCCCTTCGGAACTTGTTCCAGCCTGTCCACGTCTCTCTTGTACGTGAGTCCCTCACTGGACACAGTGTCTCAGACATGTCTCACAAGTGCTGAGTCAAGGAGAAGAATCCTCTCCCCAGACGTTAGCACTGCTCTGCCTAGCAGAGCTCAAGAGCATGGGGGTCTCTTTGTTATTGTCTTTGACCTATTTGATCACTTTCCCTAACGTCTTCAGTATCACCCAGGCACCCTCCCATTCTGTTGCTTCTCTTCCCTGTATCCCTTTTTTCTTCTGTTACCTTTCTACTTCAGCACTTCTCCTGCTTTTGTATTTCTACGGAACTCCCTGTGCAAAGAAAAATGGACAAAGTATATTCTTCTGTTGATTTTGGCTCAAGCATTTTATTTAGGAACACAGACTGTTAGTCAGTTTTCTCTTCCCCCTGCTCTGCCTGGTCTGGAACCTGGAAAGAGGCCCACGTGGAGCTGTATGTGACAACCCAACTCAATGCCTACAGAAGAGGAGTTATGTGCCAAGCTCGGTCTCCCTTATATCCAAGTTTAAGGACATTGGAGTCATTACACTTTTACATTTACGCCAAAATGAATCAGCCAATTAGTCACATTTTGTTTAGAGTGAAATTCAAATTAGTCTTCACTGAAGTCACCAGAATAGTGTTGTGTTGCAACTGCCAGTATGCAGTGTTCATGAGTCATGTTACAAATGTTATGAAATAAGCTAAAAATTACGCTTTTAAAAATAGTGCATGTAGAGATTTATTTAGTTTTGTTATTTTTTGTTTTCTCCATGACTCCTAAACCTTCATTTTCAAGTTTTCTTAAATTTATCTCTGAAGACTAAACCCAGACTATTTTTACTTTAAAATTATAGACTCTGTTATATTCAAGTAGCTGCAGTGTCCAGTTTTCCAAAGGGTATGTGATTATCAAGAGGTTTGGTAATTTTGCCACAAGGCTTTATTCCTATGAGTACTCTGAAAGTCCAAAAGCAAAGCATAAAACCAGTACTCATTAAGTCTTTAGTAGCCCATATTTCTTTTTCTGTATTGTTTTACTGAACACGTATTTTGCTGTCCTTAACTTTGGCCATGTTACTATAAGAGTAGAATACTGGCATGCATTTTTATGTCAAACCCAAAACAGACCCAGCATGAAATATAAGGAATGAAAATCAATTATTTTTGTTAACCATACAGGCTAGCAGCAGTGAAACACTAGAAATGTTCAGAAATGCCAGTTGCTTCATTTGATCCTCCTTCTGACAGGAACTCCATGTGAAAATATGAATCTTTACTGCATATGACTAATTTTGTAAAAGAAGTGATTTATTGGTTTCCTGACTGCATCAAAGTTCCACAAAGTTATTTGCTACCTAAAGGTTATCTACTTCATTGAGAAGTAGATGCCCAAACATTTTTTTAATTGTGTTTCTGCATTTTCTCTCACTGTGTTTGTTCCTTCACTGGTGAAGTAAAAACCATTACTTACTTTGACAATTTCTAATAAAAAGCTGTTGAAGATATGTTGAAATCTTCATAGCCCTGTCTTGTAACTAATATGAATGACCCTAATGGTTTCAAGGTATTTAACCTCAGATGTCTGGAAAACATTAAGATTTAATGTATAAAATCATTATTCTGTTTAGTTTTTTAACCAATACAATCTCTGATCATGTTATCCTGATTCCTAAGACTTACATTTAACACAGAAAAAGGGAAAAAGGTGAATAAAGCAACACTCCTACACAAATGAAATAGAAGGAGAAGGATCTTTTGTCACTTAGCAAATTGAGCACTGAAGTGTGGTCACTGGGTCAAAGTCAGCTCTTGAGAAAAATCAATACCATTTACTTCCCAGGGTTTTCTCTTTTTTATCAGTCCCTAGTCTCCAATGGCAGCCAAAATCCAAGTCTGTGCTGGCTCTTCACTATGAGGAATACCCAGATACAAAAGAAAATGTTGACATTTCTTCTGTTTAACCTGACAAATCATCATTCAAACTGTGTAGCCAAATAATGAAAATCAGAGAATGACAAGTGAAAGCTCTGGACAGTGCATGATCTCACCTATGCAATTAGAGGGAAAACAGTCTCCTGTCCCTTTTTTTTTCACTCTAAAGCAGATTTTCTAAGAAATTATCTCGTAGAAGTGTTATTTGAACTTTGGTGTTTGTAATGACTTATATTGTCTTGCCAATCAAGAACTACTGGAAAAAACCTAAATCAGCAAATTCAGGAAAACATGAAGTTCAAGATGAAATAAAAAATATTCAATGTCCTCATTTGAAAGTGTCCTGAGGAATATATATACCCTTACATTCTCCTTGCAGTAAATTATGTCTTATTCATGCAAGATTTTTGAAATTATTCTAACGATACCTGGAGCTAGACAAGGGGAACGGCTATGTTGCTATGCAGAAAGATAAAGGAAATACCGTCCAAGTAGGTTGCTTGAATATTGAGGCTATGCACACATACTAAAGAGGACTCTAATATATATTTATTCTCTCAACCCACCCCACACTGATGAGGAAACAGAAAGAGAAGGGGAGAAGATCAACAGAACCAACAATCCTGTCTATACTGACACATTAGTCATTGGCTCTGAGATGGCACATGAGAACTGATAATTTAAAGATGTTTGAAGTACCCAGAGCATATGACAAGACACGGCATGAGCCAGATTCTCTTTCCTGGCCAAAACGGATTTGTCATTTGGTCTGTGAGAATAACAACAATAATATACTCACAACAGAGTGTATTTTTGACTCAGTTGAGTTCCACATCCTCTCTTTCCCAAAGGTATACTAATGTAGCTACCATATTAGAATTCCATTCCTATTAAATTTCTCTAGGATTAGTTTAAGAATCTAAGTTACCAGAAAAAATATAACTAGTCATAACTAAACTAAACTAAATTAAGTACATAACCAACCATAACTAAAGGACAGGTCACTATACATGGTTTTTAATTTTCAAAGTCTCCAGCCTAACTGCAGGCTGCTGTGATGTCACAGAACATCTATATTGCCCACTGGATGTAGCTTGTGCACTTCCACAAAAACAGGGCAATTCTTCAATATCCTGTGTGGGTAGAGAATGCAATAATACATATAAGATGCTTATTAAAAAAAAGATATCTCATGAGAAATCTAAAAAAGACAGTATGTTTTCAAAGCTTACTAATTGATTAAGTAGGATCTTCACATACATTATAAAAATGTAAAACCAGAAAAGAAATCAATGTACTTGTGCTTGGAATAGCATCCACTTTTATTTTTTGTTACTGCTTTGGTGACATATTAAAAGAACTTGGTTCTATTTCTTTCTTTTACATTCACAACTGTCTTTATTCACAGAATGTAAAGCAGGAATATTGGAGGTGTAGTTCTTGTTTGAACACACCAAAAGCTGTGTTCAAACTGATTCCCTGTATTGTTAACTATTCAGATCTCTTTTGTTTGGGAAACTGAAGAGGCTGAGTCAGGAACAGGGTTGTGCAGACACATTCCAGGCAGTGTCACTAAGAGAGTAATTTCTTCTTGGACTCATCTACAGCAAGGAATAAGCCTTAGAGCTCCCAGTGGAAAAGCAAAAGCAGACCCTTCAGTTTTTGGATTTTCATTTTTGTTAGAGAGAACAATATAAAAGAAAAAAAAGAAAGAGAAAAGAAAAAAGAATATAAAGAAATTTCAAATTGACGCCTAAATAATTCTAATATAAATGCAACTGATGTGAATTGCAAAGAAGACCTCACAAACTTGTGATTATAATTTGGGGAAGGAAGTGAGAAAGGCATGACATTAATGCCTATTTTTTTTTTAGTTATTTGATTTAAAGTACTGAATACTGGGATAAAAGGCCAAAATGCACATCAGAAAAGTATCATGCAGTGAGAATGAATGAAGGAGAAGCAAGAACACTTCTCCTTTGGAAAGAGTATAAAGAAAGTAATATATTTTTGTATAAAATTATGAAATTTAACAGTAGGAATCTGGTTAAATTGATGCAGGTTTTCCACATACACAGACAAGTTACAGGAAGGGAGTCTTCTCTGGATTTAAAACACTCTGTTGATAAAAGAATAAATTCTTGAATATGGAAGTCCCTTACTTGATATGCCAGCAGTATCATTACAGGTAAATGTTGGCTAAAAATTAACTATAGCAACAACTGAAAGGAAACTTAATCAAATAATTTTGTCCAAGAGTAAAACCATAAATCAGAAGGTCAAAAATATATTCTAAGAGTTTAGTTGACACATGAATGAATAGATTTATCTCTTGCTCAGCATCTGCCAGTGCTTGTATCTTTATACAATGGCTACTTTGATGATACAAGCAGTTTTTGTTCTCAGAGACTCTGCTGTAAAGTTGTCTCTTCAGCTGCTAAGATGAAAATGTCATTTTCAAAATGTGGCAGATCTTACTTATGTCTATGTAAAGGCAGTTACATTTTGATTTTCTTATTTAAAAAAAAAAGAAATAAAATTTTGCTAAAATTCCTTCATTAAATTTTCACCAATCCCTCAAGATGTTTCTGCTATGTCATCTTAGATTACAGGACAAGACTTATTTTCTCATCAGTAGGAGTCATTTGAGTAAGAGATTCATTTAATTAATTTTAAATGTCTCTGGTGTGGAAATATGTGAGGAATAATCCACTTTAGTTCTCTTCAATAGTCAGAGAAAATTATATAAATATTGTCAATTGAGTCTTTCCCACAAAGGACTTTTTAAAACATTAGAATAAATGCCACAATTAAGCACAAAATTATTTCTTTCCAACCTCTGGAAAGAGAGCAGAGGTCTACTTTTTCAGTTTTAGACAACAGTTGCCATTTAAACTCTCATAATGTATTTTTATTAATAATGCTTGTAAATATCTGAATTAATTGAAAAACTAATTAAAATACTAATAATGTCTCATAATACCTGCTTTTATTGTGATATACTTTCTTCTTCAACTAATTAAGTTTTACCTTAGTTTGCTCGAGAGGTTTTTAAAATAATCATATCCAGGTTTCATTCATGGCTTTCTGTAGTATATTTTATATGTGCCAGTGTCATCTCAAGACAATACAATAGGAAGAAGGAAGACTTGTTTTGTATTTCTCTTTTGCAACAAGACTGCACTACAACAAATTAGATGTGGTGGGAATGGAGACATCCAACAGAAGAATGGTTTATGATATTACCTGGTCTATGATACTACCTGGGAAGAACTCTTTGTCAAGCAAGGAGAAATCTGAAAGAAGGAGCTATATGAAGGGAAATGGAAGAGTAATAATTATAGAAATTATATTCCAGAAATCAGAGGGCTGAGTGACAAGAGCAAGGTCAAAGGTGGGGAATGATATTTGTGAAGAGACTTGGAGACAGACCAGAAGAATTAGATGTGAATTGCACATGAATCAACAGGCAGGAGGTAATTTGAGTATCATAAGTGTTCTATGACAAAAGATTCAATTTACACTCAGAAAAGTATGTATCTCAATTCATACGTAGTTTTAGGTTGCTTTTTTTGAGGTCGTGTAAAGTGTTATTGTCAGACAGATGGTTTCATATTTCCACGAAAGACATTATTTCAGGAGTAGTCTGAGGGTAGCATGTTGCTCCTCATTAAAAGAGACATTTCACCATAATGAGAAACATGCTTTTCTTATGAGGCCTCTGTGGGAAGTTATAGCAAGCATTAGCTAATGTTCAATAAAACCAGGGATTGTAAAAGGAAATTCTTAATATAGACATGTACCTTGTAGCTCAGCAAATGTGGGGTTCCTATTGCTGTTGCTTGTAACAGGTCACAGTGTGCTAAGCTAACAGAACAAGCATCAAGTCCTGTCAGGCTTTGTCAGGACTTCTTTTGGCCTGTCTAGAAATTTGTTTCAGCTTGTAAAAGCATTATCTAATACCCAGAGAACTGCTGTATGTGTTGTTTTGCCTTTTCCTTTGCTTTGTACAATGGTGCAGTGTAGCACTTTTTGTTATATATCTGTAGACTTCTAGGTAATGGACACTAATATCAAGTGACCTTTCCGTGTAGAATGAACTGTCTTTGACCCCAGAATAAAATGCAGCTGTGGGTGAGTTGAAAGGGGAGAGCAGGCACAGGGTGATGTCAAAGGCTTTGAGGCACAAGCACGGACTGATACTGCAGGCCCATGATTGTAAACACTTCACCAGTGGTCAATTCCAGGTCATCAAAAGAGTAAACCCATGTGTCAGGTATATGTACCTTTAGAGATAACAAAGACAATAACATACAAATATACAATAAATTTAAAACACAGAAAGTAAAGTTGCAGGTAAAACTAATTTGTAGACAAAAAAAAGAATAAGGGGTAGGAAAAGTCAATTGACAGAAGAAACTGACTCCAAACAGATTCTAAAGAGAAAGAAACAGCCACCACCAACAGGGAACAACTGTACTGCTCCAAGCAAAGATACAGACAACTAAACCTGCAGTTTCTCCCCTGCATGAAGCCACTGGCCTCACAATAGTGAGTGTAGCATCTGAGACACACATAGGGACTGGAAGGTGTGTGTATGCACCGTTTTAAGGATATACAATTTGAACCATCTTATCATCATTATAGATGGTCTAATAGCCATGTTTTATTAGACAGCTAATACTTTAGTTAGAATAAGAGTATATGATTGGCTTTGTACACATATGGTGCTCTTATTTTGGCTATCACACTTTTGAATACCACAAATTGATGGGAATACAATGAGTTCTTTCTGTAAACTGGATACAGCAAACTGGTGGCATATGTTAATTGCAATTCTTGTCAATAGTTCAACTTTGTAAAACTGTAATTGCCATACAAAAAAACCCACAGCTATTCATTTGCTAAAAGAATCTAATCTTTTCTGGTTTTATGTAAACCTCAAATTTTGATATGTTTTATAACTAAATCATTTACTTAATCATTATCTTAAAGCATTGGATCTGTCGAGGAAAAGCTAAATACAGTCATGTATTTTCTATTTAATTTGTTTTTACCAATAAAACTTGGAATGTTTCTACAGTAGTTAGAAAAATTTCGCTCCTATGACACTCACCAAGGAAAACTTTACACTGGATGAACAAATTAGTTTAATGGCAAGAGATGGACAAGGCTTTTTGCACTTTCTATGTTCTTCTATTACACTGTCCATTTGCAAAAGGTGTGTGATGGAGAATGATATGGAGGTTTATAAATTAAGGAGTGCCAGAAAAAAGGTAGTTTGGAAGTAATTATTTGTTATTTCTTACAATACAGAATCCTGGGACTCTTCTCAAATTTCATGTTTCACTGTCTAATTAAATTGTACTACTCATTTGAACACTGAATGAGAAATAAAACAATTTACATCAGTTCTAAAAGCAATTTGATTAATTAATTGGGAAAATAACTGTCAAGAACTATGAAATTCTAAAATATCATTTTTGACTCATTAATACACTTGCAATACACATCAACAGCAGAAGTACATTTTCAAAAAAGAGTGACAAAACCATTGTTTATTTGCTCCATTCTTCCTGAGTTTGGCCACAGATATGGTGATATCAGACATAGCTATTAAAAAAAATTGCTCTTCCATTTAACTTTCCCTAAAGTATATTGTAAAACAAAGTTTACTTTAAAAATATCAGGGGTTGTTCTTATATTCCTCAATGCATTGTGTTTGCCACACATAGATTTGAAATAGTTTTGTTATTCATAATTTATTTATCATTCTAATTATTACACACCATTACTAGTAAAATCTATTATTGTAAAGGACCATCAACAAAATAATCTCAGAAATTATTACTTTTTTTGATGGGTGTGAGATTTGCATTATTGATTTTAAAATTTGATTTTTTTCATCTGTTTCTGTAAAAATAAATCCATTAATTATTAAAGTTGTGTTGCCTGTGTGTTCTCTAGTTTTTGAACCTGCTCACTGATTATAAATTTTGACAGATTGGAAGAGGTCTGACAAATGTTAAGTTTTTAAAAATTTGAAAATGTTAGGTAGCTCTGTTACTAACTCCAATGAAGAAGGTGCTTTGAGAACTTACTCTTTATTAGATACAAGAATTTACAAGGCAGCCAGAGTTACTCAAATTTTTTAAATGCTGGAAAAGCTTTGATCAGAGTTTCTGACTTATTTACCAGAGAACACAACCAACCAGCCAAAAAGCCAGACTTTTTCACCTTTCACTATTTTCCTTGCTTCAGATGAGTGTCTCAACCTTTTATTGTCTCTCTAACCTTTATTGTTTCTCTACTACTTCCTGCTCTCCAGTCTTTCAGGATACTGATTCAAGTTTTCATTAGAATTTCAGTGAGTTTTTTGCCCCCCATTTAAAAACTTCAAGACTTGTAAAGATCCCTTTTCAGTCATTGAAGAAGAAAGAAAAGGAATAATTATCAACATCAATATTTTCTTCTTCCTTTCTCTAAAGAAAAGCAAAACAACATACTATAGCAGCAATCTACATAGTTTTGTTGGTATATTGGTGGAATATTTTAGAATCCTGTGGGATTATAACCCCAAATATTTCATAATCCTGTGGGAATTTTCAGTCATCATTTTGCAAAGTTATTTTCTTTATTCTCTTTTTAATTAAATGGTTTTACCAGTGTAGGGCAAGCATAACTCACACCAACCCAGAAGTTCATTCAAATTGTTCATACACCTGCTTATATTGGATTATTTTTTGAACAGTAGTCTAGGAGAAACATTTCCATACTTGCATGCTATATTTTAGTTTATTTTTGAAAAAAATATTTTTCTTCCTGGGTTAGGCTGTGGAACATCTGATGAGGCAAACTATTGTTGTTTACACCTTGAAGAGTCAGTTCCTCTAAAGTGTTGGGAAAGTCTCAGAACAATCTGTGTGACTTCCAGGGCTGTGAGTCCCTTGAGCTTAAGCATCTTCCTCCAACTTGGGATGGAAATCTTTCAACTTAATTAGTTATCCTATGGCTATTTCTCCATAAACTCTCCTCTGCTAAATCCCTCCTGACATCTACAAACAAAACCTCACTGCCTTGGAATGAACCAAAACTGATTCCCTGTGACTGATCTCACCAATAAGCTTGTTGTTAACAAAGGCCTTTAGATCTGACAGCGGGTCTGTGCCATGGGGCCTGAGGGTAAGTGCTGTTCCCAGGTCAGGCTCCTCTGCAGTCTGCAGATGCTTCAACTAGCACTGTCTGCTTAATTAATTTCAGTCTGCTTCACCTATTTAAGCTTTTCACTTGCCTGCTGTTTTCCCTATCAATAAATATAAGTAACAGATTATAAAAAGATAAATTCTGTATAGAGCAGGATGAATCATTTATGCTAACATGATTATCCCTTTCCATCATTAAACTTGAAGTTTTGTCTGCAGCATATCAAACAAATTATTTGAGTATATTGTATTCCTGATATAGTTGAGATGTTCATATATAAGTTTGTACATATGTTTGTAAAAATATGTTATGGTATCTCACCCTTTATACGCATGGCCGTGAAAATATATTAGGATATACCCATTTATATACACACCCCTCTTATGACTAGATAGTTAAATTTTTTCCTAAATTCATTTAAGCATGATACACAATTCAGCTTATCAGAATTTGTTAAAATCTATTTGTCTTAGACATATTTCCTGTGTCGGGCAGACCTGGAACTCTGTTTTGTTAAAATGCTACATAAGCAGGTAAGCCTATTAATTTTAGTATTGTTTTATTGGTGGAGCTATACTGACCTACTATACCAGCAAAGCATTTGAATGCAAATCCCAACCTTACACAAAGTGTGTTTTTCTAGGATACTTGAGCTACCATTTCCAAATCCATACTAGTATAAGAACTTTAGCCTTTAGCATCAGTAGTCCTGTCTATATGACCATCCTATAAGTAAAGCCACTGTTTTATAAAATAGGATGAACAGGAATATAGCAACCTGTCACCACTGAAAATGAAGGTCTTGAACCAAAAAACTCTCTGTCCTTGGGTGAACTTTTCTGTCATCTGGGAAAAGAGTCTGGTCTTCTTAGTTGACTCAAAGAGCTAATTCAACTCAGAAACTGGTTCATTTCCTGCCTGGTCAGTTTAACAGCCCAGGGAGACTGGAAGTGCACTACAGATGGCACAAGGGAGGAGGGGAATCTGTAGGAAGAGGCAGAAAAGGAGAGGCAAAGAGGGACAAGAGAGTAGAACTGTCCTTTCTCAATGTAGTGGATGCTGAGACCAACACAGCTGAATATAGAAGGACAACTCAGGTATTTTGAATGATCATAGTGGATACAGGAGATACAGAAGGGTATTGAATAGTGACAGTGACCAGAAGACCTGGTGAACATAATTAAGTGAAGCAATA
Source organism: Calcarius lapponicus (assembly GCA_039654755.1). Lineage (NCBI taxonomy): Eukaryota > Metazoa > Chordata > Aves > Passeriformes > Fringillidae > Calcarius > Calcarius lapponicus. The sequence goes on from CM077463.1 coordinate 8,440,674, forward strand.
TTGGCCAATTGAGAATAAGCCCTTTTTGTATTACCTTTTGTTTGACTTCAAAAATGCAAACATTAATAGTAGTTATAACAACCCATTAGCCTTTTTGAGAGGATAATGCTGCTTGCTTTGTTGTGGAACTTATAGTCACAAAATTCTCATCAACAGTCTTCTACATATAATGAAATAGTGTAGAAAATAACAAGAAAAGTGATGATGCTACTAAAATAGCAAAGCATGGGAAGTTATAAAACTACTTTTCATTACTTCCTCACAGTGTTGCAAGATGTAGGGAAACTATGCAGCTTTCTGTAAATATCTGCTTTCTGTGTTAGAATAGTGATGTTCATTGAGTATGAGGTAGGACACAGCTTTTGAAAATGGTACTCAAGGCTGAAGACAGGAAGAAATTCTGAGTAAATGGGTCTGTGACTAAGGGAGTCTGACAGCTTTTTTTTACCACTCAAGGCGTAAAAACTTTCCAGACAGGGACATATTTTCTAACTCTGAATTTACTAGAATAAGTTTTTCTCTCCAAAAAAAGAAAAAAAAAATCAAGTTAAAACATTTCTCTAGTAACTATGATAAATTTTGGTCATAAAAGTGAAGACAAACCACATATGAACAACCTCATGTCCTTCTTTTGTCTCTGAATAACAGAATATTAACTTCTTTCAGTTTTTACCTGCAAAAAGGGGAAAATTGACCTTAATATCCAGAATAAAAAAGCCATAGTTTCTAAACATTGATAACACCTTTTAGTTAAAAATTGTCCCACACCAAAAGTGTTACACATCTTAGGAAACTCAGTAAACGAAAAAGTATAGCTTTAAAATAAGTGCTGAAACTTACCTCTAAACCCTTTTTCCTCAAATGATAGGCAGTTCAAATTAACAATTTTAATTTTCATTTAATAACTTTTATTTAATAGCATTTTGGCAGAAAAATAATACTTTAATTAACTTGTTAATACTAACCAATATTTCCAGCATGCACGGATCATCCTGTTCTCATAACTTTCCACTGTTTCTAAGCCTGAAGCAGGTGACAAGCACTGCAGAAATAGCTTCTCATAGCAAGCAAGCTGCTCTCCAGCAGTCTTACTTTTCTCAGCTGTTGGCTATATAAGCACCATTTTACTCTAATTTGTCAGAGCAACAGAAGAATCCCAATTATCCAAGTGATTGAAATAATGTGCAATAGACTACATTGTTATTTGCATATTCTGAGTAAACCTACTGTCATATTTCTACAAAAAGTTCTTTCAAATTAATAAAACATCATAGTATGACAGGTACATTCATCTACAGTTGATGGGTAGTGATGAGATGACAAGCAGCAGTGAAACAGTTAAAAATGTTGTCATTTAAATTAATCTTCAAAGTTAAGTCCTCCAATTAAGATGAGTGGAAGATGTCTAGAAATATTTTAGTGCTATTTTTTCAATCTTTACTAATTGCCGTAAAGACAAAAGTACAGGCATTTACATTATTAAGGCTTTCTTTTCACCTAAATGTAATTAATGTAACCAAGCTTTGAATCTTGGAATACAGCATGAGGAAAAGTTTAAGGGCACCTTTTTTCCAGTAATAGCTTCCTGCAGTCCAGTAAAATATTTTGCCATGAAAACCTTCCAAGCTCTTCACCACTTTTGTGTGACTCTCGAAAGGCTTATATTTGAATAAATACCCATAACATTTCAACTAGGGAAAAATAAGCACATAGTACAAGAGATAAAGAATGTTGTTCCAGTTTCTCCATATGGGGCCTCTGCAGTGCAGTCTGTATGTGACTCTCACAAGATGTCTCAGAAATTCACACAGCTGGTGCAGAATTTGGCAGCTTGCTAGCTGCGTGGTACATATTTCTGGGAGTGTCTGGCATTTCTCACTGCCTCCTGAATTGGTACAGGGGGCTGAATGAGGTTCTGACTTTCAAAGCCTGGTGTGCCCTGACACTGACATGGGAGGCAGCCGTTCCCCAGGAGCACTGAGGAGGTTCCTCAGCTGTGTCCAGCCTGCACATTTGGGAGCTAAATCTTTGCTTACAGCAGAGGTTAAGAAGCTGGTAGTTTGTATTTGGTCTGGTTTTGCTTTTTCTGAGGTGTGTGTTAGACTGGTAGGAAGCCAAAAGAATGAAATATAATTTGAATTCTGAATTCTGTATTCATGAGCACTCTAAAGGCAAGCCCTTACTGAATGCAGAGACTGAGAACCAGCATGCACTTCTCCATTCTCACCAGAGACAGATTTAGCTCACTCTGGAGAGGAATCTAGATCCAAATTAACATTTACAGAGTCATATGACTCTAACAAGTGTTATTAATAATGTGGCAGTACAGACTAATTGCAGGAGCTTTAGCTTTCCTGCAGATCTGAGTTGTTCCAGAGGCCTGAATGAAATACAGTGCAAGAGAGAAATGGTGCAAATTTGTATAGCTATGCCTGGATGAAAGTGTGAGATGAAGGCCACATAGAAGCAGTAAAAAGAGAAGCCACAGTAGTTGCACCTACAGCAACGAATATTGTCTTTAATAAGTGTCTATGCATGCAAAGTAAGTAAAAAACTCTGAAAACAAAAGGTTTGTATCTGAAATACAGTCTCAAAATGAACACCTGACATTAAGACTATTCAGTAAAAGATTCACTTTGTATCTTATGAATATCTGCATTTTATCTCACTTTGACGACCGAAGTTGGTTTGCTGTATGGTAGCCATCAAAGTTGTTTAAACCATCAATGGAGAAAGCCACTTTGACCTGGGCAGGGTCTCCTCCTGGGTGATAAAGCCTCCTTTGGAGGTATTATCCTTCTCCATATGCAGAAAAGAGCCTGAATGGCCATTTTACATCACAAGCTTAGCAGCTAGGTAGCTGGATCTGGCTGAGCTGAATTCCACCACAAACTCATGCAGTTCCACTCCCTCAGCCTTCTGGTTCAGGAGAAGCTACAGCTGTGGATTTATTTATCTATCTATTCTTTGGCATTGGTGGGATCTTGACTAAATATGACTTTCCAGCAGGTTTATTGACTAAAGATGAGTCAAGGAGGAGGAGATTTTAATTTTTACTGGTATTCTACCAAAGAAAATCTGCTATCTTCTCTTTCCACAACACCAAACATGGAGGTGTATATCTTATTCACATCAACTTTGTGAATGACTCAGGACTCATCCTAAAATCACAAGATATTTCTCATGCAGAACCCTTTTCTAAAAATAATGTTGCACTTTTCTCTTTTCTTCCTCCTCCGCAATCAGTGGTGAAAGACCTTTTTATCTTAATCCTTCTTTATCTGCACTTTATTTAAGAGGTAGTCTGTAAAGCTTTCAGCGTTTCTCCATGCTGAAACTGGAACAAATTTTTCATGTTGGCTGTACTCATTGTTCTCTTTCTCGTACTTAGTAAAAGTACTGGCTCACAAAAGTAAACTGTTGCATTGTCATCTAGCTTTTTCATCTATTTCTCTCTGCTTCTCCTATTAAAACAAGACTTTATTTATGTTATATTTTATTGTGTTCTCTTAATGACTCTAGAATTATACAAGGCTTAGAGGATTACAAATTTTATTGTATTTTTGTTTATTTATTTATATATTTTTATCTGCTGCTCCATTTAGCAGCTGCACAATAGGTCCAGTAGGCATGCTCAAGTTTAAAACAGAATGTTATATTTTCTTAAATTGCTATTAGAGGATCTTTTAGACATCATTTTCAAGCCATTCTGTCAGGTTCTGTCAATGACTTAGGTATCTTCATTGGAGAAACAGTATTTCCTCATAAAAACTTTTTCTGTTATATTTTCTTCCATTGTATTTGGAAATTTTTTCTCTGCCAACAATTATTAGTTTTAGCAGAAGATTTTGCTCTTTTCTGCTGTTTGACATTGCAACAACTTGTTTTCCCATATTCTATTTTTCTCTTTAATTTTGTGTGTTGAAGATTAAAAAAAAAAGAGTTAATATTTTATTCTTTCCCTTTAAGAATGTAATGCCAGAGTGAAGTGCTATGATAATTTATTGTCCTTTTTTCATCCTTTTAAACCTGTTAAGAGAAGGAGCTATGTCCAGTGGTTAAGCAGCAGCAATTACAGGCGAGAAATTGGCAATTCAGCGCCTCTCTCTGGCATGGAGTTTCTAAGTAGACACAAGCAAGCTGCATCAGCATTACATGAATGATGGACTAATAGAGTCATACAAGAAAGGTAGATAAAGAAACAAAAATAGGCCAATTTTATTCAAGTGGAGATACCCATTGCATTTATATTTGCATATAACATCATAAAAAGTGTCTGTCCATGACTCAGTAAGATAAAATGGCATGGAGTTATTTGAAAAAATTTCATTTGCTCTTTCTATGAAATTTACATGTTCCCAAAGAGACATTTTTTCACAAGGAATATATGAAATAAAGAGATAGGCATATTTTTGACACTGCTAGTTGCTATGCATGGAAGCGGACTTTTTCATCTTCTTCCCTTAGTTCCTGGAGAATAAAAAAAATTTACTCCTGTTATTAGTCTGAAGTGGTTGCTGCCATGTAAAGCTAATTTCATAAGTGCTTCTGTTGAGGACATTTTCTGCTCTTAACCAGAAAAAAATGAAAGCATTTTACTATAAGTGTATTATCTTATTTCATTCTTCTTCTCCTTGTTCTTCTTAAAGAGACTAAAAGTGTAAGGTTCATAGGGATAGTTAGTTCATATCATCTGACTCCTATATGTTCCTCCCAGCAGCATTATTGACTGAAGTACATCTTGCTTAATTTAGGCCATGCCTCATTCAAAGTCACCTCTTTGTGCCTCATCATAACACAAATTCCTGGACTGACAAGTTCTTAAACTCTCAATTTTTTCAGCAATTCACCCAATTTTGCAACATTCTTTTAAAATGTGGACGCTATATCTCTGCCTTGTGCCATATACTTATCACACTGACAAAGGAAGTTCTGCAGAAAGGATTCATTGCACTTGGTTGAGATATCCACTCCATAGACACCTACAACTGAGGTTGTCAGGATCCCTTTTCAGACAACTGAAAGAAACAGGCACTTTCAAGGCATGCAGCTTTTAGCCTGTTTTAAATGCCTATGTTAGACAAGATGGATCATATTTCACTAGCAGGCTGCAGAACTTTTTCAGACTTTGGATGTTTTCTACTCATTACCCTCTGTTTATGCACTGCAAGTGTATTACCTTTTTATCCACTACTACTAATGAGGGCTCTTATTGAGACGCTTAACTAATGTGTCTCCTGAATTCTTACAGAACCATCCATTTCTGATTTTTTTTTCCATTTCTGTTGTAATTGCTAAGTTCTTTGTACCGAAATGCATTCAGTGATATTTTTTTGTGCTACAATGGAAGCTGGAAAACTTAAACTTGTCTTCGGCCAGGTCAAAGCAGCAGGAAAAGTTATTTTAATAGAGAACTGCTGCTTTTCTCCCATGAAGTACCAGGATCTCACAAACAAGTTGAGCCATCTTGTTTAGATTTTGTTTGTTTAATGTTTTTTTTAAATAAGATAATCTTTGCATAGATCAACCTAAAATACATACCAGCTAAATTTTGGAAGCTTCAGAACTAAGAAATTACTAGAATAATTGAAACATGAGTATAAATTAAACAAACTTCCATTGTCTCTTCCAACCCTATAAATCTGCAATTTTATTAATTGAATTTTTTTTTATAACTCAAGCTTTTAAGGTTTTCAGCAGAAAAATTTTAGAAGCATTCTTGAAGAATTAAGAGCATTGATGAAGAGCAATGGGTTTGCTGAATACTTGCACACCTTCAAGAATATGCTGGACAAGCCCACGAAAGCAAAATAAGTCATGTTGTTTACAATGACTGTCTTATGTCATGAAGAGATTATTGAACCACCAATTACCAGACACAGGAAATGCTACTGTGTATTGTGCCTGCTCTGATATTTTTTTCTAAGCCTCTACATAAAGGCACAATCAAGTGTTGTGTTTGGTGAAACTTGCAGTCCTTGCAGTTTTCAGAAAACCAACATAAAACTTCAGAATTATATACACAATATGCTTTAAAACAGAATTGAGAAATTTATAACATGATTGTGCCCTTGCGTTTTTAACTAATGGTATTAAGAAATTTTGAAAGATTAGGTAGAAAATCTACCATTAGTAGCTTGATAGCTTTATTGTGTCTTATTGTGACTGAGGTGATTTTCTAAATGTTTATGGTAAGGATTGTGTTGTAATCTGCAGCCGTAGTTCCATAAGTCCATTATACTGATAAACTGCATTCGTTAAAGTAATGTACAACAGAAATAAATTCATAGAAAAATCAAAGAGATAGTAGAAAGCTCTGCAGAAACATTTGATATAGAATTTAAATGGCTGCTGAAGCTGTTAACATTCAAATTGGAAAAGGATAGAAAGCCAATGTCTATTTATGAAATAGGATAACAATGAACTTTATTACTGTATATACATATATTGAAATCCCCTACATTAGATAAACTATTTTGAATGTGTTTTTTTATAACTCCAAGTATTTTAAGTTGTGAAAGAATGATATATGGGAAAAAGCATGGTACAATGTTTGATTCTGAGACCCTGTGTTGCATCTGCATGCATAATATGATAGTAAAAATGTCCATATTAGATGACAAGGGTGGGTGAATCAGTCTATGGAAATGGAGCAGCACACTTGTATATAAATGCAGATTCAGGACAAAAATAGTCTAAGGACAAGAATAGATGATTAATGTAGCATTCTTCTCCCATGTGAATCTCTTATGGGTCATGATTATTTTGTTAAAATTGTGTAATCAGGAGCTCTGACTGGGTAATCTGAAATCTCCAAATTCTGAAATTGCTGCCCAAAGACTGTTTGATGCGCCATAATCAGCAAGTGTTTTCTTTCTGTTCCAAGCATTATGAAAGGAAACCATTGCTTCATCCTCTACTATAAGCTCTTCATACCTGCTAATTTGCTGTCTAATGGATAATTTTTACAGTGACTTATTTGTGGAAACTCTAAATATTCTAGATATAATTAAACAGCTTAACAATGTCTTTGTTCAGAGAGAAAGCCTTATTATTGCAAACCTTATTAAAATATATGCAAATAAATATATCATTATGATTATAAGTATAAAAGACATTAAAGGCATATGTGGTATGTGGAAATCAGATAATTATCTTTCACTGACATTCAGTGAGAACTGCATGCTTAACTCTGGTTCACGTCACTGCAACAAGCTGATATTAAGGGTAGTCATGAGGGAAAACTTTCTGATGATACAGGCAGTGAAACACTGCAAAAGACTCCAGGATTGCTGGAGCAGACTGTTGGCATTCATTGTTGGAAGTTGCACAAACATCTGTCTCCATTGACCTAGGATGATCCTGAATTGAGACATAAGGATAAAACAAACAAACTTCCATTGTCTCTTCCAACCCTATAAATCTGCAATTTTATTCCTTGAAATGTTTTTTTTATAACTCAAGCTTTTTAGGTTGAGGTTTGAGGAAGAAACTTATATTGAAGCGCAGATAACACGTGGCCAAACTTATAAACAAGAATTATTATACAGAACAAGGTATAGAAGAAAAGAATACTAACACTGAAATTTGTTACAATAGTTTGGTTTGTCAATGATCATTAGAATTATTTTAGATTTTGATAAAATAATAGAGTGTTACTTAGCTTATGGCTAAATCACCTTATACTAAATATGGGGCTATACTTCTTCAGATATTCAATTCTCCCAAATGAATGAAAGAGTGTTTCAATTAAATGAATATGAATGAAGCATCAGAAAGTGTTTTAACTGAAATTAAACACATTGAGAGAAATACTTATAATACAACTATATTGTAAAAGTAAAAATCTGTACATAGACTTTCTTTTGTTGTGAATAAAAACTCTAGTGAATTAAAATGACATTATTGTATTGAATTAAATGATGTTTTTGTTACAAGTTTCTACTGAGAATATTGAATATTCTGTTGAATATTTCCTGCTATATTATGTATGGTGAAAGCTGTGATAATCAAAGATATTTATATCACATCTTTCTTCACTAGAGGAGATGGATGGTTACCAAAACATTTTTGCAGCTATCTTTCATTCCTGAAATATGTAAGAGCAACCATATTTATATGAGTTCCAATTTAATAACCTGGACAATGGCAACAATAATAATTGCTTTATAACACTATCACTATCATGGCAGCTATATGACCATTGCCATGCTAGGTGCCATGTAGAGTTCATATTAACCACATGGTATCTGGGAAACTGAATTTGATTCCCTTCTGATCATCACATTAATGAAGTAAGAAATTTGATGAAAACAGACGAGCACATTAGTGATGGAATCAGAATTGGCTTGAACACTCAGAAATATAACACCACACACCATTTTTGCTGTCTGTTATGACGGAGTCAATTTTATGAACTAGATGTACTCAATGGACTTCCACAGGGATAGTCCATAGATTATGGAAATTATATTTGTGGGTATCTAAAGACAGGAATGATAGTGGATATTGGGAAATGTGGAACCTGACATGACAAAATGATATGGAATAAGGGATGGATACTGTCCTGGTTTCATCTGGGACATAATTAATTTTCTTCATAGTAGCTGGCAAAGTGCTGTGTTTTGAATTCAGTATGATAATAATGTTGATAACAGATGGATATTTTGAGTGTTGCTGAGTAGTGGTGACCCTAATTCAACAGGGCCTACCAGTGTCTCATGTTCTGTCAGTGAGCAGGCACACAAGAGTCTGGGAGGGAGCTGGCCAGGACAGGTGACCCAAACTGGCCAAAGGAATGTTCCACACCACAGGCTACCATGCCCAGCGTATAAACTGGGTGTGGAGTTTGCTGTGAGGGACTGATCATTGCTGGGGAATAGGATGGGGATCAGTCAGCAGATGATGCGCAAAGGTATTGTGCATTACTTGTTTCTTGGGTTTTATTCCTCTCTCCCTTTCCTTTTCTACTACTAAATACCACTGACAAACTTAATCCCCTGGTTGCTTCAGGCAATTTTACTCAAACTATGTGCCAAACTGAAAGCATTTATCTGACTTACAGGTTTAAAATATAATAGTTTAAAAAGTCACTAATAGACTAAGAAAAAACGTGGCATAAACAAGGTTTTGAAAATTTGAAATTATGTGACAATTTAAATACTTTTCAACACTTAGAAACTCTTGGAACTGCTTTCAATATCTTGAAAAAATTCAGCAGTGGTAAAAGTTTTATTGTTTTTATTCCTTTAATACTGAAACTGCAATTACATTTCATATTAAATTTCATCAACAACATTTAAAAAAGAGTTTATATTGGAGTATAGTAATAATAGGATATATGCTTTGTAGAGTTTCATTATTTCAGCATTTACTGTTACTTTGAAACAAATTTGGAATTGCAAAATGTCTGTTCTTTGCAGAATTCTAAATTTGACTCTATTTCCTCTATTTCTAAAGGCCATCCCAGTGAAGACGATTTTAAATCTTTTACTTCCCAGAGTTTCTTGATAGATCATAGACTATTTTGCTTTTTTAGCCATTTATGCTTTCCAAACACATTTCCAAGCACTTCTCCAACACCTTTGTGAGAAGTGCTCCTGTTGGTGACTCCTTGCAGTTGTTTAGACCCCTGAGGGACAGACACATCTCCAATAATTATATGTGATTTTATAAAAGTGACTGACTTTTTGATTTCCTGTATTCTTTTCTTTTATGCAATATAAATAACATAAGTCAAGTCACGTAGAACATGTATAACAACTGGAAAAGAGCAATTCAGAGGTAATGTGACAATTTCTTAATTAATTGTCTGCAACAGGATAATTAGAAGGTCCTGATAAGAGGTATTGTTTCTCCTGTCTATTCTGAGAAGTTTTAATACTGTAGCTAGAAACAATAGCTAATTCTTGTATTAGTATGTCCAGCAACAGCAGAATTAGTGTCCTGAACTCTGTAAGTCTATCAAGCTACAGACATCTCCAGAAGAATCAAAACCAATATAAATCACTTCTGAAGCTTTTAAGAAAGCCAAGGACAAGATGCTCTGATGACTCTTTAAGGCTTGGAACTGAGAAATTCTTGGCTCAAAATGTTCAAAATGCTGACTTTTAGCCAAGTCCTGCGCAGTAAGTTTACTTTTTGGCATGCTATAATCAACTCAGAAAAAAGTACAAGGTGAACATAAAGAAAAGGTTGAGGTAAAACAAGGGCAGGAAAAATAAACAGGACTGAGAAGAAAAATCTGTAGAGTTCAAGATGTGGTGGACATTTTATTCTTAGATGTAGAGACCTAATGTTAGAAAAGCCTTTCTTTTATCAAATTTACAGATTGCACTTTGTGAAATACCTGATTTTTATGGTTTGCAGCTGTGTGAATAGCCAGAGTCTCCAGAATTTGAATTAAAAGGATGTTGATTTTCAGTGCTATATTTCAATATGTTTCAATTGCTTGATACCATAATGTCAGTGGACATCAGAAATGCTAATGTGTTTAGTCTAAAAACAAGCACATAAGAGGTACCTGATCCCTGACAAGGCAGAAAAGCTCAAGCAACAAAGTCTGGAACTGAACTGGGACAGTAATTTGCTCTTTGCTTAAAGTGACTATAAAGGATCCTATATTCTGAATTAAATGGATCTATTAGAAAAAAAATTTGAAATTTAATGATAATTGTACTACTCAAAGAAATAGGGGCAAAATTGTGTAAGATTGCAAAATTGTGGACTGTATGACTTAAATATCCTAAAATATGATCCAAACATAATTTAATTAACGACTCCCTTACTTGAAATTACTACAGCAATGGAATCCTAGAAGCTAGGTGTTTGAAATAAAAGAAATTTGTTGTGCTGTCCTTGTTGTTATGGATATGGTTATTATTATTATTTTTTTTTTTTAAATTTATTTATTTATTTATTTATTTATTTATTTATTTTGAGTAAAGCATGGTTAGACAGCAAAAACCCCAAACCCTAGTATTATTTTATTGGTTTTTAAAAGACCTGTCTGATGTATCTTGTGCTAAAAATTCATCACAAGATGAATATAACTCTCAATTGTAGTGCTATCATATTTTTATTTTGGGAATGCACATAAAGGATGTATGTACTTCATTAATATTTTTCCATTTTATGTAAATGGGAAAGTCGCACTAGTCTATGCTTATATTCCTAAGGATTGGTCTGCGAACTTGATTTCAGAAATATGTATGGTCTTAGAGTTAAGAGTATTATCAGTTAAATTTTAAGTCTTCCATCGTATCTTACAAGAAAAAACTTTAAGGCATCTGGATAGCCACATCCAGAGGGTAGTTATCAACAACTCCATGTCCAGATGAACCCCAAAGGTGTCCGTATTGTGACCAGAACTGTTTAATGTCTTCAACAGTGAAACACACATTGTGATTGAGTACAGTCTCAGCAAAACTGCAGACAACACCCAGCTGAGTGATGTGGCTGACATGTCTGAGGGATAGGATTCCATCCAGAAGATCCAGAAGGACCCCAAGAGCCCTGAGACATTGACCCATGGGAGCCTCATGAGGTTCAACAAGGCCAAGTGCAAGGTGCCTCACCTGAGTTGGGACAACCCCCCATTATCAATACAGGCTGGGGGTGAAGGGACTGAGAGTGGCCCGGCTGAGAAGAACCTGGGGGTGCTGGTGGAGGAGAGTCTGGACACAACCTGGCCATGGGCACTCGCAGCACAGAAAGCCAGCTGTGTCCTGGGCTGCATCCAAAGCAGCATGGCTGGCAAGGAGAGGGAAGTGATTCTGCCCTTCAGTTCTGTTTTTGTGAGACCCCACCTGCAGAGCTGCATCAAGCTTTGGGGGTTTCAGAACAGGAAACCACAGCTCTGTTGGAGCAGATCCGAAGGAGGGCCACAAAACCCATCAGGGACCTGGAACACATCTCCTCTGAAGCAAGGCTGAAGGAATGGGGGATGTTCAGACTGGAGAAGGCTCTGGGAAGACCTTATTACAGCTTTTTAGTACTTAGAGGGGGCTTGTGAGAAAGATGAGGACAAACTCATCTTAGGCACTCTTTTTAGCAGGGCCTATTGTGATAGGATAAAGAGTAATGTCTTTACACAGAGAGAGGGTATATCTAGATAAGATATAAAGATGAAATTTTTATGATGAGGGTGGTGAAATGTTGGAGCTGATTGTAGAAGTTCCAAGCCCGGAAACATTCAAGGTCATGTCAAATGGGGAACTGAGCCACCTGGTCTAGTTGCACACATCTCTGCTCACTGCACAGGGGCACATTGGACTTGGTGGTCCTTAAAAATCCCTTCCAACCCAAGCTAGTCTATGATTTTATGGTTCTATGATTCTATGACTAACACCTATAATATAAAAAAATTTATGGCAAGATATAAAGATGTGACCATGATTTCATTTTTCTTAATATTCAGAGAGTTTCCATTTGACACAATTAGCATTGATAAAGGATAGCATAGTGCTAACATTGTCAAAGTAGAAATATAGTCTTCTTTAAAACTGGTTTTAATTAAAAAACCTTATTTGAATAAAAACATGGCCTAAATATGGATGCTTATAAAAGACAGGATGATTATTGGCCTGACTCATTCAGACTTGCATCTACATATAACCTCACATGTGTTCTCAGCTTTCACAGTGCCTGATGTACACACAAATGCAGAGAGATGGGTAGAATTTGAGGAAGAGCCACTCCTGATATCTTGAGGAAGCTGCATTTCAGCAGATGTTTATAAAAGAAATGGTACTACATTCTTCACTCATTATTGCAAAAGCATTGTCAAACATAAACAGAAAAGCAGAGGCAATTAAATTCAAATTTAGGGTTATACCTCTTCCAGGCAATATGAGAACAGAGAAGTAACTGAGCTTCTTTGATATATCACAGCTCACACTTCTTGCCTCCTTGCGAGTCAAGAAGATTTGGGTTGTATGTTCTTTGGGTCAGTTCTTCAGAATTTGCTTAATAGTAGTTGTTGACTTCACTGAGACGACTGTGAGGCCACTATGCCTCCAAGACTACTGAAAGTGAAGAACATTAAGATCTGTCCCCAACTTCTGAGGTGGATAATGAAATGAGCCAAAGCTGTACAAGGAAAGAAGAAAAAACATTAATTATACATAAGAATGAACAAATATACAAGTTCAGCATTGGATGACTGTCTTGTACCATGTTTGCCTTATCCCAGGATTTTTCAGTCTGTATGTCATGTTAGGACATGATAGGAAGATACATGTAATAAGTACAGATTGCATCAGTGGAAAAACTTTAAAATGGCCTAGATTTAAATTATTATTTATACATCAGTCTATTTCTTGTCTAACTTAATAAGTATTGCTTTTGGCTACTGAAATCAAATAGAATTTTGGGAAGATATTAATGTCTTTTTTCTGAAATATACAAACTGGTACAACTGATATCTGGACTTCAGCTTTCTTATCAGCAGGTACTACTGAAGAGATTTTCATTGTAATTTATCTCTTCCATTATGTAAAAATTTCTTACTGAAATAAAAATAAGTACTTACTACAGAGGTCAGAAAGAGAGACAAAATTTAGCCCCATGTTTGTAAATATAGGTCATTTTTTAGAGGCAGGACTTAAAGGCAGCAAAATTTGCCATTTTAATGAGTCATTTGACAACACAGGACTCAGTAAAGCAATTAACAATATATGAAACATAGAAAAAATGCACACAATTAGGAATACAAACAATAGAATAAAGACTATCTCCTCTGCAGAAAAGTAAGCAGCAATTTCCCCGCTACCTGAGTTTGGTTCATTACTGAAGGGAGTGCTGAAGATCTCCCTAATGAAGGAAAATCATCAGACCGTAAGGAAAATATATAATACTACATCTGCTCCATTAAGGATGGAAGCTATAATTCTTTTAAGCATAAAGATTTAACTTCAACCAAATAACTTACTTTCACTCTATCTAGAAAACATAATCCTACTCCTTCTTAAAAGCCTGGGTGAAATTTAGCAGACTAAGCACACTTTAGCTTGGTAATGCTTTAGAAAGACCAAATCCAAATTAAGAGAGAGAAATTCAAATCACAGGATGAACATAATATCATAACATTCCGTTTGCTATAATTTATTCCACGACAAATTGGAGTCCCATCCAGATTGTTCTGTACAGAGTTCCTACTTCAGTAAAATTTAGATCAGATCCTTCTGACATAACAGTTTTGCAGCCACAGTATATTTAGGTGTGCACCTCTACTTATCATGTCCTCACATTATGCCAATTTTGTATTTTATAATTTAGTAACATAATTTTGTACAATATGTATGTACAAGTATGCATCCCAGACCTGTGCTCAATGGATTGTCTTTAAGTTTCAGTGATGGATTCTGTAAATGGTGCTCTCTTTTTAAGCATTTCCTGTGAGGGGCAACACCTCTGATAGTACAGTATCCTAATGGAGCACCAAGTATTGATTAAATTCATATTTCTGACCAATTAGTATCAAAATGTTACTCTTCTGCTAACTTTCTGGGCCACCTTATACTATGAACTGAGTTGTAGGTGTTAGCAAGATTGTATACACAATACAGAAAAATATAGTATTTTTGTAGTTGTGAACTGATCCCATAAGATTTTTTTTAATAAGAAAGTTCTAATCGAATTAGGTATGAATACTTCCTTGAATTTCAGTGCAGGACAAATTCATACCAATGCTAGAATTGTCTTCCATAAAAATGAAATTTTAAACTTCTTGAACTATGAATATGCTGTAAAAATAGAATGACACATGTTTTTATCACCTTTGAAATATTTTCTTCATTATTAAATGCTTATAGAAGATGATTGTTTTATTTTTCTTGTTCTTTTTAATTTTTTCCCCCTAAAGAATAGATTAATCTTGGAAGTTCATCTTAAATGTTGAATTTTATCCTTTTTAATTAGAGGACATAAACAATTGCCTCTTTCGTCTTTGCAGTTCTTTGAACTGCCTTTGAATCAAGATCAGAGACTACAATAAAAGAACTTCCTACTATACTGTTTTATATCATTCCGTGTGAGATACTTAACATGTTGAAAAACTTAATATTATTCAATATTTGTAGCACTAAAAAGTGACAAATGTAGAAGTTTGCTGTCACTTCTTTTCATGTACTTTGCTGGAGGAAAAATAAATTTTCAGGAACAAACATAATTTACAAAAATAATGTTTTGAAGAAGAGAAAGCATTATTATTTTATTATTTCTTCTCATTGTTCAAAGAAAATAGTATGTGTACAGCAGAAAAATCGAATAGGAAAAATGTGTATCTGAAGGAAAATTTTAGTCCTGTTCCTGTAAGGCCAGTGCAGGACCCTTTTCCTCTTCCAGATACTCATTTTACTTGTCAGCAGCTTAAATATTTTGAGCTCTTGAAGCTGTTCATGCCTTGCATATTTCTTCCTTGTGGTTTTAATTTGCAGGGATCTGGGCTGCTGATGCAACTGCAGGCGAGCCCAGGCCGGCGCGGGCGGGAGATGAAAGTGGCAGCCTTGCCTCCCGTGGGGCGCGCGCCGTGACCTACTTCAGGGCAGCCAGACAGAGCGCGGGCACCGCGCGCCCATCCGCCGTCAAAACAAGCCATTAAACCCAGCAGCTTAGGCCTGATTTAGGACCCTCTGCTCTGTGAGTGGTGTCCGATTTTTTTGATCCGCTAACTGATCGCAGGTGGATGAAAGGGGATCGCTGAGATAATTAACCATGAATTCGACAGGTTCGCTGTCACAAAGGGGAACGGTTAGTGTTTCGCCTTGGACGGCGTTGAAAAAGCAGCATTCGATGATTGTCATGACAAAGGCAAAAAAGAAAAGCAGAGGATGAAAACATGGTCAGTTAATATCCACACAAAAAAATTCTGTCCGAAGTGTCACATCCTCCTGATTAAATTCTGGGTTCTACCCTCTGTAATGTTGTCTTTCTACAGCGTCAAATATTCTATGACAAATAAAAGCACAGTTCAAAACAGCTGGGAGAAACATTGTGTAAAAAAAATCCCTAGTGGTGCCTGAGAAAATCATCATTTTTTCAATAAACTACTGATATCATGCTCAACAGACTTAGCATTTTTAAAAAAAGGATTCCAAACTGACTAGGTTAATAATTAAGGTCGTTTCTTCTTTGTTGCCCTCCATGTGATCTGAGAATTATGCTTGGCAGAGGTTGAGTAAAGCCTCTGAGGCAGGGGACCTATGGTAACATTTTCAAAGGTACCTAGCTGAATTTTTATGCAATGGAATTACAAAATAATTATTGTTTATTAAATAATTGTTATTATTGTTATTATTATTTTATTATTCATCTTATGTTATTGGTAGTTTGGAATAGCATTAAGGGTACATAATTGCATCCCAACAGCCACTGAGATAGACAAATTCCATATTCCACATGAAAAAGGTGTGAGTATTGCTCTTGTCCTTTTTTATTTGGCAGTGACCATGGACTTTTTCTTTTTTGAAATGGAAAGCTGGTACATTAAGCCAGCAGACCATAGAAATCTATCCTACTGTATGCTCAAGTACTAAAATGTGTTCTTACTAGAACCTCTTCATATGAGAATCAATAGGTTTGGAAGAATATATGACTGCTGCTACTGGTGGTGGGCAGTAATTTATTGGTAGTTTGTGAGAAAGTTGTAAAATACTCCCTTTCATGCATTTTTTTCCTTATTTATAGCTAAAGTAGCTGTAAAATTGCTATCCTCTGGTTTTAAGAATTGAGAATGCATAGCATGACATTAAAAGTGCATCAGCTAACAAAACCCTTCATCTTTTCCATAAAAACCAGAAAATTCCTCCCTCTCCTCCATTGAAAAAAATCCATTCCTTAGAGATATAATTATGTGTAGCATTTAGGGCCACATGTCAGCTGATATTCTGCAATTGCAGGCATATTTGCCTGAGTTCTCTGACACAACTAAATATCTGCTATTTTGACTCATTTTAGGAGGAGTGATTCTCAGACAAGGTAAAAAGAGATGGATAACTGGCAGCTGAACCTGCTCACAAACATAGGCAGGTCCACCAGGGGTCATCTGGCTTGGCAGAAATGCAGCTTAGTGATGAGAGGAGCCCATCACTCTGGTGCAGTTGGCCCCAGAATGTCCAATCTCACACTGGGTTGTTTCTTATTGTGAGTCTGGGTTCTTTTAGTCTCTCCAACATGCCTTGGACTCTAGACCTCCATGATGCAATGTTGTGCCTTTGGGCATAGTAAGTTCTCAGAATAAAAAACAACTGGAGTAAGTAGGGTGCCTTTTATTTTCTGAATCTCTGTTTTTACAGTAATTTTGCTTCTTAGGACATGCCGCAGACATAGCCTGAGCACATCTGGAAACTCCTACTCACTCCCATGTTAAATGAGGCAGGAACAAGCAAACAGCTGATCTAGAATCTTTGTCTTGGACAGGATTCATCTTTTTCATATTAGATCCCTAGAACTTAGGCTTTTAGTCTAACTCTTGTATCCCTAAAAAATTAAGCTTTTATGCAAGTTCTTACTGGCAGCAGAGAGAGAGAGAGAGACTTTCAAAAAGAAGGTATAGCTGTCTAAGAGATGCTTAAGAGGCGGAAGACCTTCTAGAAATATGTATCCCTCTCTGCAAAAGACAATACTTATTTGCAAACTTTTCTCCGCTGTCAAAATGAAAAGAAATGAAAAAAACCCAGACTGAGACCAAACTACAACCCACCAATCCTACAAGAAAAACAAATGTCTTGCTTCTTCTCAGCATTCTTGCCAAGGAGCTCAAAATACTTTTAGGAGTATAAAGGACTTTGTGGTGAGTTTGGGCTTTGTTATTTTAAGCATCCCCTTAAAATGTTAAAATCCTGATATAGCATACATATTTTGTAAGAACATGGTGTGACTCTTGGGGATGGTGCTGTGCTGAGCCAGGAACTGGACTTGATGATCCTTGTGGATTCCTTCCAACTCAGCACATTCTGGGATTCTGTTTCTGTGATTCTATGATTCTTTTTACAAAAGAGATGATTGTACTGAGATAGAAGACTTTGAAATGTTGTCAGTTTTACCAAAAGTATCTTACAGCATGTCATTATAATTTCTTAGTGGTCTTTTTGGTATTTAACAAAAAAAGGGATTTTTTTTTTCATTGTTTAATGATGCATAATTCTTTTTTTCTGTTATTTATCTAACGTAATAGATGCTACAAAGAAAAATTCAGTAACATTCATTACAGAGAAAGCCTTGGGTGTTTTTTATTCTATACTTATTTTGGGAAATGAATACCTATTTATTAGAGTTATTTAGACAGTTAGGCTGTTAACTTGTAAATTTTCTACAAGAATGTTCTCTTGCTGATGCTTGTACAATAACAGAAAGAAAAAAAATCCTATAAAATGAGATTGAGTAAAAGTAATGAAAATCACTCCATTTTTGTTATATACTGATCTCTTTAAGTTTTTTTCACTTCTTGTAAACATCTCTTAGACTACACTTTTTACTTCTGGGACTCTTTTCAAGTCCCAATATTAGGTCCAAGGAAAATAAGTAAAGAAGTCTGTTTAGTTTCCATCATACTTGGCAAGTGAAAATTCTGGGGAACTGAAGGCCTGAACCAGAATAACAGCTGCATCACTCAGTTTTCTCTTTTCCTTAGAATACAATTTATATTTCAAGGACATAAACAAAAAAGCCTAAAAAAATTGAATGCAGTAGCTTTTTTCTTGTTAGTTGATTTTGGTTTTTTTAATATTTTAAAGAGATGGCCTCATAAAATTGTTTAGTTTGGAAAAGGTCTTTCAGACCATCGAGTTCAACTGTTAACCCAGCTCTGCCAAGTCCACCACTAAACCATGTCCTTAAGTGCCACATCTACACATCTATAAAATACCTCCAGGAATGGTGACTCAACCACGTCCCTGGGCAGCCTGTTCCAATGCTTGACCACCATTTCTGTGAAAAAAAAAATTCCTTATATCCAATCTTAACTTTCCTTGGCACAATTTGAAGTAATTTTCTCTTGTAGATGAGATATTAGTCAATATTTCCACAAGACTTAAATAATTCCCCCCCCCCAAAAAAAAGAAAAAAGAAAAAATAACACAATAAGATCATGGACCAGTAAAACTATGGCACTAACTATGACACTAACTATAGTATCTCAAATTCTTTAAACAAGTGGTAGCCCTGGTAGCCCTTCACCAACTACAGTGTTTCATGGGACTGCTAGGGAATACAATGTTAATAGCAGAAAAGCATTTTGTTGCTGTTTTTAAAATGAGACTAATTCTAAATGATAGATACAGATTAATTTTCCTGTGCTGGTTCACTGTGAAGATTAATTTTCAAAATATTTATATTTCTTGCATTTTGACTAAATCAAAACATGATTTCTGGATAAGCTGAGAGGAAGAGTAATTTAACAATCTAAATATGTTTTGAATGAACAAAATAATTGTGTTGCAATTGCTGTTAAGTGTGTGTTACTAAATTGTTTAGACTGCACCTCATTTTGTATGAAGCTGTATTCAAACACCATGAACACAACAACAAAAACTAAACAGCCCACAAGTGTATATATGACATGTGCAAGTCCTTAGAGTAAGAGGGTTTTTATCTTTTATTGTCATGCAGCAGAGTCCTAATTGCCTTATGTCTTGACTATGCCAACCACTCTGCCTCTCATCTGATTTTCTTCATGTCATTATGATGGAATGTGAACCAAGACTTCCTTGTTTTACTGCTTTTAAGTACTAGTCTCAGACACTAATATCTGCTTCTGTTGTTCGAGCCTTTAATTTAGTCTACTGTACAGGAAGTGGCCTATTTAGTGTCCTCTCCCTTTTAGTTGACTAAACCTAGCTTGAAATTTCTAAAAGGAAACAGCTGCCCTTTGGTAAAACACAAAAATCACTGGACACATTCCCCTATCCTTCCTGGGACTGAGGACAAGGATGGATTGCTAAACCAGAAGCAGACATTTATTGTGCTAGCAGGTGTCACGACCTTTTGGTCCCACATGTCATCTTTGTCTAAGACTTGGTTTCATTCATGAAAGACAAAATCTTGGCACAGCTGACTACACAAGTTGAAATTCTCAAAGTTTCTGGGGGAAAAAACAATTGAAATTGAAGTGAAAGGTCATAAAATGTAGTCCAGATTTTGATTCTCCAGTAGTCTTCCCCCTGACTTGCTCAGACTACATGGTATAATTTTCAGAAAAAAATTATTCTTGCCTTCCTTATGAGCCAAGGTGCATGACAGAAAACTGCAGCAGTGTAAAAGTGAGCTGACAGGCCCAGTATCTCTAATGCTTGTGGAGACACCAGAGCATCCAGCAATAACTGCTGACCTCTCCTATATTATTTCTAAACTTTGCTATTGGGAATGACTGCTGCAATCAGATCAGGTATTCTTAGACATTTTTTTGCTTGTTTTACTCACTGTTATCACCACTTTCCAATGTCATTATCAGAATAATGAGAAGTTCTTGCCATGGAGATTGAGATGCAGGTGAAAGTTCCCTTTGGGCTCCAGTAACATGAGCCAATGCAGAAAGTGTTTTAGAGAGAGCATGCTATGGGGAGGAAAAACCTTCCAATGACGCCCCCCTCACCTGTGGTTTGTACCTTCATTGGGTGACACATAACCAAAGAGGTCTTTCTTTGAGTCGAGCTGTGCATTCATTATGATTTGTTTTAAAGACAGGACTTATCATATTGCACCAAATTTATTAATTTGGTTTATTAAAGTAGTTCTAATTCTGTATCCAGAATATCCTTCTGAGACCTTTTCAGAATGTGTCTGTGTTTCTGTCAAACAAGATTTTCTGAAGTAAAAGGAAATATATTTTCTAGGAAATATATTGGCCTCTTGCCTACTCATTCTGAGCAACAAAGCATGCCACTGTTTGTGTCCTGGCTATCTGAGACCTTGTCTCTCCCAGCAAGCGCTGCTTGTCTGAGCTTAGTCAGTATTTTAGTGCCTGGGCACAATACCTGAGAGGAGTTGCAAAGTGCTTCTCTTTAGCAGAATTGCATATCTACTCTATTTTCATCTTTAACCACATTTTGACAAATGGAAATAATATCCTCATACACAGAATGACTTTCTTTTTATTTCTAACCTAATATCAGTGTCAGATTTCATACAACCAGAATCCAAGGAAGCAAGTTCTCTCTACCTATATCTATAATTCTCAGTCAGCTGCTGGTAATTCAGTAAGGATATTCAGAGTAGCTTCTAATGCAAATTCAGGGTTATATGTTGAATGTTCATATCTGAGTGTACTTTAGTATTGGATTGGATGTTAATACTTGCTTCCCTGCTTGACCTATTTATTGATAGTGTGGTCTGATGGGCTGTGGGCAGGGAGGACACCATATCTCACCATTGCCCAGCTTTCTCTAGCACTTCTGCCACTGGCCTGAAGAGTTGAAGAGATGCTGAGATGTAATGGAAAGGCAGGAGTTCCCTGCACTTCTTTTTAGCATGTGGGCACAATGAGATACTGGTGAGGCAAATTGCCTTGGACGTCAGAGTAAATCTCAGTCTCTGGATGAATAAATATCAGATTTTTTTCTGTGACTGTGTTTTCCCCTTAACAGGCTGGCACAATTCTCTAAGAGACGTTTTGTTCTAGTCTTTTACTTCCTTAACAGAAAAATTGAAGCTAACCTTCTCAGCAGACGTTGGTGAAAATGTATGACTCTTTTTAAAAGTTTAACAGGTTTAAGAGTTTTTGGGGTTTTTTCGTTAATGTTAAAATTAATCATCAATGAAACTGCAACATATAGGTATTTAGAGGAAAACCTGTAATAAAATAATTTTGAGGAACAGAAGTTATAAATGTCAAATGTATCAGGAGATACATAAATTTTAGAGAATATCTCCAGGTCCTTCCTAACTGTTTGTCTGCTGAGGTTTTGCATGCATCTTTCACTACAGAGTAACTTTTCTCAAGGCAGGCTTTCCTTGGTCTTTGTGCATAGCCACAGTGCATTGAATACCATCAAAACTTTGTGCTGGATTGCTAGTAAGTATATTTTTCCAAGGGTGATTTTTTTGTTACTGGACTTTTAGACCTTTCTATGTTGAATTATTAGTACAGATGAATATCTATCCACTATTCATAGCACATCTATCTTGTCTGGATGCTTTGGACAGTTTAGAAATGTTGATAACTGGAAGCAATTTCTCACCAAAGACAAAGCAGAGTACTTAATAATTAAATCTTTCAAAAGAATAACAGAAATATATGGGGAGCATTCATAATTCTCAAGTTCAGACACCTTATTACATTACTTGAACTTGCCAAATGGCTACACCAAGTGCAGGAAAAAAAAAACCCAAAACTGTGACAAAACAAAGACTCAAGGCACGTTATTGCAGGTGATAGAGGTGATATTTCTTTTAATGCCTCTGTAGATGTCTGGGGCTCTCCAGAGTGTGAGATGTAGACGTCTGGGTCTGTCAATCTCAACAGATATTTCATAGAATCATAGAATCATGGAATGGTTTTGGTTGGAAGGGACCTTAAAGTTCCAACCTTGCTGCCATGGGGGATTGTTTATGGGTGCTGAGAAAACTAACAAAGGCAGATATTGTAGTAAATAAGCAGCTTTATGTGAGGAGGTTTCACTATTCACTGTGGATATAAAATCTTGTGTGCAAACTAGGCAAGGTTTTGACAAGTAAAACAGCAGGAAGATTTGACTTAATTTTTGGATCTGTTTATTTTTTTAAAAGCACTTACTTTAAAAGAATGAAAGTGAAATCAGAGGGTCTCACAATTTTATCTCTGAGATACACTTTTTTAGAAATCAAGTTAATTTGTCACTTGTGGCTTCATTGTAACTGAGGACTGGAAGGGCGGCATGGATAATCAGAAAAATGAAAATGAAAACTGTTTTTATGTAAGTTCTTTTCCTTTCTGGGTGGAAGAATTCAATAGAGAAATCTTGTACTATGCAGAGCATACACAAAAGATATTTACAAGGACTTGGGATATATATTTATATATATAGATATATATTTTGTGTTTATGTAAAACAGAAAAAAGTTCTTATAAGAACTCAAGTCAACAGTCAGAAATTTCAAGTGAAAATATGAATAAGCATAATTATAGAACAGTTAAAACCAGGGACAATTTCTTATCTCACCTCCAAAGCAGAGTGAAAATGTTCGCTAAACACTTTATGAAAATGATATCAAAATGTAATGTTGACATTGTATCCTAAAGGATTAATTTAATTAACTGTATTTACACTCAACAGTTTGGAGACATTGAAACAGTTACCAAGATATCCCTCAGTTCAGCATGATAGTGTGTAAACTATGTAGGTAGCCTTAAAAGGAACTGAAGATCACGTTAAGGTTTTTATGCTATTACTCAGATCCATTATGGAAAGTATCCTTCCTCCACATGTGAATAACCGGCATTGCATCCAGTGGCTCTCAAGGCTGGGCAAGGAATGCATCTCTGCTAGCACAATAGCCAAAACACAATTGTCTCTCTTCAGGGTGGGCAGAAAGTTGGGAGCAGCAGCTGGAGCATTAGAGGAACTGACAAGTTATGTTTTTATGACCTGCTTGAAACAATCTGTTTCGACATTTCAGGAATTACCACAGCTTCTGGGAAAAGCCAAACATGTAGTCTGATCCCAACAAGCCAGTGCTCTGTGTTGAAGTTTAATTAAGCCACCTACTGAGAAAGCTACCATAGGGGAAGCTCTTCTCTGAGCATCAGATTTGCAAGCCAGTGGAGAGCATCCAGGGAAGACAGCAGTTTCAACACCCAGTATATTTGCCCTAGTTCCTATGAATTACACGCCCTACTTCTTATGAATTATGCATACTGAAAGCTCAGTAGGGAAAAATCTTCACAAATTTAGTCATTACAATGCTGAACTAGTCAGTTTATCAATCCATAAATAAAGTATATATTTTACCCACCCTACTAGTTTAGTTTTGTAATTGAGCAGTATAGTTAGGCCTTAATTAGTTTACAGATTGTCATTACCATGATCTATTTACTTTTTAAGCTTCTTCTGGTTTAGTTTTAATCCATCACTATCAGTGAATTTTCAGAAAGCTTCATGATGTGATGCAGTATGTCACTTGTGTCCTTAGATAGCATGATATAAGAATGAAAACAGGTACCACGCCAGAGAACAAAGATCATTAGATGGAATTAAAGAATTTGCATGTAATAGGTGTTAGTTTATATTACATTAGAAAATGAGCTCTCAAGTATAGCTTATTTTAAAGCAATTCATTTATATATTCACAGAATTGTTCTTTAAATTTTTGGTATAATACATTGTGAAGAGGTTATGAATGATTTTTAAATAAACACTGTGATGATGTCAGTGGGACAGTTCCTGCAAGTAAAAATTCCCAAGGCTGGGCCAGATTTAAAAAGTTTATGTGAGATTTTTTAAGTGTAAGTACAACTTGGTACTCATCAGAGCTTGCTAAGATTAGTTTGTAGACCATAAAAGGAAGTGATAGATGTCTACACTTCTCTTTCTTCTTGCCTCTTTGTCCTCT
This sequence comes from Calcarius lapponicus, assembly GCA_039654755.1. Classification (NCBI taxonomy): domain Eukaryota; kingdom Metazoa; phylum Chordata; class Aves; order Passeriformes; family Fringillidae; genus Calcarius; species Calcarius lapponicus. Next base: position 8,465,199 of record CM077463.1, read on the forward strand.
TATTTGTTGCTGTGTTTAGAATCAGCCCCACGTTCTACCTGGTACATGAAAACTGTTTTTTACTTTTGAATGAAAATACACATTGTAGCTTTGAGACACCTCTTTAAAATATCTTTCCCAACACATTTCTGCTTTATTGCTTCATCTACTTTGTCCTATCCACCACTTTAAAAGGTGCCTGTTTGTTACAGATGGTACCTTATTTTAACTTGCAAGGAATTCTTTTTTTCAGGAAAGCATGATAACTTGTGGATATTTGGATTATTGTCAAATGCCAGCATTTTTGATTTGTTTGTAGTAATCAACCATTTTCTAAAAGTGGGGAAAATAGGGGATTTCTGTATCTATCTCAGGTTTAATCTTATCCTAACAAAAATCTTGAGGATATTAGAGGGTGCTATTTTTCTACATGGGGTACATAAATACTTAGAATTCATCTTTCGCAATTGTTTGTATCTCAGCCTGGGGAAGCCCTGTCTGTCAGGAAGGTTGGAATTTTTAAAAACTTAAACATCATGTATAGAAGTTATGAAATAGATAACGCTTTCCATAGATGAATTATGTTGCTTGCCAGTTAAAGGTAGTGATACATTCCTCTATGAAAATTTGGTAATTTAATAAGTTAGTAATTTGTGCAGAATACATCAAGAGTGGTAATGAGGTTCCTCAATTTACTTGAAAAACACTCACAGGATTTTTTGAAGTATGAAGAAATTCAATGGCCTGGGAGATGTTTTCAGTAACAGTTTCACTTGTTTGAAGATTGCAATGATATTTCTCTGTTTTTCAGTTTAAAAAATTAGAGTCAATCTCCACTAAAATAGCAGGAAAAAAAAATATACTGGCTTCCTTGAAAACTAGAATGACAATCTACTTGTTTATCTGCTACTGAAATGTTCTAATATTCTTTAATTCTTCCAAATCATAACTTCAAGGAAAATTTATTTAAATCATTTCCTGCTACCCAGACGCGGCAACATTAAAAAAAATGCAGCAAACACAGCAAAATTGAAAAACTTAAAAACTACTTTTTATTTGAAAATACGGTATAGAAATTCTTGCTCTTCATAGTAAAATTTTAAACACATTTACTAAAGAAAAGACATGAAATAACTGCATAAATGATACACACCTACACGCAATAGTTAGAATGTAAAATTGCATGATTTTACTTGCTGTAATTTAGAGATGTTAGCAGAGAATTAGAATGAGATATCAGCTTTACAACTGTATGTAACAATCACTTTAATCATTGAAGGGTTTTTTACATTCAAAATTCATTGGCTTCATTAAAAAAAAGATATACAAGATGCTCACACTGCACACATATGTATATGTGATGAAATAGTTAAATAAATAACTAGAACTAATAAGATTAAGATCCTGAAGAATGGACTATACAGGCAAAAGATCCCCAGATTAGTTTGGTCAGACACACACAGGTTCTTAAAAGAAGCTGCCTATAAGCTTAGAAGCTTGAGCAACTGACAGCCAGAACAGGAAAAACAACATAAGACATGAGATAGCTGGGCTGTAAGTCACATTTAAACAGCCAGTAAATGGATCTTTGCAGAGCTGAACCTTTAGCATCTGCAGGTTTTATCAGACATGCCAGCTGTGTAGGACATGAGCATGAGACTGGCTGCAGGGATCAGAGCAGGATCCAGGGAGCAGCTTTACACAGTTAATGTTCAGGGGTCATATATTTTTCTTGTTTTTCAGTGTGTTGTGGATTTTACCCAGAAAAATGAAACCTAGGTGAGGAATGACTATAGCAGCTCCTCCATAGAGCACAAAGTTCAGGCTGGCAATGCCACAGAGACACAGGAGGAAGAGTTTATCTATATATAAATAATGGGAAGTGAATCAGTGACCCAATTTGACTTGTTTTGATTTCGTATGTGTCCTTCTTTACAGGGTTGCTAGAACAAGATGAGTTTCAGTCACCTGACTAAGATCATCTGTTTGAGAACATTGATTGGATTAGTTACTTACTTCAAGGTTTCTTACACATGACCCTGGTACACTTTAAGAAATACCCTTTATCCAGTTATAGATTTTACAACAACAATACTTATCACAAGGAATAATGTCTTCAAAATTGCAAATGTATGCTGAAGGTGCTATAAATGTAATTTATGATCATGTTTAAAATTAAAATAGCTACTTACATTTCAGTTGAATTAGAGGAGAAAGCATGCTTGGGCCTTTTGGTTTTGTTTTTGCCATGTACAAGATTAAGGTAGAATCTTAAGTAAGTTGGATTAGTGTCCTTGTGTAGTCTGCAAATAGGATATCTATAAATAACCTTATGTCTTAGTTTAGTTTGTATTTTAACATGTTCCAGGATTGTGAGAACAGTACCAGAGTGAGAGTATGAGGTGACCATGAGGTAAACTTTTATATGATGCAAGAAAAATGACCTGGGGCTGTTTCTCATGAAACTAACTTCATTTCAAGCCATTCCAAAGTTTTTCTCAGAAAGAGAAGAATAGATTATATCATTTTTATTCCAGTTGCCCAGTAGCTTATTCTTGGAGCACACTCCATCTGAATTTAGAAAATGGAAATAAAGATAAATTCACATACCAAAGAATGGAAGGTATAATAACAACTGACAGGTATATCAGATTATTCATTTGTCATAACATCAAAACAGCTTCAGCTGAAAGTACAGACCAGTGGGAAGCTTAAGGTTCATGCACTATTGGGACTGTTTTGGGACGACAGCGTGAATGTTTGTTTGCTTGTTCAATGAGTAATGACCTTCAAAATGCTACAGGAATGAAGACATGCAAATGTCGAGGGAAAGTCTCTCCTCAGGAGACTGCCAGTGTTACAAATGGTTTTTGCTGATTGTCTGAGTTTCAGTGGAGAAAGGAAAAAGACAAGTGTCATCACCAGGTCCTTTGACTTTCTTGCTTTTATTGAAATATATATATATTTTAATCAGAATTTATTACTTCTTTAAAAAGTATCAAAGCAAATATTTCTTTAAAAATATTTGTTTCATTCAGGAAGAATTGCCTTGATAACTTGTTAATATGGTTTTGGATTCCAGAGCTCTTTTGCCACCTCAAAAAAGAACAAGAGGAGGGAAACGCCACAAAAACCTAACAATGCGAATGTTCGCTAGGACCTGCAGCACTTCAGATGTCATTCCGGCAAACAACACACAAATTAATTTCTCAGTAGTAAAGGTGGCAAGAGGGCAGCCTTCTGTATGCTGTATGAGTGTAAGTCTATATGAGTGGTAAAAAATATAGACCTAAAAATGATGATTCAGCCTTATCTCATAGGGCATTTTCCTGGGCACTCTTTCCCCTGAGTTAGTTTCTGCAATGAAAAATTCTACAGGGACTTACCAACATCAGAAAGATACGCTATTAATTTGAGAATACAAGGATGCAAGTACTTACCTTTTTTAAAATGCAAGGTGTGAATGGGAAATCTAACTACAATTAAATCAGGGAAGGACTGACATAAGATTTAGCCAAAAAGATATTTCACTTTATGATAAAAATATTTTGAGCTTTACTTTTTTCTTCTTTCTGTTGTCCTTTAATTTTAAAATTGCAATTGAAGCAGAGAAGCTGTTTTTTGAATTATAGCATGTGATTCCTAGAACTGGCTTATTTCTGTTCATTTGTAGTATTTAGAGATCACAAGAAGATAATAGAACTCCTTTAGTGATAGACTTTTATCTATGTTTCCTTCCTGGCCTGCTAATAAGTTTTACCTCTTACCCTTCTTTGGATACTTAAGTTCAGTGACAGTGGTTTGTTGTTGCTGCTGCTGTTGCAGTTAGTCAAGGCTATTTCAAGTCTCATGTTGCAAGCAGTTTCATAAAGCTTCAAGGTCTGAATAAAGAGGTCACTTAAATTCAGGGTCAGTATTTGTTCATTTGTACACTCCTGAGTCGTTAAATGGTGAGCTCATAGTCAGTAATTTAAAAAGGAAAAGAATAATTTCTGTTACCTGTCTCTGGCTTAGTGAGTTAGCAAACAGGATTGAGTAAAAATAGGAGAGTTAATAATCTGTAGTACAGACAGCAAAGCTGTTTCTGACTGGGAATAGGTCACTTGTGCTCTATCACATCTCAGTCACTGTTTGATGTGCCCATGTTAGAGCAGCAATGGAGATATTGCCCCACAGGTAAAGTCAAACAGGCTCACAGAACCCTCCATACTCTACCATCCCCACCTAATCACAAACTGCTTCCCTCTTGGAGCAGCAGATCAAATGTAAAACTGGTGTGTGTGTTGGGGGGGGGGGGTGTGGGTGTGTGTGTATGTGTGTGTCTGTGTGTCCCAAATCAAACAAAATGTAGCGAATCAGGAATGCTATTTAGATGAAACATCTGTAAAATACAAACAGACTTTTATGGACTAAGCCAGCCTCTTTGCTGCCTCCCTACCCGCAAGAAAGGTGAAGAGAAAGATGAAGTAATGACAACGCTTGTGGATTCTTTTCATTTGAAAGAAAATGATCGGAGTCATAAATGACTGCAAAGTGGAAAAGATGCCCAGTATTTTAGATGCTGTGTGCTATCTTCTTGAACTAGTTTCTTGGCCGATATTCACTTAGTGCCTGATTCTGCCTCACTTGGAGTGCACTAAGCAGCATTTTAGGGAAAATGCTATACTCAGGATGGACATTGTCAATTCATTTTGAGATGAACACTACACAGTGGGCACAGCCTGTGCTAAAGGCTCAGTGTAACTAATGAGACTCAGGGACATGAAGTATTGTTCTCCCTCCAAAAATGGGGCACCTCTATTGTGTGAGAGACAGCTGCATTTCAACTGTGCAGCAGCACGTTGCACAGATTTCTGTACATAGGTAAATGCAGGCAGGGGCTGGCTGCTCCTCCCTCAGCATACAAGAAGTGCACATTATCATCAGGATGATGGATAAATTAACTGCCCAATTAACTCTCTTCCACCACCATCTTCCACAGAGTATTCAGTGTTTTCTTCTATCTCCCATATTAATGAAAAATTGCAAGTCTTTGCCTTCTAGTTTTAGAATATGGCCACAGGTACAGTTTAGATCCTTCCAGAACTAAAGTCTCAGGTACATTTGAAATTAAAAATGATTGTCAGCTTTGTCATAACCTTTTGGGATCACTGCCTTTCAGATCTTCAAGAAGTCAATAAACTGAAGATGAATGAATAGCTTGTCAGTGTAGAAATAATCTGTATCAAGAAAGTATAGTAGAATAATGATAAAAAAATATTAGTTTTAATTCATGCATGAAAGTGACCTGATGGGTCCTAAAAGATGAGCTATGATTAGACTAATTCTCTTTGAAGTAGATTAAAAATGAGACCTTATAAATATCTAGGTAATAAATTCATGCTAAAATTATTAACCTGATTAATTGCCTAAATGGGATAGATTATTCCAATTAAGTCTTCAAATGTGTTACAGGAAAAAAAAATATCACAACTCATAAAAACAATATTCTTTTTTTTTGAGTTTTTTAACATTCCAGATTTCATGAAAGCACAGTAATAATATTTTTTATTTTCAAATAATATATGCAGATAAAAGGCTACACCTTGTTTCATTTATATGGTCATGTGTAAAACTAACAAACAGTGAGACTGAGGAATTCCCTAATCAAGATCTGAGACTGATTCTTCTTGCTATTAAAAGAAAAATCACATATTTTCAACTTCTCCACTTTTTTATAATTTACATTTACTCTTCAAGAAATTCAGTTTTTTTTTAAGCTGAAAGACAGTTGTTGATATGAGATCGCTCTTCAAGGAAAGAGTAACTTTACTCTTTTGGCAGCTAGTGTTACTCTGTGTGCACACCCTACCAAGACCAATTGCTAAAAATTCTTTAATTAGATATGGTATGATAGGTGCTCACTCCCTGGTTCTTCCTCATGACAAGGTCAGTAGTGAAGGACAAATTTAATTTATTTTATTCATTATATACTGAGAACATAATAAACACAAGCTGAACTGTACTTACAATATCATCTGGGAAAATATTATTATCACTGTATTGGTAAAAAGGTTATGAGAGATTGATCAAGTTATTGAAGGAAATTCCCTGGAAAACAACTTCCAAGAAAACTCATGTTATTTCAGAGACAGTCAATTGACTAGATATATATATATACTTCCCTCTATAATTTACAAAATCCTTCTGCTGAAATGACTGGAATTCAGAAAAATGAGGAAAGGCCGAGAGAAGTGGTTTGTTCATCCTTGTGAAGAGAAGGCTTAGGGAAGATCTTATCACCACGTTCCAGTATTTAATGTGTATCTACAAAGAAAGTGGAGACTCCCCTTTTAGAAGGAGTCACATGGCAAAGGCCAGGCATGAAGGAATATAAATTATTCCTGGGGAGATTTCATTTAGGCACAAAAGGAAAATTTTTCACAAAGAGAGCAGTCAGCAATTGGATCAATCTCCCCAGAGAAGCGGTAGATTCCCCAACACAGAACAAGGCACTCGACCATCTTCCTTAGACCACACTTTTGCCAAGAATGGTTGGACCAGATGATAATTGAGATTTCTTCTAACCTGCTTTTCTTTGATTCTATGATTGAAATTCAGTGTGGAAAAAAAATATTTTAGACCTTAGTTACAATACAAATATTGAGATGCTGGTGACTTTGGCCGTGCTACCATCTTGGTAACAAGTCTATCTGCAAATTGATCATGCTAATACTGTTTTTGTTCTTGCAGTTTTTATGCTTGGATTTCTCAAAATTGATTGAAATCCAGCATTGCCAGATAATTATGAAAGAGTTCTGTATATCACAGAAGATGGTTTCTTTTTTTTTTCCCTGATACAGCCCCTTAATAAAGTTTCTGATTTCATTTCTTTCATTCAAAGTAGGTAGTGCTTCTTTCCTAAGGCTAGATAATGCTTTCATCATGATGGGTTTCTGAGTATGGTACTATTTAACACAATGATATCACTATCCAGCTTATGTGTGCTGTTCACTTGCAATTCTTAAACTGAACAGAAAATCTGTCTTAATCTGTTGTAAGTCTAACTTTAAAAAGTTAGAAGTCATGCAAAATCAAGGGTAAAAAGAGAACCGTCATGATCCCGTTGTTAACGAATTTCCACCAGTAAATGGAGTAAGTCCTTACATTAGTGGGTCTATTTTGAATATAAAAATGTTGTTCTCAGTGTTGGAAAAGGTAACTGCTCTTTTGCTCCTATTTTCCTCTCAAGATTTTATTCAAATAAATTGTTAAAAAAAATAATTTAAAAATAGATTTTTATTCAAATAATTGCCAGAGTCATAAAAGAAAGAAACAGAATATCAGACATGTAACTATCTAGAGCAGTCAAGGCAGTCATTTTTGTGACTTATTCAAGTCATTGATGGTGTACCACAATGCCTGTTGCTACTGAACAGGAAACAAAACCAATTGTGTACAATATGTATATTAATACGTACAGTGTGAAGAGAAAACAGATGGCAGGAATGCATAAAACTTTAATGTCCTCCAATCTGTTTACTTATTTTAATCAGCTATTATAATCATCACCCACTGTGTGCTTTGTTAACGTGGGGAATTGCTGGTGTGATCAAGCATAAGAAAATCCAGAGAAGTATGCCAGATCCCAAATCTGGTAATTAGAATCAGAAAGCTACTGTATGCTACAAAGGATTAGGACAGACCAGAAGACACCGTGAAGAGTTAGCTTCACTCAGGACTGCATTCACTCACAGCACAACGGAGGTGAAGTCTTCCTGCGCAGATTTAGCAGGTGACACATGTGGAGGGATGCTACATTAGCGCTGGCCTGTATGGCTCACATTTCTGCACCCCTTGAAATGCTAGCTCAAGCTTATTTTCTAGATGCAACGTGTTTTTATCTCAGTTCCTATACCCTTCATAAAGTACTTAGATGTTTCTAGCAAAAACTGCAAGATGTAATCTTCACAAAGATTTCTATTGGTTAAAATTTGACTTGGATGGAGAAAGTGGGTTTTTGGGGGTTCTTTTTGATGCACTCAAAATCAAATAGGCAATTCATAATTCAGTTGCAAACATCTCTCTTCTAGTGCTGAAGGTGAAAGAAAATGCTAAAAATCAAGGCCTTCTGAGATTTAAAATATTCATTTTTGTACAAACTTTTAAAAGCCCAGTATGGACTTTAGAAGAATGTTTGTCAAATGTCTTACTCTGGACATGGTCACAATGAATAGGGTAAAGGAATCTTCAAGAAGATGATAGGACATAACAAGTGTATGTGATATTGTAGATAGCACATTTATTTTAAATTTGTATGCTCTGCTCTGATTGTCAGTTGTTTCCTGATGAAGTAAGGATTTTGTTTGTCTCAGGCTTGCTGTAGAAGATGTTGTCCAAAAAACCAAAATTTTGCTAGTTGTAGGAAAGACAAGTGCAAGTCTCCAAATAATAATCTTTAATGACAGATGCTATTTTGAATTCAGTTAAAAAAAAAAAGAGGAGGGAAAATGATGGGGATGAGTTGTTAATATTTTTAAATGCAGCACAGAAACTGGTTTTTATACTAAACATAATTTACAAACTGATTACATTATATTTAATAATAGAAATGTTTAGCAAAAATTTTCTCTGAGAGGAAGGAAGTGGTGTAAAGGAAAAAAACCTGGAGTTAATAAAGTTCAAATTCACTTCCTTGTCCAAAGTCAATAGAAGCTCCTTCTTCCTCTTCAATAAGTGGAAGGAAGTGTACCTGCTAGGGACTTTGACCCCGATTTTGTCATTCTTGAGTTAGGGAAATCCTAGTCTATAATTAAAAGTGAAGTAGCTAATAAATTATGAAGGAAATAATCTTGCTATAGAAACAACCACCTGAGAGGTGACAGCTCATCTGCAATCCACTGTGCTGTGGGCTGCAAAATTATCTGATGGGAATGAGGAAATGCATCCGGGGAAGGACCAATGACAAAACTAATCTTCGAAAGTCATTCTGGGAGGGATATTCCAATTTTCCTCCTACACGGATTCTTTCAGGAACATTGTCTGTGTCATTATTTCCTCCTCTCTAAAGTAGGTAAAATAACAATTACCTTTGAGAAGTAATTCTAGTTAGTAATAATGTCGACAATAGGTTCAAGATGGCTGTCTAATACAGGTATTTATTTAAGAAATTAATATTAGTCCTTGAACTTCAACAAAGGACCAAAAGTCTGTGGAATAGCAAACTAGTCAGGATCCCTTCTCTTGGTATGGAGTTGTCCAAGCTGAGGCACAGTTCTTCACAGCAGAAATTCCCAGCAGCAAAACAGGAGTGAACAGAAGATTGAATTAATTTCCTCTGTCAGCCTATATGCATTTTCTAGAATGTGTTCGCTCATCTAAAAGACATCAAGAGTTCCTTTTCCCTAAAATTGTAGGGTTTAGAAATGGAATGATGATAAACATTCATTAGGCTGTTTCTGTTACCTAACACTCCTGTGCCTTCTTTTATTTAACTACATTTTTTATTAATGGGATAAAGGATAGTATTTTATCTTTTTTGTTTTACTTTTATACCAGATCCCTTGGAGGGGACAGATTAGCACCTCCAGTATATGAAGGTGTCTTATCCTCAGATGACTAATGCTGAAGATCCAGGTAGAAATGCCTGTTAGAAAGCAGAAAAATTTTTTCAAACATAATTTCAAGAAAAGGATTTATACTACCAATCAGATACATATCCTGTAAATAAACTATTTCACTTTTCTGTAATTGCCAGGTGTGTACATGTTCTTTTATGTTTCAATTATAGCTCATTGCATTAACACCTACATTTATGGCAAATTATATTTAAAATGCTTCTTGTTTATTATTATTTTTAAAGTTCATTGTGGATTCAGTAGTGTGCACCCAAGTGGCAGGTCAGCTGAGGTAACTCTTGTGCCTCCTATCTTAGCAAATGTAGTTGAAGAATGAACCAGAGAAGTTGAAAGCCAAACACAAACCTGAGCACTTAGCTCAGCTCATGCATGCCATGAGATGCACACAAACAGATGGGCAGAACCTTCTCAGATAAACTTCAGCAAATATGATGGAGTAGCTGAAATACCAAGCCTGCCCAGTGTCAGCTGAATGATGGCACGTTTGATACGGTCCCCTAGAAATCATGCATAAGGCTTACAAACCCCTCAGTCAAACAGAAAGAAGAAAATCTTAATATTTGGGTTATACCATTTGACCTTTCCTGACACTAAACAAACCAAAAAAGCCTTGGGAAGTGACTGAAGAACATCAGTTTATTTACATAAAGATTCCTTGATTTAAGAAAAAAATTCTATCCTTGCTTGACTTCTTACTTAAGTATCAGGCTGCATGTCTTTGCTTCTGTCAAGTTTATACTTTCAGAAATTTTTTGAAAGATTGAATCACAAAGCTTTTTAATCACATACACTTAAATAAAAACCTAATGCTGACCTGCCATGACAATCAGGCACAGTTTAAAATCAACTCGCAGGAAGACAAAGTTATGTTTAGTTTGGAGAGTTTTTACATCTACTTTATATAAACTAACAAAGCTGTTAAGAGCAAATGGAAATGACATGAGAGAAAGAGGTTATACCAGGCAAAGCAGATTTCTTGCTTTTCTTTTCTATTTAGTCAAAACAAATGCATTTAACCATTTAAATAAAAGTCTGTTGACATAGATGTATTAATCTCAGTTGCACAGAAGGTTTGACTTATGACAGAAAGAAGTATCTTCTGTTTTCTTTGATTGTATTCTATTAGTTTGACCTGGATCTCTGCCTTCATGCTAACCATATGAGAAAAAAAAAGATATTTAAAATTTTTAATACTATATCTTGGCACACAACTTCAGAAATAGAAATGTTATAACTAGAAGCTGATATAAGTCTCACATAGAGTACAACATTATTATATTGCAAAGAGGAAAAATCTAAGATGCAAAACAATGACATGGAAAGACTTATAAAGCATTCAGGAGTTTGTTTTATAATGGCAATCAGTACCATGTGTCATGGTCTGCTTGGAATAAAAGGGCTTTTGAAACTGAAGCAAGTAGGTTTTTATACACACATTTAATAAGAAATCTAATCAGCACTGACACATACAAATGAAGTACATAATGCCCAACTTAAAGTGTAAGAAACAAGTGCATAAAACAATATGCTTTTACAGTATTCAGCAGGTATATCGTGGATTTATGTGGAGCTGCAGCAGATACTCTCTGATTCATTCAGCTCTGTGATGTCAATTTTCTGGTAGAGATGGAAGAGAGATCACAAATAAACTTAACTCCATATTCCAAGGCTTCATTTTCTATTTTTCACTGAATTGAAGTTCAAGTGTTACAAAGTACAGAACAAGCAAGGTGAAATGAGCTCAGCTTTTGTGGAAAATGGACAGGAGGAAAAGAGAGGGACTGGACTTCACCAGATGGGTATTTCTTTGTATTTAATACCCTATTCATCTATCAACTTTTGTTTACACATAATACAGAAATATATAGAAACCATTATCAACATATAAAAAATCCAGTGTTGCATTGCTTTATTAAAACTGCAAAATCTTGCATTTGAAGGCAAGGAAATGCTGGAAGAGGGTTACCTGGGAAATATCCATTCAGCAGATTTTTGTGGAGGTTTCTGATTTGAATTGTGATGTAATTTTAATTAAATGATTTCTTTTTTCAGGGGACCCCTGTTTCATTCACAGTACAGAGTGGACGATGCTTGCTTAATGAGCAGCTGCTCAATACTGGTTTTGTTTCATTGTTCAGCATGTGTGGTCCCATTTGTTATTTACTAGACACTAACAATCCAAATCCCTACTGAGGACTATTAATTTCCTCACAGACTTTTCTTTTCTGATTTCACTATCATGTAGGAATACATCACATAAGCCTTCTCAGCACCCTGTGATACCCAGGATGATGTCATTCCCATCAGAGATGGAGATTTGCTATGTAAAGGGATTCAAGTCCAGAATTTCTATTGCATGGCCATAGTGGATTCTTTATTCATAGGCTACAGTTTTCTATGTTAGCTCTATCTATTCAGATATATCTCGCACCAACTTTTACTATAACTGAGGACACCAAATGGTTAACCTAAGTTTGGATTAAGTGACTTGAAAATCATCAAACAACATCTTTTTGACGATGATATTTCTCCGGGACAGTATTCAGCTCCAATAAATATGAGACAGCTTTATTTTCCCAACAGTCCCTAACAATCTGCCCTTTGCCTAGCATCTGTAGGACCTTCATGGTGAACAGCTTCCATTGCCTCTGTGGTGTGTGATGATTGAAATACTGAGCTGTGTCCTGGACAGTTAACACAATGTATATTCACTATTGGGAAGGTAAATTCAGATTGCATCAGTGATCTTAGTTCTGATGTGTTGACATCTGTCCACTCAGTTTTATAATCTTTGTAATATTCCTTTACCATACCTTTCACATATGACTCAAAAGACAGAAATCTTAAAGCAGAATCCTCCTGACTCCTTATCACTTATCGCTGTTGCTTCTATTCATTTCAGTAAATCAGGTGCTGCTTTAGGATTAACAGATAACAAAGGCTCTTATCCTTTTTCTACTCTCTCTTTTAGTTTCCAGTTTAAACCTCCTTGCCTGGCTATCAGAGTGATACAGAGTAAGCAACAACCCATAGTGGAGGTTGGTACTGGGTATTATTTGAGAACCATCAGGATTAATGCTTCTATCCTGTTTGTTTACTGCACTTCCTTGCTCCACTACTGTGCTATGCTCACAGCTGGGAGGTCTTTGCTGGCCCTGGAAGGTTGGTCAGAAATCTGTGCCCATTCATGCTCTTCAGCTGCTCCTAGCTGCCAGTCCCTCATGCTACCTGCCAGGGTCCTTGGGCATTTCCCAGCAGATAGCACATTTCCAGAATTCTCTCTGACTTACAAGATGTTTCTTCCTGTCAGGTTCCTCTCTTTTCCTTTTTAGACACTCTTTTCTATTCTGTGGCAGCTTCTCAGAAATCCTCCTTTTTGGCATTCCAAACCATCTCTCAGGAATTAATTTTTCCCTCCTAAATAATGTATGTACTGAAACACAGTATGTGGTCTTCTCTCTAACTGGTGAATGCATCTTATATCTTTAATTAATATCAGAATTCAGGAGGTACTTCTCTTGTTTAGTCTAGGTGTTACCAAAATTTATGACCAGCTGGTAGTAGTGGCATCCAGGAGGTAGCAGATTCCCACTTTAGATTTCAGAAGTGGGGTCAGATATTCATCTCCATACAGACATGTACTCAATTGTGTGCCACCTCTTGGTATTCAAAATTTAAGGTACTATCAAGCTCCTTGTTTTCAGGCTTCATGCTCAAACAAGCTTACTTTCTGTTTGTCATTCTCCAAAGCCAAAGGACAACTATGAGAAAAAGACAAACCTGTCTGGTAAGTCTGAGGTCAGACCGTGGGGAAGGTCAATCCTAAAATTAATTATTCTGATTACATTTATATTTGAAACAAGTTCATTCTGAAAACTATGAGAAACTTGCCCATTACTCAGTGATGCTGAAGTCAGAGATATGATTTTCCTAAAACCTAAAATTTTCTTCCAGGCACTTATGGACCACAGTTTTTCACATGATTTTAATTTGCCTTTTGCAAGTGATGTCAAATCACATTTCCAAAATAAAACACCTTTCTTTCATTCGCTGTGGTCCTTATTCTTCTTCTTTACAGCAATGACCATTTATTAGTTTGGAGGTTGATGAATTAACCCTCCCACCACCCACTGGCCAATATAAATATTTTCCTTCATTTCCTTAAGCATTTCAATCAAACTGTGTGGTGATGAGAATCATAATGGCAATTAAATTTCCCTTTGGTATATGTCTTCAGCTCCAATTTAAATTTCAAGATGTCATGCTGAAAAAATATGAATATCATCTATGCAGCAGTCTAGCATGTTCCCGTTATTATTCTAATGCATAGGGTATAGATTGTATGTGCTATTCTAGGGATGGAACATTTTGCCTAAAGAAGGGGAACTCAGTCACAGATTTTTTAGAGATTTCTAGGAGAAACAAGACTTGGCTAAGTCATTGTTTCAGTTCAGTACTGTCACTCAATAATAGTGTAAAATATTTCCTTTCTAAATTAAACCATGGCACCATTTTTGGAATGAGAGCAGGCTCAGCATGCATACTGTTGAGCCTATGTATAATTAACAGAATGCCTTTTGTACTGCATTCTTCAATAATTCTAAAAAGCTTATTTGAATGTCCAGCCATTATCTGACTTCAGAATACTTTACTACAAGTAAAAGAAGTTGCTAATTTTCTGGAGCTGGGAGGGATGTTTGTACCATGGAATGTGATATTTTCTGGTTCAATTGCATGATGAGAGTTTTATAGGCATGGTCAAGCACTATTTCATAACACAATAGAGACAAAAATGTATCATTTATATCACTACAGAGTCTCTATACCCACCACAGTTTTAAACACAAGTCTGGACCTGATTACAAGGATTACATATTGATCACTAGCAAGGCAATATTGAATTCTGATATGCTAACATGTTATCGTGGTTTGACCCACAAAAGCCTCTTGCTCACTCCTCTGCTGCAGCTGGACCTAGGAGACAAAATCTAACTAAGGGGGTCTCGAGTTGAAATAAGAACTGGGAGAGAAATTGCTCACTAAATACCATCAAGGGCAGAAGAGGCTCATCTCAGAAAGAGAATTTATTGCCAACAAAATCAGAGCAGGGTAATGAGAAGTAAAATAAAACCTTAAGTATAGCAGGGAGCAGTACCATGGGTTGAGCATGAACTGTACACTGATAACAGTCCAAAAACTTACAACACAATTTTAGATTAGTTATTTCTAGGCCTGTTTCTATAAAAAGATTGAAAGTGCCTTGCTTTTGTGGAATCTAAGTCTGAATTAACCATTTTGTAAACTCCTCTCCCGGTTCTTAGTCCAGTTGCTGCCGAACTGTTTTTACATATGTCTTCTTTCTTTTCCCAAGGGTACAACCTTTTCTAGAAAAGAATGGTTGGTAGGTTGCTTTGGGGGTTGTTTTGCTTTATTTTGAACCTGGTAGCTCACTTTCAATTACTGAAATCTGCAATCACATATTCAGAACCCTGACTCCTTACACATAAAATACCAAGAAGGATTTTATTTTTAGGGGGAATATATTATTTTTTAAATAAAATTTTTAAATAATAACACCCAGAGATAGAGGTGTTTCTTTTGTCCCACAATTCTCTGACTGTGGGACAAAGCTGAGAGTAAATATCATATAAAATTGTTACAGAGACCAACAGCAATGACTGTAATAAGAGGTCAAAGATGTAATGCTCTAAAAGACTTCATGGTTCAAAAACTTTCTAAGACATATATCTGTATGTTTAATAGCCCTTGACAGATTTTGTTTTCTTAACTATGTACTGGATAAAATTGTTCTTGTTCATGGAAGGATTTAAAATGTAGTCTCAAAATAGTGTTTTAGCAGGAAGGCTTAGGGTACTTAATTTTTCTGTGAAGGGCTGTTTATGTATTTTGCAATAATTTTCCACTGGACAAAGCAAAGTAGAAGCCAAGGGGGATGTGAATGAAGTGAAAACTCAGATACAACCACCACCACTTCAGTGCTCTTCTTCTGGTCTCCAGAATGTCTAATAATTTTCTTCGCAGTAGCTTGAGAGAAGGAATAGGAAATGCTTTCTCTAGGTCTAAAAGTGCTATATTATGGTGCAATTATGAGATTCTTGGTTTGAACCTGTCAGCCTATGGTCTTTGAATCTGTCTTTAACAGTGTGAATTAGTGTTTAGATGAGTATGCATGTGTACATATATACATATGTAAAACATAGGTACCCTCTAATTTCAGATATCTATCAATTTGAATAAGATCAAGCAGCCTTACTGCCTTACTAAATCTTACTATAAATTATTTTTCTTAGCATATTTCCCAGGTCAAATCCAGGCCAGTTTCTCACTTTTTCATAGTATGTCTCAGATTTGTAGTCAGTCATTTAGCAGTATACAGGTTAGATCCAAGCTGACAGTCCTGGCAGCTGGGAACAAAGATAGAACCTGTAGCAACAAACTGAGTGATTTCAACTATTGCTTTTAAGTGTTTTTAAATCATTATAAAAATTTATCAAGGTGAATTGGAGAGCGCTCAGTTCATGCAAAATAAATTCAGTATTGATTATATTATAATACACTGTTGACATTCTAATATTTGCTGGCATACATTGAAATTAAGTGTGTTTAAATTGATGGTATAATTTTCTCTACTCCAAAAAAGAGTAGGTCTTCTGATATACTGAAGATGTTGTTGCAAGCCCTTGAGCCTTTTTAGCCTTCAAACCCAGTTTCAAAGAAAATAAACTTCCTAGGAAATGGAATCATTGATAAAGTGTTAATCTATTTTAAGCCTCAAGCTATTTGAAAAATCACAAATATACCACGTGTCTGCAGAGCTAAGCATGAAACTAGAACTGTATTCTGAGAATCCCATTTTGTGCACTGCCATCAAAAACAGTAGAAAACACAAAAATGCATATTAGCTATAAAGCAAAAAGTTGGCTTTTTTCCTTGCTTTCAGCCCAATGCTTTCATAAATGAAACATGCTTCATGTCAGCAGGAAATTGTTCATCTTTTTATGACTAATAAATATAGGCATAAACCATGGTAATTAGAATTTGCAAATGTAAATTTGATAGATACATATGCATAGAAACATATGTGCATACATGTGTGAAGAAATGCTCAGGTGAAATGTTACTGTAAGAACTCTCGCAATGTTAAAGGTTCCTGTTAACGTCAGTGTGATGCTGGTGGTCAAACATAGGAACAGACTGCCAAAGAGGCTGTGAAGTTTTCTAACTGATCTAGTAAGTTTTGAGTGGGGAGCAGGAGTAGATTATCTCCAGGGGTAAATTGCAGCCTAAATATTCTATGAGGCTACTGTTCATTAAAATTATCACTGAATTGAGGTTGCTAATATTTTTAAAGATAAGTTAGAAAATACATTTTCCTGAATCTTTCCTTACAGAAATAATAAAAATGTCTGCCTAGAAGGATGTTTCATGTTTTCAGTCAAATGTCAAACCATAATACTGCTGGCTGAAAGTGAAAATATAATGCCTGATGTTTTCCTTATTTTCATGTTCCATTTCTTTACTCCGTGATAATTTTCCTTTCCTGGGAGCCACATGGCAACAGTGTCTCTTTGGAAATGAACCTCTTTGACAAGACTGGCTGTAAGGAAAGGTAAAATAAGACGACAGCCCTGAGGAGATACTGGTAACTAATAATGCAGAAATGAAGTATGTTGATTTCAGCTGAAAGCAATATTTTTAAGTAATACAAAATTCAACTTCTTAAGTAATGCAAACCAAAATCCTCAAAGAATTAAAACTAGTTTTCTATTTTATTTGATTTATTTGGTCATATTACTTTCACCCAGTGTTCTTGAATGTATCCCTTTACATTACATCGAAAAGGAGAATATACTGGAGCATACATTTTTTTCAAAAAAATATCATATTACTAGCCCCACAGCTCTATAAATGTAATTTTCTCTATTCCTTTCCAGATCTCTTTCTGTCAGGGGAGAATTTTTCCTTTGGCTGATAATTAACAGTAAAATCTTTCATGCCTTTCTTCTTGGGTAGCAATGAGATGCAACTCCACAGTTGCCTTACAAGAGCAAACCAGCAGTCCTGTCATTTAATATTTTTCCCCTAGCTGAGACATTTTCAATGGCTTTAATACATTTCTGATATTGATCTTAAAGAAATGCTGCCTTGATCTCTTATCTCTTGGGACAGTATTAAATTATTATATTTGGAGGTGGAATGGATGAAGATGCGATCTAAAAACCCCACCTAATTTTGTATCACCCTTAATGCATCACTTCAACTCATTTAGTCACTGTGACAATTTTTTTGTCATGTTCATGGAAAATTATGGCATAGTTAATAACATTTTTACTTGAGTAGTTCTGTAGTAGTAGTAGTATGTAGTGATAACCAGGTAGTATGTGGTGATAACAAAGTCCAATGTGTATTTAAACTTTCGAAATCAAATCAGCATGTTGTGTCACATTAAATCAGGAAATTACATTCAAAATATATCTTTGGTTCTCGGCCAAAGGTGATGATTTGGGGGGAATAAGTATTTTCAAACTATTTCAGTGATTTTGGACTACACATACCCCAATTTCTGACTTAAAAAATGCATATCTTGAAAGGAAAAATTATAGAGTCAGATAATTTTCTTGAAATGGCATTACTTAGGGAAAAAAAGCAGTAATTATCAGGGAGTAGACCTATGTATGATGCATCAGATACAGAGTAAATCATCCTATTTTTTACCATGTCTGAAACCTGATTATTAGTTTTTAAAAAAGTCTAAATGTGGCAAACTGGAGATCAACAAGTTCAGCTCAGATTAATGGGGCACTGAAACTTGTCAAATTATACATTATGTCTTGTCATAACACAGGAAGGGCAGTGAGTGCAGAACCAGAAAAAAGAACAGCTTCATGGCTCTTTTTTTATTTTTAGACCCTTTGAGCAGTAAGATATGTTGCTATCAGAAGATGTGCCTGGGTACTTAATGTCAGACTGGACATACATAAATTCCACCTCACTTTTGCCCAACCATCTAGGCTCTTCTGTGACAGCAGCAAATCTCCCTGTATTAAAGATATTTTGAATCATTTTTATTGAGTCCAGTGATTTTAAGGTGGCAAATTGAAGAAATTTTATGTAAAAACTAATAAAAATCAAGAATGAAAGAAATTAATATTTCATTGACCATTAATAGATATGTAGTTTGGTTTGCCTTAAATTTTTAACTGAAGAGTATAGCAGATGTCAAAAATGGGCTACTAAAATAAATAAATGTCCACACTAACATTTTTCAGAGATTGAAAATGCTCAACAATTCTGTAAATACATATTGCTTAGTCTGTCTTCAGACTGTTCTTAGGCAAAGCTAAGAAAAAACACATCTATAAGAGTTACTGTGTTTTTATCACCAAACCCAGCTGCTAATTTATATCATGTTATTTTCACCAAAGAACAAGTACATGAACATGAAATATTTAAATTCACTCTCTAAAAGAAATGTGTAAAAAAGGTAAAAAAACCTACCAATCAATATCCTACTTATTCTCTGAAAAGACCTTTGTTACTGCCTGGAAATCAATTACATCAGAAACAAAATGGGTATCTTTGCTTCTATTTTTATATTCTACACAATTTTGCATTTTTTGTAAGTTGGAGTAACTTCAAAAGTTTGGGAGATTTAGGTCAGTTGAATACTTAAATAGGAATGTTTTCCCTGATTTTAATCAAAATGTTTTGATCTATAAAACTAGGTTGAACTATTGCAAAAATGCTTATGGGGGAATTTATGGTGCTTCTATTTCTGTTTAGCTGGAAAAGTTACAATAACAGGTACAGAAAGCAAGTGCAGAATTTTGGCTTGATGGATAAAGCAGTTACCCTGTCATAGAAATCTCTGTGGATCCCATACAGCTCTGTAGAGGACACACAATGAACCACACCCAGGAAATTATGGCACTAATTGTCATAATGAATAGCAAAGCAAATACTAACTTTTATCACAATTGTGCAAGAGAATTTCTTGCAAGAACAGAAGAGATAGAAAGTCTTATTCTTATTTGTTTCTAACATAATATTATTATTTTCTCCCAACTTGTGAAAAAGGCTAAATAGCCAGAAGGTAACAAGATTCCTAATGAAATGTGTCATTTTCTTTGCTGCAAAAAATCCTAATCCTAGAAAGCAATTTAAATGAGATTATTTATCAGAGGGGCCTCTGATTAAAAGGGAAAAGTAGAGCAGCTGTCTGTTATGGAAAAACTATGCTTCTTGCAAATCATGTTTTCATGTGATCACATGGATCAGAAGGTGATTGAGCTGGCTAAAATGTTTTAAGTGAGGATTGCAGTGATTTTCCAGAAATAATGGTAACAATATTATCTCCATTATATAGCACTATTCACTTCAATCAATCTCAGCAGTTTTACAGCTAAACGTACTCAGCACTACTGAAATGTGATTACCAGTGAGGTGGAAACCTCAGCCATTCAAAATGTAACACACGGTGGAAACTCAGAATGTTTCAGCTGAAGGACTTTTCAGAGTTCTGGGAAAAATTCAAGAAGAAGGCAGTATTAAATCAGACCAAATCAGACTTTGGGTTTAGAGACTGTTCTGAAAGAACTACTCATAATAAGTGTGTTCCCCTCAGGCTAACAGATTAGGAAGGACATGTCCTGAGTCATGTGATTAATTTTTGTAATCTGTGACTCCTGATATTTTGAACTCTAAACAATGCCATGAAAAATCACAAATGGTTTGGCAAAGCAGTGCATTATAAGCAATTTTCTGCCAGTGAGCCAGCTTTTTTTATAGTTACTCTACATATTTATGCAGTTCTGAATGTAATAGCTGAAATGATCTGTAATCAGCTTGCATATTCAACTCCTGTCTGCTTTTCTCCTGTCACACAGAAACATTATTTCTGTGAATAAAATTAAAGCAAAAGTTATTTTAAAATGAGGGTTTTTAAAATGTGGGACTTCTCAGGAAACCACACAACAAACCATTCAGCACACACCCTTGAATCTCATTTTTTGTCAGTAAATTCATTACTCTATTGGCAGATAGGTAATTCCATTGGGACAACGAGACAGTGGAGCTTGTCCTGTGAAAGTGATCTTAGGTTTGCTTCAATTGTTAATATGATGTCAGAGTCACAGAATCATAAAGCTGATTTGACTCTGTGATTTAGCTTTGATTGTGTCAGACTCAGCTCATTTTAAGCTGACTCCACACCTAAGGGATGGTTCTTCATATTTCCAGAAATGTTGGAGCTCAAACATAGGTACCTGACAAACTTGAAGACAGGATTCAAAAAATATTTTCCCTTGAAAGGCATCTGCCAGAAACCTGGCAAACTGACAAACCTTTCCAAATGGACAAGCCTCTCCAGTGAGAACTTAGCACAGTGCTGCAGCAAGGGATGGTGTTCTCATTGGAGCCTGGCAGGACCCTGTTGTAGCAATACTTGCACTAATTTTGCAAATTGTGTTCTACCTCCCTAGATAACAGAGAGCTAATTACAATCTACTAAACAGGATTTATGATATTTCTGTTTCAAATTTTCAAGTCCCTTATGCTTTCAGATAAATAGAAAGTGCATCTTAGAGGATTATTCTCCATTTCATCCTCCAAGTTTAGTTGTTTTATACTGAAAACAATGAAATGCTTCAGAAGAATACTAAACAATTAGAAATAAATGAGCATTTCAGAATTACAGCAGTTCATATTCTGTTATCTTAAATTAGCACTTTAAACTACTTGATTTTACCCTACTGATATTGATTAAACTCACCATGTGCTCATATATAAAAATCAAGGGAATTTTTTTTAAAGATCTCATCTAGCTTTAATTACAACCTGCTGTGTATTACACAGAAAATACTGTTCCAAAGTACTGCTTTCAGTTCACATTTGATATATTCAAATTAATTAATGGCTATAATTTTAAATGACTAACAAAGAAACAGAGATGAATCTGATAGTTTAAATTACTGTATGACCAGGTACTAGAGAATGAGATAATTATTGTCTTGCATGGCATATCCCATCCTAATTTTGCAAATCATCTTAATTCACGTAGACTATGTTGGCTTACTTTTGCTTAGTAAAATGAGAAATTAGATTCCTTTTTTCTTTGCCTTTGTATAACTTGTTCTCTTTAAATTAAATCCTACCAGGAAAGAATTTAAACATGAACTTTAAACCAGTTTGCTTCAGAGCTTTAATTTTGAAAGGTGATTAGGAAAAACTACATTCCAGAATTAGGGCCCACTTCAGTCTAATCTTTCACTGAAAATCAGTGAGGAACTTTATTTTTCCTTTTGATAATGTATGACGAAAGGCAATGCAAAGTCCAGCTAGATCTTTTTGGATACCTTAACTAGTAAAACTAAGTTAGTCTGGTTATTAAATTGTGGTCACAAGAACTGGTTTGAGACCTTTGCCCAGCCCTGCTTTTGCCAATCACATGAGAAAATTTTGTGGTTCTTGTGGTTCACTCTCTCATCAGGTGACTAAAAACTGTGACCTCCCTATATTGTCCCAATGAAAACCAAATACAAAGCAAAGCCAAAACATTTTCTGAAGTATATCTTGAAAATTTGCAGAAATTTGAGGAAAGTAATTATTTTTTGAAAATATTCAATTGTATCAATTTCCTGCCAGTAAATAACCAATCAAAAATACCTGGCATTCAGGAGAATAAAAAATAGAAACTCCCTACCCCCCTCAAAAAAAAAAAAAAAACTCAAACTAAACAAACCCTCAAAAAAACCCCAACAACAACCAGAATATGAACAAATCAACCCCAACCACAAAAAAAAACCCCAAACAAACAAGCAAAAAACAAACAAACAAACAAACAAAAAAAACCCACAAAAAACCAAGCAAAAGTATAAGGACAAATTGAAGTAAATGACTTAAGCTATCTGGCATGTCCCCTTAGAGACCAAGTGCCTACTATCTAGGTTTTGGGAAATTAAATTAAACATGTCAAGCGAGCAATACGGGTCTTGGTCAAAATCAATATAGAAAAAAATCTCTATATAAAGTCAATAACATAGTCTTCTATATGATGAAAAAGGATAGGGAACTCAGATAAATACCCAAAAGAGGAGATTAAAAGATAAACAGAGCTATATAAAGATGTAAACAAATAGATTTATCACAGAACCTCATCAATTAGCTGCTTTGGGGAGCATCTGAACATGTTGAAGTGTGTGAGGTTAAAACCCAAAATATAATAGGCACACAAAGTAGATTTTTCATTAAAAAGATAGCAGTAATAAAGGAGTGACTTTTAAGCTAGGAAAAGTCAAAGATTGGCATGTAAATAAGAAGCCTCACTGTTTCTTCCTACCTAAAACCACTTCAGATATTTGATTCTCAGAAGTAATTAAAAGACAAAAAAATCTCTATAAATGACACGCTCTTCTCAGGATATATTTTAGATAAAATAATAGCAAACAAATAAACAATGTGCCAGCAGCTAGACTTAAAAAAAGGTGATTCTCCAGGAACTGTGGATATCCTCTTTGAATTTTATAGGATGTGTAAAGTCCCTTGGGGAAACCTTTAAGTCTGTTATACTTTGCTACAAAGACCGGATCTTATGATGATTTTACTTGGCCAATCACCTGTGAGTCATAAATAAAAATAGAAAGACACTACTATCCAAATTAGATTCCACATTCTCTGTCTTAGACGCAGTTCAAAGTAGACTCACAAAGGATGAAACACTTTGTAATACTCACAAGATTTGCTTATGGTGTCAGATAAAAAATAGATAATTTTCTGTTCTTTCACTAAATTTAAGCACACTTGTACTAGAATAGGGCAAAGTTCCTGTTTTAAGTCCTATTCCATACAGAACCCATGTTTCCTGCTCCCTTCCAGGTACTAGAATGGCTTATTTGCCTTTATTTACAGCTAAAAACAGCTGCTTAAATCAATAGTGTTGAATCTCTCTTGTTTGAATTGCAGGGAAGCATGTCCATCATCTCTTTTGCTATTCTCTGTGGCAAGGACCACAGAACATTTTGTACAGGATAGAACCCCATGAATCCATCACAGAGATCTGACACAGAAGAACAGAGCAAAAAAAAAGATTATAAAGTGATGATGCCATGTTATTTTTATCTAACCTGAACAGTTGCTTAAAATAAATACATAGAGCAATCTGTGATTTTAGGAAAGTGTCTGACTACATAGTAAACAATGCCTGATAGAAAGTGCCAGTTAAATCTGCCTTACTCAAAGTAAGAGAACACTTGGATTTGATAACATATTCAAGAATTAAAATTTCATGAATTCAAGATTTCAGTGAAAAAGAAATACCAAAACACTGATATATTAAATAAACAAACAACATCTGAAGCGCCAAGGAGAAATGCCATTCCTTAGCATGTGTTTTTGTTTGTGGAGGAACCAACCATTTTTAAGTGAAGATTTCATCAAGTTATCCTTTATTTTAAATTTTATCTAATAATCTATTCATATAGAGCTTTAATATATCAGAGTAAAATCAAAACAGATTAGGAAGAGCAAAGTTCATATGAGAAACAAGGCAATTATTTGTTTAAAATGTTACATACTGCTGTCAAAGGAGAAAGATCAATGTGTAAGAGTAATCCACCTTTGAAGAAGAGAAACCTACATTTGAAAAAAGCAGCGTGTCACCTAGACTGTGTTATGAAGAAATGGTGCCATAGATATAAATTACCTCAGTATTTCCTTTTCACCTTTAGATTTGTGCCACTTTAAAAACAAAACACAAATTATTTTGGTAGGCATTACTAAAATCTTTATTTCGCTCTCTTTTTTAACATAGGTTAACACAGAGCTCTCTGAACTAATTTTAATTTGAACTAGATTGTGCATTGAACAAGTAAACCACATGGATCTTAAAACCATCAGTGAAATCATTAGAAGTCTGGATAAGTTATACAAATATTTAATTTTATTTAATTTTCCTGTTGAATGTATACACTTTACTCTTAACCTGAACTTATCTATACTTCTCCTCTGGCCACTGGACATAAAACTTCAGCAGCATGCCACTGGGCAAATGTAAAGGAAACTCAGGTTCACTTAAGACTCTTCAGTTTATGTATCCAAAGATATCATCTGACATACTACAGTATTCCTTATGCTAGATATATCAAACTACTCCTTATGCTATCCATACTCATGCATTTAGTACATGTGTAAAACATTTCTTCATCTGAAAACACATTAAATAAATGGTAGTTCAGCGGCTCCTGTGTTTCTGTCATCTTTCACTGCACTGAGGTTGAAGTGTCCTGTTGGAAGCATCATATTTGTCTGACCTTGATAAGTGCCTAAATGTACTTTTTCTACATCTCATGGCAGTGAACAATGTCAGAAAACCAATTTTTCCTTTAAGCTGCAGGTAGGAGACTTCAGTTCTAATGCCTATGTCACCACTGCTTTTTGCAGAATTCAAGTGCTGCTTGTGAGAATGGATGGTTCTAGAGCAAGGTATAGGAGGACTGTGTTAATGCTTTGGCATGTCTGGCAAAAGATCTTTAAACATACTCCTTTACTTCACAGGGTTTGATTGTTTTCTACAAGGAATCTGTTTCAGAATATTGTGGGACTCATACCTTCAGGAAATTGTATTCTTGTAAAGACTTCTCATTCTTCGGAGAAAGAAATATCATCTTTTGATTCCAAGTTGTTGCGTTTTTTTATTAAGTGGAAATCATTACATGCAAAACTGCTCTTAATAAAGCAAAATATTTAAGAAATCGAATTCAATTTCAAAACTATTTAATAAAATATTCCAGTGTAGACAATGATACTTATTATAGGGAAATCAGACAAAATCATAGCAATACATTTCCTTAAGTGGGACAATTTTCTTCCTATGTCTGTTTTTCATTTCCATCCATCCTTTTGAATTATTATAGAATCTTGCATTAAATGAAATAAAGATATTTCAAGAACTTTCCCTTTCTAGGCACCTTGTTGCTTTTTTCCTTTGCTGGAAGTTGGATCTGAAGCAGTTGCAATTTAGGATGAGAGGTGTTTGAAGAAACTAACTTGTCTCCTACAAGAAACAGCTTTCTGGCTGAGAAACTAGTAGCTGATCATATAAGACCTTTTCTTGTACTTTTAAATAATGATAGGATCAGCAAGAATAGGGCAGGAATTCTTCACTTTAATGTGAGTATTGCCCAGCTTTTAACAGTCAAAATTATCAATTATCCCTAAAGGCAAAGAAAAAAGCTTGAAGTGATTTTTTTTTTTTTATTGCTGTACTTGAAGGATATAGAACAGCAATCTCAGTTCAGGAGGAGGGATGCTCACAAAGCCTGTATGCGGTCTCCTTGACTCTCTGAACTGGTCTAGTGAACAAGAATAGCTCTGGCTCAAACTTGATTAATTCATGTCTCAGTCCAATCTTTTCAGTTGAAGATTAGTGAGCCTGAGGTCCATATTCAGGCTATTCAGGTGAACACTAACATCCCCTGCTTTTTGGCTTTGTGAGTTCCCCTCTGGCTACGCCTGAGGCTCTTAGATTCTTTTATGGCACTCAAATACTTTCATTAAGAATCATGGGGGCAGTAGAAACCATGTGAGCCTCAAATCCTCATTGTAAATCAAATGATAGTAGGACACACCAGGTGTTGCAAAATGGTAAGTGAATGCCTGCTAGTCAGGGAAGACAATAATGTGAGGTTGCTTAAGGTGTTGCCCTGTCATGTTAGCATGACAAACCAGCTGTACAATGTTTCTGCTTGAACTACATGAGGGTATGATGCTACATTTTTCACACAACAGTCACTATGCAGTAGTTTGTGGCCATTGCACTGTGCCCACACACTTGAATAAATCTTAATCTTTCACATCCTTTTACTGTAAGTGCTCTTGTTCTGATAATTCATATGGACATACTGAGGTGGAAAATACCTTTCAGAAACTACACATGATGGGCAGTCTTTTGTATATTTGGATTTCACAGTGTTTAGATGCAATATTCAGTTGATTTTGTATGGATGGATGTAGAATTAATTGATCCCTTTATAAAAGAGATATGGTTTAGCAGGTTTCTTTTAAGAATCTTCTCAGCAAGATGCTAAACTTCCAACAGTTAGTGCTGAAATATGACAATTCTGCAATCTTGTCACAAAGAGAGACCGTTTGACTTCACCAGAAATAAAACGATAGATTAAATTTTCTATGTGTAATTTTCAGTCTTTTAATCAAAAAGTACATCATATCTCTCTTCTTCTTTTGATACTCAACATTTGTAAACTTATTTGTAACTTTGAAGTGGGTTTTGAACTGATACTGTGACAGTTGTTTCTAGAAATGGAAAACATTTCTGGTAAAAAAACCCATTCAGAACCAAGTGCATACAGTAGAATATGGAATCAAGAAGTGTACTTTCATCTTCTAAGCTTCTCCACTTGTGAACTTTATCCAGCAACTTGATAGACTTTGAGTTGTAGTCACTGTGTGATGAAGTTATGATTCCAGAATACCTACATAAAATTAATGTTAAGTAATTAGCCAAAACCTAGCTAGATCTTTGGCCAGGGACAGCAAACAGGAGTCATTATGTTAAATGAGTCATTTCTGGCAGCCGTAGACAGCGTGTCTGTACTAATCAAAGACGAGGCAGAAAACAAAGCCACATCAACCATTATGTAGGTTGCTATTAGTCATAGTTTACCAGGGATTTTGTATCATGTGTATTGTTGGGCTTCTCTGCCTAATATCAAGTCAAAGTGTAATTTCACACTGCTTTTTGGAATACTAGATTTTTTTTCTCTTCCTTTTTCAGCATTTGGAGAGAAATATCAAGAGGATATAATTGTTATGTTGGTGCAACTGATTTTGAACTGCCTTTCCCTTTAAAGTCACAGCCAGAACAGCGTTACCTAAACTTTAGTAAGAGCCATACTCAAGACTTCTCTAGAGTATTTTCAAGGAAAACTTACCTAAATCAACACTTTAATTTAAGACATAGGATCAATACATTAGAAATAAATGAAGGATATGATTTTTGAAGAGGCAGCCTTGGTCCAACTCCTGTGAAGTGCTGCAGTGCCTGGATCAAGTTTCTTAGAATATATTCTTGAAATTGAATGCTTTAATTAGTCAGGAAAACTGCATTAATACACAACTTTGATAATCTTACCAGCATGAGTGATATTCTCCCTATAAACATTAATGCAGTGTGGTTAAAAAAATTTTGAGTCACAAAGTAGATACTAAACCACACGGGGAAGATAAATCATTGGTAGCTACCATTTTCCACTGTATTTGTGATAAAATATTCTAAGCTGGCCTCAGAGGAAGAAAACAGAAAAGCTTTGGCAAAGTACAGTTACTAAGCAGACATCTACACTGATGATTTTCCTGAAAAAGCCAGTGCCAGAAAATAGAAAAAGGTTATTCCAGCTTGTAGCCAGCTTTGGTATGTGAGTCCTTTGGTCTGGTACTGATCACAGCAACACAATAAACTCAGAGCTCTGAAGATACCACACAAAGTGCAATAAAAATTACAGAGAATCTAGAGACATTCAAATTCAGTTCATTTCTGTGCAGTGTAAGAGTCAGCTTACAGCTGATTATGAGCAGATCAAAATATTCTCAGAGGAAGAACAAGAGCAAGGATCCCAAATCTTCATTGGGAAAGGATTTTTTTCCTTGAAATAAAAGCACTTGCCAGTATCAACCAGCTGATCAGAAGGAAAAGGGGATTTTTTTTTTTTGCCTCATGCTTCTTTTTACACTATGAGAAAAGAAGTCTGAGGCAACTGTAAGGCACCAAATCAACTAAAATGATCTGCAGATCACTCTTAAAAAATAAAGTCCCTCAGGAAAGTAAACTGAAGTGTCTCACATCACATATTCTCTTCAGAAAACGACATGTCTAAAAATTAGAATTCACTAGAGGGAATAAAACATATATTTTGATTGGGTTCCTAATTTACCTGTCTGGAAAGCACATGGATATGTGTTACTTAATGCTTTGTCATTTTAGCATGCATAAACAAAGGAATTAATACTTTCCTGTTTCAAAGTTACTTCTCTCATAATTTGTTTTCTGGTATTTCAGATAAGTAAAGATCTAGTCAGAACTATTTCAAATAGTTAAAAATGTTTCTGATTTGATTTCCAGGTGACATACAACATCATTTTATATCACATTTGTTATATCTTGAATCTACAACACAATTTCCTGGTATCTTCCATATTAATAACTTCACTTACAAAGAAGTTGAATTTAGTCTGTATGAAATTTTTCATCAGTGTGAGATTTTTGCAGATAGTTCCCTCCACTATATGCAATAATATCCTTAAATGGTACTTGGAGCCCAGCTCATGCCCCTAAAATGTGCTAAATAGGGATAGCACAGAAGAACTTTATCCTTTCCTATTCCTAGCAGGAGGGTACTGAAGCAATGGGTGTGGTGATACCATGATACTGTATATTTCTGAAATAATCCATATTTCTGACATTATTTTAAAAAATAAAGGAGCACATGTTTGGGTGTTATTTTTCCTGGTTGTTACTATTAAAGGCCGTATCCTTCATGGCAAGATTTCATAATAACTTTTAAAATTTGAGGGGATAGTTGAAATAAATTATTTAGGTCAAATCATAGTCAGTGCAGTTTGCAGACTCAGAAACTGCAGTTGATTGTTCAAAAATTGTCTTCTGCAGAGAATCACAGCCATTGCATCAACAATGAAGAGACTAAGACTCTTTTAGAGAGAAATATTCTCCATAAGGGAAAACAACTGTAAATGTTATGAAAAGAGGAAACTTTAAAGCTACTGGTTCCACTGTTTCCCACAGTGAACAAAAACTCCTATGAGCTGGGCACAGAACAAACCAAAAGAATGAGTTACTGAGTCAAAATGGTTTGAGACAGTGTCTGTTGTGAAAAATTAGGCAAATTCAGTTCCTGTGAAAATGAATAATGTGATGAGGGGGAAAAAAAATGTAGGCATGTTCTTACATTTTAAAGAGTTACATAGAAATTGGAGACTGCATAGTCTTTGGAGTTTGCTGAAGTTGTCAGGATATGTTCCAACCATCTTGAAAACTTTAGAAGAGATACAGTGAGTGTAGAATTCTCAATAGAGTACAAAAATACTCTCAGATTAGTAACAGTAATCATAATAAAATAATACTGACACAAGTTTTTCCTGAGAAGACAAGAAATTATATGAATATGAAAAGGTGTCATATATTTCCTTGACTCTGGTCGAATCTGATCACAGCAACTAAATAAATAAAATCAGTAAAGATCTGAGGGTGTGGGCTGTTAGAGCTGCCTAAGCCACAGATAGGATTCCTGGAATAATTGCAATTGGATCCACTCACAGCTCTTCACCTTCTCATGGGAAGCTCTCACCTTTATAAAAGAGACTTATTGCACATGTGGCAAGAGCTGAATTTTGTATTTTGAAGACTAATACAATAAACTTGAACTGGTAGTTGGTTTGATTTTCCTTATTATGCTAGGCTAAGTATCTGCTATGTGAGCAGAAGCTTTTCCTTGCAAGAGAGGCAGAGCTGGCACTAGGTGGCAGGAACTTCTACTGCTCTTCCAGTTCACTGGCTCCACTACCCCAAAGCCAGCTGGGTTGGCTTCACAGGTCACTGCGCAACAACAGTGGTTCTCCCCACACCTGTCCTCTGATTCAAAAGCAGATGAGTTTCACTGGCTAATAAGTTCATAAAAGCAGATGATCCCAAACCTATGTATCAGAATTCAAATGTTCAGACATGAAAACTGGTTTGGGTTTTTTCTTGTGATAGAAGAGAGATTATTCACAAAAGTTTTGATGAAGTTTAGCTGTTAAACCAACTTTCTTTCCCTTTGAGGTAAAACAAATTATTCTTTCATTGTGAAAGATAATAATTTGTTCACCAGCCCTTATACTGATTTCTTTCTTACTAAGATCTAGGAAATTATTCTTAATCAATAATTGCCAAATAAACTGCAACCCCGAGGAGAGAGAGCTTATTGGCTGCTTCTTCAAAGCCAAAAATGTTGTACTTGATTTTTAAAATTAAACAAGCTGTTCGGTAACAGACAGATTTTCCATCCTTCTGTCTATTGACCTACTGATCTAACAAGTAATCAATCAATTGATCTATCTTTAAACATATGGAGTAATACCTTGTCTATCCATGGATCTATAAGTCTGTTTCTGTCTTGTTCCACCAAAATGAAGTAATTTCTTCCTAAATATGTTTTACATTAACATTGTTCTTTTCTTGATTTTATTTAAAGTAGTTCTGTGCCGTTTCATCAGTTATGCAGTAATTTGTTATGATAGAGTCATAAGGGCAAAAAATCAGAAAAAAATAAAGAATGTGGTACAACTGCAACACAAATTGAAAAGACATTCCTATTCTGTAATATATTTCCAAACTGGCAGTTTATCAGAAACTTTCTCTAAAAAAAGAACCTCTCAGTTAGCAGGCCTGGAATAAACTCTTACTCAAAACCAAAAGGTCTGACCCAGCTGTTGGCATTATTCATATGAAATATTTCACTGGCATAATTAAAAAATACTTTAATGTTTTGTTTCAAGTATTGTTGAATGCAAATCCTGCAGGCCAAGCTCCTTCTTTCAAAATAAATGAGCAGTTGCAGAACAATAAAAACAGTTGAGGCATTTATGCTAAGACATGAAAAGCGAGATGCCAAGGCGGGTTTCTAAACCACATTCCAAGCATTTTAAATGCCTTTTGATTGTTACCACAAATCCACCGATTGTTGTGAAAAGGGTATGTGTCATCAAGCCACAGGCAAGGCCTTGAATACATATGGCTCAATGTTTGCAGCATTGATGTTAAAACACCACTCAGTCACAGTTATGCAGCAACTATTCCCAGTTCCTCAACACCATCCTTTTGTAGGAGCATGTCTGACTCTCTGCTAATAGCACAAATTAATTCAAAAGATCAGGATGAATTCATGCATGCTTCTCTACATAAAATACATTCGTGATTTTAAAGCTACACCACACAGTGAAACTGCATTCTTTCATCAGTCAGTATTTGCTGTGATATCGTAAGGCTCTAAATTCCCCCAAAACTTTTCTGTCATGGAGGCATGCTGTCTGACCACATGGTAAGATGCTCCTTTTTGCCACTCTAAGTAGCAGAAAAAGAGCAGAAGTAGTTTAAACTGAAATGCTTCCTGAATACATTTCTGTAACTCTCCAAACCAATAGTAGTGACAATAGCAGAGTTTAGGTGGAAGAACTCACAGGTAGGATTTCTTTAATCCATTTTTCCCCAAATACATTTTCTTCTGCACCTCAAAATTTCTTTTGTGTTAGAAGGAAAAAATTTAGGGTTTTTGTCAGGCAGAAGTCTGGCCAGAAGAAAATCCTCAGCAAATAAATTCTGCACACACACATTGATTTAGCAACTATCTTGCTTTTGATCTTTAGTGTACAAAAGCAAAGGACTTGATATTTTCTGTGTTCAACAGCCTCATTTCAGTTGATCTAGAAAGTCTATCAGTGTATGTGCACTGTGGGTTCAAGACTAGTATATCAAGACCAGTACAGCCAAAATTCTGTTCAGATTTTCCTGGATCGAAACATACAGGAAATCCAAGAAATCATGCTTAATTGTTCTAGATCTGATAAAGAAGAAAAACCCTTGGACTTTTTCAACTTTGTGAGATTCTCATGGACCCACTTCTCAAAATTGTGCAGGTCTCCCTGGATGGCAGCCCTCCCTTTTGTTGTGTCATGTGCACTGCTCAGCTCTGTGTCATCTGCAAACTTTCTGAGGGGGTACTTGATTTCACTGTCTGTCATTGATAAAGATATTAAAGAGCACTAGTTCCAATAAAAAGCTCTGAGTGACACCACTCTTCACTGGTCTCCCACTGGACAGACCACCATTGACAAATCCCTGTGTCCCTCCTGCCAATTCCTTATCTACCACATCCATGTCCACCCTTCAAATCCATGTCTCAGTGTGGAGAGAAGGAAGTTGTGTGGGATCATCAAAGGCCTTGCAGAAGTCCAGGAGATGGCATCATGCAAGCTTCCCCTGTCAACCATTTCATCATAGCAGACCACCTCATTGTCCAGAAGAGCATTTGCATACAGAGATGGTATTTAATGCTTTAGAAATAAAATAAATATCATAACATGCTTTGTTTACCAATGTGGATGCAAAAACAGGGAAACTGAACATCAACTGTTAGTATTCACCTCTAGATAATATTTCAGTGATGAAGATATAGCCTTTATCCTGCAGAAAAGCTCTCTCAACATTACATCAAAGAGATGAAATTAGACCTCAGGCAGTTGATTCCCTGTCCTCTCTACAGACATCACTTGGCTTTAGGAAGTAATAGACGAAAATCTTTAATTTAAAGTAGTATTGGATGGACTTCAAATGATCTAGTGAGCCTTGATAGTTATCTGTTCCTCTTTGATGAGATGTCTGGAATAATTTCCTGCTTCTGCTGTGATCGAAAGTATTGAGACATTTTCCAGAGTAGTTTCATAACTTGTCACTTCTGATGCTTATTACAAGGAAGAAGAGTCTTTGAAAATCAGGGGAACTCCCTGATAAAATGTTCCAGGAATTTTCTGAGCTTCCTGGAAGTTCAAAATTTGGCTCAGTCAGTATTAACAAGGTCTTGAGTCACATCTTAATTCTTTTCTTACATGTCAGATCTTGTGCTTTTTTAATCACATGTAATGAAAGAGCAAGGACTAGGGAAAAAAAAAAGCCCAAAAAAAACAGCTGTCCCATCATTGTCTTAGAAGTTCAGCTTTAGTCTTTCAGTGGCCTCACCTGACAAGACAGAACAAGGGTGTGCTATCCACAGTCGGGAAAAGGAGATGGAAGGGTATGAGAGAGAGATTTTTTTTTCCTATCAGTTTAACCCTATGCCTATGTTGTTCAGGGGAATTATTTTCCTTTGAAAATATCTGTTTAGTGAAAAATATAGTAATTCTACAGAATGTGCCAGTGTGCAATCTGAATGGCAATGGAGCTTTCATTACCTGTATAACACTTGATACCATTCTAAACTCTCTGCACTTCAGTGAACCTGGAAACATAATGTTATGACCATAAATCGTGCTTGTGCTTTCAAAACACTGCTTTTATATTAGTATTATTTCTATTATCATTTATTGAATTCTCATATATTTAGGTTAACAAATGCTGTCCAATGCATCCATTAAGGTTAGGACAATATCTAGAATTATATGGACCATATTCATATAATTGTTCTCAAATCACTTGCAGGAAGTTTGCAAATTGGAACTACTATTGAATGCTTCAATGGATCCATACAAGTAATAAATAAGCCAAGGAAAATGCAATGAGAACTGGAATCTGATTTTTCACCCAGGCAGTGTAAATGCTATCTATGTGAAAGCAACAGACTGAAGAAAGTAAAATTTACTCTAGAGAAAACATAAAGAATGCAGGGAACACACAAACTTTTAAAAACTGCAGGTCAGGTGAATAGAGATATCAAGATATATGACTGGGGCTGCATAATACAAAGGAAAATATAAAACAGGCCAAATACTTTTTTCTGAATTAATATGTTATAGACTTAATCTGAATTTTAGAACTCCTACTTTTTTTTCTCATTGACGAGTTCACACTCAATGAGTTTGTGTCACTGGAAAGGAGAGTAAAATTAAAGAAATAAATAAAAACTGGATCTTAGAATAGAATGGACTCGAAATAACAGGACACAGGAGTCAAACACTAAATGTCTGTATCCAGTAATGGAAGCCAAGAGGAAGGTTTCTGCTGAAACTTCTGTATCTATTAAATATTCTTACTCATATGGTAGCAGTCAAATTCAAAAATGCAGTTATTTCAGACATACAAAGGATGAAAGTGACCATCAATATTTGGTCATCAAACAGATGTTTTGTTGGATAGAAAGTGCTTTAGGATGTCTGTTTTTTTCTTCCTAACCTGCAGTATTAGACTACCATTTCAAAACATAACCAAGTATAATAATGGTATTTCAAAAGATTGTGAACTAAGATTAAGAAACACCAAAATTATATTTTTCTGGTCAATTTGAATTAATTTCCTTTGTTTATATGCAGGTGTTGACAGCCTTTAATGACATCATAGTCATTATTTTTCAACCTCATTCAGTGCTCAAGATGGCTGCAGAGGTGATTCAGGGTTGAAGATTGCACTGCCAAGGGATCTGCAGCCTTGCTCATTGAAGAAGATGCTTTGTTCATTGTTTACTAAATAAAGAAAAATATGAGTTGAAGATCTGTGACAGTCTTGAATTAGATTAGGAGGCTCCTGGGGAATCCAAGCCTCCAATAAATCCGATGCTGTACAAGCCTGTAACAGACTATAGCTAATCTGATACTTTCCATTTTTCCAGTGTCCACCATAATATCCTTGTCACTGATTCTTAGAAATACTGAGCATTAGCACCTCCCCCCTGAGTTACACTGAGCTCTATGTTGACATTTTAGACTGCTTAACGGTGCTAATCTATCTGGAAAAACAAGCCCAAGACTTTTCAGTATGAGACTCTTTATTAGTAAAACTATTTGACCCTTATTTAAACTTGTGATATGCAAACCAATGGATTTATGCACTGCAAATAAAATAATTCTCCTTTTGTTGAAACATTTCCAAGATTAATTCTCTAAATTGTGAAATATTCATATATGATAATGATAAATATTATTGAAAACTCACAAGAAAATTAATATTCTGCCTTTTTTAAATGTTTGAATAATGTGCAAGAAGTAGGATATTTGGCCATCCAGTGAACAATAAAACAAATTGTGAAATAGTTTCTCATTTAGGAAAAAAACAATCTATCCTTGCACATATACAGGCAGAGTCCCCATGAGGAGAAAATTTTTATGATCACTTAATTGAGCTTTAATGTACCAGAAAATGCATTAAGACTTCAATCTTAGCTCTCCATTTTTCTCGACATGTGAATGTTTCCCTTTTAATAGTATTTTTCCTTTTTAGGCCTTTCTATACATAATTTTGTATTTTGGTCAAAGAAATTTTCCCAGAACCACTTTTATGTGTAAATTCTGTGCTTGTTAAATGTTTTTTTCTGTTCCCAGTGTCAAAATTTTTATTGACATAAATAGCTACAGCAAGATGACTTGTCAATATGTTTTCCTGTTTGCTCACTCCCAGATTATTGTAATCTGCTGTTTGAATATCCAAATCTCTCACATTGCAGAAAACTGCAAAGTCTTTAGAGAATTAGGGCTTTTTGGCTTACACAAGCTGGGGGTAGTAAAGCAGAAAGAATGAGATATATCAGAAAGAAAAGGAGTATTATTATTTTGCTATGGAAATTTCTCTGCACAGACAAAAAGTTTGTATGCACAGCTACTCTTTTGATGCAGCCTGAAGGTAATACAGTTTATTGAAAGCACATGGATTTAGTAATCCAAAAGTTAATATGGTTCAAAATGTCTGATGTCTTGCAGAGCCTTCCCAGTAAAGTACTTGGTGACCCTGTGTGGAGAGATCCCTTTGAAAAGATGTAGGTAACAAAGCCATAAACAGGCATTGTATGAAGCCTCTTCAGCAACACAACATGGTGCAAGCATAAAAGGTAAGCAAAAAATTCAAGTCAGCACTTTGACATAATTAGCAAGCTGAAACAGCTGGAATGCAAAGGGCATTTAAACCTTCCTGCAAAAGGTCAGGGCCAGACTGAGAACTGGGTCATGAAATGCGCAGCTAAGGCAGCTACAGATCCCTTAGCCAGATCATTCGCTCTTTCTAAGCCCTTTAAGAGATATTTACAAGCTTAGCACAGGACAATATCATGTGGTAGGGTTCCTACAGGTGAGGGAAATTCAACAAGCAAGCCGCTTCCCTTATTTTTAACAGTGATTAATTTTCATGAAAAAGCAGCTGTTTTTGAACCGCAGGCCTGGCAGTTAAAGCCTCTCTTCATATGTGTCGGCCTTATTCCTTGCAGTGTAGAGTATCAGCACAGCAGAATAGCAAGTAGCCACTTCTCAGGTGGCAGCAGGGTCAGGAGCCAGCACTGTGTGCATTTGTAAGTCTAATGACCACTAAAGAGCAGAGTGCTTTGCATGTTGCATCAAATTTACCTCTGCAATTTACAGTGAGCTAATCAGATAACAATTTTAAAGTTCAAACAGAGAAGGAAATGTTTTCAGCAGATAGCACTTTTTTATAGCTATTTTCATGGCAAAACAATACAAACTCTGGAATTCTTCCAGCTCAGAGGAATGTGAATGACTTCTGAAGATATCTCCAGCAATTATGATGGCTATCATAAAAGCATTAGAGTCATTGTGATAAGTTATACGTTAAGAAAAGTGACTACACCAGCAATTAAAATCCACTCATGACAAAACAAACCAAAGATTGAACTATGTCATCCACTGGAAATGAAGAAAGCTGTGACAAGTAGATTCCCATTTAAATTTTAGCCTCTTTGCTTCTGTCTAATGGTGGTTGCATGATTTAAGACAGAGCAGTTAGCAGTTTATACTCAACACAGACTCTTCAAACAACTCACCCTATTGTAGCCTGATGATTGCAGCACAAACCCCTCCCTAGTGTTATGCTATTTCTCTTCCAAAAACCCCTCTGTATTCCAGCCTAGACTGTAAGTACTATCTGAACAGTACATGGCATAAAGTTTGTGGTGACCTCTATAATCAAATTTAGGGGCAACTACAGTATGGAATAGAATAAAGTATATTTTTACCCCATTATTGCCAAAACCTGCAGGTTTTCAAATCAAAACTTTATGCTCAGAGGGAATGCAAAGCCATTAATTCAAGAAGTCAGGTTTGAATTCTTCTTCAGTTTGCATCACATATAAAAGCTGATGCAAGGCATGCATGTGAAAAGTCATGAGTAGTAATAATTAGTTACATAACTTACGAAGCAAGACAAGATATTTTGTCTTCACAGCTTTCAAAAGAATTCTGTTCAACATTATCTCAGAGCTATTTGAAAGGTACTGATGTCAGCCTGAGCTATCTCTATACCATTAAAGAACCCTCCCATAGCAAGGCAGTTGCCAAAGGGCACTTGAGGCCATTAAAGGAAGCAAATTTGGCTTTTGCATTCCAGACAGTTTTCCAGAACTCTTAGGAACCTAGTGAGGTTACTTTGACAATACCCCTGAAACATTTCATTGCTCTCGCTACCCAAACTGCACTGGCCTAGGATTTTTCAGGATATTGCTAAAGAGCAATCACACACACAGAAGTATTGTGGCATTAGTCATCACCAGTTATGTGCTGTGTGAAGCTATGAGTGTGTTTAAAAGTAAAATTAAGATTATAATTCCTCACACTAGGAATACTTCAGAAGGGGAAATTCGAATGGCTTTTCTCCCCTAAGAATTCATATTATACGCTATAAACTAACTATACCCATGTAGCTAGTTTTTTTCAGTTATTTCCAGAGTGTCTTAGATCATGTTCTGCACTTCTTTCCTGCTCATGGTATTTCTGGCACACACCAGAAACAATTTGAAATTATATAGGGACCTACTTCTGGAAGGAATCCCTGTGTACATTCTTGACACTGTTCAGACTGCTTCCACAGAAATTATGCAGCTGCACAGGTATGTAGCAGAGAGAGATGCCTTAGCAGGAAAGGCCTAATTTTACATTTATTTGCTAACAGTGAATGAATAAATATTTCTTGCAAAGAACATGAGTATGTGTGCCAAGAGAAATTTTCTCACTCCCCGTTTATAGTTCCAAGGAAGTGTTTTGTTTAAATAAGATAACATGTGATCATACTTTCATGTTCCAAAAAAGGTTATCAGATCCTGAAGTAAAAATGAGTCTTGTGAAAGGCCTAGGTTAAAATATTTCCTACGTGTCTCTCGGGTGTACAGGTGTGAGGTAAAATCAAGGCAAACTCTTCAATGTTAAATCACTCTCACACAGAAAGCAGGACATCTCTTCCTCAGAACTCTTCCAGAAAGCAGAGGGAGGAACAGAAATTTTTCAATTTTATTTTCCAAAACTTTTTGATCAGGGATTTAATTTTTGAAAATTTCAGCCTAAGCTCTATAAATTTTACTTTGGAAAAGCATTCCCCCACCTTTTTGCTCTGCAGGTTGTTCCCTTCCCTCACCAGTTGTCTTGCTTTCTTTATCATCCTCATTTTTCAAGGGCCAACTTTAGAACACTTTTCCCCTGTCCAGGGTCTGTTGCAATGTCTCCAGCTCCCTCTTTCCCGGCAAACTAAGCTAGCAAAGCCCAAGGAGGGACGAGCTTGGATACACAAGCAGGAACAAGTACCTACCAACAGAAGGTGGGGAAAGACTGGGAGAGAAATCATTTGGGAGTGCCTTAGGAAGATATCATTGCCCAATAATGAGCTTTATGCCAATTATCTTTGTAATTATATGCTTGAGGTCAGCCCAAGTTGGTTGAGTATGTTAATAAAACTTCTGCCATATTTTAAAAAATATTATTTGCATCTGTAACGGGGAAAATTGTGGAACATGGAAAGAATTGAATTGGTAGTTGGTTACAACTGAAAGTTAAGTTTGATTTAGCTTTTTGCAAATTTCAGCCTGAATTTAGACCTGCCTCATGGAGGCAAAACATCAGTTTTAATTTCTACTGTTTCGTATTCATGACAGCAAGTGTGGCACCATATATTGTCTTGTAAATATTTAAATTTGCTAGTTCTTGCACTGTTTAGTTGGATAAATTGTGCACTTGCATAAGCAAAATGACTTAAATTGACCAAAGTAAATAATCAATAGGTTCCAAGGTAGTATATTTTAAAGATCATGTATCACCTTTTACTGACCATTATCAGTCCAGTTATTTTCTGAAATAGCCTGAAACCAATGACATATACCAATGTCAAGAATTTCTTAATCTGCTCCTAGAACACTGATAGATACATTTTTAAGTGATGAAAAAGTTTTGAATTGTTTTATTATTAACCAAACAG
Source organism: Calcarius lapponicus (assembly GCA_039654755.1). Lineage (NCBI taxonomy): Eukaryota > Metazoa > Chordata > Aves > Passeriformes > Fringillidae > Calcarius > Calcarius lapponicus. The sequence continues at coordinate 8,504,769 of CM077463.1, forward strand.
ACACAGTCTAATTGAGGTTAGATGACTACCTTATTTCAAAATGCAGACTAGAATTTGCATGTATTATATATTTTGCTTTATGCATTATCATTGCCAACACAGCACATTCAAGTCTAAGAGACTAAGAGACTTTATATAATGTTCCTTGCAGAGACTTTGAATTTTAGATTATATCAGCAGCCCAGTATCAAATTTCACTAGTATGCAATTATATTTACATAATAAACAATCTATTAATATACATTGGACAGTGACAATAATCTGTTCTTATCCTTGTTGAGTTATTTGTGGTTAATGAGACCTAAATTAATGAACAAATACAGCTCTCACCAGCATAGTTCCGAGTAATCCCATTGAGAATAAATTTGCATGATGACAGGCACTGATGTGAAACTGTAGAAAATAAGGAGGAACATTCATTCAGCAGAAAACATTTGCATACAACTGTACTGGGAAAACACAGGGATTTTTTTTTCTTATGACAGAACAGGTTTCTCATAAGTACAAATAAAAAATATTAGCAAAATGAAACACATTTTCTGGAAAATTTACAATCTTGTCCAGTTTGACATCAGTAAATTAATGGTATAAATAATAGACTACATGTGGAAATTTAGCAGCATGTAGTCTGCTACTTAATACTCAACACATTTTATTCTGGTCAATTAATTCACAATTTTGCTGACAAGTCAATAAAATGATCTGACCTGTTGCTAAATTATCAAACAGGATTCTTCATCACGGATTTTCTGAGCACTTCTGTATTTGTCTCTCCAGTTGCTGATCAGCCAAATGGAAAGCAAGGATTTCTCTCACCTACTGAAAAGCTGTCTATGAATCATCTATTTAAAAGAAAAAGTTATCCAGCCCCCATGCCATGATTATATGTAAGGAAAGATTCAGAGGGGCTCTGTACTTTTGCATACAGCTCATTACTTAGAAAAGGATTTAGGAGAGAGTGAGGCAAAGTGAGATTATGTGGAATTCAGAGGTTTTGTGCCTCCTGTTCCAAAAGAGCCACTCCTTATATAGTGACATAAATTGTCCCTCTGATATATGATTATCCTGTGCACCATAGTAATGCTGAGCCAGTTTGGTCTCAGTAAATCTTGAACTTCTTTATACTATGCTTCAATGAGAGGAGTAGAATGCTGCAATTATATGATCATTACTGGATATTATTATTGCAACAGAAGAAGACAATATGCTAAAAATTTATACAGTCATGATATTGCTGATGGAAAGAAATGTCTAAGCATTCTAGAACCCATGATTTCTTATGTTTATGAGACAGTAAATGCCTAGCTACTGACTTTTTTTCCTTGAGGGCAGAACTTAATGTATGTGTGTGTCTGTATAGTTAAAAATTGCTATTAATTTCGACTGCCCATTCCCTGCTAATCAGCTATGTTTCCTTACTCCAGGCTCAGAGGAGCTCCTTAAAATCTCAGAAAAGGATGTTCAGACACACATTTTATGTGACTATGATGTTTGAGACTGCAGGCAGGATGGAGTTTGTTTCCATTTTCTAAATGTAGTCTCTGAAGTGTAATCTGAGATGCTCAAAAGTTTGTGATATATTAATGTGTTAATAATTTTGATAAAGGACCTACAAGTCGCTCATGATCTTCTGCAGTGGCTGCTATAGGCCAGAGAAGGTACCCTAGAGAATCTCAGAACTAGACAACCCTCTCTTGGGTCTAATGATATCTAAACTCATGTTCAGTCAGTGAGTTCAGTTGATACAGCGGCATCCATAGAGCCATTTGAAATACTCTTCAGCAAAAACAAATTTAGTGAACTCGTGTTTAAATTAACTAAACTAGGTCTCAATAGTTGTGTCAATTCCGTAAATTTCTATTGCCTATAAAGAAAGTCTAGACTATAATGATACTGTGAAGTCTATAAAATAGACATAAATATTTACATATCTTCATCTGTAAGCTGAACCCTGTATGGCAATCTCCAGAAGGGTTTGAGTGCCTTGTGCCTCCCATGTCTTATCTGGAAGTAAACTTGCTGGATCTCCAGGACAGCTTAAAGAGTCATTGGCTCTCTCTGCAGGTGAATGAATCAGACCCTGGATGTCTTAAGTTAGATGAAGTTCATCTCTTCCTGATCATCTAAAATTTATCAGAATTATTTACTTGGGACTTATTCTTATACATTGGTATTAATGAGGAGTCAGATGGATTTCAATACATTTTCTACAATAAAATCAAGTAGTAACCAAAAAAGTTACTACCACAAAAAAAAAAAAAAAAAAAAGTAGGAAAAAAAGAGATTAAAACTTCCACAATGTTAAAAATAAAAACACTTAAACTATAATTCTAATTTTGAAAGCATCTTTTAGTGGCTGATTTTCCAAATAGAAGTAACTGACATAATTGAGATTTGAATAAATCGATGATAGGTGCTTAGCACCTAGGTTTATGTTCTAACTAAAGGCATTATAATGAGGTTGTTGTTCCTTGTCATGTCCCTCAAGATATTTATTTTGATGTAAATTACAGAAGAAGAAAAGGAATGCAGTTTCTATCTTATAGAAAAATCTTGTGGCTCTGGGATATGCTAGGGATATATTTGATTTTTCTGAAACTCATAAATTATGTCTATGTTCATCTTGAATATCCAATTATTCCAAAACCACTTGAAAGCATTGTACTGCTCAGATAATTTTTTTTTAGTTAAAAAGTATTTCACAAGCAATACTTTGCTCCAGTCCCCAGCTAGCCCAGCAATGACAAGAACAGTGATGAACTGCTGACATGCAACAGAAAAACCAAAACCAGAATACAGGTCTCTGCATCAGCCTCCACACAATATGACATAGACATGTAGGCTTAATTCTTTCTTTAGTGAGATATAAGCCTAAATTTAGGCACTCAGTTGCTTAAATCTCTTCAAGTGCTCTGCAGATAGAGGAGTCCCGCAGAGATTTTAAGAAAGGTCTTCAGTGTGTGTGTAAGGACACATAGGCATGATAACCCCAACATAGGTCTCAGCTGTACTTCCAGTCGTCTGCTTAAAATGCTTTATTTATTACTATTTGAAGTAAATTTTGCCCTAATGATTGCTGCAAAGCAATGAAGAATTGTGCATTTCAAGAATGCATTTCTCTCCTCTGTGGCCCTTGCAGTTTTGGATGAGAAAGGTCTAAGAGTTATTGTCCTAATGACCCAAGACAGAAAGATGGGAGGAAGTTTTTTGAAGAACTTTATTCCATTAAACACACAGATGAAGCTTTTGAAGCTTTTGCTGTGAACACAGGCAATCGAGGACATCATGATCCACACTGAAACAGAATAAAGTGATACTAGAAAAGTCAAAGGCATTTTATAACTCAGTCTTCTGATGAAAGTGCATGTAACATATGCATGTTTAGAGACTTATATTTCCAATGACATCTGTTCTGTTTAGCACTCCTGTCTCTCTGCATGGACCACAGATGGCCTGGCACAAAACTAAGGATGACCTGCCCATAGATAATTTATTTTTGAAATATTATTATGATATATAGGGAAGATACACACATTTCTGGAAAACATCAATTGCCATAAAAAAAGGAGTATTTACATGTCTCAGCTAGCTCTCTCCCTGTCAATCTGCAACAAAGAGGAAGACTAGCATGATTGGTAGATGTGATAAAAGAAAGGGCAGCCAAACTCTTGGGCTACAACTTGTAAGAACAGGACACCTGGCTTCGACACAGGCAGGCTTCCTGGTAGATTTTGACCCTGATGTCCATTAAACTTTAGGACTATATCAGCAGCATGTTGTAACATGTCTTGCGCAGCAAAGTTGTAAGGAACAGCATCATGAGATTATTGAAGTCTGAAGAGACATATGGAAAACAGTCTTGTCCCTTTTTTCCCTGCTAAACACATTAACAAGCTGGGATTTATACATTGTGTGTGCAGCAGCCAACCCTTGTGCTACCCAACATAAGGCTCAAATCATTAGTATGTTTTCAGTGTTCATATGCTTTCGTGATAACTGATGAAGGAAATACTTCTATAGAGAAAATGCATAATCCTTTAGCTCTAGAGGAATTTAAAACTGTTTCTGTACTAGTAAATCTTGCAGACCAGAGGTCTGTTTTCTGGACTTTTATTCTGATGAAAAAGTGCAGTTCATGGTGATAAGGTCTTACCTCACTTTCAAAATTGTTGTGAATGGTCCTTGTCTGTGAAAAATCTACTGCTGTTCTTATACATTATTGCAAATTAGCATGAAACACTAATAAGCAGGGTTCCTAGCAACTTAGTGCCCTGGTACTTTAGCTACCTTCAAATTTGGTGGGCTGTAAAGAAAAAAAAAGATTGAACTTAAAAAAACACTACTTGCATCACAAGAAAGGAAAATGTGAAATAACCATATTTTCAGAAATTCCTCCAAGAGCATTTTGAAACACATTCCTTTCCCCTGAAATGTCAAATCTCACATTCCCAGTGGATGTCTTTGGCTTTGCCCATTAGAGAGAAGAGTAATTTTGAAAATGCCAGTATCTCAAGGGAAGTGCTCTTGATCAGAATAACTGGTAATAGCTAATTCATGGCAGGACCTGGTTTATGGACAGAGCTTTTAAGCAGACATTTTATACATCATATTGATTCCTCCACTTTACTTACAAACAAATTACTGTGATTTGCTTTTACCTGTAAAATTTTGTACAAAAAATGTTTTCCTTTATCAAAATACATTTTGGAGCTGAGGGGAAGAAACCAAACATAGTTTTATTTATTTTTTCTTAAACAAGAAAATTCTCACAAAACTTATTTGAATTTAATTCACTCATTGTTTGCAAAATTATTTGACAAGTGGAGTCTTTTGACTAATTGAATTTATTGACCACAGTTTTTAATTAACAAGGGAGTTAAAGAGAATTTTTGAGTGCTTTTCCTTCAGAAAGATAATTTTTTTCCCTGTCATCTTTGTCTCTCCCTCTGGATGTGAATACATACCACATCACTGCTGGTTGCATGCCAAGCACAGATGCTTGGGGCTGTTGCTGCCTGATTCTTTGTTCCAGCATGACTTCCTGGCTCTGTGCAGTTAGTGGGATGCACTAACTCTTGGGCACACCTATTTGCATTGAATAGTTGCATTACTCAGCATTTTCCAAGCCATTTCATTGGAAACAGTAAATGCTCTTGGAATTTGTTCAATAAACTTCCAATGAAATAACTTGAGTGTTGTTAACAGTATTGCTGTAACATATAGAACAGAGTATACAGTATGTCACATTTTGAAATCCATTACTGTGTTTTGGAGGATAACATATATTTATACATATGTGTGCATGTATCTTCAACAAGCTAAAAGTAATATTCAGCGTTTTTTTTTAACAGGATATGGTAGGTTATGAATTTCCAAGTTGATTGGTTTTTTGGTTTTTTTTTACCTCTTTCCTATAAAAAATTCACAACATTTTTTTCCTCAATATTTTCATGATATTCACGTTTCAGACATTTCAGTCAACTCCAGTTTGAGTTGAATACTCATCAACAAAATTTTTATGTAGCCGTGGACCTGGATACCAAAAATACACTTGGTAGTTGATAGGAAAAGATCATAGGACAGACACAGTTTAGCAACTTCCTGGAAGACAGACTGAGCATAGTGCAATGTGAAACCTGGCACAGGTTGTGTTATCAGGTGCTTCCATGAACAAGGTAGAGTATTCCTCCACCAGTAATTAAACCTCAAGGAAACTTCTCCACTTCCCATAAAAGACCCATCAGGCTGAGTGTTTTGCACACAAATGTGTTAACAACCTTTTCAAAACTACTATAGGTACTTAGTACATTGTTGTGGAAGATAGTGTGTCAGTGGACCTCAAATACCTGAAAACTTTGTCTTAAAAGCCAAAGATGTATTTTAAAGATTCATGGTAATTATAAATCTGTTCTACAATTTGTAGACTATCTCTTTTGTTCCAGAAAAGAAGAGCATTACTATTTGTATCAGCTGATACTCATCCTGTGTTCCAGCTGAAATCATTACAGGTTAGGGGACTAAACAAATATTTTTTCAAAATATCTCACTATATAATAGTGAGGCACATATACTCTGCATAAATTCATTCTCTTTCCTGAATAGTCACGATATACAGTTCCAAGGATAAATCATGGATCCTGAAATATATTTTCTACAGTAGTCTGGTTTCTGTCACCATATTTTAGCATTTTGCTTCAGTTTTGTAGAATGAAACTTTTTTTTAAGGAACAAAAAGTAGCATTTTTGCTAACATGATTAGCACTAGATTTTGGTTCTCTTTTCTTACTTGCCAGCAACACAAAACAACAGAGACCTTGGAATTCAATATTTTCTTTGCCTATTGTACTATAAGCAAGATTGGGTTTGTCCCTAGAACTTCTAATCAACTCTCCGTTTTGACACTCATTTTTAATCTAGTGTTTCTTTCAAAACTCTCTTAGTCCTTACAGAGGACAGCTTATCCTTTACAATATGAGGTAGAAGAGGAGATTTCATGATTCATTACCAGTTTAGTCCATTTTCCATCCATTTAACCCTGGGACAGGAGGCTGATGGAACCTTTGAATTTACTCCAAATAATGTCAGGAGTATTGCATTAATCCATGTAGCTTTACAGAATTTGGCCTCTGCCAGAGTGCAGTTTCTCCATAAAAAAATACCTTGTTCTGGTTCTCTCTCTGGCTATTCTGATGTGGATGAAATCATTCCCAATTCCTGCTTTTGCATGAGTGAATGCTTACACATAGGCATAATCCATGTTCTATTACCTCATCACAATGCCATCTGACCATCTCACATTCACTAATGAACTCTATCAACACAATAGTTCTGTTTCTAAAGATGAGACATTGACATACAATGAAAGATTAGTCCAAGGCCATGTTGGGAATGTGTCTGCATTGCATACTGCAGGACGGAATGGAAGCACTCAGGGTTGTCCTACCATTCTCAGGAGCGTAAATGTTCAGCATCATTTGCTTCTGCCCCTATCTGTATTGTTTTAGATACAGAGGTACTTTGTCTGTCTTTAGGCTTTTCTGCAAATTTATGGAGTTAGTCAGAAATAGCTCCTGCAGAGAAGCTACTCCTTAATAAACCTTATGGACTAAATTCTGGAGCACAAGAAGCTAATTTACTTCAAAACCTGCTAAAATTAGCTTTTAAATCCAGTTTATTTTGCAAGTGCATTTTAATTTTATTTCTTTCTTTATTTTATTTTATTTAATTCTTGAAAAGAACGCATAAAGGCCAGCAAGAAAATAAGTAAATTTCAGTGAAAGGGAGAAAACATCTGAAAATTATCAAAGGTCTCACCTCCTTTTAAAATATATTTACAGCCCATGCTTTAAAGGTGTACGTCCCATTCATGCATGAAATAATAATGATGTAAGGTCTGAACACTGGTGAATGCTAACAGCGTGAGGCCATACATAGCTCTGCTTGTACTAGGATTTCAAATTTCTGGGTAGAAATAATAACATGTCGATGGAAGCTTCAGGACACACAGAATCAAAGTCTTGAGAAAGGCTGAAAAATAGCTTTACACTACAGAAAAATTTATGAAACAAATGTGAGTACCCATTGAAGGTTGAGATGGTCAGATGTTTCCTTTCTGCCTTTTGATAACCTGGACAAGGACACTCAGTCTTTTCAGAATTTTGCCACTTTCTATATGTTTCAGATGTTTCTTCCAAATCTGATTAAAAACACATCCATTCAATCACAGATATTTTTCAGAGTGCAATAGCTGGAATTCTATTGTAGAAGAGACAGCATTGCTCTATGAATTTGATTCTGTGTATTACCTGACACTTAAAGATGTCCTTTGACACATCAATTTGAACACAAATTTTGAAACCAGTCAGTAATTTCCAAAGTCAAAATTCACAATTTTCAGAATTTAAAATTTTGATGTTTACTGTTATGCTCTAAAAGACATTTCTAAACAGCTGAAGTGTTGTACCTCAGATGGAAGTAGTGAGCTGGAATAAGTTATCTTCCTTCTCCTGTTATTAATTTGCCTTTTTTTTTCCTTTCTATTAATTTCCCCTGTTTTCAATTTACTTCTTCCAATTGATAGTCTTTATAATTTCAAATTCTCATGAAAATTCAATGAGAGAGTTGCTCAGAACTTCTGAAAATTCAAAGGTTTGGTACTTTGCATTGGGACAAAAGATTGGTACCTTGTGTTGTGACAAAAGCTCTTGTAAATTTCGATCTTCTCTCTCTTTGCCTGTCTTCTAAGTCATGTATGAAACATGTATGGCTAGATCCTCAACAGGAGTAGTGCCATACAGGAAAGATAGAGAAAGGAAGTAGAAGACACGTGGCACACTCAGTGCAGGCCATTGTGTGATATTTGGATAGTCTGAAATGTTTAGTATTTTTTAAAATGTTTTGAGAGAAAAGGACCCTGTTCTCTGATGTTATTTTCATGAAGATGCCATGTGCATGCTTGTTTGCATATAATTGGCGTGTAATGAAAATAACACAGCTGCTGTAAATAGCACAGCTCCACTGACTTCAGGATATACAATCTGTGGATCATTCCATGATATCTACAGTCTACATCTACAGCTCTACAGTTGTGAATTTGGAATCAGGACAGATACTGATGTTCTTTACAATTTTTGCATGAAAGGATTGATAATATCTTCCCCTCTCCACATTGAACCCTGATGCTAAATAAACTCATTAAGGTGACTGAAGGAGAAAAACAAAACAGCGTCACCTTGTAATCAAGCTGTTTATCTTCTATCTGCTTCAGTGGAAAGAAATGTGTACATTAGTTGTGTATGGATTTATGCATATTATATAAATATACACACATTAAAAGCAGCATCTCCTTTCCTCATTACCACTTATATGTTTTGGCAGGCACTACAAAACAAACAGGTGGTCTGTTATGAACTGATAGTGTTGTCAAAATCTGAAGAGCTGAGGGAATTCAGACTGAATTTGCATTCAGCCAAACTTAGCATAAATGTTATTGGCACTTATTGCAATGAAACCTGTCAGAGGTGGAAAGATTTGTCACTGTGTCTGGCCAAGTGCAGGAGGTAAGTGAACAGAAATGTTTCTAACCCATTTGTATTTCAAGTTCTTCCCAGAGGAAAACCACTCTTGCTCTTCCATGTTTGTTTGTAAGGCATTCATAGGTTATGAAATGTAACAGAACCTGGCCAGTTATGTCACAACAATGTACAGACATCTGATGGAAAACCACAACCTCCAGTCACCACATGTCGTGTCTGGATGGTCTCTCTAGTTCTGTATCCTCCTAATATTGAATCCCAGATGCTTCAAGGAAAGATGTGTTCCCTGAATGTGTTTATTAGAACGGTTCTGTGCATAGGGAGAAAATTCCTTCCTGATTCCACTATTTTAAGCTGATTCCACTAGTTTAAGCTCAACACATCTAGGTAAGTAGTATCTGTAACAGTCCCACTTCAACCACCATTTTTCTGTTTCACCTTATGAAGTGTTTAATTATTTTTTTTTCTGAATAAGTGTTAGGGGGAAAATACTAGTCTTCATGGTAACTTATTGCAGATTTCATGTGTTAATTATATTGTGAGTAAAAGAATTACTCCCTTCATAATACTTCTTAAAAGCACACATCTTGAGACATCACAGTGCAGCGCAGAGTGCCAACTCCTAATATCACAGGCAGCAGTGTATCACAGACAGTCTGTGCACAGCCTTGTTCATGCCAGTGAAAATGAGGGGATAGAATGGAGTCAGTACCTGGAAAAGATTGATTTACATCTTCTCAGGATGAGAAATTATATATCTCAACCCATAGGCTGGGAAAAACAAAAAACCTGAGAAGATTTTAGACTGATTTCATATACGCCCTTTCTTTAGTAGTGGGCAGGCCTCAGGATGAAGCTGAGACTTATATTTAATTTTCCTAGAAATCACTATTAAAACTCTCTTGATAGCTGACCTTTGAGGAAATTTTGAACCTATTCCTTCATGTGTCATACTACCATAGATTCATCCACAAAGAGTACATTTTTTTACCCTTTCCATAAATTAACATGTTCTTATTCACAGAATATCAGGATCATGGTGGGAGCCTGACTTTCCTTTCTATACACTGAAGAGTTTTGTCAAGAAATTAGGAGCTGCATATTTTAACTTTGGACTGCATACTGACATTTTTCAACATATGTTTATGTCTAGCATATCCAGTGTCAGTCTGCAAAACAACATGATGGGTGCTAAATTGCCAAGAAATCCTCTTTTAACTACATATGTATACATGCAACTCTCATATTCATATGAGTGAAGAACTCCACTCAAGCCAGCCCTTTAGGAAACTAAGACCTGCATCTTAGATAATTCATTGTTTCAGTTAAAATTTCATTTAGCTATACACCATCAAACGAGGTGTTTCAATCTTCATGCACATGACCATTCATTCACAGGGACAGGCCTTGCAACTAATTTCCTGACAGGTTTCACAGCAATAAAAATAAAATAAATCTTAAAAACAGTCATAAATACTGTTACATAGGTGGTTTCACACTTAATCTTATCAGGTTACTAGAATACTAATCTATTAGAGGAGTGGAAAAATATATTACAAGTTTAAAAAAAAATATTTGCAGATACTGCACTGTTAAACATTTCGTTTCACTATAACTGCTATACTTTTTTAATCATCTTTCCTTTTATTCTTTCCTTAAAATTGTCAGAAGAAAAATCAAAATACAACACAGGTGATGTCTGAATTTTAAATGAAATGAAAAGTGCAGAACTGGTAAAACCTGTAGTAAAAAATGTTGGAAAAAATACTGTATTTTGTTTACAAAAAGCTTATATTTGGAGATGTTTGAAAGTGGCAACCTTTCAAGGGAGAAAAACAAGCAAACTAAAAATCCTCCGCAGTTTACATAAAGTACTTTCAGGTTACATTTGTTGTTTTCTGGTTTGGCTAACTTTTCTTGTAGGTAATGATACAAGTGAATCTGGTGGCTAATGTTTTTTAGTTTCTAGCCAGCCAAGAGCTTTCCCAGACTTTGGTCCTGTCCATCTCCTCCTGTAAGACACATAAAAGATGGGCGAGAAATAAAGGAGAAGAGAAAGAGGTCAAATGATGAGGGTTTTAATTTGCAGGGGATTGCAATTGGCAGTCTATCCTTTTAGGAAGTTAAAGCACAAATACTGTAGCTGCTGAAGTGCCTTTGACCTTTCACTGATAATTGTGTGAGCAAAGAAGTGTTCCACCATAACAGCAGGCGATGGTCTGGTCCAAGAGTCCTTGCAGAGGTGCTCCGCTCTTTGTAACAGGGCTCAGAAACACAGTGATATCCCTGTTCCTCTGAAACCCGCTGCAGACAGAACAGTTAGTGTTCACAAACACACTGGCTGGTTTATGAAATGCTCCATGCAACTGTAAACAGTAATTTTGTTCTAACTTGGGGAATGTGCACAAGGTAGCAATCTCTGGCACAGCCCTGTGCAATGAAATCTGAGGAATCATGAAAAGGAAAAGTTCTCCATGTAGAAATGTATATATAGTTCCAAGGCATGATCATCAAGGGCATTCTTAGGCCTCAGCTGAACTACTGAGTAGCATGTCCTGTTTTTATCAAAAGGGAAACATATATTCCTGGGGGTCAAAGGCCCATTTGTTAACCAAATGCCAGTTACATAGAAACTCTTGGGGAAAAGAAACAGATGAACTGGAAAGAAACTGGAAAATATTAATCAGTGTATTGCATCCCAGTGAATTAACTAGCTAGAAAATGGATTCTGGATGGGATGGTTTTTCTCAAAGTTTACCTAAAACTCAGTATGAGTCTCCAAACGAGATGTCTAATCACTGAGGTATTGGGGTTACCCGCCTTAGTTTTGTACTTGAGGTCAGGGGTGTGCGCTCAAAATGGACCTCTTAATCACCTGCACCATATTTTTCTCACATTGTGAAAGTGAAGTCTTGGACGGATTCTTAGATGAAACTAAATTATACATAGAGCATCAGGAGCATACCCATCACGTTGCTGCCACTAATGGGCATTTAGCAGCCAGGGCCAGGCAACAGAAAAAGCCAAAGTAAACCCCTGAAATATGTTTAACATAGTTATGATGGCTTCAGATACAGCTTTTCCCCATACAGATCCACTGCACTGCATGACATAGGCTCAGTGAACTTCTCCTTTTTCTGAACAAGTGTGATGACAAAGGGCTGCCTTTCATTTCTAACTCAATGAGAAAAAATTACAAAAAATTACAATTGCATGAATATTAAGTGGAGAGAAGCATTTCCATGCACATCAAGCTTAGGGACTTCTTTGTAGCTGGAGGATTAAGACACTCACTTCACCGTAGGTTAAGTGTAAGCAGCTGTGTTAGTGTCCTGAATTTTATGGTTCCCACTTTTAAGTAACCAATTGACCACAGACATAACAACAACAGCTACTTGAGTCAGCATTAGGAATGCCACAAAATGCTACGTACCCAAAACCTGGTATTTTAGCTAGCAGTTAGGACTTCTTAATAGCAACAACTGAACAAGGTGTACTTTATCAAGTCCAGGTGGCGCTCACAAAGTTTTCTTCTAAGAGGATGAGGCAGATCTTGGGACTTCATTTAAAGTACTCAAAGAAATATGCTGGCACGACTTGTGCTACCTTGTGTTTGCCAGAGGCTGAGTGTACATGTAAACAGTGACTATAAGTCAGCTGATACTCTTGTTACCTTGTTTACTTGCTTGTATGTCTGTATGTTTGCAGAGGTATTCAAATTAGACAACTGTGGTTGCAATGTTTTGCTGCCCAGTATCAGTGGTTGCTTTGTTGCAGGAGTCATTGGTGAAAAAGGGCAGTTGAGACAGGAGTCATAAAAGCTAAAGACTAACACAAGCCCTTGCATTTGACACTGGATAAATATACAGCAACTAACTGCATTTTAAGTGTGTGGAGCAGTAAGTCTGGTTTGAACTCAAAGCCATCATCCCATAAGCATTCAGAGTTGAGAAGGCAAATTTGATGTACAGCAGTCCATTAAATAATCACCCAATAGCCCTTTCCACAGAGAGAGGCTAATTTAAAACCAAGATAATCTTTCTCCACTTCAATTAAGAAGCTAAGCAGAAAAATCAGGTGAAAAGCAAAATGGGTTCATCTTGTTTCCTCTTGTCTGCCTCCTGAGAAGCGTGTACTTGATAGAAAATATGGAGGTTCACATTCAATTAGGTAGAACTAGAATGGCAAATTGGGTCAAAAATCCTTTGCTGGGTTGAAAACCCTCCCTAAGCTGGAATCCTCTAACTTGCTGAAAGCATTGTGCTGATGACATCTCACCTGGATTTGAGAATCTGAGCTGCTACCTTGAACATTTCTTCTTTCCTAAGGCAGCCACATGGCATGAAAACACCCTGGAAGCCAGGTATATCCCTAGCAGCAGCAAGTGGGACACTGATAAAAGCGAAAATGACCCAATTCTCAGAGCTCGAGTCCACTTCCATTCATCTGTGATACTCATGAAAGTCACTGTATTTGTATTCTAAAAAAAGCAAATGGCAAGAGTGATCATAAAATTCCATCTTAATCTTCATAAATATGATTGGCTGCTCCACTGAACGCTTCTGAATCCCTGTCTTCCTAGACACTGGTTAGGTTGACTTGCATGAGCATGCACATTTTCTGTTCTTCATCAACAAAGATCTAAACAAAAGCTAGGAAATTGCAGCTTCTCTTGCTGCTGTTAAGAATTATTCTAGAACATGTGCAGGCACCCCACAGAGCATTGCTGTCCTGTTAGGTCACCTATTCTGACTAAGATGATTTAGTGGTGATTGCCAACAGACATGGGAAAGTTGATTTAGGGGTCAGACTGTGCTGTCAGCAAGAGAGGCCAGAACTGAGATTTGAAGAGCTGACTGTATATTCAGGAATGCCAGACTTCTGTTCCTTTATTATTTTGTAGACTTGTTGAAATTTATCATATAGAGACCAGAAAGTGAGCATCATATCAAATGATTTCATAATTTTCCTTTATGTGTGATGTATTTTTGCTCATTTTTCTATGCTGAATTTAAGAATCCACCCAAACCCTGACTTTTCTTCTTTGTTTTCTTTTGTTGTGTGCTGTTTTTGAAGACAGATACTCAAAATCAACATCAGTTATGTAAAGATACACACAGACACAAAAGGAAAAGAAAAAAAAGGGAGAAAAGAACTGGGCAGTGGAGTCTGGAATGTCTTCAACCAAGCTATAAACTTACATTGTTAAGAAGAGCCAAACCACAGTCACTGCTGATTTAAAGGAACACTTGTACTTAGTGATCATCTTCATGAAGCAGAATGCATGGAAAACAAACATCAAGGTTTATAAACAGAAAGTAAATAAATGGTGCCCAGTGTTGGTCAGCACCAATTCATTTATAGACTGCTCCTCTCAAACCATCTGCCATTTAAACACAAAAGCACAGAAGAACTTTGAAACTTCAACTTTTATTACAGAGTATGAAAATATCCCAGACAAGCTGAAACTAAACCCCTTGTCTCTGTGTAGAAGTGTGCATACACATGTGCTTGCTTGTTGACATGTATTATTATAGAGATGAGCTTCCTACAGACATTCCTCCTCTTTTAGACTGGCTATTTTGAGACTTAGAATAAACCAAGCAACATTTTGCAGACATCAGTAGTCTGATCCTTACACAGAAGGTCATCAGGAACCTCTAGTCATCTAAAGAGCACTTGAATTTTGCCAGGTGCATATGAATGTGCCTGACCTTACCAGGCCACTTTTGCTCTTGTAGATTTTCTTTAGTTCTGAAACGAATTCCCCAAAGAATTGTCTACAAAACAATGAAAAAAACCAATCACATTGGGTGACTGTGACCCTCGTAAGAGCAGGTTATTGGGAGGTGTCATTGAGTAGAGCTAATATTTCTCACTGATTCTACATATTTTACTATATAAAATAGAACAGGGTGCATTTTATTATCAACCCAGTCAAAATGTATAATATTTCATAGCTCTTATATTTTTATTGATTAGTAAAAGGAAAAAAAAAGTGTACAAATATTAAAGATACCACCAGGAAATGTATATTCCAAACCTTCTTGAATTTATTCGAGCCTCCTGCAGCAGGCCTTCAACTAAAAATGATAACAAAAATGTCCCTTGACTTCAGAATAGAGTTAGCCAAGCTTCCATACCTAGCAGATTTGATCAAACTATGAATTCTGGAAGATTTTTCTAAATATATTTTTTAAATTAACCTTATAATTTAAGTTAATAATTTGTGAATAATAAAATGTGTTTTATTCCTTATTTAATACCTGCATCCAGTTCAAACATTTAGAAGCAAGAGCTGTTATGTCAATAACCATATGACGTTAGGATGGTAAAATGGTGTTCTAGAGAGGATTCTTTCTAGAAAAAAAAAGAAAGCTTATGGCTTAGCTGGTGGTACTCAGCATTTAATGGTGCAGGTTGTTCTGAATTTTCTGTTTGCAGCTAAACTGCTGCTTGGTTCCCTGCAAAGAATGGGCTGGGGAACCCAGTGGAATTCACTAGAGTTTTCTTCCTGCCCATGAACCCAAATATCTACAGAAACTGAGGCATGTAGAAGGCTGGGACATACCCATATCTCAGGCCTGAAGGATACTGTGACTTCACAGGTGTTGTCACAGTGCCCTGGGCATCTGGATGAGCTGCAAGGTCAAGCTGGGTTTAGGAAGGGCCAGTCTTGCAAGTGATGGATGTCTGGGGAGTTGACATTTCCTTTTTATCATGGCACTTCAGTCTGTAACAGAAAGCCAAGTGCTACTGTCCCACAGAACCTGAGGCACAGAATAATTCCACTGATGTGGGGCTTGTGCCCAAATTAAGAACATCTGCTAGATTTACCTGAAAAAAGTAGTCATTCTGAATTTGTGCTACTCTCTCCACTGCTGATTTAGGATTTGATAACATTAAACAAAAGCCACACAGAATTCTGCCCTAATTTGTGCCTCCAGTGAGGCCCAGTCTTTGGCAGTTAGAAAACCACAGGAATATTTGACTGCATATTTGTGATAGTTGCAGCCTATCAAGGAGATGTAGAAGGTTGCTGACTTGCTGGAACAGGTGAGATCCACCCTGCATATAAGAGATATAACAGCAGCCATAGGGAGAGAAAGGAAGAGAAACTCAGTATCTGGAGCAGATACTGTGGGAAAAAGCCTGTTGAGGCATTTTTCAGTACAGTCATGCTGTTATGAATTATTCTTCCTCCTGGTAAAAACAAATTCCAAACACCATGACTTATCTAACTACAATGAGTGTCACAGTGGAAATTCACCCTTTCTTTTAATGTGAACATATCCAGCTGGGAGTGGAAAAAGAAATATAAGCCTAAAAGATAAGAAAATGCTGCATTTGTAGTAATTCTACCATAGACTTAAGCTATAAAATACTGCATGTTTCATAAAAAATGTTGTTTGCATGAGGTCTTTAGCATAATTTCCATAATTCTGAATTCTGATTCATTTGAATACTATCCCAAATCAGGTTTGCAAACCTAGTCAAATATCTCTATAACTACAAATCTGACTGGAGTTCTACTCCTAGCCCTTAAATATTCATTGCTACAATTCAGCAATTGTGTTACATGAAAGAAAGAAATGGATAGTGGCCAAAATGGTGAGTGGTTATATTCCTACCCAGTAATTAGAAGCAGCGTAATAAAATGTGGATTTTTCTGCAAAACCTGACACCAGCTCAGAAATGAAATTTGTTCCAGAAGTGGGATACTGAAAACATTCTCCTTCAAATCAGATTTTTCTTCTTCCTTAGAAACTTCTCCCCTTGTCCTGTAAAATAAAAATATCTGAAAAAAAAATGGATTAACATCTTTCCTCCTGAGATACTGAAGCATTGTTCTGGAGCAACAGTATGAAGTCTTAAAAAACAATCATTCTTATTCAGATCATTGCCTAGAGTTGGTCAGAAGTCATGGAAAGAGGAGTTCAAGTTACTGGACTGTGAAATAGCTTGGTGAAAGGAATGTATGCATTTAGAGCCTGGCTCAATAAATACCTCCTAGGGTGGGAAACAAAATCAAATGAAGATCCATTAATCTGTACCAGGGATGAAGACAGCATCATCCCAAATCTTAAATTACTTCTGGCAAGCCATCAGCACAAGAATCCAATCTGTGTAGAAACTGCTAGATAGTCTGGGGACTTCCAAAAGGCGTTTGGCCCCCCAAAAGGCATCCATTATACATCTGGTGTAACAGGAGCATTGAATTACAGATAGTCCAAACCAAACGACACAGAAAATCTGACAACTTTTTCGCAGATTTTTAGGTGAAGTTTCAGATAAAACCCAGAGCCCTATCTTAGATTTTTATTGCTGTACAAGTATACCATGCAGTACCTAGGTGTGGTCTATTCTGAAACCCATTATGGTTATTTTACTCTACCGTAAATAGCAACAGACAGAAATGTTTACAAATGAGACTTTGTTCCCATATCCCTGTCTGTGCCTTGCCAGCTTCCTGGAGCGAAAGTCAGTGATGCAGAACTTTATTCACTGGAAACTTTATGTGCTTATTTGCAAACGAAACCTTTGCATGTGATCTGAAGCCGATGATTTGCCTACAGTATGTTGTCATCCCAACTGTGTTTGTTAACACCAGACTGAACAAATCGGAGGGAGTACAAATGTCAAAAACTCAACTGAAGATTGAAAACCTGGGTGTGTCTAAAGCATTCACTATTGTTTATCAATAAAGTCACATATTATATAGCATGACATCCTTTGTGTCCATACAGCAAATGAAGATGGAAAGTAAAAAGTAGTTACTTTTGTACACAGTGGGCTTACAATCATTGAAGGGCTAATTACTGCTTTATTTTCCTCTGTAGTAAGAGAAGCTTTTGAAATAGCTTTTCTGATTTATTTGAATGCATGCTTTCTACTACTTAAAATTTATATGGTGGGCTCACTCCTTTTTAAGGATTTAAGACTTTCTTCTCTTTCATCCTGTGAAAAACTGGCAGTATCACATTGCCTGAAGTGCCTTATGGAAAAAAAAAATTATTTTGCTAAGCCACTTTACCTGCCTGCTTCTTTCATTTAATTCCTATAAATGTTGCACTTCCCTCAAAGTGTTTAATCCAGATCATGCATTTTACAAGTGCTGTTTTTCAGCAATCAAGTGCTCTTGCCATTCTATACTAACATGAACTCTCCTACCAAACATTTCAGAAGATTCTTTCTTGCAAACAAACAGCAGTGGAGAAGGACTGTCAAAGCCAGAGCTCACTTTTTCATGAAAAAAGCCAGATAAAGGACACTGATCCCACTCTGGCATGGAGATCTTGTGGCAGAGCTCTTATCAACCTCCCTCCTCTTCCTGGCATGTGCAAACCTCTGGTGATCAAGGCCACATGCCACTATCTTCACAGTACCTTAATGATCTTGGCAACTGTGTAACTGAGCCATTTGGTGCCCTGAAAACTTCTGTCAGTCAAATCTTCTAATTCAGGGTCAGTAGACTGGACCAAGGCAATGCTGGCACTCACACATGGATTGCCTGTAGGACACTTGACCATGGTTAACACCTAACAAGGGCTTCAGACTTCTCAGTTGAAGGACCTGATCATCTTGCCAACAGAAGACATTGACTACAGCTGGATTTCAGGCAGGATCTGTGAAGCACCATGCTTGGAAAGAGTTTAACCCACAGATGAAATACAGCTATGACAAGAAAACAGCCTAAAAACATCTTCCCTGTTGCTTAGCTATTGTAAGAGAATTTGTGCAGCACACCACTGCACTGCCATAACCATATTGCTCCTGGAACCCTCTGCAGAGAACTGTATTGTGTCATAAAGATGGGGCAGCTACTTTAAAGCAATTCAAGTATCTCTCATGAGCTTATTCCTTCTGAGGCACGCAGGTTCCCAGGCTGCAGACGCAGTGGATGATCCATGCCACAGTGGGATTTCTGAAGTAAGCAGATAAAGTAATTTAGAACTCAATGGTTAAAGAAAACTCCTGAAAATTATTTTTGAAGTCTGACATGTGTCAGAAGCTTTTGCTTATATAACTGCACATAGATATACTGTGGTTTTGGAAACACCCTGTTTCTGTTACTGTATTTAGGCCAAAAGTGGCAGTGATAAACAAAATATCAGGACCCTACATATTCTTCAGACTTTGAATTTTCTTCTCTTAACAGTCTTTTGCTGAAGCATCATACTTCAGTATAGAAAACTGTATCTAACCAGTAAAAGACATTGTACCAGAGAGAATAAGAAGAAAGGATGAACCTAAGAGAAGCATATCTCCCCAAAACTCCTGATCAGAGTTACCCACATATCAGATCCAACCTAACTAATCCTAACTAGAGGAATTAATTTGATACATGGGTTCTGCAAGAAATGTTTCAATTTGAGGTATTGTATTACTTAAACTCATGGGTTACATTGGTCTAATGGAGAATTGGAGAGAGAGCATTGACTTCCTTCTTTGTTTATACAGTAAGGCAAAGGTTTTGACTTTATCTTTAGACACAGTTGAGTAGCAAAGGATAATTTTAGAAGTCTTCAGGGAAATAAAAAGGATTAATACAAAGAGGAAAACATCTGGAAAAACAGGGACCTGTATCTTAGGAAAAGATTCTCTTCTCTTGCTGCAGAGAGCCAAAAGAAAAGGGACTCCAACGGTGTCACCCCACCACCCCACCAGGAATTACAAAGAATTACAGGACAGCCATTTTGAACATGAAAGTATGTTTCACCATCTGCCCTTGCAACTTTCAGATTATTATCCTTATATAGACCTAGATCAGTGTTCTCTTCAACTTATTTCTATTAATATGCTTTTATATTATTCCTGTTTCTTGCTCCTTGTTTCCAGGTCACCATTTCTCTCCCACCTTCAGTAAATTTCCTACTGACAGAATGATTTTTAGGCCTTGCAGCCTGGAAGAAGTTTCTGAGGGCTTGAAAAGATTGCCCTGCAATTATTCTAGTCAATGAAACTATAGACACACACATGTGGAGAAGTGCAAGATCCCCTTTTATCCTCTTAGCCGAGAAGTTGCTTTGTTTAGGTCAGTCAGATCCTTTGGCAAATTATTGCTATACTACATGTCCAAATAAAAGTAAATTTCATCTGAAAGGTCCTTCTGTCAGGACCTACTTTTATCTAGAATTCCTATTTTAAAGCAATTATAATTTAAAGCCTTGGAATGAATGCACTGTTCTTATGAAGTTATTATTCTTAGCATTTTCAGAATGAAAAACATATCTGCTATAAGTTCCACTTCTGTACTTGCCTACATTTCAGATTCAGATCAAATCAAAAGCAAGTCTAAGAATGACATGAAAAACATCTAAAACGTGTGGTTTTTGTTTAGATGAAATATGTAAGAAGTTCTCCTGAAGCCTATGTTTGCTTCCACTGCTAGAGCCACTGAGTGAAAAAACATAAGGGAAACAAATGGGTGCATAGTTTTTATTTTTTCAGTTTATATATCTACTTACATTAAAGCTAGAGATATATTTAAGTACTGTATAAGCATTTGACAGGATAAAGCTGTAGTCTGAAGAAAAAGCTCCTGCATTAATAAAGATCTAGCAAAGCAAGCAAGCCACTGATATCTTGTCAGCATTGGGCCACTGCAGCTGTCCAACAACAAAAGCACGACAGCCTCCAGAGCATGCAGGGATTGTATCCAGAGAACTTCAGTTTTGTCATTATTATTTTTTCTTACTTGAAATATAGTACACATGAAGGGAAATGAAATGGTGAGCAGTAGTAAATAGATGCTGAGTTTAAGCTACTAAACCAGGAATGTCTCCATGTTCCTTTGGCTAGGTTGTTGATCAGACTCCTTTTCCACACAAAGAAAGGTATTGGCCAATATGATATATTGTGTGCTTAATCCTGTGCAAGAGGGCTTCATGCAGTAGATACTGGAAATTACAATCGACTCTAATAGTTCCTTCTTTTCAATCATTAAATCTCTAATTACTTACCTAATGAAAGTCAGCACAACCTAATTGGGACTTGTTTCTTTGCTGTTTTTAACTTTTTTCAGTTCACTGGGTTTCCTTGCTGATTTACTTTTAGTGAGATGCTCTGTGAATAATGGTGATATGATCAGGTTGTTGTGGATGGAATATTTTTGTCTGAGAACCCTGATGATACCAAATGTCACACAGATTTGTCTTGTGATCTGCTACAACACAAACAGTACCAAAAGGACTGCACCTGCACAAGCAGAAAGGGAGAGATACATCCTGAACTCTTGTTGAATTGACTGAAGTTGATTACAGACCTATGATTTTAATATTGGTGAGGAAAGGATTAAAAAGACCTATTTTTTTTGGTGCATGTTGAATAACAAAATTTAAGTCTAATGAAGAATAACTAACCATCTTCATATTTTCAATAGCCCACTTTCTTTTAACTCTGGATTTGGCAGTTTTAGCTCACAGAGGTGACAGACATCAACAGTATAAACACAACCTTCCATTTGATTAAATGTTTATTATCTTATGCTTACTCTTGATGTATCAAAGTTAATTCCACTTAGAAAGGTGAATTTGTAACAAAATACCACCACAAGCCAAAGTCTGGGTTACACCAAAAAATTTCAGGGAGAGAATGTGTTACAGAAGAAAATTTTTGGAGAGAGATCAATTTTGCTGAAGTTGATATCAAGCCCAACTGCTGAAAAAGTAAATAAAAATAAAATACCGGTGATGTATAAACTAATATTACTAACATATTAAAAAAAAAAATCTTTTAGTTGAAAAATCCACACTTAGGTGACCACAAGTGTGCTTTGGTCAGAGAAATTATCCATCTGGAACTCAGTCTCTTTCCTACCTTCCTCTAGTGCATCATATATCAACATGGAAATCCTTCTCACTTATTATTCTAATTTCTACCTTAATAAGACCATCTTCAGTTGTAACTTTGACATTTGGAGCAGTGGATAGAGACAATTAAAGAGTGAAAAGAATCACAGGAGGAGGAAAGATTACTGCATGTGCACTAAACATAGAGAAACTACCATAGCCATCCTTGCAACAATGCAGAAGCATTTTGAAAATAGCTGTCCAAACACTTCTCACTCTTTGACCTGGTTTAATTATGCTGAAAATGAGTACAGAATAAAAAGTTTTGGTACTCAGTTTTGAAAGGCATTAATGAAAACCTATCTGCTCCCTTCCAATTGGAAGTACCATTTCCTGCCAGATGAACCATGAAGTGGTAACAGCTTGGGGCAAACATTTTTGATATGAGAGCTCTCCTAGAAACAAGGCTTTGAGAGAGAGTGAGAACCAGAGACACCCAAGAAAGAGTACACAACAGAATTGATATAATAAAGGACATATTTTGTTAGAAGATTTAAAAAATATATTTAAAAGGAGTTAATATATTACACAAATAAAGCTGATTGATTGCATTTGCAGTGTAGTTAAGCAATTTGAAGAGTGCCAGATCAGTATTCTTGTTCTATAATGGCCATGATAACTCATCATATTTGCTTTCCTACTTGTAATCATATTTTATTTTCTTTACCAGAATTCTACAAGTAATTGCTGGTGGCATCTAGACTAAGGTCACAGATGTTAGAACAAAAGATAAAACAAGTACACTAAATGTACATTTCACATTTACACCCAAGCAAAGGTTGTCAGCTGTTTCTTCCTTGCAGCTGCTTAAAGGTCTTACTGTCCTCTCCCACTGGAACTACTATCTGTTGCACAGATTTAGAATTGTGGGAAAATTAATTTTTTAATTGCCAATTAATAACAGAGGTGGATAGTGTGAAAACAAAGACACTAAACTACCTTTCTCCCACCATCCCCCTTTTGCTCAAGATCAACTTCAGTCCTTCATTTCCCCAGCTCCTCTATCTCCTTCCCCCCTAAATGGTGCAGGACAGGTAGAGAATAGTGGTCTATGGTCACAGAATCATAGGATCATAGAATGGTTTGGGTTGAAAGGGACCTTAAAGATCATCTAGGTCCAACATCTCTGCCATGGGTAGGGACACCTTCTACAAGATGAGGTTTCTCGAAGACACATCCAACCTGGGCTTGGATACTTCCAGAGATGGGTCATCCACAACTTCTCTGGGCAACCTGTTCCAGTGACTCACCACTATCACAGTGGAGAATTTCTTCCTAACAACTAATATAAACCTACCCCCTTTCAGCTTAAAACCATTACACCTTGTAATCCACAATAGTTATGATTTGTTATGGTCAATCTATGACATTTCATCTCTGCTGCTCCTTTCTTCTCACATAAGTCCTCTCCACTGACTGCAGTTCCTGCAGGTAATATACTCCTGCTTAGATATGGGGTCCTCCACGGGCTGCAGGGGAATCTCACCTACTGCACATGGAGCATCTCTTCTCTCTCTCACTTTTCTGAGCTTGGGGTTCCCAGGCATGTTTCTCACATATTCTTTCCCCTCACTCCTCTCTGCTGTGCAGAGGCTTGAACTTGTGGCCTGGATGGGGCAGTTCCAGCCTCTCATCATAGAGGGTACCTCTGCCTGAGGATTGGGAGAATAAAGTCTGTAGATGTTATTTTATGTTTTATATATGTAATATTTATGTTTTATAGAAATATATTATGTATTTTATTTTGTCCCTTAAAAGGTCAACTGAATAGATACTCTGGGAAAAAACAATGGAACTTAATTCTTTGTGGCTGCTACAATAATGAATGGTGCCACATTTTAAACCTTACAAATGGTAATAGTCACACACTATAAGAAATAAGAATAACAGAGGAATGGAAAGAAATAATGAGAAACTGAGTATCCTTCAGACCATTTGTCCATAAGAAGAGTCATAACTTGTCTTTTTATCAACTCATCCAGAACAGAGAAACACAGAATCATTAAGGTAGGGAAAGACCTCTGAGGTCATTGAGCTTGAACTCTGACTGAACACCCACCACCATATCAACTAAACCACATCTATACAGAAAAGAGCAGATTTTGATATGATTCACATATTTTATTAGACTACTTGAATTCTTCATTTTCTCTCATAAACTAGATTCAAAGATATTGTTATCTAGACTGCATAAAGGACCACAAACTATATAAGTGAACAGTAGATGAAACTACTGCCTCATTTCAGCATGTGGCCTTCCCATTCTCCAGATGTCCTGACCAACATCCTTCTGGGTGTTTGGGAAGGTATTCAGAGCTAAATTTTACCACCCATGAAACCACCACTGTGCTGAAATGGCAGATGATAAGAAAAAGAAGGCAAACTATGTGCCATATTGTATCTGTCTCAGTGCAGTCTACAAGTCAAGCAGAAGCAAGGTGAGATCTGGACTAAAAGGCAAACTTTTTTCCCCTGAGATTAAATGTACATCCAGTTATCTGAACACAAAACTTAAAAAGCAGTGTCAGTGCAGCTAGGAAACCATTTTGAGTCTGGTCTGATAATGGGTACAGATTGAAGAGATATCTCCCACAAACCATGTTGTTTACATGTCTGATGAACATCTGGCTGATGCTTGATGACCGTGAAGAGGAACTCACTAGAGTAGGAAGGCAACTGTGAGAATAATATTTAAGATGCATGGCTGCTTCATTTCTATATTTTCACCGCTTGGTCACATAAATGTAGCCCCAGTGAGGAAGTGGTTGTCGTTCGGTCAAAAAAAAGCTGGAGCCACTGCATGACATAGGAAGGGTTCAGACATCTGAAAATGCTGAAACAGTTTTATCTTCTTTCTTTCCAAGGCAGCTGAAACAGGTATTCCTGAGAGAACACTGCCACAGAGAAAACAAAGCTACTGCAGTAATCTCAGCTACACTATGCACATTAGACAGATAGTCTACCACTGCAATAATGATTATGCTGATGTATGACAGAAGGAACATCAGTACAGGCACAGGACAACTCACCTCTGCTGTGTGCTTAAGCCAGGGTCAATTTTAACAGTAGCACAAACATTTTCATTGCTTGTCAAATTTAGTTGTACAAATCTGGTACTTCTGCTGCTGGTAGAACATAATAGACTGTATTACCTATAACACAGCTTTTGAAATGCTGCTTCAACTTCAAGTGCATTTCTGTTAGTTGTGAAACCATTTATTCTTGTTTGGAAACCCATATACATGAGCAACACTAATAAAAAGAAAAGAAGAAAATAATTTCCACAGAAAAATCATGCTAGGAAAATTAAAATAATGTATTGAAACAAACCAAAGTTTTTATCAATAAACTATCTTTCTCATTTTTCTTTCAGTAGCACACTGGCTCAAAATTACTTTGCTTTAAACTTCTCACAGCCATCTGCACTTTGTTCTTTTACAGAGGCACTGCCACCTTAGTTTGAGGGGCTCTGCTGTGCCCTGTGGTGAGGTGGTTGGATCTGGCTGGAATCTCTGGCCTCCCCTCCCAGAGCCCACAGCCTCTGCCTGGCACTGGCACCCAGCGTGATGAGGGGACACCAAAGGGACAGAAGGCAGCTCCTGCCTGGCTGGTGCTCCCAGTGATTTCTGCAGTCATGAGAGCAGCTCACCTGTGAACTGTGGGCATTGCCACATAAACAGCGATGAATTTCTGAACAACAGATACTCATAATGCAACCAGGACTCATGGTTATTGCAGTCTCACCATGAAAGCACTATCTCCTATTTTACACTTTTGGGTAAGATTTTAAACATACATGGCTGGGTGTTGCATTTTATGACACCCTTCTGTCAAAAGGTGGTAGTATTGATGAGCAGCTCACAACAGC
Organism: Calcarius lapponicus; assembly: GCA_039654755.1. Lineage (NCBI taxonomy): Eukaryota > Metazoa > Chordata > Aves > Passeriformes > Fringillidae > Calcarius > Calcarius lapponicus. Next base: position 8,530,523 of record CM077463.1, read on the forward strand.
TCCAAACATGTGAAAGCACCTTCTCTGATGAAAATATATTAATGAGATGATTTAATATGACAGATTGGGAACATCTTATCTGACTGATAAAAGACAGATTACATCTGCTTCAGACTATTTCTACTGAGAATGTTAAGATGAGATTTTATTCAAGCCCATATATGAAAAATCATTTACTTGAATGTTCTAATGGAAAGTGAGCATGAGAGATCAATTACCCCTGGTCTAACAGTCTTTGAAGAATCTGCATCAACCCCCTTCTTTCCATTGTTCTAATTAATTGTGTACTTGAAATTTATGTATATAACTATCAAGTCACAGTGTATTTCAGTAGCATCTCAGTATTTAGAGATGTATAAAAAGAAAATAAAGACTTGAAGAATTTTTAAGAGAATAATATTTTCTTTCCTTTTAAATGTTCACAGAATATTCAATAATGTTTATTGCAGAAAACAATCAAAATAATTCTTGTTGTTTAACACAAAGCATAACAACCTTCAATAAATAAACTTGATAAAATAATACAGCATTCAAAATATGGGTTGGCACTTGAATTGAAATTTCCAGGACGTTGTTCTTTAAAACTCAGGAAAAAAAACCTATCTAGGAACTGCTGGATCCTCAGTTTTCTGGCTTCCCTGACCTTTACAAACTTTGTCTTGTTCCTCCATTTGGGAAAGCATTTAAGCACTTCGTTTGTGTTTCATTTTGGATAATTTTTAAACTGTAAAACGTCACCAGATCTAAAACAAATACAAGATAAGAGAGTACTTAAGTATTCTATGGAAACCTGATCAGCATAATTCATGCACAAAAAGGAAGAAAGTACAGAGAACCTGGACTTTCCCCTCTTTAAATCTTGACACCATCAGTGTTGGAAATGACTGGATGACAATCTCTGCCACGTGTGTCAGCCTCCACCTTGCAAGCAGCATGGCTACAGAACTCAATGATTGTAGCTGAAGACTGCTTTGGAAATTCTCCTTTCTCCAACACCCAAGAAGGTTTCCTTAAGCAATGAAAGGGAAGAAAGGTTTCAGAAATTATTTTATGTGTACAGTAAAGACACAAAGAGGATATTTTAACTACTTTCTAAAGGAGAGCTAAATTGCAGATTAATAATTAGAAAGATAATTTTGTTGCCAGCCTCCTTCTCCTCTATCATTTTCTGTCTCATTTATTCCAATTCTTCTATGAACAGCAGTCTTGAGAAATCTTGAGGAATGCTCAGAGACAGGAATTTTTTCACCTGTCTCCAAAAGAAAGAGTATCCTCCCTGTTTCTTCCTGTGTCATGCCACCCCTCCCCATTCCCCCTGGAAGACATCTGTCTTTTGAACTCAGCTGAAGGTGAGACCAGCTTGTCTATTAGGAGGGAAGGATAAAATTATTGGATATTTTTATCACAGAGTTCATGACAGGGTATTTAGTAAAGTTACAAAAACATGACTAGGGAAAAGTGCAAGGGTGTTGGGGAGAGCATCCTCTGGAAAAAGCACAATTACAGAGTCCAAAATGAGTGGGGAAATATGTATCACAACACTTGTGGAAACACATACCCTAAAGAAATAATAGAAAGACTTTGAGGGATGGGAATTTCTTTCTACTTATTCTAGACAATTGTAATGGCATTCTGGGTTTCTGTCCTGTTCACACATGGCTTTGAGAGGAAATGCAGATTTCTCTCAAACTCAGACTGTTTGGATGTATTGATTGGAAAGCTCAGTCTCCAAACCAAGTACACAGGGTGGTGTTGCTCCTCACACTCCCAGCCTTCCTGTCAGTAATCCTGCAGACTCCTTGCTGGCCATCTCTTTGGCTGACTCGTGGCATGCTAACTGCTCTCCACATCCTTCCAGTCTGGCTTTAGGGTGGTCACTGTCAGCAAGCATTTTGTGCATTCTCTAGGAAAGCTGTGAAACCTGTTTTGAAGAACCAGTCAAAAGAACATTGAAATACAATCGATTACCATGACTGGCAATCAGTAACAGCTTATGGACCTCAGCAAAGCTTCAGTTCAGACAATGTCAAAACAGTTGTATCTGCAAGGTTAAGAGTTCAGAAAGCAGCTGTACCCAAAAGCACAGTTCATAACTAGGAGAAAAAGGAGGCTCTCCTCCCTTTCCTACCCCTCTGCAAGCTTCTGCTGCTAACATGAAGCTCACCTGATCACACTTCAAGCTATAACTGAGTGACAGGCAGGGAGACATGAACTGGCACCATGGAAGAGGACAAGCTGGCAGAAAGGAAAGAAAATGTGACTGAAAGCAGAGGCAGTAAAATGGAAGTGCAGCAGAGGATGAGGATGGAGGGAAAGGATGGAGAATATGGGAGGTGAATGTCTGCTGACTTTTAATAGTTCAGCTGTCTCATGAAAGCACAGGTATAATATGATTCCTACAGTGTTTTATTGCATCTTAGGTATGTTAATTCCTGAACCTGTGGCAGTTTTAGACCACAGGTATGATCTGAAGCCCAGACATTTATCAATATTCAAAAGTATTTCCTTTATTTTGTACATGAAATCTAAAAGGTGAACAGAATCACCTTTACATTTTTTCACAGCTTTCTACAAACATTTTTCCTTCCATGCCTGCTAAATTTGGGACTTTTTGCAGTATGCAGCGGCAGATGTAAATTTCATCTGGTGTTTGTTTTCTTGATAGCTGCCTCCTCCCTAAGCTATCAGACAGTTTGACTTGAGACACCATCAGAGGCCAAGGCCATCTACCCTCTTGAACCAGAGTGCCTTCAATTCTGCCTTACCTATGACCTGATATCTGCAAAGAAACCAGAGAAATAAATTTTTGGGGCTGGCAAAAAACCTGCATATTGAACATTCCCTGTTTTCCTCTCCCTAACTTATGTCTGCATTGCTTTTTTCTCTTCATCTTCCTTCTAATATCTCCCCTTTACGTTTACATGCATTCAACATACTGAAACATTGGCATAAAATAAAATTTGCTTAGTTCCCAGCTTTTTCTTCAACCCTATCTTCAACCTACATTAATACAAATGTAAACTTGATTTTTCCCTGTTGGGCCTTTGTAATCTTTTGATTTTGTTGTTTGTAGGAGAAGCAACCCTTTCTGTGTACAGCGAAGCTAATGAAAGCATGAAATATTCATACTGCATCCCTAATTGTATAATAAAGTGGAACATGTGCTGTTATAGTTGAAAACCTCCAGTCTAATTAGGAGTAGCCTAATAAAAGCTTAAGTGAAACATAAAATGTTTAGTGCTACTCAACTAAATCTCTTTCCTCATTCAGTTGTATTTAAAATGACAGTAATAAGATAATTTAAAATAATATAGAACATATGTGCAAATATATATTCTTATTGTAAATATCCAAATATTAACTAAGGAGTTCCTTCAGGGTTTTATAATCAAAAAATTGGCTTGTCCCATTATTACTTCTATTGTAAATTTGTGTCTTTTTATTTTTCTTTACTTTTTTTTATGTGCTACTGTTTAATTTATCATCAGCTAGTATAATTTTATGTATTGTGGGAACATAATATACAGTTGGAAAAGTCTATTTCAACTTTTTATTTACTCTGGAGCCCAGGAAAAATAATCTAAAATTTATCCTTTAAATCTAATCAAACAAAAAAAAAATGAATAAAGAAATCTGAAATACCGTGGTCTTCTCCTTTTCTTTTTCAAAATTCTCTGCTAAAAAAATCATTATCTGGTTTCCAGGAAATATTTCCTCTGTAACAGGTAGGAAGACAAGGAGCAAAGTGACAGTTTCTGTGGAAGAGCCAGCAGTGAAAAACTAAAAAAAATGCTTATTCGTTTTCTCAAAGGTTACACATGGTTTCAGATAAAGAAAAACATTTTCTATGACATAAAGATGCTTCTACATTTTAAATATCATAAATAGAATGTTTGTTTGACTATCCAAAATACCTTCAAACAAAATAAATAGACTACATTTATTCCCCCATTGACTAATGTAGCCACCACTGGAGCAAAAATTGGATAAAAATGTGCCCTTTGGCCAGGGTTTTCTACAAGTGTCTATTACATTTATTATTTTCTCTTTCTCAGAATTTCCTGATATCAACCCCTGAGACACAATTTCAAACAAAATTAATCTGATGTAACAGAGAATAAGAGTATTTTTTCTCATTGCAACGCTTCAGTATAAGTGCTTCATATATATACAAGTTAATTGCCTCCTTTTCTTGTCATTAAAACCAACAATAATCTCAGTATTATGCCATGATAAAGGTAGTATTTTTTTTTCTGTCATTATGGGGACCATTTTTGCTACATTATAAGGTTTTATGTGCAATTGTAACAAGTTAAATATTATCACCCTCTGGAAGTGTTGGTGTTCCCCTTTCCTTATTTATGCAATCAGAGTAAGTTGGATTGACATTTAATATTGTCAATTTACTGACATTTTTTTCCAATTTATTTCCCTTTTTCATGCACTGTGGACAAGTGTACCTCGTTGAATTATTTATTCAAAATCAGTAGTTGTTTGACATCAAAACAGTGTGCCCCTTTATCTAAGTGAACAAAGAACAGATTGATGAGAAGTACATTTACGTAATAAACATCTAATCTATATCTTTGTGAAATACTTCAGGATTATTTTATCTAAAAATCACAGTGAGCATGACACAATTTATTTTTTTTATTGCTTTAAGGTGTGGGTTAAATTATGTGTCACTTGCAGATTATACTGAAAAAAATATTTACTTTTCTCTCTCTAGAATTTCCTCAAGGTGCTTTCCCTCCTTCCTCTCCGTAGCACAAAATGTATACACTTATTTGATTTGAAGCTTTATGTACCACAGGTAGCACTGATTTCCACTACAGAATGAAGTACTGAATTCAGTCCTCACAAAATCCTCTAGGGGACAATTGCTTTATATTAACAGAGGTCATGTTATACTGAAGTGCCTTTTCAGTTATTTTTAGAATCAATAACAATTTTTAGGTATTTCTACTCTGCTTAGTAATAATTTTTGTACATGTGTACAATGTTGATGTCCCATAAAAAGTAAAGAAAAATTATAAAAATAATCTACCTCACAATAACCAAGTTGGACCCACTAGGACAGTTCTTCTGACAGCCAAAACTAGTATTCCTGTTGCAATTCAAATTCATACCAACTTCAGTGGCAGGTTTAATCAGATTCATAGGCCTTGGGTGAACGATATGACACAGAGCCTTAGATCTTTAATTGTTTAAAGGATCCCCAGTCCATTTGAAGCTAATGTTCACTGCAGAGGAGCAGGAAGAAGATTATGAAACAGACAGTTTTAACATGTATTTAAAATACAGCCAGGAACTTACTGTATACTTCTCTAAGTCCTATATGCAGACCAGTCCATGGGTCTTTCAGAAGCCAGGAAAACCTCCCAGCTTTGTGTTGTCACCAAACTTGCTGAGGAGGCACTCTAACCTTTCATCCAAGCTATTGATGAACAACTTCTTAGTGTGCCCAGTGTTGAACTCTGGGGGACACCACCAGTGACAGCCTCCTGGCAGACCCTGTGCCACTACAGCCCTCTGGGACCTGCTGGTCAGCCAGTTCTCAATCCATCCCACTGTCCACCCACCCAGCCCACAGCTCCTGACACTGTGTGTGGTGATGTGAGATTTGCTTTCTTCCAGTCACCTCTCCTAATCACCACAACAATTCAAATACTTTGCTATGGTGCCACCAGCTCTCCCAGCATTCATGGATGCATCAGGGCCCATGGACTTGTGGATGTCAAGTTTGCTCAGGTATTCCCTAATCCAATCCTCCTTGAACAAGGGAAAATCTTCATTTCAACATTCCTTTACCCTGGCCTCCTGAGTCAGAGATTTCTGAGACCTGGTTTTGTTACTGTGCAGCCATTCAGAACGACCTCAACAGGCCGGAGAGATGGACTTCTGCTTTTCTTGTTCTAAAGTTCATCTGTTTTTTCTAAAATTCACTTGTTTTTAAGTGTCTCCCAGATTTTTGTCATGAGTAACATACTCTTATTCTTGAATTGAAGAATTGGCAGCTACAGTCACATGGCACTCCACATCTATAAATGCATGCAGGCACATTTGCCCCAGACCACACCACATTGTTTGGGAAAAAGACCTATCTAGAAACTGATTCCTTCAGGAAACTGTCTCCTTTTCATTGTTCACTGTAGGAAGATATATGCTTTTCTCATCAATCTAACTGTCTTTGCTTTAGCCAAAAGGATTCAGTGAGATTGCAAGTCACACTGTTTCAGTTAACACATAACTGTTTGTTCCTTCCCTTCACAGTGGTAGCTTTTGCAATTAGTCTAGCAGTGCCTAAAGAAGCACTTAAGTAGAGAATAATCACAGCCAGATCTTCTATCTAGCAATGTTCTACTTATCAGTACAAATTTTGCAGCAAAATGAAACACATGTAATTTAAATGATAGTTATAATTTGTTAATCCCTAATAAATCCATTTTTCTAAGACTGAATCAGTAAAATACAGTGAGGCTGTGTATTTTCACGTGACATTTGCCCAGCCACTGGCTGGGCATAAATTTTGTTTTAAAGAAAAATTTCTAAACATCTAATATGAGCTTAGCATGTGGCTAATAAATTATTATTTTAAAGATATGACTACAGAATTTCACAAATAACTTTATCATTTGTACTCATAGACAGCAAGTGAATATAATACATTTTACTGTGGTGTTCATAATCATCCATGTCACATACCATATACACCTGTAACACACTTGAATCTTTCATTAATAATTAATGAATCCTAAATAAATTATGTATACATTTACCTTTAGTGTAAGGTACAACCCTGAGGCTGATGATAACCATGAAGAATTGAGTGTGAATTCTTCAACAAATTCTCCTCTGTTAATCCAAATTTTCTATTAAGAAAAGATTATTTAATTGCAAGTTAGGTAAAACAATTGTAAGCCTTTATTATTACAACAATGTCTCCTTCAGGACTTGAAGATAATGATGATAGTCCCATTTGCAGCCAGCTGGTTCCCTGAGGTTGCTGTGGTAGAAAATGTGCTTCTTTATGCAAGTGAACATTTATATGCAACAATAGCAGTCTGGAATTGCTATACTGAGCTTAAATAACTCTGAATATCAATGTTTAGGAATCACAGTTGCATATTTTTCTCATTTATCCAGTAAAAGCATAGTGAATCAGATTGTTATGATTGAAGATGCTTCATTTAAAAAGGCTTTAAGGTTCTTTATCAAAGTTCTATGTTTCTTGTTAAAAAAATAAATTATGGGTACCTTAAAGAGTTTATTTCCTTCCTTCTGTGAGTGGTATCATCTGCCTTGGTGAACTGACTGTCCTGCAGACTCAGTTTCTGATGCCTGATTGTTCAGGTTCACCTGCCACCCCACACAACTGATCCATTTTTAGAAATGAGGCACCTTGGTATCACCTACCTGCTTCATATTAAAAAAGGAGTCAGAACTTTGTCTCTTTTCCAACAAATGCCAGCTTAGAACCCATTTTTCCTTACATTCTTGTGTACCTAAATTACAAAAACTTTCACTGGTTCTTTTTACACACCATCCTATATCAGGAAAGAATAATGGTATTCATCCAGAATCACCCTCAAGGCTTTTACCATGGTGATGGAAACCAGCTGTTCAACTCCTAAAGTCTCTGGAGGCAAGCATACTTATTTATTTAAAAGGTATCTAGGTTGCAGAAGAGTCAGAAAGGCTGTTATAGCTGATCAAATAAAGCAAAAATGATTTGTTGAATAATTTATTTGACAAATATGGACAAAATCTGGCCAATACATTGTTCATCAAATAGTGCTTGCACAACTAAATTGAAAAAAACAACCCTTAACAGCCTTATGCCAACCTACATAAAAATCTCTTTCTAGGTTATACTGAAAAGAATTTAAAAGAATTTCTGTGAAGGGACCAAGGGACAGGTTCACATAATTTAGGCATTTCAGTTTATCAGTTCTGTAATAAAATTCTCTCTCAAAATCTTTAGGTAGGGAAAGTCCATAAATATCCTATCTGTCGCCACTATACCCCCTAAATAACTACCAGCCCTCCACATTTTTCCAGAATTAATTTATTTTTATCAGATCTAACAGTTTTGCGTATATTTCACATGTAGGATCCACAGACAAGGTTTCCCATGCTTGTTCATGTTGAGGACCCTGTTCTTAGGACATAATTATGGATTCCTCTAGGGACAGGCCCTTTGCTTTTATTCAAAGCTCAAGGGAAGGAAATGTGACCTCACTCACACAATAACTTATGGTTTAAGGGTATACAGGACAGAGAACTTTTTTCTTTCTGGAGAACTAAAACATTTATATCCTAGTTCCCAGGACAGGGTCTTTAACTACTCTTGACTTTGCCAGATTGAGAATGAAACAAATGACAGCAAAACAACACATTCATTAGTATCCCTCCTTAGTCTTAGTTTTTGTCATTATGCATAGACTGAAGAGCTGCCCTAAAGAAGTTCAGACAAGGCCAGACGATGTGATCTGAGGGAGAAGCAGAAAGGAGTGTGACATGATGTAGAAATGTAAGCAGTAGCCACTTATCTTACATATTTTTCTTCTTTCCTTCACCACTGTTATCCTCCCTCAGAAGTAAATCTATGACTGGTTAAGGTTACTCCTCTGCCAAAACATGTAAAACCAGCCTAGTTTTCACTGTGGTGAAACTACATAGTTTCAGTTGACAATTCATCTGGAAATCTTAAAGTTGCAGCTGAAAAACCTGTGTGCACAATGTTTGTTAACAGTGTACTAGAAGTCTCAGGTACCTGATGGAGGGAACATTAAAAGCTATGAGTTTTTTTTTCATCCAAATGTCCATTAATAACATTAATAGAATGTTAATCTTGTTTTTGCAGTTCATTGCTTCAGGTAGGGATAGCTATTCTCTCCTGGCTTGAACATGAGGGACACTTTCAAAATCACAAGGAAATACAAACTTAAGTTTCCTTCTGTAGTTCATGTGGCTTTTTCTGGGGAGCACTTTGTAGAACATAATCTTGCCTTGGATTACTTTAGGTGATAATATGGAAGTTTCTGGCAACACCGCACCTTTTTGTGTTCTCTGACTCCTTGATCTTTGGGAACTAAAAAGTTTTTCTGCAGCTGAGGTACATAACTATGTAGTTAAGACCAGGAAAACAAGATGAATTCATAAACTTCTATCTTCTACATCAATCTTATTTTGAAAGAGTGATTGGCTTTTGTTTCAAACAGTATGCCACTAGTTAAATTTCTTCCCTTTTTCCATGGGTTGAGATACAAGTACAACAACTTCACAGGGCTTTTTCAAGACCTATGTAGTGTAAATTGTTGCATGTGAAAAGAATTCAGATTAATATCTCAGAATATTTAAATGAATATATGACTTAATGGGTTACATTATGTCAGGGCTCTTTTGCCACAAGCAGTGTGTGAAAGAGAGGAAGGAGCCCAGGAGCTGCCTACCTCACAGCAAACATCTGTACAGTCATCAGGAGGGAGAGCTTGCCGTACTTATAGACACATCTGGCAGCAGATTTTCTTATAAAGGAATATATATCAGGCAATGACAGATCACTTGCTGAAAGTAACCTCCTGAGCAATGTTTGGCTTCTCAACAGCTGTGTTTAGTTGAGGATTCCAGCTGAAGATAGCAACATTTGCAGACACTAGAGGCTGAAAGCTGGGATTAAATGATTAATAACTTTCATTTATTACTCAGCTAGATGATTCATATTAATTGCACTGAAGCAGATTTGCATACAGTCTAGATTTACGTAATGATTTGATATAGGTATATTTAGTATTTACTTTAAGGGAGGATTGCAGGAAGTATAGATGTGTATTCTCTCCTTTCTTTACCTCTGCTCATCATATTCCATCCAGCTTTCTACACACATGCTGTATTTTTCAGTCCAATTTCCTCTCTTTCTAAGCTTGTATGAATGCTTAGAAAATATGCACTTCCAAAATAAGACACCAGAAGCTCTAGCATCTGCTGCATTTCTAGTAACCATTCTCTTCAATATCTAACGCAACATAGATCAAGGGAAAGAGAAAGGCAGATAAGGTAAATTTTTCATTTTCAGTAATTAATCCAGTGAATTTGTTTGAATAAAATATTTGCATTTCTTTCATTTTGCTGCAAACTCCTAGAACCATGCATGAAATATTAAAACATGGAAGGACAGCTATAAAAAGTGAAATGCATATAAACATTTGAAAAGACCCTATAGCTCAGTCAAAACAAACAAACAAACAAACACAAAAACAGGAAAGAACACTCCAACTACAAAAACCTACAAAGACACTTCTAAAGAAACACCAGAATAAAAATCCTTGTCCTACTCTGCCTTTAGCCAAAGAGAGCTTTCTGCTCTGGACTCAATACTGAGGATTTTGAGCACTGGTAAAGGCAGGGTGGGTTTGGTTTTTTGTTTGTTTTTTTTTTTGTTTTGTTTTGTTTGTTTGTTTGTTTTTGGTTTTTTGGGGTTTTTTTGTTTTTGTTTATTATTTTGAGCACTGGTAAAAGCAGGGTGGTTTGGCGTTTTTTTGTTGTTTTGTTTTGCTTTGTTTTGTTTTTTTGGGGTTTTTTTTGTTGTTGTTTTGGGGTTTTTTTTTTTATGTTCTGTGAAAAGAGTCATGTGCTTAATTGCTATTCAGAGTTGAGGTTCTTGCCATTTAGAATCAGGTGTTTTGTCTACAGAAGAGGTAATTGCATTTCAAATACCTGATCACACCAGTTCGACTACAAGCACTTCTTCACCTTGCAGTCTTGCATGCTTTTTGATGTGAGACTACTACTCTGATGTACCAAAACTGAGCCCCAGATAAAGGCTCTCCTGTGGTTTTGCTCTGTCTGGTATAATTTTTCCCCTAGGAAAAAAAAAGTCTGACTAGCCTTTATCTGTGCCTGTATGGAAAATTGCAGGTAGTTGAAAAACAGTCAGTGTGACAAAAGCCATCACAGCATCAACGCACTGCTCGTCCTGAAATAACATACCCTGAGAAGAACCAGAAATACCTGCTTGTGTTGCTGCAGTAAAACAGCCATGTGATTTCTGGATTGATGTCACACTGATCAGGTCCTGCTGGCTCAGAGGTTGCATGAAATCTGTCTGCCTGCAATGTCCCATGCAGATGTGCATTTTGATTGACTTTTTCCTTACACCACCTTCAGTGCAATTTCTTCAATCACAGGCTTGTTACCTTTTGTTTCTAATTCCTCTGAAATCTGATTATAGTGCCAGCACTTCTGCCATGCCAGAGAAGTCTACTAGTGTTTTATCACTTTTAATTCCAACCTAAATATTATTAAAGAAATGCAGTATATTTTAGTTGTGCCATCCCTTATGTGGCATATGTAGACTCCATATGTATTTTTAAAATGGTTTGTTTTGACTAAAATATGTGTGTTCACACAACTATCACATACCTATAAAGCACAGCTCTTTAGCATGTCTACATCTTGCCATCTTTCCTCAGCCACCAGTGCAAACCATGGAAGTGATTCAGGACATGGGATAAGAAGCTGCCTCTTTCAGACTCCTCACACCTAGCAAGACAACTTCAAATGGAGTTCTCTTTTTTCAGTAACTGAAGCACTCCCACATTATTCATTTCCTTGGGGTTTAGGTTCTGTTTTCAGATTTCCAAAATTTTCTTTTTCTTAAGTGCTGCCATGTCTCTCAGCAGACATGTACGTGCAAGGCATTTAATAAAATGGAAGGTCTCTTTAAGTGATGATATGTCACATTTTGGTTTCAGTCTGTTTCGTTTCATGGTCTTGTACCAGAGAGGAAATTTAAAAATATCTGCATCTATTACTGAATATCTTAACAAGTTATTTGAGTTATCTTTTAATTATGCTAAGTGCTGTCTGTAAGTTTATGCAATGTGATCTAGTTTATAATGATATAAGTACTCTTCTTTTAGATTTAGTCTTCAGTAACAAAATCTGCAACAAAAAGAAGCATCAAGATATTTCAAAATAGCAAAATCCAATCAATAACAGTTTAGAGACTTTATTTGTGTTAATATATGTAGTATTTTATTTCAAGTTATTTAATATTTTGGGGACATGAAAGCATTTGGACCCCATAACTTCTCCTGTAAATAGGAGATGTATGTAAAGTCATTAGTTTTACAATTCATTTAAACATATAACATAAGCAGCCCTCTGATAAATCGAACATCCTGATTAAAAAACAAAAGTCTCTTATGTTTACTCAGGTATTAATGTTCCAGATTCTGCCAGAGAAGAAAGTTCAAAAAGTCAAGTTGCCGTCAAGCACTCCCATACCTTTATCTGTAGCTATAGAGAAGAATGTGACATACTGGGTTCCAGATAGTGCTACTCCTGTGTACCTTGTTCTGAGTCTGACTGACACAAAAGTTGCCTGTTAGGATGTGTGGTCTGGCCTGCCTTTCCTTTCCTTGAAAATCAAGGAATTGGTGTTAGAATTGCCTTATTTCCAGGTCTTCCCCTGATGTGGAACTGACCTGTTATTTGCTGTTGCAACATATATACCATCTGTGTTTTCATTTCCTTCCTGAAAATTTATGTATGAGTTTGGAATTCATATGCATTTCTTACCACAGACTGATTTCTACCGCTCTAGCTTTAATGTTTGTACAGGAATATTTGCAAGACAATTTTTTATATTAGAAATTAAAGCATTAACTGACTTAATTGCTGGAGGTTGGAGTCTTTGTTTCTGGAAAACTGTTGTTTTAATAGGTTGACACTATTGTTATGACTAAAGCCTAAGAGCTTAAGCAACACTTAGTAATTTATTAAGTAGATATACTTGGAAACAACACTAAAGATGAGAAATTATTCTTTAAATTTGTACTAAAATATTTTCAAGTCTTACACTTAGTTCATGGTTTTTATAATAACCCACAGTTTCCCATGTGATAGCAGAAGGTTGATATTCTGAAGTTTGCATGTTTGGTTTTTACCAGTAGACAATGTAAATGTAAACCATTGCTTTTCACAGGATTTGTACATCTTTCAATCTGAATTAAGAGCTAACTACGTAGACTAGAGTCAATAAAATAGTTGCATCCATCACTTCTCTGAACTCTGCATTTCCAGGTTATCAAACATTAAAAGGAAGGATTATTTTAGATCAGAGATGCTTAGTTAAGAGAACAAACTCCTTTCATGAACACTGCAAACAAGTCCAACAGGTCGTGTCTTTTTTTTTCCAAATGGCTAACAAAGAGCAGAATATGCACAGGACAGATTAAGGACAGTAGTTGTCCTCATGGGAGAAAGGATCAGTAGGAAGAATCCTTAAAAACAGAAGATTATTTAGGAAAAATAATTTCAAGCACATCATAGGATGGTGGAAGTTTTGTGTGTTTGTATGTTAAGAAAAGATACATTTTTAGTGGAAAGACAAATCTAAAAGGCAAAACAAGAAAAAGCATTTTTTCTTTTTGCAGGCCAAGAAACATCAGGAAGCTTTCCTGAATTGTTCTCTGTGATTTGGGTTTTACAGAAGTGGTTGGTCAGTACAGTGAGCTTAAATGAGTGCATAAAGAAGTGACATTTGCAAAGACCTTTTCAAATATTCCCTGCTGACAAAGTGGAATATTGGTACAGCAAAGGAATGTTGCAAAGAGAAGGAATAAGCAAAGGAACACGACTAAAGTAAAGGAATCTTTCTGCATAATTTTAGCACACCAATGGACATTGTAATATTTCCTGAGGGAGGGAGGTTCATTCAGGACAATTTAACAGCATTTAGTTCCTTAGATGTACTTAGTGGCATACTTATGCAATCAATTCCTGCACTGGTAAATCCCTTCCCTTCGCTCTCTGACACCAGAAGAGTCTTGCATGGAATAACTGTCCTGGGTTCAGCTGGGATATCCCGAGCTCGTTTTTTTCTTAGTAGCTGCTACAGAGCTGTGTTTTGGATTCAGTATGAGGATAACGTTGATAACACATTGATGTTTTGGCAGTTGCTGAGTAGTGCTGACAATGAGTTGAGGAGATTCAGCGTGCCATGCCCTGCTAGTGAAGAGCTGCACAGGAAGCTGGGAGGGAGCCTGGCTGGGACAGGCGACCTGACCTGGCCAAAGAGATGCTCCACACCACAGAACACCATGCTCAGTATATAAACTGCAGGATCAATTGTATTGTACATCACTCCTTTCTCTTTTTATTCCCATCTCTCTCTTTTTCATTGTAATTATTACTATTACTAGTATTATCAATATTATTATCAGTATTATTAACACTATTAGCATATATTTTTTAATTTAATTTTAAAACTTTTATAATCTCAAGTTGCAAGTTTAATTTTTTACTTCCCCCCCCCTTTTTTTTTCTCTTTTTGACTGAAGAGGACAGTAAGGAGAGAGTGAGTGGCTGCACGATGTTTAGTTGTTGATTGTGGTTAAACCATGACAACTTTTTGACAGAGTTTGACATAGCAAAACTTGTACTGGTATGGATGTTTATGGGTCAAAATCATTAAATTGCTCTTGACTTTAAAACACCTGTCAAAAAAAGTGCCAAAATCCAGTTAAAATCAACCCATCTCATCCAGGTCAGTATAGACCTGTGTAGAGTTTTCTCTGGTAATGTAGAATGATTTCTTAAAATAACCTTGCCAAGGAAGGAAACACTCTCTATAAATAATTCTTAAGAGAGAAATTACACAAGACAGCTAAGCCAATCACTATGAAAAGGTCCCTCTCCTCTTCTCTTTTCACTTTCTTTCCTGTTTTTTTTTTCTCTTTTTGCTTAACAATTTGACTCAACACAGCACTACACCCTTTAATTCCAGGGTGTAAGAAGAGGGACTTTTTTTTTTTTTACTGTTTTCTTGACAAATCCCCTCATCATTAAGCTCCAGAGACCATATAAGCAAAGAAGAATAGTGGACTGCTAGAAGGAGAAGTGAAGATACCTGCTCTACATTTCCTATAGCTGCCCCCTAGCTATGTCTGTGGATATCACCAATGTCTACTGGCAGTGCTATGTGGACCTGACACCTTGTATGTAATAAACCTTGGAACCCAATCTCCTGAAAAATCAATTATAAGCATCTCTAGTCCCCACCACATCACACATCCTCCAGAACATCTGAATGCCACCAATGTCATCCTTCTGTATTCTCCCTTCAGTGAGAAAAAAAGGTCTGATCCCCTCTTTGTGCCATTTACTTTGATGAAAAAGATGAAAATATGTCCTTCATTATGTGATCTCATCCTGTTAGTCACAGGCGTCTTTCCAACCCCTCCTTAAGGATGCACCACTTAAACAATTACCCATACTAGGGAATGGAGAGAGATGGTAACATAGCAGGTACTAATAAGTCAGAAGAGTGCAGTCCTCAGTGGAGAAAATGGTAAGGTGGAGCAGAGTGAAGAATTTTGGCATATATTTTCAAAACTTTTCCACACATTTTCTTTGCAATTACAGTAAATATCACTTTGAAATTAATTTGTGCAAAACAGTTTTGGGGTTTTTTTCCCTTTAGGCTGATATAACCACCTAGAACTTGATCTGACTCTCATGCGAAACCATTATTAACTTTAATTGGTGATGGAAATTGATTATAGATTTTGCCTTAATGCTGACACATCCAATTGCTTTTAGAAGAGGCAGACTTTATAGACCTCCAATATTGAGTCTATGTTTAGAGATTATGAGAAATAAGGATGTAAGAGAATCTTATAAGAGGGTTAAAAGTTAAAATTGACAAGGACCTAAGGGTGGCCACAGACATTGAAGAAGACAGGAGAGAGAAAACAAAATATACTCCAAGGGTGTGGTTTCATCGCTGGATCAAGGAGCTATAAAACTGAGCTGCTGCTACAAATAATGTTCCTCCTCCCTTCCTGAGATCCTGCACTTGTTAGATCAGCTCTCTGACTCAGGTGAAAAACAAGGGATTAATTTATCTGCAGTCAGCTCTCTGCCACTTTGACTCACTGAGAAGCCTCACAAACCCAGTACTGATGCAAGTGATGATTGTGCAAACTACCCTAAGGGAATATGATGGAGTTTCAGAAGATCAGAAACTCTTGACATTATTATCAAGATTAATGCAAACAAATAGTGTGTTCCTCCTCTCAGGAAGTGACTGGTTTGTTTCTCCGAGGTTTATAGTCTCATCTAATTAATTGTAGTGATTTTAATTTCTTCTCTCCATTTTGAAAAATCTGCATTGTGATTTGTTTTAATGGCTATTTCATAAACCATATTTATTATTTCAAAGGATTTTGTTATGCTTTCCCACCCGGTGTTCATAGTTTAGCAATTCTGAATAATTGGCAGAAGACACTTGATGAAAAATATGAAATATATGAGATATTTATTCACAGCTTCACCTTCTTTATTAAACCCTGGAGTCTGTGGTGTACCAGAATTTGTCTCAGTTGGCAAGTGTCACTCACAGTGGCAGGCCACAGAACAATTTTGCCAGCCTAGAGGAATCATGTATAGGGGAAAGTTGCCATAGATGTTCCTGTGCTACTGACCTTCACCGACCCAGTCTAATACCTTTGAAAACCATTGAAACATCCCAATTTATCAATTCCCATGAACTGAAAAAACACAAAAAATCCTTAATGGTCAATTTAAATTAAAAATAGTCTATAATTATATTAATTAGCAATTTTGACCAGGCTTCTGGCAGCTTTAATTAATTATGGATGCCAGTAGGTCCAATGAACTATTAGGGATGTCAGTGACTTGCCCAGTTAAAGAATGCTTTATGTTTGCCTATTTTTCCTTTTTTAGTTTGACCACCCTCTTCACTCTGTCCTACACAAAAAATTTGCAGTGAAAAGACACTGATAAAAGCATTTAATATCAGCTAAGTTCTCTTAATAATAACTTATGTAAGCAGGGGAAATGGAATCAATCAGTCTTAAAGCCACAGGGTAATGACAGAGGAGGTAGACTGAATAAATTTCCCAGGTAACTGGGAAGTCGCAGAAGATGGTGTCTCAAGACCATGATCACAGCAACTGAGCAAATGCATGAAGCAGAGGATGTCAAGCTACTATCTTGAAAACTCTTTATGTATTAAGAATTCCTCAATATAATTAGCTTTACAAATTCAGGTAGCTCTATGTAATATGCTACTAGACTTGTAAATTAGTGTCTTACCAAAACTTTGCTTTTCTCTTACATGTCTTTATTAGAGAAATTCTTCAGCTTTCTTCTGTCTATCTGAGACTATGAAGAGATTTTAATTATGGCTAAATATTTAGGGTTGACATAAGACTTTCAGTGCTGTTGTGAAAAACCAACAGGATCAGACTCCAGAGCTGCACTCAGGAGTCTGTTCTGTTGATAATTCATCTGGAATTTTCTCATGTCTGAACATTTTGATCTGGCAGTGTCTTAAATCTTGAAACACTCAGATCAGTAAGGACACTCCAAGTCCTATGTGCTTATATAGGTACAGTCACTCCTGGCATTTCCAACTTCCTTTATTTTGGCCATAGCATATGATAGAAACTCAAACCAATCTTAAAAGCACTTAAAAGCACTTCCTTGACCACTATGCCCACAGACTTTCTACTGCTTTTTTGTTTTCCCCTCTAAAAGTGTGTTTTTTCTCTCAGTCACAAATAATTTGTCACCTGGAAAGAGTACAGGGAATTTTTTTTTTAATATGAAAATGAGTTTACAAAGTAGATTTAGTTTGTCATTATAGAAACAAACAGTTCTTTAACACAGTCTAACTAGAGAAGTTGTTATTTCATAGTTATGTAGTTGTGACAAATTCAAAAAGGAACAAGAAGCTTCAGTACTGCTTAAGAATAGCTGCAGTACAGCTCTGTTCATAGCATAGAGTGGTGCCAAAAAACTGGCATCTCAAGGCAGTATTATCCTTCCAAGTGCATAGCTGCAGAGCAACATTATGCAAATAATAAAAGAAAAATAAGTTTGTTTTGATTAGTACAACATGGGCTCAAATACCATTAATGAACTAGATTTAATTTGCTAATTCAAACTTACAGCATGACAGGAACTTATTTCTAATTCTGCACTGATTTCTCAAATACCTACTACTAGGCCAGAGAGAAAAAGAAAAGCTTGTCTCTGCTTCCAGTGCAGCCATTTCAGGATAAGATTGGTGGACAGTCTGAGTGTTTTGTCCTCTTGGTTCACCCTTTCCATCCTGACTCTGTGGAGGCCTATGCTAAGGGTTTGCCTTGCCTCAACATGTAACTATCCAAATTGAAGTAAAACATACTGGTAAGAGACACCCCCTGGATGGCCACACAATGGAACATCATGCAGTGATATTTGAGGTAATTCCAGATAACCCATCATAGCTTTTGGCACAGGGTAGGTCCAAAAGCAGTAGAGACTTAAAAATTTGAAGCTGTAGTTGTGCTAAATAACAGGGACTTTAATTTCTTTCAGCCTAGAAGTCCTCATCCATCCATAAACCCTTCAAAAGAAAAGGAAAAGAAGTGAGATTTGTGCAGCTGCATAAGCTATACCTATAAATCATCTGGAGTACACAAAAATAAATACAGCCTAGTTTGCTACTGATTTGTGTCTTACAGCTGGCAGGGATCTGATTGGAGATGTTTTCCTGAGTGTGGACAGAACCTGTGTATCTCTTCCACCCTCACATCCTGCCATGTGTAACAAATGGAGAACTCACCCTTTTCCTTTTTAGGAAGAAATCTACAGACTCTGTCTTTCTTTTTCTCAGCTGTCTATTTTGTTAAATATTTGGAAGCATCATGTTGTCTTCAAGATTCCTACTACTTCGTAAAATTTATTTAAGTCAGTTATCATTTAAAAGGATTTATTTTGTTTGAATTTTGGAGGCTTTTTAGTAGTGAGGAGGAGATATTTCTTTAAGGATATTTCTTTAAGGATATATTTGCATAAGCTGCATCTTTTTAATACTTAGGACATAGCTTTGTTTTCTAAAAAATGTGCCTGTGCTCTGAAAGTTCATGATAGCTTTAATAGAATGAGCATGACATCAGTACATGCAAGTAACTGTGTAGTCAGCAATTCACATCTAAACATTAAGGCAAATCTGAAATGCCTAATTATTATGATAATGAGTTCAAATGTATAAGTATAGGCAAATAAGCATTAGTAGACATGATAGTATATCTCATGCTGAGCTGTTCAAAGATTATCAACCTGTAACACCAGAGAAAAAAATGTTACAGACTCGTATTCACACCAGAAACAAGAAAAAACAGAAATTTATTGCCAGTCAAGAAAGTAATCAGAACTGAAGCAAGCAAAAATTTTGATAAACCTTGAGTTAAATTCAGTTCTGATTTAATGTAGCAGACATTTTGATAATACAACACAAACTAAATCCTTTGATAACTCTTAGAAGTTCTACTTTTTGGTATGAAATACATCAAGAATAAAAAAATGTCTGTGACATTCAGTCATCTTAATGAAGCAGATAATTCAGGTCCATCTTTTTTTTTATTATTACCTTTGGTTGTACCTCAAGATAAAAAGCAGAAAAAGGATTTAGAGAAAAACTTCAGTGAGGAATCTGGGCTTAGTATCCTCTGACAGCATCCTTAAAGGTACCTGAGATTTTTTTAAGCAAACCAAGCCCTACCATGAAATTTCCAAAGGCTTTGTTTAATTTTCTAAGTATCTAGAAACCCTAATCTTAGATTTATGAACATTTTCAAGGATTCTCCAGAGTCCCATGGAGCCTCAGGTTGGCATTGCTGAATTCTGAGACACAACTTAAATAGGTTTATTTTTCTTGCAGTTCTTTTAGAACTTAACTCCACTGAAAAAATGGAAACTCACCAACTTTCTTTTCTGCTTGCATTTATTAATGCACACTGATGGGTTTTGTTTATACTAAGATAGAATTTCTCCTGCTACAGTAGAATTTTTCTTCAGATCTTTATAAAATTTTTAAACGCTGCAGGCAAGGCAGATATAATAATGGGAAAATAATATAATTTTCTGTTAGGTTAAAAATAGATGATGAAATTATTTACAAGGAACAAAATAGAAATTATTTGCATCATTTGGCAAACTAAAAAACTAAAATTTTACTGCAAAATAATTTATTTCACCTGAATCTGACTATTAAATCCTACTTGTATATTCTCTTTATTAAGTTAATATATCTTAATTATAAGACCAAACCCTGCCCCAAGAAACCCTTCGGTATAAACATATAATAAATACTGAAAATTAAGTGCTTGGTTTAAAAGATATGGAAATTAAATTACTAGTCTCCTATGGAAACATAGGCTCTAGCTCTAACTTAAACTAACTGCTCAGGAGCCTTCCACAAAGATTAAAATGTAGATTAAAAAGATAAGGTTGATAGACAACCTTGAATGGTTAGAGAAAAAGGGAGATTTCATGGACCTTCCTGGCAGACTGGTCTGGAGAGGTTTGCAGATAGAGCAGCCTGAACCTACCAGTGAAACTCAATGACTCTTGTAAGATATACAGGACTGATACCATCTAGCAAAGGTCTTTACCATCAGACATTTCAGCTTGAACCTACTATCAGTTACTGCAGTTTTTAGTGTTCTTTTAGCCACTCTTTGATGTGTTTATGGGTGATAAGGGAGAGGCAAATGGGATAGATAGATAGATAGATAGATAGATAGATAGATAGATAGATTTATTATTTCTTATACTATATAAAATTGCAAAGAAAAAAAATGTTGCAAAATATGTGTCAAGACCAAGAATTGAATATCTTTAAGCATAGAAGTGTTCCCAAGGCAGAGAGGTAAAGTTGGTGGCCAAATATCTGCTTCATTTTCTCCTTGTCACCTCTGTAGTAGGCATGTGAGTGATCACTAAATAAAATTAATTATTTATAAGTTTTTGTTGATAAACTGTATATTTATTTAAGGAGCTCCCTGAAGATGGTAAAATAAGAGGTAAATTATAGCAAGAGGACTATAACAAAACAGAATCATACATTCCATTGACTATAACCCACAGCAACTTGACATGAGCCAGCACTCTGAAAACAATTGCAAAACAAATGGCAACCACCAGAATTATCAAGTCACTTATCTGTGATTCCTGAAAACAATTAAGGAATTCCACAAAAGGCAATTTAGCCATTTCATATGAAACCAGTTTATGTGACTGGTTACATATGATACTTTTGCTTCATTCTACAGTAAAACTTGTTACAAACATTCTTACTTTCTTACTATATGCACTGAATGGAACTGAGCAAGCATTTCAATTATTAATAATGATGAGTAATAAGCTACAGCTTATTTTCCCAGGTCATTTACCTCTTTTATGTGGTGATGAAGAAGAAGTTTAATTTTGTCACTGTCATTACCAAGACAACAACAACAGAAGCATAGTAAGAAACTTGTCTGTGTAATCAATCTGATGCTTTAATATGCTTGGGTTGGTGCGTTTGACTCCAGTGTATAACCTTGAAATAAAACCAAAGCTGTATTGTACAGGTTTTGAATATCTCAGTCTGATTTAAAACTACACATCATAAAGTAGTTTTAAAAGCAACAAATTTATTTAAGGAATGTTTTAATGGCTAGTAAAAGTAAGCAAATCCAAAAAAGCTGTTTAGGTAGCTAGCTCTATTATAAGAATTTAAGGCCAGTCTATGGAGTCTGATGAGATTAATCCCCGAGTAATAAGAGAGTTGGGTGAGGCTATGTGTGACCTTTCTTAGTTATTTATCAATGGTATTGGAGATCTGCAGAGATCCCAGTCAAATGGAAGCTAGTAGATGTTTTTTGTACATCAAAAAGGGCTAGAGAAGACTCTAGTAATTATAGGCCTGCCAGTCTTTGGTGTCTGGTAAAATTACAGAGACAATTGTTCTGTGAGGTATTGAAAAAGTCATGGAAGCCAATGCAGTCATCTGTCAAAGCTGACATGGGTATGTGGAGGGAAAGTCATGCCTTACTAAGTGAGTATCCTATTATGAGTATCCTAAAGTTATCTTCCTCCTAGATGGAGGCAAGATAGCAGATTGATATTGATAGTGTTGTTGAATGTTGTTTTTTTTAATTTTAATGAAGCTTTTGACACTGCCTCTCACAGTATCCTCTAAGACAAAATATCCAGCACAGAGATAGACATATATACACTGCAATGAGTGAACAGCTAGCTGAAGGGTTGGGCTAAAAGAGTTTGTAGTAAATGGAATAATATCTGGCTTAGTTCACAGATATGAAGTAGAAGTGTAGGCTTAAGTTAGTAGAAGTGTGAATTATAGTTTTAAGTAAGTTTAAGTTTAAAGCTTTAGGTTTTAAGTATAAATAAATTCCAAATGCCTTAAGAAACTGTGCTAGCTAGTAAGGCCCTAAGGTACTTCATATCTTAGTAGCCAGATATCATTGGGATTCCACATGACTCAATTTTAGGGGCCCTTTTATTCTCTTCAATGTTTTTATCAATGACCTGAACAAAGGAGTTGAATGCACACTAAGTTTGTCAACAGCACGAAATTTGGATAAGCTGTTGATTACCTTCAGGAGAGATCTTGATGGATTAGAGCCTTGAGCAGACACCAACCATATGAAATTTAACAAGGACACCTGCCAGATTCTGCACCTGGAACATTATGATCCCGGCTATATGCATAGAATGGGGGGACAAGGGCAGGAGTGCAGAAAGGAATAGGGGGATTTTGGTTGACAGAAAGCTCAACAATGTACCCTGGCAGACAAACAGTCCAATCATATCCTGGAGTGCATGAAGTGCAGTGTAGCTAAGCAGTGGAAAGGAGTGATTGTCCTACCATACAGCATTGGTGCAGCCTCAGCTCACGTCCTGACTGCAGTACTGAGCCCCACAATATAAGAAGAATATAGAAATATTGGAATATGTCCAGAGGAAAGCAACAAAGGTCATTAAAGGACTAGAGGACAAGACTCAGGAGGAGTGGCTAAGTATATTTAGTTTGTTCACCTTAGAAGAGACTGAGATGTGATCTCATTGCTGTCTGCAACTTCAGACAGAAGGTGAGTAGAAACGAAGTGCTGATCTTTTATCTCTGGTGTCTATTGAGGCATGTGAGGGAATGGGTTAAAAAACTGTATCGGGGGATACATTTACTCACATTGGATATAATGAATATGCAATTTACTGAGTAGGGGGATCAATCATTAGCACAATCTGCCCAAGTAAGAGTCCATGGCCCAAAGCTGGTGTTTGGTGTTCAAGATATATGCATACAATTGATATATGTTTTTACCTCTAGGGTTTTTGTGTGGAATCAGGATTTGGACCTGATCTTCTTGTGTCCCTTCCAAATCAGGATAATCTATGATCCTGTTATTCTCATGAGAGTCCACACACTTCAGGAATTGGTCCTTAACAATTTTTAGTTGTCTGCTTTTTCTCAGCAGATTTTGTGTTCATGGCTGCTGTGGATGTGGGAAAGACTACATAGATTTTCTGATTCCTCTAGGGAAGGAAATCTTACTGTAAATATGCCACCCTCATAAAAGAAGGACTGAGACAGAGGATGAAACACAAAATACCAAGGTCTTGACCTGGAAAGCAAGTACATTTTCTTTCTAATAGGCAGAGAGAAAAGAAAGAACAGCCTCATTGCCTGATGAAAGTAGCATAAAAAATATGGAAATAGGAAAGAGATTAATCTAGTTTTCTACTCTTTCTGACAGGTAATGTGGATTTTTTTAAATTGATCAGTTTTATTTACAAGATTATTAGTTACTTACAAGGATTAAATTCTTCCAACATGATGAACAAGCATTTAATGGGATAAATTAGTTCATTAATGCGTAAATGGCCCCATCCCAGGAAATGATATTGGTTATGGTCTATTGTAGAATCATCTTTTTTTTTTTTTCTTTTAGTCAGTGATGGCAGAAATGTTGGAAATCCTTTCTATGTTGCAGTAACAGACACTCAAATAACACAAGACCCACCTAGTCCAAGTCTTCACCAGTACAGTGCAATAAGTACTTCAGCAACATGTCCACTCAAAATTTAAGTGTTAGAGAGAGATATAACATCACCAAATTCTCTCTCAGGAGTCAGTTTCACACTCTGATAGGGGTCAGGAACTTGAAACATACAATTTATAGCACAGGAGTTCTCATATGTACTCACAACTCAATACTGTAACTTTCCAGAAATTTGCTTGCGGCTTTTACTTAAGTTCAAGACCATTTTCATGCTTCTTTATAGAAATATAAATAATATTAATCTTAAATAATCTGTCAGTTGTCATGGGTTTTACATAATTTAAATATTAATATACTCTTTCCATGTTTTATCTTGACTATTATTTAAACATTCTAAATATATTATGTAGCTTTTTCAGTCTTTCCCCCATGTATCATTCCCTCTATTTTTTTTAACTGTGTGACTTTCTTGCCATTGCCTTCAGATTTGTCAATATTCCTCACTAGTAGAGAGACAGAACCAATTGTAATGGTTTGGGTGTATGTTCTAAGAAGTTACACATCAAAGCATTATTAACTTGTTGATTTAGGTGTGATGATTTTTGTCAGGAAAGGATGGCACAATGGTTTAAATGCTATCCTGGGCATCAAAAGATTTGGACTTTTTTCTCTGAAAAAAACCAGATATCCTCTGTAATTTTAGGCAAATCATTCAGGGCCAAATGCCAATGAGGTCCTTAAGGCAGAACTTTACTGGACTTTGTGCAAAAAAAAAAAGAGGGAAGTCATCAAGATCTCAGGAACTTGAACCATTAGAGTTACACAGGCTTAGGTCAGTGCTGCATTTACAGTTTTGGGACATGGATATTTTCCTAAAAATTCTTGATTAAAGAGGTTAAGCAGCTGTAAATTTTTCTGGCTATCAAGTTTATTTCAAACCATATTTTATTCCAATACTTAGGTGATTAAGACATTTTTTCTGGAATCAAAAACATTTTACATATTGTATTACTTGTATTAAAACCCGAAATCCTGCTTTTTTCTCTTTTCCCTCTGTCCTATTTTTTGGCTGGTAAGTTTGAATTCCCTCCTGCAGTTGTGGCAAAGTTTCATTTTTAGTACTGGTTAAAGCACTCAGCTAGGAAGTACTGTCTACACAGAGGTGATTGAAGTTCAGTTTCTTTGGCAGTGAAAATATTCCCACCATTAAATTAGTGGGGACCAGAAGAGAGACAGGGTAGGAAGCAGAGCTGGTGCCTTGCATTAATTCATTGTATTAATTTGAAGTCAATCAGTAACTACTAGGAAAGTCCTCTATTGGCTCCAGTTACTAATCTTCCTGTATCCATAGGTTGCCCATCTATAAGATAAAAAATAATAATATATTCAAATAATTGTCTTAAAAGCATTGTCCTTGCAGAGCTAAAATATGGTTGAATGTTCTTGAGATTTTGAGATACCACTGTACTATGGAATGAGGGACAATTAATACCCTTCAAGAAATGGTAGGAAGCCTAAAACTCCATGGTTTTATGGAGTTTTTCTCTCTTTCAAGTCAGAGTTAATTAACTTTCCACTTTTAATTAACTTTTCACATTTTTATGTGTTTTCAAAATTATTCCTTCATGTTACTCTCTCATTTTATGTATACACACAATCCATACATGTGTACAGATACAAACTCACTTATTTTCCTCTGTGCTGAAACACAATTTCCTGAACTGTTTTTTTTTCTTTCTAGCTTATTTTTCCATGGGATCCTATCCCATTATTTTAATATATATATCTAAAACAGATCAACAGATACTCATTTGTGAGTTTCATTAACATGACATTAATCCCCTTTTCCAGCTCATTAACAAAGATGTTAGCTACTACAATACTTAACGTTGATTCCTTTCCACACTATTATTTGTTTCTTCCCGTTCAATACAATGCCATTTACTATGAATATTCAGTAACAGACCTTCAAACAAGGTAATACAGGTAAAACAGATAATACATTTTGCTTAAAACAAGATGCTCTGGTCCCTTTTCCTGAAAATTTGAGAACAAGTGGAAATGTCTGCTAGAAGAACTCAAATTACTGCATTAGCTGTTTTGACTAAATTATCTCAGAGTCATTTGAAAGAGCAAAATATGAATGTTCAGTAGCTAAAGTTTCAGAAGAATGTCAATCTGCTCCTGAAAAGGTGCAGGGAAATATTCTTTATTAAAAAAGACAGTCCACTTCTAAATGCAATCTCGCATCAGTACTGTGTCATGCTGTACCATCAGTATCTTTTTTTTCATAAAACTGTCTAGACATCTGCTAATGTTCATTGCTTTGATGACAACTTATTCCATATGTGTCCTGTCTCAAAGAAATTGTACTGCCTGAAACTGGCATTTCTTCAGCTTCCTATGCTTCAGATATTGTCTGTGAACCTAAATACCCCACTCCTTGCTTCTAACCTGTGAACTGTTTGAAATTCAAAATAACACATGTGCTCTAACTTGTCAGTTTTAATGCTTTGATACCATTCTTCCCTGCATTTTTCCTCTTGCACCTGTTTCAGCCATAGGACATGGCACACAGAGGTATCTCTCTGACAGCCCTTCCCTTCTGTCTACATTGCTTTTCTCTCTTGCCCTCCTTCATTCCTGAGTTATTCCTTGCCTTCTCAGCTCTCTTTCTTTTACTTCTGGCCTTTGTGCACTAGGCCTCTCCCCATAATTTTTTGGTTTACTCCCTCCTTTGAAATGGGAGGACAAGAGGCTGGTAAGGTGTGTGTTTCAGAGCAGAGCAGCTGTGAGGCTGCAAATCCTCCTCTCACCTGCTGAGCACCAGATGGTGCCTCAGGAGGTGCTGCTTGGACAGCACAGCAAGAGGACCTGATCCTCTTGCCACTTGCACTCGATTTGCCCAGATGCCTTGATGGCTGTGAATGAGCAGCTGGGCCCAAGAGGGAAAAGGATCCAGGAGGGGCAGCCCTCAGTTTGAGTGGGGACACTGGGGCAGTCTGGAAGCAGCAGCGTGTCTCCTGGTTACACCGCTGCCCCTGTCCACAGCTTTCTCTGTCAGCGGCATCTGCAAGCAGGGCAGCAGTGGATAAGCCCCTTCACTGCCCCTCAACAAGCCAAACAAATTTGCCTACTGGGTTTAGTTATAAGTCAACCATTTGACAGAGGGGTCTGTGTTTGCATATGCAGTGACAGGAAAGATGTAAAGTGAGCCACTTTTCTAAAAAGGCTTCCATGAAAACCTCTCAGCATTGTTTGATGCCCTGGAGAGGTTTCTGGTACTAACATGACTACAGCTCTCTGAGTAATGCTTTCCTTAACAATATTGCCAAGTGTTAATTAAAAAAGAAATGAGAGATAGTTCTTTGACCTGATTGTAGTCCTGCATTAGAACTGAGTTTGCTGAGTGAATTTTAAAGGAAAAAAAAAGCGTATAAATCCTCTTGTGTTTTAAAAGGACATTAAAATTTTATATATTATGTATCATGGCCCAAAAATGTCTTGAAAATGCAAAAAGAAAGAAAAGGACAGGTATAACCCCTATGCCAACTGATACTTTTCACTGGATATTAATTTGTGGGCATTAACCCCTTTTAATTGACCTTTGGACATATGATTAGGCAGACAGCGAGCTCTGCTGACCAGCACATATATAATTAGCAAATAGCAAGGTGAGGTAGAACTGGTTTAATCTCATTTCATCCCTGAGACTTTATCACCATTTGGCCTAGTTCCCTTTATCCAGAGATAACAGCTTTATTTGGCAGTGAATTAAAGAACCAAGTAGCTTTGCATTGTAATATAGGTCAAACAAAACCAGCACATTCAGTGTTGGGTTGTTTGACAAGCAAAATGCCTGGAGATTGTTGGGGGTGGGAATAAAACAGTTGCCAAGGACTGTAGAAGATTTTTAGTCTTTAAATAGTGCAAAAAAAGTCAAAGATTTTAGTTTGAGCCATTCAGCAGGTCCAGTTGATTGTGCCATCAGGCCAGAAATCAGAATTTAAATTCCAAATCAGCTGGCAAGGACTTGGAGCAATGTGAAGATTTGGCCAGTGTCTGGGAGATTTCCTCTCATGATAATTTTAAATAAAGTCTCCTATTTGACTCAGGAGTAAAAATCTGCATGAGAAAGAAAGTGAGCCTTTCTTTCAACTCCTTCAGTTTCCACATGAGTAGTAGCACTGGTAAACTTGTTTGAAGAAAGAAAAAGATTATATCTGACATGATGTCCCCCTATTCAGTTAATCTTTTCAATAAAAACAACCTGTTTTCTCACCTACAAAATAATTTAAGCATTAGGTTATTAGATCCTTACTGGTCATCCTGATTTGGCACTCAGCATATCTAGTAAAGAGCCCAGAACCGATTGAATAACTTCTGTGATTTTCAAGATTTGTAAAGTCCCCTCTACCCGTGGGGTATAATGGTATTAACTCATTCAATGCCACACTAGGTTATTTCAGCATATGCTCAATCACATGAAACTAAAAATAGTCCAGTGACTCATAAAGTACTTAGCAAATTTTATTAGAATTTTTTGCTACATCATTTCTTTAAAAGTGGATGGCTGCAGGTATTATTCATGAGCAGCAGATAAGGTACAGTGCTACAACTCCCACTCCAGCTTCTATCACACCAGTGACTGTCTGTACTCAGTAATCTGTCCCAGACGAGTGTGTTGCAAGTTTTATTCAGCTTTACTAAATATTACACTGTTTACAAACTGATCTGCATAAGTGTGCCAAAAAGTTAAGAGGAACTGTAAGTAAAGTAGATTTGGAGGACTTTTCCTTTTAATTTGATTATTAACATAAATAAAATTACACTTCTTTCTGGTATGAGGATAGAGAAAGGGAAATAGTAGTATATCTTTGATCTGTTGCTGGGACAATCTCATTTTTGGGACTTATACCAATGACCAAAAGGAATACAGCCATTGAATGAGAAATTTTGAAATTAAAAAGAACTATCTCTTATCCAATGGGAAAGCATTCTGTGCCTCCCCTCAGAAAACTTACTGGAAAGAAATCTTGGTAAGCAATGGGTTGATCACTTACCCAGAGCTTTGCTAGGGAGACTGGATCAAGGACACCCGGCTCTTTGGAGTTTAGTTCTTCACTGACTGTCATCCATAAAACTACCTTGTGTCCTTGCTTGGAGGGGATGCGGTGGACCCTCCACAGTCTTGAATGTCATCTGAAACTCAAGGCTTCATATGTGTATATGGACACTAACCATAAACATTGGGTTAAATAACAAGTACAAGCCATATTGGTGATTCTGGGTTCATGTGGGAAAAAACTTTCCACATATCCACGTGCTCTAAAGAAAGCAGCATCGGCTGCCTAAATTTTATTTGGACAGCAAAATACTCATAGTACTGCTGTGTCTGCACAAGTACAATTTATTATATGGATGGAGATTTAGTGGGGCAGGAGGTGGCCTCTAACTCCATTGGAGTGGCTGTGTAATGGAGTAGACAATGTTCTTCAATTATGCCATGTGTTGTACGGAGGCGGCTCGTGGTTGCATTGAAACTCCTTCAGACTAATTTAACAGAAAAAAAAGCGGGAGGACTTAAAGCTGCCTTCATGCATCTATGCATGTTTTTAATAGAGAACTAGGCTACAAAAACTGACAGAACAGGAACAACAGAAACAAATTTAGGATGGAACTTTAATTTGCAATCACACTATTGAGGCTGCAAAATTAGAAAAAAAATATCTGTGAAATGCACTTAGTTAGACAGGGGTAGTTTTAGAATTTTTAGAATTCAAGGAAGCTTAGTTATTTTAATTTATTTTCCCATTTCAAGAACCGGTGATGTTTAATTCTGCCAAGTCTGATATCTTAGTGACCTCTGATACTGTAGTGTAACCTTTGGTCCTAAAGATATTAATCAAAATTTTTTTGAATATACAAATGCATTTTAAATTATTCTGTCAGGAATCTAAATGTACAATAATGCCAGTAAAGTTCATATTCTTTCAGATTTTACTTCTACTACTTTTTCTGAGAACTGGGGAGCAAATGAGTGCGTATAAGGAGCTTAATGTCTATTAGCTGCTAGGAAGATATTAATGATTTTGCTACTAGATTTCAGAATTATCTTCCTCAATCTGAATAAGCAGATAGATTTAGGTAGATAGTTTTGATACCACACACATAATCCAAGGGATTTAGGGAGCTTCTTACATTACCCTGTGTGAATGCAGTATAAATACCACTCATCAACCACACAAGTTTAGAAAGATGACACATGTGCAGGGTAGTAATAGATCTTAATGTGGTTCTTTTTCCACAAAGTAGCACATTTCTTGTTTATATGAAAATTTCATGTAGATAAACTTTAGATTTTGAAATCCTCAGTGACAAAAGAGAATCAAAGAAAACGACATCAGATCTGCCTTAAAGTGCTAAGAAATGTGTCTGATAATCTGAATTTCTACGTACTTTCTCTTGGAGTCTATCACATAATGAATGGAACTTCTACAACAACGTGAACAAAAGTAAAATTTGAAATATGGCTTTAGGAAGAAATGTCAACATAATAAGATTAATTATATAAAAATATCATCAGCATGAAAAGAAAGACTTGACCCTTCCAAACATATCTACAATATTTGAGTTAAAATCATTTTGGGCAACTTTTATCTCTCCCTTTTGCTGACATTCAGGTAGACAAATTACATTTCCGTAAGTGATCCCAAGAAAGTAATATCGGGCCTACAGATTTTAGTCATAGAACAAAATATATTTTGTGACACGAGAACTGCCTAAATTCAAGATTCACATTCCAGACTAAGACATATAGAGCTAATCCATACACATCATGGCTCACTTGAGAGGCCTTACAGCTTCACACTGCACTTCCAATTTCTGTACCTGTAAATCTTTTAAGAACCAGATCATGCAGCTAATTCTTGAAATCTTACAGCCTCTAAAACAAGCAAGTTCTTAAGACTGCTTGCACAGGAAAAGTTGAGTACTTTGTTTATCCTTCGTCTATAGAACTGGTGAGCGTGCAGATTTTAGCCTCCTGTTTTGCACAGCATGAGAGCAAGACAGGGATGTAACCCATTTACCACTCTGAATCCAGGGCTTGGCCCTCTAAGTCTGGGTGCAGATGTGGAGCTTCACACTCCAGGGCACGGAGTGGTGCCCACTCTGCAGGGGCACAGCCCCCATCCAGGGACACAGCCCCCATCCAGGGACACATTGTGCTGTCCCCGGGCTGCCTCCTGCCTCAGTTCCTTGCTCCTAAAACTTAAGCCCCAAAATAGGGCTGGGTCTCATTAGTGTAATTTGCATCTACCTTTTTTCCCACAGGAAATTATGCGTACAGATTTCTTTCCTATGATTCACCCTGAAAAGACCATAGGTTTCTACACAATTATGCAGATGACTGAATAAAAAGCTTACTTTTATTAGGGAATAAATGTCATTTTACTTCAGTCAGGACATGAGAGGGAAAAGGTAAAGTGATATGACATAAAAGGAATACAGCCATTGAATGAGAAATTTTGAAATTATGCTGAAAGAAAGTGCAAAATAGGCCTTGTAATGAAATCCATATTTAACTGGATAAGCTAAGGTTCCTAAGTCTAGATTTTTAGAAATTTTGAGCGCTTTCTTTTTGGTGCTCAGCTACCAAATCTTAAACTGGGCTCTGGAAAATGCTTATTTTTTTCAAAGCTGAATGCAAAAGAATATTTACAATATTACTTTAGTATGGTAATACCCCAAATTGTCCCTAAACACCAGGGCTTCACAGATAGCCAAACTGTGCCCACATTACTCATATATTTTGGCTGCAGGATGTCACTCTGGGATTTCTAGATTTCTACACATATTTCAGCAGATAGCTTAATTTTAATCTTGTCCAGGAGTTCAAAATAGAACTGAAAATAAAAGTTTGGTTTATTTTGCCTTCTAAGCAATCTCAGAAAAAAACATCAGGAAACAAAGAGAGGCTGAGAGTTTTGAATTCAGAGTCCCAGAGGAAGGAAAATCATTTCAGGTTTATAAGCATGTCAAATCTAGGGTATACTGCCATTGCTGAGTGACTCTCCTACACACATTCATTTGGCTCAGAACTGTGAGAGATGCTGTTGTTCATGCTATTCATTTGTCTATCCAGAAAAAATAACAAAAAAGAAAAAAAAATGAATGAATAAGGTTAAAGAATTATCTGGTGCACAAAAAAGGCACTCATCTTTGCAGAACAGAATATAATTGTTGACCTGAGTAGCCAATATTACTCATTTTTTCCAGGTAAACCTTTACTATTTGCCGTCCCTTGGATTATAAAGTTCACTGATTCCAACACCACTCTTGGTTGTGCTTCACCCTGCAATATGTCACATCATTTGAGGATGTTCAACACAGATAATTAGCAGGTGACCTTTAAAGTTATCTCTAACACTCTTCTAATTTATTTTAACAGAAAAAATGTAATAGTGCATGTGTAAGCCATCCATGCATCAAACCCAGTCATCTAAAGTAAATTCCAGTTCACCTTTAAGTATCAAAAGGTTTAAGCCTATTTACAGCTTGGATTTACTAATATTTAGAGAAAAAATATAGTTTAGCAAATCCTGTCTGAAGTTAAAAATCACACAATTCAATGTTTGCCTTTTAAATGTCATATTGAAGGAAGCTTCTCTGGTGGATGAGAGCACCGTATGATAGTTAAACCCATTTTCTTAAGAATCCTTGAGAATCAAGATAGAAAAGTTGTGCAGCAGATCCATTTTCATGCTTAAAGCACACATTTTTGTAAATGAGTGTTTTCCTTCCCTTTAACCACAACTTTTAACATGAGTAAATGTCCTGAAAAAATATTTATTTGAATTGCACTGCACATATTCTCTTCATTATTTAAGATCCACAAGATTATGAGGAAAATAAATTTGCTTTGAATATCTGTTTTTCAGTAAGTGCTTGATTTTATATATTTTTCACTTCAGCAAATTGTACTAATATAATGTATAAAAGTAATGTAATAACTGGTAATTTCTGTTAAAAAGAAAAATTTAAAGAAACATTGAATTAACCTGTTCTGCCTCTTTTCCTTTCATACGTATTGTAATAGCCACCATACAAATATAAATACTCAAAGACACGAACACATGGGCTTGTTTTTATAAACCCTAAATAGCTCAAGAAACAGTTACATTTGTTATGTCTATTATTATTATTATTATTATTATTATTATTATTATTAAGGACCCAAAGTGAAAGGTTTAAGCTGAAAAGCAATTTTTCATGTCAGACAGTTTATGTACTTTAAAACTAGGGAAGATACAGGATGCTGTAAATCAGCACAATATTTGTTAATGAATGTTCGCTCCTTTTTTCATAAAGGTAGGTCCTGTTCCAGAGTAGAACAAAGAAGAATTAAATTGTCCATGGCTCTTGGCCCTTCTAATACCACCTGGATCTAATATCATCTGCCTTTTTTGCACTTACCTGGATCTCAGATAAGAAGATGAAGCAGTTCTGTATGGCTCTGATGCAAAAAAAAGTAGAGAACTACTCTAATCTTTCTGACAGCTGCTGATACTTGTGTAATTTGGCCAAAAGCAGCAAGATCCTACATTACTGGGAAGGCATCTCCCAGTTTGAAGGGTTTTGATTCCTTCAAACTTCTTCATTCTAAAAGACAGATTAAAAAGACATGATTGAAATATTATCTGTGTGTGATGTGAAGTACTTCCTTCAAAAACACTGGAAGTGCTGAGAATTTGTGGAAAATATGAGCATATACTCATTATGAGAACAACCATTACTGTCTAAGATTTCTTGCAAAATGTAGATAATTAACTCTTTCTAGATGACGATGGTGATAATAATATTGATGATGATGATGATGATTCTCTGCGATATCTTGACCTCTGTTATATACAATAGATAGAACTACCTATCACTATTGTTTTTTAGCAAGATATCATCCTGCCTTATTGATCTGTTTGATAGGGGAAAAAAAATTCCTGGGCCTACTTACAACTAATAATGTACCAGTTAAATGCGCAGTCAAGCCACACACTAGCAAGGTTTCTGCTGGGTTGTCCTCAACAGCTGCGCTTACTTTAAACACTGGGCTTTAGTAAATACATAAGAAAAAGCATGTGTTGTACATACCTACCACTCTGCTGTCTTACCTGGGTGGCTTGATGTAATATAAGCTTGTGCAAAATAAGAAAAATTATTTCAACACAGCGCTCTAAGATTTGGGTAAAGTATATTCAAATACTTAATACTTAGACCTGTCTTTCTACTATGGTAGTGATGTCACCTTTAATTTCCTTTCAGAGAACTCACATTTCTGGTTCACAAAGTGCCAAAGACATTCTCAGACCTAAACAAGTTCTAAAATACATGAGACCAATATAAGCAGTAAGAATAATGCCTGTAAAAACAAATGAGAAGGATTTTAATGAAAACCTCTGCATACATTTCAGCATCTGAGAGCCTTCCTAGGAATTAAATTTACAAAGCAAATTCTCTTTACTCAGTTTTCAAAACAGTTAATTATCAACTAGGAGACCAATGTCTCACCACATGCAAAATGCTAGGAAACTTAGAAAACAACATTAATGCTTTAGATTAAATTTCATAGCTCATTATAATGTGGCTATATTCTGTGGAAGTAACAATTTGCAGTGCTCTTTTTCAGCTATATAAATATCAGCTGCATTTTTTGCAGTTTTAGTCTTTTTCTCTTTGACAAAAATAACAATTTTTATCACAGCAATTCAGAAATACATTTGTATTTTACTCCATGCTGTATCTTTTCAGCTTAAGACCTCAAGAACAGTAGTGCCAGCTCAAACCTGGAGGGTTGTTTAGTACAGGATCTTGTATCTATGTCTAATAATGGATACTGAAGAAAAGCATACAAAACAGCACAAGTACACAGAATGAGTCTATTCCTTCTATACTCCAGACAGCAATGGCTTAAGAGCTTCTTAACTGGTGATTGCCTGCAGACCATCATTAGCTGACCTCTTACCATGCATTTGTTTAATTTTTTTTTTCTGAATCCTCCTGTATTTTTCACCTTATCACGGTATTTTTCAATAATAAGGCAAGAAAATTCCTAATTTCATTATTAATTGGATGGGAAGAATAATTTGAATTGTATTAAAATTTTCAGCATCATGGTATTTTTGATGCACTTAATACTGAACAAGAAATGGTGAATACTTGTTTCCCATTCATTCTTTCATTTTTCAGTCTCAGTCATCTTTTTACTAAGTAGAAAAGTTCCAGTTTGACTTCCATTCACAGGAAAGCTTCTCAACATCTCATTTCAAAAAGAGGTTGTTTTTTAAGTTAAGCAAAATTGCTTGTCAAAATAATTTCAGCCTGACTTCCTAAGAGTTTGCATTTAACTTGTTTCTTCTTAATTCATTATTTTTTAGGTGCTGCCACAATTTACAATTTCTAAACAGTATTCTTCTTTTTGGCATCATCTGTTAGAGTGCAAATAAACTCCAACAATCTTTGTGTTTGTTTCTTTACATTTTGGTTAAAATGGTGTTTTGCTGCTTTTTTTTTTTTTTTTTTTTTTTTTTTTGTCAGTCAGGGATATGCATGAACACTGAACAATTGATGTGCTAATTGTAAGCAGCCTAAGTTTCAGCTGCTACTTAGAATGGCTTTGTAATTAGCATTCTCATTTTAATCTCATTGCCTTACTTGAAGGTAGACAATGCAGTGTGCATTTTTATGTCTCCTTTCATCCAACCAAGATGATGAATTTTACACTTTACACTCACTATGAGAAAATGGTTCTTTAACAGCTACATACAGAACTGCACTGCTTAAAATAAAATCAAGGATTACTACTGTTCTGACAAATTTTTAAAGTATTTTCTCCTAGTAAATGATTTTTTTTTAAACACATAGTCTGTGCACTATGCCTCTTCATTATATTTATCTTATTTACTTGGGTAAATGACCAACCTAAAGAACCAAGTTTACAACTGCTATTCCTTTACAGCTTCACTAGTTCCTCTTGATATTTTGAAGTCACGATTGTTTTATTAATCAAATTGCTGACTTTTAAATCTCTGAACAATTCCTATTTGGGCATGGAAGTTTAATTTATCTTAACTGGATGGTACAATTTGACAGTATAAATTTATTTGCTTTAATGAAATAATCCTTTTTTTTAGTATATATTGTTCACTAGAATGATACAAAAGAAAGGTGCATGTTCCTGTCAACTGACCTACAAGGTACATGGCATTTACCCTGTCAGAGCAATCCCAGCCTGGATCACAGCATGTACAACTGCCTGGAAAGGCAGTTTTCTTATGTATCTCCAGACAAAGCTGCCTTCTGGCACTTAAGGAGCCTGGAAAGAGTAAGTCTAATGTTGTGCTTTTCCACTCAATGAAATTCCCGTGGGAGGTGGTTCAAAGGCCAGGGCAAGCAGAAGTAGCTCTTCAACCATGATGTCTGGGAGAAGACACACATACTGTTGTGACTCTAAAACATCTACCATGACACACTGAGCATCTGTGGGGTATAACAAGGGTTTATTTAATAAATTGCAAAATAATATAATTAGGCTATGAAAGGATCAAGCGTATAAGTTTGATATTTCACACCATTTTTTTGGAATACCTTTACATGCAGGGGGTGCAAGATGTTCTTGCAGTGCATATGGAAAAGTAAGCCTCATTCTGTCTTACAATCTATATTAAAATTTTACAAATGTACAAGAGTATTCTGTGTTCAAAAGTTGCTTTATGGGAAAAAGAAAGAGGAATTATCTGGTCATCAGGAGAAACAGAAATTAAAGGTATAATTAATTTCTTCCTTTGCAATTTTTTGGACACATGCACTAGTTTCTAACATTCTTATTCTAGCCAATAACATGTTCCAGCAAAATGTTTTAAGAAAATGAGGGCAAAGAAATCTGCTTTCTGAGTGTTCTTCCTTATTATTATTATTATTATTATTATTATTATTATTATTTGTATTACGTCGTTTATGTCTCTTATGAGTGTCTGCATCAGTCCTGGACAGGCTGAAGCATATGAGTCATAGTGCACGCTTGGTTTTCAAACTAATTTTTAAAATGGTTTGTATAGTTTCTGTTCCTAATTGACTACATTTTGTTCATACTTTTGACAAGCAGCAGCTGCCCAATGTTGCAAAGGCCTCATTTCAAAGCCGAGGCATGAGGGCTGAGCACTGGAATGCTGGTAGGGCTGCTTGGTGCTTCAGCCAGAATTCCAACTATTCACTGACAGCTGAGGTAACTAGGAGTCCACCCCACATAAAAGGGGTCTTCTCATATTTCTTAAAGAAGACAATTTAGCATGTATGTGCACATGTTTTTAATGGCTCTCTTCTGAAAAAGAGAGAACTACCGTTGGGTCAGACAGTGTGCACAAATGTATTATTTATGTGTAGTGCTCAGAATGGCTTTTGAGAAGCACACTGACAAGCATGTTCCAGGCCCTTTGGAGATTTCTTGTCAGGCCCTCAGCAGACCTGACAAAACCAGTGGGAGCTGAAAACAACAGATGGAGAAATGTAAAAACAGACAAATGTAGCTTCCAAGATCAAAGGTAAATTAATTTATCATATGGGTCCTTCCAAAATATTTCTTCACTCTGCTAAGTAAGCCAGTCCAAGTCAGTGGCATTTCCTCCTGTTGCCAAAACCCCTTGGAACTACTTTCACAAACATCTTTGCCTTTCAGTCTCTAACATGCACAAAAAGACTCCTCCCATACATGTCTTTCCCCACTCCCACACCACACTGGACTTCACATTCCATGAAGATAAACTCTCTGTGCCTCTCGAGTTATACCAAGGGCTGTGTTCCATTGGCTAAAAAAAGAATGCCACTCTGAAGAGTATTCATACCTGATCCCAGTGAATTTGGATGTTCAAAGCCACATCAGATGGGACTCTGAGCCACCTGGTCTAGTTGAAGGTATCAAAGCCCTGGCTGGAGAGTTGGACTAGATGATTTTTAAAGTCTCTTTCAACCCAAGCCATTCTATTATTAAAGATATGTCAAAACAGTACATTACTTGTCTTGCAGATTAATGGGGTTATGTCACATAATTGCCATGATGAAGGTTCAGGAAGGACGAATCTTCAAAGCTCTAATTTTCTATTAAAATTAATGATACTTTTAATCATTACTTAAACTGAGCCTGAGCATTTTAGTGGTAAAATTGTATAAATTATTGGTAAACCTTTAAAATGCGTAGGCATGGTTTAGGTGCAGAAGCAGTCAGAATACTGTTTTCATAATAAATAGTGAATATTTTACGGAAAATGATAAAACTATGTTTAATATTAACCCTAGTGATATGACTTCAAACATTAGTGACCACTCAGAATATTTACAATATCATGAAAGCCTCATTAAGAACTTTTCAATAAAAATGCAGTGATCCTAAACTCCACAAAGCATCTGAAAATCAAGGACACTTCCCCAGTAGTTCATCCACAGCTTTAAGAACAGGCTTCAAGATGCTCTAGAAATCAGCTACTGATTTCTATGAAAACTGATTAAATAACAGCAACATCCAAAAACTCTTCTTCATCTTACCATCATTTTTGGTGCTACACAAATTATTTATATATTTTAAAATTTAGGCCTCAATAAGCCTTCTATAGACATCCCTCATATAAAATTGCATTAAGCACAGCTGTCTCTGGTGTGCTTTCTGGGAAATACTGCAATGGAGAAAATGGCTATTGGTTTTGTGATGACAAATTATTGATCACACATGTCTTATGAATCACTTGACACTATGGATTTTTGCTGAGACCATTAAAGGAACAGCCTCAAGTCCTTTGTGTCCTGTACATACTGACAACACTCTCACATCCAAATTTATGTGCATGCCTCTAATGACCACAAAGAGAAAACAAAAACTTAAAAAGACAAATTTATGTGCATGCCTCTAATGACCACAAAGAGAAAACAAAAACTTAAAAAGACAATTTTGAAGCAGGTAGTTTAAATAAAGGAAATTAGAAAATAATTTTAAAATGCTTAAAAATACGTAAATGTCTAACTAGCCACACAAAAAGAGAGAATTAAATGAGTGTCCAGAATGTACCTAGTAGTTCTAAACAGATAGCTTAAGACTTCAGACAAGTGAAAAAGAAACCAGTGGTACTAATATATCTCTTATTTCATCAGAAATCCTCTAATTTTCAAAATCTTTTTCTTGGATATGGATATAAATAGTTTGCAGCTGTATCGGTACTAAAGAATTGGGCAGGTAGTCTGTTAAGCCCTCTCTCCTAAGGCTCAGGTCATAAAAAACACAGAACTGAGTCTAATTTATGCTCTTGCCCTCCTGAAAACACTTGACTGCCAAGCAGCACAGAAAGAGTCACTGGCTGCCCCACAGGTTCCACTACACCTGAGGTTCTCAAGGTAAGGACACTGATATTCTGACTACAGTCTGTGCAGGTCCATGAGGGGGAATTCCTTCACATTCTCCTCCACCTTCTCATTCTTCTCATTCAACTACATCTCTTAAAATTTAGCTTATAAGTCATGCTATAGAATGATACCATGTATCAAACTGTCATATTGTATAAAACATGAGCTTCAGCCTTCTTTTTATGAAGCCACATTTTCAGTTGTTTATAACCTTTCCCGATTTTAGCTGTTTTTGCTAAACATTTCAGTAATGGGAAATTTTACCAAAACTATTCCAGATATTTCTCACACCATTCAAGAAAGAAAAACACTAGGCAGTAAAGAAATGGGGCTTAGCTCAGGAGAGGCAGCTGTGAAATTCACGTAAAAGGAAGACAATGTGAGATCATTTTTTTGTTGTTACCCTATTGATTGATTGATAAAAACCTATCAATGCCTCTTTATTTGCAGAGAAAGAAGCAATGACCTCGCATGTGGGAGACGCTCACTTTACACTTGACATCTCCTCAAGAGATACTAAAAAGTACTCAACTTTGCATCTCTTGAAAGGCTCACTTCATACAACATCAGTAGCTTCCTTCCACTCTCAGAACAGTCTACCTGCATGAAGGACTAAAATGAATCTAGAGAAGACTGACAGCAACCAATCTGTAGAAAGCGGTTGGTGCTTCTCCTGAGATTTCATTTCATCTCTCCCTTTGGTGGTTTGCCCTCCTGATCTAGAGAATCACTGTAAAAAGTGTTAGACCCAAATTAAGAAAGACCGGATAGGATCAACAGAAAAGGAAGGATGTTCAGCTACAGGTAGGGTGTTGGAGACTGATGGAGAACAGGTAATGCAGTAAAATCATTTCTGCAGAAAGCTGAGTGATGGGAACAGAACAAGAAAAAGATGTGAAAGTTCCAGAAGAAGATATCAGAAGGAAAATAGGGCCATGTGCAGAAGATGAAGTCAGAGCCAAAACAAAAAAGAAAAGGTCAGGAGCAGAGGGGATTGGAAAGCTCAGGGAATAATAAATAATAGATAATAATAATAATATAGAATTACATTCTATAGCATCTGTAGGAGTTTGATATCCTCCTCCAGCAAGTCATCCAGCTAACAGAGCAGGGAGGGGGTACAGAGCAAAGACCTGGAAGTATGCTTGAAAATAATTTGTGGAACTGGAGGGCAAAAAATTAAGATCACCAAGAATTTTAGTTGGTTATATGAACATATTTGTTATGACTGAAGCTTCAAAAACCATCTTGTATTTTCTGCAAGATTTTTTGCCTAATTTAGTCTTCTGGGGTTTTGCATTTATTTACCATGGTATGTTCATGTTATTTTTTGGGAAAGCAA
The DNA here is from genome assembly GCA_039654755.1 of Calcarius lapponicus. Classification (NCBI taxonomy): domain Eukaryota; kingdom Metazoa; phylum Chordata; class Aves; order Passeriformes; family Fringillidae; genus Calcarius; species Calcarius lapponicus. Next base: position 8,571,176 of record CM077463.1, read on the forward strand.
ATAGTATAACTTATTCTTTTTTTTTTTTTTTTCTACTATGCCCACTCCCTCCTTTGAGCAGTTCCTTGTACTAACCTCTTATAACAAGATTTCAGGTGGTTCAAATTGGCTAAGACTCTTTAACATGTGTATGTTTAAAACTTTCTGTAAACCTACACTGTTTATAAAGTTTCTTAGAGACTTGGACACAATTGTTGAAATTTGCTGAATATTGAGAGTTATTTTATGGTGAAATTTCACTCTCTCATGATGTTTATTAAATTAGTAACAGGCTTCAAAAGAAATTGCATGATATCACATGTACAAGATGACAAGCCTTAAGTAGAAATAGTTGTGTAGGAGGTTCTCTTTTAAATGTGAATATACTAGTCTTAGCCCACTAAAACTACAGAGTACTGGATAATTTTTTGTTATGTTATGCAACATTCTTTCAAACTATAGACATTTGAGAATCAGTTTTCATACACAACTCTTAAGCAAATACTTATAACCTCATCCTGCAAAGAGAAACTCAGTAAAAATTATTTAAAATCCTTATGCTATATAAGGAAATTTACCTGGAGACATTCTTCTACCTTTTACTGAAAATAGGCTATACAAAGGTGATGTTAAGGTGCACATCTCCCTCACATACTGGAAGCTTTAAGAGGGCCCAAAGCTATTTATAATTTCCAGCTTTGCAGCCCTATTTTAGTGCTACTTCCTTTAACTTTTGGTCTGATTCCCAGGACTTTCAGAAATTGAATAGACTATCTGTGTGTAAGAGATTTTAGATAAGAACGCTGCAACTGCCTTCATTCTTTGCATTTTTTGGTCTGCATTTCCTGCTAATGTGATTTGAATAAGCCAATTACATTGAAATTTGGTCCGTGGTCATGCAAATAAGTTCATGAGTGTGGATCTCTCTCTTCTGTGGATTTAAGTGGTGAGTACAACTGGTGTACATTTGGTTGTATAAGGGGTCTGCACAGGATACTTTGGTCATGTTTTGTGCTCTTTTCTAAGGTTCCATTTGCACTACATTGGAGGAAGATTTCAGGAAAATAAGACATTCAAATTAATAAAGAAAGCCTTTAAAAATACTGAATTGCTAAAAGTATAGCTGAATTTTACTTTCTAGGTGCAGGCTGCAAACATGAAGTTTAAGCACGCATTTAATATATGAGATCCATAAAAAATGCCTGGGAAATTATCACTGACAGCTTGATGAAAATATTCCCAAATGCCCATTGTATACAGTAAAACACTGATCAAAAGCACTGCTGTAAGAGTTATATTATTTAACCCTAACATCTCTTTATCAGTAACATCATGCGCACAATTAAGCTTGATTCACACCAACCAAGAACTCCAGACAAAAATTATTTATTTTTCAAAGTCATGAAACTTCCTGATGCTCTTTAAGTGGTAGTGACCTTAAAGCAGAATAATTTTTCAGCAAGCACTTCTTCACAGACTGGCACTGGCAGCAGTTTTACTTTCTGTGTGTTGTTACACTTTTTTCACAGCTCTGAAGTGATTCCAGATGAAGCCAAACAGTTGGGATTTTTTCAGTAAATTATATTCCAGGCAAAGAACAACAATCTCTGTTCTCACTGAAGGAGGCATTCCTGAGACACCACAGTGGTGCTCTATGTGCAAATGCTGAATTCCACAATTAGTCTGTAAACAATAGAGATGTGGGCTAAATGGAGAGATTTGCCAAATTTGCTGAGGTAAGGGTTGCTAGAAACAAACAGGAGTAAATATAAATGCTCTGGTATGTGAACACCTACAGCAACAATTATGCACTCCCTCCCAAGTTTAGCAGCTTGAGTTCCCACATTATAATGCTCTTAGTTTTGGGAGAAAGCCAGGTATCAAATTCTATTCTAGAGAGGAAAGAAGGAGGCCAAACCACTTAGTGTCTGAGGTACTGCATTAAGAATTGTACAATGTCATTTTATATAAAGATACACAGCCAAATGCTGCACAACACAATCTTGATCTCATATTCCTTTCCTTTCAAAGGAAAAGCATACAACTGCATCTACTTACACAGATATGCAGGGTGTTGAAATGAGCAGCTTGAGAGTAAAATCATGGACACATTGGAAGAAAATATGAATTTTATTAAAAAAAAAATTGAGAAGAGTACAGATATATATTCTAATATATATATATTAGAAAACTTTAGAAATAGCATATATACCAGGAAAATATTTATATATATTTTTAAAGTACACTTATTTAACATTCAGTTATTTTAACTTATCTAAATGGCTGTAATAATGCACCCCAAAATAGATGATTATAATGACCTTTATGATATCATGACAAAACCAGTTTTTCTCCCATACCCTATAAGATTGAAAAATTTGAGGAAAAAAATTCAATAAGCTTTGCAACGCTCAATTTTAATCCCTTAGAAATATGAACATCACTCTCCTTTATTACTAAATGAAAACATATTCTAAGCCTCCAACCTTAATGTAAACAAAATTCTTTTCAAATTTCCTTTTGGTAGTTATGAGGTACCCTAGAAAATGTGTGATTACAAAACAAGCCTGCTTTACATAGGAGGCTTTCTGACACCATAGTGACAGCAATAACACAAACCTCAAAGTAGATCATTGTTTATTTTCTCCCTCAGTTTCCTATTTGTGTTCCTTGTGGGAAATTTATGTCATTAAAAGCAGAGCAAGGCACAAGAGGCATAGAAAACTAGTGGGAATTTTTATTGCATATCCATTCCAAAAAACATTAAAATTATTTTTACCTCAATAATTTTTTTTTGCCTAAATAGCTATTTTACTTTTTTTTTAATCCTGTCTCTTTTTTTTTTTCTAGGATTGCTAATGTTAAGTCTCTTACACACGTTTTGTGATAGCAAAAATCAGCTTTCCAAGAGATCTAAACCCAGTGTCTGAGCTGTTACACACAGAGCCTGAAGCTCCTGTTGAGAGCTCACAGCACTTATTCACAAATGTGTGCCAGGAGTCCATCCAGCAAAATATCTGTCTATCCAAATCACTGTGACAAGCAACACCAGCCTTTGAATCAGGACTCTGCTTTCTGTTAAGTATATTTTTATGTGGTAGGAAAATGATCTCTAGATGTTAGGCAAAAAGAAAAAAAAAGACACTACTGTACTCAGACCTCACAAGGAGATCAAGACTGAAGAAGATGACATTTGATCTTGCACATACTTTTCTCCAACTTCCCATAGCCTTCTGCTGCAGGAAGTGCTCATATTCAAATCAGCAGGACTTCACACATGCTTAAAGACAGGCATGTGCACAATGGCTTTATGGCTTTTTGAGCTCGAGGCCATCCTTTAAATTTTTATTAAATAAGAGAAGCTTATAATCTGATGTTAAACAGTGGCCCAGACCTCAAGGACTTCTCAGCTTTTACTCAGTCAGTGACTGTTTGACTGACGACCTCAGGGTTTGGCAAGCCTGATATTTTCAAAAAAAACTTCCTGTAAGTATGTCAGAGCTGATATGTCCTCTGGTTCCACTAAGATGATGGCCCTGAAGGCAAGAGCAGTAAATCAGTTGCAGATTAGAGCCAGGTTCACTTATTTGATATACAAAAGCTGTTCCTAATATAAATGGCTGGGAAAAATGCATACAGTATGACAGAACTAAATAAAGTTCTTCCTCAGTAACAATAACTTCAACATAAATTTATCATTAATGTAAGGTGGGAAATACTCCCACTGGATTCCAATTCAACTTTAAATACTCATAACCCACAAAATTACTAAACAGCATACCCTTCCCCTTTCCCTTCCCTATATTTTTTAAATGGTGATAAGAAAACTTTCTCGAATAAGCTACTTGTTACTCATGTTTATGACTAAAAATATACTTCATTAAAGTCGATGTCAAGAATAACTAATGTTCTTTAGCACTTTGGAGGCCAGAAAATATAATTCTATCAAGATATGAAATATACAATTATTTGTGTATGTATTGGGTAAGATAGCTTGTGCTGCCACCCACCTTCTTCCTCTCTTCTACTATTAGTTTCAAAATAAATTTAAAGTGCTTTCTGTATCTGAATAAATTGTACCAGAACTGTCAATTGAATAATGCATAGCTTCCTACTGAAACGAAAATATTTATTTAAATCATGAAACAATAAAAAAAAAAAAAAACAAAAAAAAAAAACCAAACAAAACAAAAAAAAATATTTTAAGATGCTGGAGGCTGTCCTGATTGCTGGAACCAATTTCTTACCTTTATATATTTTCAGACCTTTGGCCAATACTTTTCATGTCTAGTACCATACAGACATCTCAGCCTTCCCATGCCCCTACTTCCTAGAGTCTTGCCACAATGGGAGCACCTGCTCTGATCAGACAGATTCTGTTTTGAATTCATTCTCCAGTTCACTTCTACACAAGCAAGACAGTACTTCACAACACTGTTTAAACTCATGTGCATTCTGTGTACCGGTCTCCTTCGCTGAAACAAATAACAAAGGTACATAACAACACACCTCACTTGAATATGGTAATTCCAAAACCTTAGGTGGGCCAGGCGTGGAAAGAAAAAGAGGAAAAAAAAAGATACAAATACTTCATCTGTTCAGGTTAAATCTCTGGGTTTCCTCTTGCTCATGTGCAGGAAACTCCAGCACTTGTTAGGACAGCTTAGAGAAATCCCACAGCTTGTTTCAAATCATGAATTTAGAAAGAAATCTCAAACTCTTGTGCTAGAAAAACTCTGACTGAACAAAATAAAGACCTCCCTACATATTGTACATGACTAGGTCCAAGCCCTTGGATGCTCCCTTTCCCTCCCATTTCCTCCTGCTCCCCATGGGGATACAGGGTGCCTGGGACCTCTCCCCTCTGCGCCTGGTCTGGCAGGATTACATAGCAAATGGAGGAGGATAAAAGAGCACAAACACCTGCTTTCTCTGAAAATTTGAATAGACCCTATGAGGCTTATTTCCCCATGAGTGAATTGCAATCAGATCTCAGTTTCATAATTCAAATAACAGCTTATATAACAGGCATGCAGTCTGAGGTGGTGGACTGAGGTTTTACAGTAAGGGGACATGTAATATGTTATCAAGAAATTAGCACATCCCCCTTTCCCCACCCTTTTTTTTTGTAATAAGGTCTCAAACTATCAAAACATTTCCATTGTTACAACTTCAAGTAACACAATCACTTCACATTTCTTAACTAATGAACTGCACCCCTCTCCTTCCTTTTCTCTCCCCCTTCTCAGAAACGTAATGACATCAGGAGATTATGCTTAGTTCAAACAAGTCAGGGAGATACAAACATTCCTGAAAATATATTAATTCCTTCCTGCTCAACAGATTAGTAGCATTTGATTTGACATGACTATAAGTTTACACACTTCAAAGAATTTTTAAAGTAATACCTTCTAAAAAAGGAATGAATAAAAAAATGTTCTTGCACATTCCACATGACTAAATGATGGATGGTTTTTTTCAGTATTCACAATCTATTTTCATGCCTTGGTGCTAACAGTCGTGAGCAAAAATCAACTCCAGTATTGTAACATTAATGGGGAACAGTCTGGCCTCCACCTAACCCTGAAGATAATTATGCTAAAACAATAGAGATGAGCATCCAGCTAACTAGCTATAACAAGGAAAGACTGCTGCTGCCATTCATCAAAAAGGCCATTGGGATAATGAGGAGAGATGGCTACTGACATATTGCAGCAGGGGAGGCCATCCTGCTGGGAGTTTCTTTCATAATGCCAAATTCTATCCATTTAAAAAGGAAACATCATGCTCTCTTTGGTTTGTTGGGTGATCTTGGGAGCAGAGACAGAAGTCATACAGTACTGACCAAGTTGGAATAAAGAGCTGGAAGAAACAGTGAAGGAGAAAAAAAATGCTGTAATGTACGTATCACTGTTATCTTCAGTCTCCTGAAAGGACTAATCCTAATTATGAGCAACATGACTGCTGTCAGTCAGGAAGAGCAAATCCCTTGCTTTCTGTTGGAAGCTACTAATCTGATTATTGATTTACAATTCTGGAGATAGTTAAAGAATGTGCATCTCAAGGAATCTGAATATCTTGACTGGACAGACACTAAAACAGATATTTAGAATAAGTGTTTTGCTTTAACTAAATGAAATAGTAGATAAACCCTAATTTCCAAACATTTAAACTAGCAAACTATTGTGTGAATAAAACAGAAGGAATGTTAACCAGTATGTCTGGTCTGGTTTTGTAAGTAGTGTCTGATATGACAGCCCCTTCAACATGGCAGAAGTCACAGATGATTTTCTAAAATAACAACAAGAAGGAAGATAAAATAGTGATGGGCTTTTCAAGTAAAAAATAGTACAAATGTGTTGTACCATCTTATGTTTCCTGTCTGAAGACCATTTTCCCATTTAAAACTGGTATTTGCTGTGATAGTAAAGAAATGTATTTTAATTTGTCTGTGAAAAATATGCCTCAAAAAAAGTGGCTTTCATACAAAAAAAGGAAGCAAAGGAAATATATGTCCTATTTTTCAGTGACTTGCCTGAACAGAGGTGCTTTCCAGAATAACAAGCAAGGACCACATTCAAAATTTCTCCAGTGCCATCCATTTTCAGCTGCTGAAGACAGTGAAAATCTCAGCACAGCTTCAGCCCCTCTGCTTCCAGGATGTCAGGGTCCTCTCTTTCACTGGCTCCTCACACAAGGGTGGATATACTTACTTCCTTAAAAAGGTCACTTAGAAATCCATGACTATATGGCAAAGAAGATATTAAGATGATAGAAAAAGAAAGATACCTGGGGGAGAAGGAAATTCAGTAGGATGTTTCTAAAAGAAAATGTGAGCCCAGTGAACCTAATCTCCACAGGTTTCTTCTACAGTCTTCAGAAGGTAAGAACCTCCTCTACTGAAGTTTTTCAGAGTGGAATTTTAGCAACTTTTTCTGGAAGGATCTATCTTTCTCCACAGGCTCTATGAGACTTATGGTACTTGCCTTCAGTAGGCTAAAATTCATCACTTGTCATACTCTATACAATGAACCCACTCAAAAATGACTCTGTTAAGGAAGCATCTATTCTCTTCCATTTCAAAAGAATCAATTTCAGAGAAGCATTTTTGGATGCTAGAACTTATAGCTGAAAATTAAAAATCCTTCTTAGGGCAAAATTGTTTTTTGGATTGTGCTGGACCACGGTGTCAAAAAGGGTTTGTATTCCTTCCCTATAATTCAAATAAGCACATGTTTTTCCAGTACTGATAAAGTGAGTCATAGAATCATAGAATGCCCTGAGTTGGAAGGGACCCAGAGGGATCATCAAAATTCAGCTCCTTACCCTGCACAGGACCATCCCAAGAATCGCACCTTTTAAACCATTACACTGTCAAGAAATAGAGTATGACATGTAAACATGTAAAACATATAAGAAGCAGCTAATAATTCTAAAATTGAAAAAACCTTTCATACATGTAACTGTGTTCAGTTGCATTAATTGGACTCTGTCACAGAACTGTGTGTTTCTACTGAACTTTCTCTGTTCGTGCTGAAGCCATTGCAAGAGGCTGATCATAATGTACTTGGTTTCTTTGAGGTGTTTGAAATCAGGAGAGAACACCAACCTTGCTTAGTACCATTAGACAGCAGATTAATAATGTTATACCTTGGATAAAAACTGTTTATTGAAACCAGGTACAAACAGACTTCTTTTGGCACAGCATGGTGTTTGCTATGTACATTTCCAAGTTGATGAACTCTGCAAAAGACAAGCTGTTAAAATTGTTTACATTGTGTATTCCTTGTACTGATCTATGACTTAGTGTTATGTGAAAAATGAAGAAATAGAGAAGGAAAGATTATTTGCCTTTCTTTGTGCAATACATGATTATGACTAATTTGATACTAGAACTGGAATCAAAGGAGCTTAGTAAAAGGTTTCATATCTAATTCTTTCCCACGTTCAGTCTTACCTTGATCTCTGAAATGCATTCATTCTCTCCTTAGGGCATGAATACTTGCAATTTACATGTCTGTGTTTTTGTAGGAGAGGCAAATGAGGGCAAAAATTCTCAACAACAAAGTTCCACAGTGAACAGAGATAATTTCATATTTCTAGGATAATTTCATATTTCTAGCCATACTGAACTCTGGGAAAATAAAATTCACTGCAGCTATGTGTAAGTGGTCACAGAAGTACATATTGCCTCAAAACCCAGGCATGCAGCATAATTTTACTATAATAAAATTAACTGTCCCTAATATTTGGAGCCAGTAACAATAACTTTTCTACTGCAATCATGGCCTTTTGGACTTTATAACATTCAAATAGAAAACTAACAAACCCCTCACATTTCTCTTTGCACTAATGACAAAAGAACAGGGTGGTGCCATTTTGGCAGCACTGCTGGATTGCACTGATCTCTGTCATTTTTGGCAAATAATGAATCAACTTGGCCCCTCTGAAAACCTCATGTGAGGTTAGAGATATGCTATTAGTGTAGAGCTAAAAAATACTGCTGTGGTGTTTACAGAAAGCCCTCACTCAGATTATTCTATTTGAAGTCAATTAGAAGACTCCTCTGATCTTACTGGCATGGGTTCTCACAGCAAATACTAGACAGTTGTTATCACTAGCACTGAAGAATGCAGCTATCCTGGGAGAATGCAAAGGCTTGTTTTAGGAGTTACTCACTATCTCAGCTGATGCTCATTGCATATATGCTGTTTTGCAAAGTCAGATCAAAATCATTGCCTCTAACCATTATGCAGACAGGCAAAGGTTGTCAAGGACCTGCCAGTTTTCACAGTACAGTTCACATATCTGCTGGGCATTGTGGTTCCACACAGTGTTATTCATTTCTAGTATACCTTCTGAAACATTAACAGTGCCAGCACACCACTGCTTTGAAGAAAGCACCAACTGAAGAACAGAAAGAGAATGTAGGGTTTTTTTTATTCATTTTTATTTTGCTTTTTCTGTTTGCTTTCATTGCTCCCACAACCTCATTTATGAACTTCTTTCTGTCCACTTTGGTGATATTGAAAAACACCTAGTTGTAAAACTTTCACTTATACTAGTCTTCCAAACCAAAACCAGGTTGCATAACATATCTGCATCTCTCTCTTGCTATATAAACACAGTAAAATATAATATGCAAAGTCAACACATCGGGCACATGCTTGAGAGACAGAAGAGGACAATATCTTCCATAGCAGAGTGCAGGGAAAATGTATGTGCAAGGGAAATCTGAAAGTATTCTGAGCTAGAGGTGTTATCCTTTGGTTTGCCTTTTCTGAGTATTTTGTTCAATGCATTTTCATGCTGCTCCTGTTTAAAGCATTTCCCACCAAATGTTAAAGCCCACCAATATCTCCAGCTACAAAGCTTCAACAAGAGATGCGCACCTGATGTCACTTCCTTTACTTCTGCAAGTATCATGTAACATGAGATCAGATTTGCATTCATTTTCTCATTTTCTTTAGCAATTTTATAAGTTACAGCATATTCCTTGTATATTGGCTATATTGCTTTGGTCTTCAAATCAGTAGCTCTGTTGAATATGGCCTTTTCTTTCTACAATTTTGTCTTCCGTTCCTGAACTCAAAAGAGTCTTCTCGGGCAGCATCATTCATGTTGTGGAATTCTGCTCTCAAGGCATTTTACAAAACATAAAGAGCAAAATCAAGGGGATCAGAGGCAGAGAAGAAAAGGATTTTCAGGTTTTGTAAGTAGATATGGGGTTCTTACACTGCCAAATTTCCCTCACATGTATTCTAATTTTATGAAGTGAAAAACAGTGGTTGATTTCAGACTTAATTCAGTGTTTCCCTTTATAAGTCTAAGATTTATATTCATGATGCTTTCTTTATCTGACTTTTTAAGAACACTCTGTTATGTTTCTTATACAAAACCCCCTCTTTCCTAAATTACTGTACTCAGATCAAATAGTATTCCATGATGTACAGTTCTTTCTACAAACCACCAGATATCTCTGAGGAATTACACTGAGACATCAGCAGGGCATTTGAACATTAAAACAGAAGCAATGAAGTTCGTAACAAGTCATGTTAGCTATAGAGCCAAAACTTTTTGACTAATTTTTATGAGCCAAAAAATCTGTCTAATTCAATTTGTGTCTCAAGTACACATGCACACACATGCAGGCATCTAGCATACAATTTGCTACTTCAGATAAAGCATTTGTAAAAGAGAATTTTATCTGCTGTTATGTCAGAGTCTCAACATCTAATGTGATTGCTGATAGATAAGCAGCTTGCTTTATTGGTTCATCCTTGAATATACTGATTGACTCTTGTTAATTTCAGAAAATGTTGTGCATCTGCTTTCCAAAATTATCCCTCTGCCTTGGCTTCCTCTATCACTGATGATTTCTGGGAATATAGACCAGCACTATAATTTGCATCATGCAGCAAGAATGGACTTTTGATTCAAAAATTCAAATGGAATATTTAACTGATCTAACCTGGCACACAAAGTCATGAAGTGTTCCACATTTTTTGACTGTGCCCATGGTGGTGGGATGGGAAGTAGATAACCTTTAAGACAATTGCTAGTTCTGACCATTCCATGATTCCATTCTTTGATTTTCCTATATATCAAACATTTTAAAATTTTGATTTAAATTTTAGAAGTCTTTCTGGAAACAAGGAATTTCTTTCTACTTGTAGACTGTATGATCTTCTTTCTGAAGTATCATGTTCAGATAGACGTCTGTTCATCTGGCTCTGGAGAGCTGAATGAGCAGTGAGATATTTATAATTGCTTATTTTGCTGGAAAATTAATTCAACAGAAAAGCAACCTTTTTGTCTTCCAGTGGACTATTTCCACTGCTGACTAAAAATTTAAAACACTGATGTTTTTAAGACTAATGAGGGGTTTGCTTTCACACATATTCATGCATCTGATTGCTGTTAAACTTACTATGTAATTAACTTTAAATAGTAATGAATAAAAACCAAATATTTAATTTATACTTATATTCACCAGCAAAAATGAAGTAGAGCTATGGGTAAAACATACCAAACATATCTTCAACAGTTTATAGCAACACAATAAAACTTATCCTCCTACCCAGAGAATATCACTTTCTTGATAAATAAAAATATGTTAAACTTCACAAGACAATCCTATGAATTTGTAAGACAATCTGTTCAATGTTCCTCATCAGAGTATGTATAACAGATATATCCTCTATCTCCCAAACCAGAATAGAAAATACTCCACTTAGCTATTTTTACTCTCACTTCTATCTTTTTGTTCCTTTTGAAAAATGAATATATCCTTTAATTTTTAGTCAATAGGAAAGTATTTCATCGCCTATCATTCCTTTTGCATGTTTCTTATATTTGAGAATGCAGTTGAGGATTTTTTTAAAAAAAGAAAAAGAATAAAAATGTGAGTAAAAGTATTGGATTTTTTTTAAAAAAAGTAAAATCATGATTGAGTGAAATGAATATCATCACACCACACCACTCTGTCTTCCAGAGTCTAAAATGTAAGTTATGGGGAACTTTATTCATAGAATTAACTTTGGAGCTTTGTTACGGAGATTTAAATGCCTCTGTTGCTTATTGCATCACTAATTGTTCTAGAATAAAGAAGTAGAAAGGAAAAAAAGGTGCTTGTTTTACAATCCTTAACTATTTATAATTCTTTGCTTGCTGGCAAGCTAGAAAGCAACTTTTGCAATGTCTAATTTCAAAGCTTTTATCAAGTCATAATGGTGCTCCCAGGTGTGCAGAGAGCTTATGGACCCATCTATGAAGCCAGAAAAGGTGCTTTAGACTCCTGTGCTGCTTTTGAAAGACTTGTTCTTTCACTAACTGGACTAGGACTTACATCAGACAAGATGTGCATGTCTATTTGGAGACAGTCTACAGTCCAGCACTCTCTAGACTGAACACACTATCAAAAAATATGTTGCTTTTCCACTGAAAATCACATTAAATAACTCAAATATCCTGCTCTGGTTTGATCTTTTTGGGTTTGTTTTTTGTTTGGTTTTTTTGTTGTTGTTGTTTTGTTTGTTTGTTTTCTTTCTCTTTACTCATTTCAGTAAACACAGAGGCTACTGTAAAAACAGTAAAAACTTCATCTCAGACGCCAAGGCAGCATTTCAACCAGGGAATACACAGGGTCCCTCACACCCCACTGAGATGTCTGACTGCTCCTTATTTCTGCTGATTTGTATCCAACAGAGCATATAACCAACTTAACCAGTTGATTCCTTTGCTGAGACTGCTTTCCTGAATTGCAAGGGGAAAAAAAAGGGAAGAAAGAAGTAAGAAAAATATTACACATAAAGAAAAAAATTAGATATGCATTGGAAAGAATATAAAAAGTCAAATTTTAAAATAGTTTATAGAATGGCATCCTTTCTAATTGCTTAACCATTTCTCATCTCTTTTAAAATGATGTGGATTCTGTTGAGGAATTTAAAAAATCCTAATTTAACTTCACCAGAAATAAATGAAAGCAAAAAGAAAATTAACTGCAGTTTGTTCTATATTTGATGTAAACCTTTCAAATTCCCATCATGTTCCTTAGGACAGCATTTATTATTTAATTACACATAAAGAATGGCATGAGGTATATAATAGTAATAGGGAAAATGTGTACAAAACAAGTGACTCAATGATCTTCAAACTGCTCTTCCAAAGCAGAGAATATTTATTATATATTATTATAGCTATTATGTAATGATTACTATTACATTTATTAGAATATAAAAGTACTATTAAACTGTTGCAAAACTGACACTAATTGCTAATTCTGTGTCTGTGATCTGTCAAGAGTTGAGCTGTTTCGGGATACGAATGCAGGCGCTTTTTTGCCAGTCCTACCTACAAACTCCATGTTAGGGGTATCCACGGGACAAATTTCCCAGACTAAGCTGTGGGGAAGATGGTAGGGCTGCTGCTGGAAAATGCTCTTCAGTTTAGCAGAACAGAGTATGGTCTGTAGGAAATCAATTCCCCTTCATTCCCTTGCCAAAGGGGGTTTTAAATTTCCATCCTAAATGAATCATATGAGACTGATGTTTGGCTTAACAAAGCCACTTCAGCGACATTTGAAAACTGAGGTATTGTGTACACCCAAGGATAGTAAAAACAACTTAATATTACCTTTTATGTGTCTTCATACTCAATAGTTCAAAAAGTACTTTTTCAAACAAGTTACTTTCATATTGCTGGACTAAGGACTTTGGATACGCCCAGGAAATTTTTCTAGCCAATATCAGGACCAAAATTAGCATCCCAGCTTCCATGCTGACCTGCTGCACTGAGATTGGACAGACAGCCCTTGGAGAACCATCCCCTCTGGGCCATGTCGTGTGCACAAGATGTTGGATAATTACTGATCAAAAGGTTTTAATGAGAGTAGTGAAGATTGAAAATTTTGTTTTGTGTTAGACTTCTGAGTTTCAACAATTGTTTTCAAACTCTGAAAACATTTCATTTTAGTAATGTTTAATGTTTTCTTTTTTAATTAAAATTTTAAAGTGTACTGTTTTTGTTGTGCAATGTTTTGCTTTTTAATAGAAACTTAGATATTCCTTAAAAGATAAAACCAAAATATTTTGTTTCAAGAAGGCTGAAATGAAAATAGATTTAGAGCAGTCATTGTCCATGCTTATTTTTCAATGGAGATGCACGAAAAAGATAATCCCTTATTAACCTTCAATTTATAGTGAAGTTTTGCTACTGCAAACACATGCAGGAATCCTATTGTAGACAAGGATCAAGATTTGCAAAGCCAGCTGAGGAATGCAGGTCTACAAATTTCATGGAAGGCCTACAAGTTTGATAGAAGTCATGCAGCAAAATAGCTCAAAACAATTCTGAGCATTTCAAGAAATGTGTGTATATTTAAAAGCCAGAATCTGCCTCATTGAGTTTAACTAAGGATTGGGAAGTGACCCTGGATACTGAATGAGATTGATAGGACAAATAGAGCAGTCGAAAATGACAGAAAAATAGGAAAGCTACTTCAGATCCTGTTTCAAAATAGATCTACAAAGATTTGATTTTTCAGATCTTAATCAATGATCTGAAGAACTTAAAGATTTCTAATCACTCTTGAAAGGCAGAAAAGGAAAACAAAAATTCTCATTCTCAACCTCCAACAAGTACACTAGTAATGACCTTTTAAGAACTAATGGCAAAGTCAAAAAACATGAGAAGCTCTTGAGAAAAAAAAAAATAATCAAAACATCAAAGAGAGTGTCACTTCTATTTCCTTCTGGAAAAAAATTAGTTGGATCTTCTCTGACCTCCTTTGTCTTTTTGGATATTTTTTTTTGCCAGAGTTATGCCAAATTATCTGAAGGTCTTTTACAACATCAGAGACCCTGAAGAGCTGTTAGCTAGAGATGCTGCAGATGTGGCTGGATATTCACTGCTACAAACACAGCTCTCATCAAATTGCATCACACCATCCTGGATTCCCAGTCCCCAGCAGTGCATGAAAAGCACAAAATATTAGAAAAAAAAGCTAACCACAGTATAATAGACAAATTTTTAGCATGTCTGCACTCATGCCTTTAATTTTGTCCTCGGTAAATTTCAGAAAGTCATTATGTACAATGTGGCCAAGTGGTTTTTACTGCATAAATTATGGCCAAAAGAGGTGAAATTTGATTCATTATTAGAAAAGCAGAGTCACAACATTGCTGGTTGTTCATAAATCCATTAAGCTCCTATACAGAACCCTGTTCTGGAAATGCATTTCCCAAGGGTGACAGTCTGCTTGTTTATACTCTCCCAAGTATCTCTGCCAGTTATATTACCGAGTCAATCCATTGAGAAACAGGAAAAGATTTGTAAAGGGTTCCTATCTACGCAAAAGTCTAATATGTCTTAAAGCACCTCATGAAACAACTGCTAAACAAATGATCTCTGAAATGTCAGTGTAGTGTTTGCATAGCAGGTCACTGCATTTTAGTAGAATTCTCACAGCTCTGACGTGCATTTAGTCAGAGAAAGAAGTTCCCATAAGAGATTATCACAGGAAAAAGACTCATTCATGTATGCAATTGTTTGTTATCAATATACAACATGTACTCTAATTTATTTTGACTTGTTGGATTTGATTCACTGCTTTTGCATGTTTGCTTTAAACTGGATAATCAAATCTGGCTGTGAATGAGCTGAACTTTTTGCCTCTATGAAAGTGTGCATTGACCATTCAGTGGCACTTCTCCAAAGGGAAGTACACACCTTTCTCACCGGTGTGACCCTTCCACCTTTCTTTTCCTTTCTCAGAGCAACAACTGAAAATTTCTTCAGAAGGCTCAGCAAGTAATGCACTCTTCTCTAGTCAGACTAGAGAAAAAGATATTTATTAGGACATTTGCCTCTTTGCCTAGACAAACATAGTGTATGCAATCATGCTCAGGGTGTGTCTCTCCCTACCTAGGCAGACGATAGTGATACAGTTTGGAGGGTAAAGGTCTGAAGGCAAATTAATTTATTTCAACTATGAAGGAAAATGGCTAGGGGAGGCTAAATGGATCAGAACTGCCAAAAGGCATGTTTGAGGGAAAGGCTCAGGTCCAAGAATAGAATTAAATACAGCAAAATCTTCATAAATGTCCTAATTGAAATGTCTGTCCCAGCTGTTAAAGTTGGTGGTCTAAAAGACAGACTTTTGTAGGAAACCACATTCCATTGCTGCCATTCCTCACAGGATCACTGTGACCTATTGGTATAGTAACAATTGTAGAAGTAGAGTCTTTATCTGTGGATTGGAAAATTATTCCCTGGAAGGATGCTCAACATATTAGTTGCAACAGAGAGACAAACTTCTCCTTTTGGCATCCTTATGCAGGGAAAGTGGTGCAGAGGACACTGCCTGGTCTCTAAAAATACTGTGACTGCTGCAAAATATGGCCTCCTGAATATGCTATTTATTTTCTAAAGCTTTTTCAGGAGGCATTGAGGAAGAATCCTACCTGCATTCTTTCTGGAGCTCTGGCTGAAGGGTAGCAAGCCTGAGCATAGTCTCTATTATGGCAAGCTTAGTCATTAGGATGGAGTCAGCAGCAAAACCCTCTAAGCAAGTTCTGTAATCACATTGCAGGATCTGTATGGAAGTGGCTAAACCTGCTGCATGGTGGGGAGAGACTTCCTACCTGCCTCTGTGGGTCACCTTTGTTTTGCCTTTGCCTCGCCAGGGTGTGAAGTGCACAGACAACACAAATCACCAGCTGCAGGCCAGATGTCACTCAGGCAGCCTTTGATGTGAAAGCGTCACAGGACACAGCACATGCCTGGGAGGAATTAAACCTGCAGGGGCAGCACGGTGAGTTAACTGGAACCATGCAGAGAGACCATCATGGTGGCTGTGATACCAATTCACACTCATTTTAAAGACACCTCGTGCCACTTTCCCTTCTCTGTTCAGACAGGAATACTGGTAAAGGCTTCTGTATTCCTCACAGAACTATTAGAAATTGATCATTTCTGATATCACAGTGCACAGAAGAATTAACATTGTAAAAGAACTGGGCATAATTTTAAATGCATTTTTTTGTGTTATTAATCTACATACATCCACAAGGCACCATTACTGAGCATGTACATCCACTTGCCAACAAAACAGTTCTAGCAAACATGTACCACTGTACCCTGGATGATACAGTGCTCAGAAACCCCATGGAGATAGCAGCTGCATAAATTCTATCAGAAGATGCTGTTGTGTTCCAAGGCATTATCAACTTCCTCTGCCAAAGCTGGAAAAACATATGAAATGTAGAATTCCATTATTTGGTGTCACTACATTTTCACTGAATATAAGACTATTTCAATTCCGATTCCTGCAATAAACGAATGTGCAACAAATAAATGCTTTGTTTTATTATCCTTTATGATTCTTGATCATTTATTGCAACTAACCTTAAGAAATTTTTTTTTGCTGCTGCCTATTTTTTTTTTCAATTGTTTGGTTAATCCAGAAAGGTGTTGGATATTTTCCAGTCAGACATTGGTTGTTATGAAAGTAGGTGGGTGGACTGGGAGTAATAATTAGCTTATACTTATAAAGCACTTTTCATCAATAGTTATTCTGATTTTTTTCAGAATTTTGCCAAATTTTCTGTTGTCTCCATTTTACATACAAACCGAAATATTTTTGAGGACTAAATGTAGGACAATACGTAAATTATATGTATCCTAAATATGCTGCAGTAGTGTAAGCAGATGAAAAAAAAACACCCAAAACAATCAAGCCACACTACAGATATGACTCACAATTTCATTGACTCGCATTTAAAATCTGAGACTTTCAAAAGTGATTTCCTTTGCCATGAAAGAGCATGACTGTTGTTGTTTTCCCCCTTGATACATTTTTGGGTGCACATCCCCGTGTGTACGATTGCCACGGCACAACCTGGAACACGCTCGTGCCTCTCAGTCCCGGCCCAAGGACGCTGTCCCGTGTGCGGCTCTGCCCACGCCACCCCTTACACAACAGCAACACCCATTCTCAGTTTCGTGCTTTTCATTAGACAACACGCTCCTGTCAGGTGGCAGTGTGTTTTGGCTCCTGCACACACAGCTGTTTTTACTACTCAGGGTATTTGAATGCTTACTCCACCCATTTGTTTAATGAGACCTGTAATCAGCTTCAATTCCAATAGGTCATTAACACCTCACCCACAGCAATATGAAGCCGAAATTGGACAGGTTTGTTATGCCTGTTACAGCATGCAGTGGTGATACTTTCTGCAGGTTTTAAAATGTCTTTATTATAATTCATGTTAGTAATAACTATGAGCCATTCGCCTTCCTACAGCAGCAACAAAAAGTAATAACTCTTGTCTTTTTCCTGTGTGATGATACTTTGAAGTCTATATCTTTTTCCTAACTTCTGAATTTCATTTCATAAGTATATCAAGCAAATAAAAGCACTATCATGAATGACTATCAATATTTTGGTCCTTAAAAGAGAAGAATAAAAAAGATTAATAAATATATAGGAACTACATCTGGCTTAGTGTGGATTACTAAGGCCCACTTAGTAACTGGTGGAATGAAAGGTGTCATATCTATTCTTGTAATCATCTGACAGTACCCTAATTTCCATGACAAAATACTGGGCTGGATGTAACCTGTGTGGCCTTTCTCTTGTTCTTAAAGGACAGGAAATAGTTGTTACTTAACATCTGAATTCCACCTGCTAAATGCACCTTACTATAGGATGTAGCACCAGGGAGTTGGCATTTCCAGAGTGGAGAGTGGGTATGTGAATGACACACCTTCATTCATGTCTCTTGTTTTCTTTTTCCTTTCTGGGAATAAAGATGAGGCTATTAGTGTGGTATCTGCTTATGCCTGAGACAAAATGGGAGGAACGTGATGGAAGCAAAAGGGCAGGATGTGGAGAAAGAGGAGATGCATGTCCCAAAAAAGTGATCTGTGCAGTAAACTGGGAAATCGCTGTTTCTTGACATTGAAAAGTTTTAGTATATTTTCATTAACTTCAGCATATCTAATCATTTTGCTATGAACTACTGCTGTCACATGCTATACAGACAGAGTCTGTAAATAAGGGTGAGAATTAGCAAGTGCTTTGAATTTAACAATGGGCAGAGAAACAGCACTGCACACTCCAAGCCCAGCCCCATGCCCAGGACATCTCCCTTGCCTGTATGCTGCACCTCTGTATTTTACTGGCAGATTATACAATACCTGTGCATAGCTATACTCAGAAAGTGACTAAGATCTATAATTGAGGGATAAGAATGGGTTCTCTTTCAGTGGTTTCTCATCCTGACTTCATATCTGTTCACTTGCCTGATCTGGAATTAGAACTAGCTGAGAGAGCTGGAACCCACCAGGAAAAAGTGAGCTGATTTCCAGCAACTAAACATGTGGCTCTTTTCCTCTAAGGAAAAAAAAAATATAGAGATATATATAGATTGACATAAATGGTTCTAAAAGTTGGCCAACATAAAGCATTAATGTGCAAAAGTTTGTTGGGTTTTTTGTTGGTATGTGGGGTGCAGAACAGGAACATAGATATTCCATTTGGAGTTTGGCAATTGTCAGCATGACAAAATCTAGCATTAATTTTGGTCCTTTTTTCAGATACCTTAGTGAAAAGGGCCAAGGACTGAAAGAGAAGGTGGAGCTCCACCACTCACTCCCAAATATTTCCTCTGTGTCACAGCTCAGCTGGTCTGCAGGGAACATACAGAATTCTCTGACTTCTCTGGCTAAGCCTGTAACTCACCCAAGTGCTCAGTCTCCATTGCTCTCACACTAATTCTTTTCCCAAACTCTAAATTTATTTCATAAAAAGGACAAAGAATTATTCCTGGAAGTATAAAGAAAAAAGTAGGTCAAGACACAGACTTGCTTTGACTATCTCCCTTTAGCACTTTTGTGTAGTTGTAATTGAACTGTCCTTTTTAAAATGTGCCCTGTATTTTTATTTTTAAATTTTTTGGTGACAAATCAGCTTGGAAATTAAATGCTTTATGTCATTCAGTTTTTCTGCAGATTTGCAACTGTAATTAATTATTTTATTGCACTTCAGGTTCTTTAGAGCCCATAACAAATGGTATATCCTTGGAAATATAAGGAGAAGGTAAATGGGGTAGAGTTCACTTAATTTCTGCTACATACATTGTAAGGACGTATATAAACTTTAAGCTAATGATATAGGTAATTTTCACCAATGAAACATGAAATTACCTGCTCAGTGGTGCTGGGCAGACTTTTCTATGTTCCTCACATACAAAAGCAAGCAAATAAGTTGAGAAAAACTATGGATTTGGAGGAATTGTGAGGATATGGGTCTTGGAACTCCTTCACAATATTTTCATGTGCAGATTCTAACAAAATGGCTTATGGTTTTGACTGAGCTTTATTGGCACTGTTACAGTAGAACTATAATCAGTATAATAAAAAAAGTCAGCAGCGGAGAATCCACATCACCTGCAGCATTCTTAGCTTCCTTCTTGTAGACCTAAGGCTGTTTAATGGAATGTTTTTAATTAGAAAAAAAAAACCCAAACTATTTACCAATTTAATTTGTTAACCCCAAAATTAAATAAAAAGAGAACATTGTGTTTTTATAGTAATCATGTGAAGTCGGATACAGTTTGTTGTTTCATGACTCTAGCTCTTCCTTCAAGTTCCCAGACGGCACTTCAGAGAGAAAATCCAGGCCTTGAATTTAGTACTTCAGCTGACACAAAAATAAATGTAGGTTATGTGACTCAAAAAGAAGATGTACTTTTTAAATGAAGCAGATACTTTTTCACTGTTTGAAATGTCCCATTGGCAAGACTAAACTAGTTTAACCATATAGAGTGGCAATGGTCCAAAAATACTAATCAGCAAAGGCAGAAAATTTGCTTAATTTGGGTGCAGAGGTGCAGATGGCTTGGATTTACATGATGTTGCCAAGCTATTTTTATCATTGTAGTCTAGGTCTTGCCCAAAAGTTTGGAACAAAATCTAAGCACATATAAACTTTAATGATCTTTTAGATTTGAGCTAAACCCAAGCTTTGTTGACATTTCCACGTCTGAGTTCTGAAGCTATCAATTTTATGGTATTTTAAAACCATTGCATAAGTTTGTGTCTGCAAATAGCACTAGGGAAAGTAAGCAAAAGTCCAGTCAGCTCTAAGGATAACCTTAACAGATTTTTTTCCTTTTATATTTCCAGTAGGAAAAAAAAAAAAGAAAAAAAAAAAAAAAAAAAAGAAGAAAAAAAGAAGTGTAACCATATACCATTATTAATAAACAACAAGGTGTGGTCCTAATTTCAGTGGAAGAATGATGGCTTATTTGTAGTGAAGATCTCTTAGTTTAAAGCTTCACTTAGAAATTACATTGGTGGTTAGTCAGAAGATGCCTTGGTTTATAGCAATGGTATAACAATGGTTCAGGGTAATCTGTCTATTCACTGCTGATTGATTCTGTTCTGTTTTGGTGACTCTTCCATTGTATCTGTATGAAAAGGCTCAACATTTGAGTATCAGGTTTGCCTGTTTCCTGTGATATTACTTTGAGTTCATTTTGATCTGAAAAAGTATAGGATTGGCCCCAGGGATAATTAGAAACTTAAATTTTCATGGTCCTCTATGACATGAAACCCTGTGAAAAAAGTGTTCAGTGGGTCAGGACCAGTCATTTGTTTTGAGACAGGGAGGTATCTAAGCAATAGGACATTGACTTTGACAGCTCAGCAGGGCTGGGCAGTAGCTATGCCCTGAGAGAACACCATGCATTTTTTAGCAGGTAAGGCTGTTTTGTGAGAAGGGGAAGAAATGCATTACAAAAAATAGTAAATATTTTTAAATGTCCTGCTAAAGTCCTGGTGACCAAAAAGTTGACGGCAGTTGGACTAGTTGGTCAATGTAGATCCCTTCCAACTGAAATATTCTATTCTGTTCTATTAAGTAACTAAAACCTGACTGTGATCCACAATGTACACCCATCTTGCTCTGTTAACACATGAGCATATGCATCTTCCATATATGTGCAATTCTGTGAATGGGTGAAGGGCAACTGTTAAGGGGTTTCTGGACATATAATAGGAAATGGCTTAAAAAAGCATGAAATTGAAAGCTGTAAAATTTTACTTCAGATGCACAAGTTAGAAGGTCTCATGAGATGGCTATGAAGATGTAGTATGCATAAATAACAGGTTAAGGTCCAGAACTTGTTCAGATGGGTTTTTATCTCCTTAACAGCATCTTATTACATGAATAGATGCTGGAGTCACTAGGGCTATTCTAATCTTTAGTGCTTTTATACCATATGATAATGAAACTACCAGCATGCTTCACAGCACCACTTTCCTCTTGTGTTCATTGTCTATATATATATTGTTGTCCAGTACAGATATCAAAGTTTTGCCCTTTTGCCATACCCTTTTTTAAAATGATGAGACACTTCCAGAGGAAAAAGACAACTCACTTTGAATTAAGATAATAGAATATGACTCCCATTATAGGAATAACCTCTTTCATCCTTCTTGTGATCTTGTGATCACAGGGTACAGTGATGATGACAGGGGAGGGAATGCACAGAGATTGCACTCATGTGGGAGAAATGCAGCACTCTGTGTTGAAACACCTTCTCTAAATAGTGCTCCAGTATCTCTACAGAGAGCACAGCTCATTCAGAATGCAAATCTAACAGACGTATCTGTCGGTACAGACACTTACTTGTCTGAGAAGGGGGAAAAGTGTTTACTTTTTTTCTCTACTCTGAGGATTAATTTATAACAACAATATTCATTTTGTCTAAGCAGTCTGTGGCACCAGAGTATGCATATCAGTAATTGTAACACAGTCATTCACTATTGGCACTTCAGGCCAATAAAGTTTATTTCACTTGGAGTGCTGACATGGCTGTCTGCAAACAAGGCTCTGAGAACTAAGACAGCTGGAATGTCATTAAAGAATATTGACTCTCTCTTTTTTATCTGTTTCCCTTTGGTGGAACTTTAGTGCATTTAAGAATGCTAGTTGCCTCCGAAAATATGAAAGCAAAACAGGTAAAATCTATTTTTATATGTTCCTTTATGAGCATTGCAAGTAACATAAATTAGTGAAGAAGATTAAACCATGAAACAGATTTGGGGAAGAATAAAAAGGCACCCAGGTGTGCCCAGATGGTTACACCAGAGTTTTCATGAGGGCTTTTTGTGAATTTAAAACTGGCTGTGTAGGGAGGGGCTGATTATTAATAATTTAGCACCTTTGGCAGGATCAATATGACTAATTTGTTATGTCTGCAGAGCTAATTCCTATTCCTTTGTGAACTGAAGCCTTGAAAAATTGAAGTAACAATTTAAAAGGAAAAGCACTTATAGGGATTAAAGGGAACTGATTGATTCTGGTTTAATCTTTAAAAGAATTAATAACCTAAAATTAGGACATTCTTTTACAGTTGTAGTATGTGCAACTTGAAGAACTTGCTACTTCATTGTCTTACTGCTAGAAGGGCTTTCTGCAAATCAAGCTTCACAAATGCTGCACATTTCAGTTATTTAAAAAGCATCCTTGCAGCAGCAACACCCCTCTGGTTTGGTTCTGGGACAGCTCATAGGAGGAGTTCCAAGCACTCCCAAAGCTTAACACAGACTACAGGAATGTAGGAAACTGAGTTCTAGGAAAAAGGGAGGGAGTTTGAAAGAAACTGGTCTTTGTCTCCCTTTCTTGCCTGAACTATCCAAGTAATTAAGCAAACATTCACGCCATAGTAATTGTGCGTGTCCTTCACAGAGGTTTCTGTGCTGGCACAGACGCCATAGGGAGAGCCCTGAAGAATAAATGTCACAGATAAAGTTTCATAAGGGCAGGAAGCTGCCACACCCTCTCACTTAGGGAGAGGTGAAGGACCAAATCCATGGCTTGGAACTACCAGACCCTGCTACCAGTGGGTATTCCTATCCATCTGCTCGCTCCATCTTCTCAATCTGCTCCATCTACTGCCTAAAGCACTCACCTATGCTCAGCTCAGAGTCACGGGGAGAACGTTCCCCAGCTGACAACCTGTGCATCAGCAGTCCTTTCTCTGGTGACAGCCATCACAGTCACAGGGCAGGCCTGGTGTCATGCTCCTTCTCATTGATCCCCATTTTTATGACCTTTGAATTAGCATTTCATGCCTCCAGGTCATTCCCTGTGGGACAGAATGCCTGTCTCCCTGCTATTGCTGTGGACGCATCGTCTGCTCCATAATAATGGGAAAGCACCTTTCTACAGCATGGATTAAAAGGAAAGACAGAAATAGAATGTTTTATGAATAATGAGAACAAAACACAGAAAAAAAAACATAGAACAATTGGATCACACTCAAAAGGAAATTTCCAAGAGAAATTAATGGTGAAATTAACCTCTTGTAATGTTTACAGCTATTAAATACAGAACAGAATATTATATTTGGCTCTAGGAAATAGAAAAGAGCTATTACCCAAATGACAGTTTATAGAGTGTCCTAGAGTGGGTTCTGTTTCACACAAAGGAGAAACAAAGCTGAAGAATTCTTGAAAAACCTTTAAAGAATTCCACTAAGTAGTTATACTATACAATGTAGGGGAATTAACACTTAAAACAGCTAGAAGAAATGCCAGTATGGACTTGCACTACTTGGAGCAAAAAACTGCATTATGCTGCCAAAATTAAAACACAAGTGTAAGATTTAAGTCATCAGGCACTGGTAAAGGACTGTGAAGCACAAAATATTTCAATGTTTCAATGCTAACACCTAAACGCTGGAAGGAAGGTTACACTAGGAGCAGTCACTATTAAAATGTTCAAGTTTCTTTTTTTTTTTTTTTCCCCAGAAGGCTGGTTTCTAGGTGGGAGAGAAGGGGTTTGCTATTTTTTGTTTTAATAATTGGTCAATTTGTAGAGAAGACTGGACATTTGGACCCATTTCTAAGGTTTTATCCACTTTATTTGCTTGCAAGTACATCACTAGCACAAACATGTACATATATACACGTTTTTAAAAGCAGTAAAACCTGTTACAGCTCAGAATAAGGCTCTGTAGATAGGCACAGTTATGTTATTTTTCATGCAAAAGTAGTAAGTATGTAAGTTATTAGAAATACAGGAATAGCCTCTGCAAAATCAAGCCATTTTCATAGTACATGAAGTAATTTCACTTCTAATTGCTGTGACAGTGGGTTTAATAGATTTTCTAAATAAAAGAAAATAAATTAAAATAATTATTTATAATAGTGCAAAATTATCTGGTTTTACACAAGGATAACCATAATCCTTGGATCATTAATAAGAACAATACATACATATGCACTTAATTTACTTCTTTGAATACATATGCTAGATGTAGAAGCATTCTGTTTTTCACATACACCTTGAAATTGTATAAAATTGTATAAACAATAACACTGCAAGACAATGGAGAACAACGATTTTGAATTTAGGATAAGGGTAAATGAGAAGCCTTCCTTTGACAGAAGTAATGGAACAGATGTTGATGGAGAATCCTGTCCAACGTATCTTCTAATGAATAAACAGCAATTATCAGAAATACTAACAGCAATTTTCAGAAATAATAATAGATTTTTTTTTCTTCAACATTACTTTAGAGATTTTCTTATATAGTCCCTGAATATTCTTTGTCATTTGTGGTTCATATTAAACAATTATACATTGTTTGTTCAAAATCGTAAATGGTTAAAAAAAGAGATTGACAGCCTTCTAGAAAGGGTTAAAATTCAGAGCTAATTTTTTTCAAATTGCTTACCTTCCAGGATCACCCTTAGATTTCAGACGGTTAATTCTGAAGCTGCAGCACCCTTTCACAATCTTTCTACCTTTTATTCTGTACTCCATTGCAAAAGTAAAATGTAATAACTTCAAGCTTCAAAACATTTGCCTAGAATTTTTCTTATGTCTGAAGTACCAAGTAGCAAATTAGGACTATGACTGTCAGGCCAACTAAAAAGACAAATTCCATGCTGAGTTCTTCTCAACAGTACTCCATTAGCAATTTTTTCCTAATTAAAGGGCCTCAGCTGACCTAGTACTCCAAGGACCCCACCATGGAGATTTTAAAACTTTTAGAAAAAATGATTACAACAAATAACTTTAGCAGCAGAAACACATTGATTACTAAGAGAAGCTAACAACATCCCAAAGCCCTTGTGTTCCAAACAGAGAAAACTAAAAGGCTGAAAAAAACCTACTGGTAAAATTATTTCTGGCTACATCTAAAATAAAGCACAACCGTCAGCATGGTGAAAAGGTCATAAAAAATCTTCGAGACTTTCCAATGGCTTCTGTTTGTCAATAGTAAAAAAAAGCCCAACTGCATGATGTCCCAAATTCCTGGTGAATTCCAGCTTTTGTTTGTTTTTATATTAAATGTATCAGAACAACCTCTAGATTGTAGTGTTTCTAGAAACTTTGTTATGACAGATCTAGTCTACACATATAATTAGGAAAATCAAGATGAGTCCATAGATTTTTTTATGCATTGTATTGAAAATGGGCAAAACCAAGTTGCAAAAGCTGCTGAAAAAGTTGTATGTGCATGCACTCTAAAAGGGACTAAATAATCAGTCACCTGTTGTAAAGAATTTTTTTTTCCTTGAAAATACATTACTATTTTAGGTTTGCTCAGGAGTTTTCATAGTTTTCCTTGAAAGGAAAATTACTGAATAAAGAGAAACTACAAAGGTTTGAAGATGAGCCATGAAGTGCACATTTTAAAAGTACAAGTTCAGTATGACTTCATTGTATTGTAGTTCTCTTCTGGTAGTTTATTCGTATCCTTCAGATAAGTAGCAACTCCCAACTCTGTCTATAACTTGAAGACAGAGTGCTTCTGTCATGCCTACACCCCATAATATAACAGAAGTGGTGCAGGAAGCTGTGAGAGGCTGGAAAGAGGCAACAGAGACAACTCTGTAACCCCTGGAAATAAAGGAACCAGGCCCATGCAGAGCTGCTGTAATCTCTTATGTGAACTATTTCTGGAGGTCCCATTCCTCTTGGTTGTGGACACACCTCTTGTGACTGAGACACATCAAGAATTTCCTGTGCAGCTCATAGGACCAGTCAGGTTGCACATCCTCTCAAAAGAATCTCTGTGTAACCCCAATTTTTTTTTAAGCTATGTTTCATTTTACCGCTTAGGAAAGGCCTACAGTAGATTGTTAGCCAATTTTGCTTTGTACTCTGCTGTGTGAGTAACTATGTTGAGGCACAATGTATTTATCCTGGTAGAAAAAAGAAATTACTAATTACCAGAAAGACTTAATTGCAGTTCTTTTAAATCAATATAAAATATTTAAATTATTTCTATTTTCTCTACCTCACAGAATCCTTTCTCTTCAGTCTATTTTATTAGCTTTTTCAATTAGTGTAAGAGATCAGATCAATAGATCAGTTTCCATATATAGAATCAGCAAAGCAGGGTCTTCTAAATTACACTGCTGAAATACAGCCCTTTTCAGCTCATTAGACCAATTACAGAAAATTTTATTTGATTCATGGGCTTTATAATTTTTTTCTCAGATGACAGAATTTTCTTCTATCAAATTTAACTTAATAGTGGGTTATTTAGAGATAAGTAAAGAAACAATCTTCAGCTTTCCACCAGAGACTGATAAGATAATTTGTCTCACATAGCTCTGAGAGTGCTGAGAATATCTTCACACTTTCTAAGACTCTGGATTGTGCCATAAAAGCAAAGGCCCATGCTGAGTGAAACCCCAGCAGTGAGCCCTAAGGGAGCACAGAAAACATACTGTAAAAGGGGAAAGGAATTAGTTCCTCTAATCTTCGACCCGTCGTGGCTTCAGATCCACTGTCTCCTGATAAGGAAGAAAGCTGATTACTGTATCCAGGAACACTGGCCAGTCTTTGACCATTCATTCCTCGTCCGGTAAATCTGGGTAAGAAATGAGAAAATGCTAGTCCTACACATGGTAGTTAATTTTGCTTTTTGCCCATTGTAGTTTTATTCCCTTAGTAACTTGCAAATCATTTCATGTCCTACAGCAATCCCACACAGTATGGTATGTAATGCATCCACAAGGAAGGAGCATTTTTCACCATAAAATGATTGTTCTCAATAGAAATCTCCATTTGTAAAAATACCCTGCTCAGGAAGGACACATAATTTGTGAAAGAAGGAAGCCTTTTTCAGTAATAGAACCTCGGAAAATGTCTCTAATTCTCTTGAAGGCAGATCATTTAATCTAACTAACTGTTGCTGCAGAGCTGTAGAAAAGCAAGTATTTCTGGGTAACTTGACCAGAGGGAAAACAATTAGGCTACATTACTGAACTGTAGTAATATGTTTTCTTGGCAGCAGACCTTCCTATGTGGTTACTGCCACATATAATGTACCCTCTTGAAGGACTAGAGGCTGGAAAAACAAACAATTCAGAAGTGCACTGCAATAAGTCCCACACACTGAATACATGTTTGAAAACTGTATTTCAGTTGTGGATTCATAAGCTTGCTTTACCTCATTTCACATGTACTCAGACCTGCTGGTTCAGACACTCTATTTTATATTAAGAGAGAATTGGGTTGAATTTTCAAAGCTCAGCTAAATCATTACTGAATTCCCCTTATTCATTGGCAAAATGATGGAAAGAGAAGCAGTGAGAAAGCGTGACAAAAAGACTAGTGAAAAAAACAGGTATTATGGTTGTACAAGACACACACACTTGTATCTTATAAGTACTTCTTCTATGCCTAAATGTGCATGAAATGCTGTTAGAACTTTATTAAGCCTGAAGCATCTATTGCTCAGACTTTAGAATAAACACCTTTAAGATTACCTACTCAACTCTAATTCAACCTTTTTGTATATTTACATTAAGACATTAATCGTAATTACATGACTACGTGCTCTTATTTTTAAGGGCATTTTATTGCTTAATGCAAATGAAAGAAGATGGTTACTCATTTGGGAAAAGGTCTAGTACTGTGGTTTGGGTTAACCAAGTGTAGTTATGAGTGCAAAAGACCAATGGCTCAGGTTTTATCTACTTTGAAGAATCCTTATCCTACATGTAAGCAGAATACAAATTTTAAAGTGAATACTTATGCTGTTCAATACTAGAGATTAGTACTTGATCATGTCACAAACATTCCTAAATTTGCTTCTACAACACCCCTATTAACCAAGGCCATTTTACCTCCAATTTGCAAACGCAAGACAGGATGGAGGAAAAGGGATCAAAGGTCAGAACATCCATGGTAGTTTAAGGTCCCAGCTTGCAACGCTTATTCCATTTTCCCAAGAAGCTGATCTTCATGTTTTTCAAGTTCAGGTTCCAGTAAGTTTAGTTGTAGTTCTGACTGTAGAGAATTTCTCATAGGTCCTTATGTCTCATGCTGAGCATCTAGAACACAATGACATGCAGAAAAGATGACCCCAGAAAAGATTTTGTTTGCATGATGTGCTTAACGTCACACAGATGGGAAGAATGAGAGAAGAAATGAAATTCCTCAGAACCATATTCAAAGATCTGAATCAGGATATCCTCACTTTTCTGTTTGATGCTCCATTTTAGTTACAAGCAAATGCTTAGTAATAAGACCTGATTCACTCTTTGAATATGCCTCATGCACTAAGTGCATGAGGATTCTTGGGGAAATGATCACGTCACTAAAGACTGCTTCATAGTGCTTATGTATAAGCAGGCTGAGTTAATATTACCCTAACAATTGTATCTTGGAATTCCAAAACTTCTGAATATCTTAAGTTTTGGGTTTGTTTTCTTTCTTTTATGTAGATACGTACCATGTATCCATGTCCATGTTTTGTGTGTGCATGTGTGACTTTGTGACTTCCTTGCAGCTGCAACCTGAAAAGAGAGATGGTCCCTCTCTGGGCATCACAGTGCCTCCCCATGTGTCCTGAGCACGGATTGTGGTCAGGAGCTAAAGGAGTAACTAAAACATAGCAGTTGCAGGTTTCTAGGCTCTGTGCACAAGAAATAAGTGTAAATTTCACCCACAAAAGTGCTTCTACTAGCAGATAGAAGAAGAAATTTGCTAATAGGAGAAATTTGGAATTGAAATCAAGGGTCTATCCTGCACTCTAGCAGGAGCTTCTGTTCACTCCAGCCATGAGTCAGATTTTTGGCCCCCTCCAAGCATCCTATCGCCATTTCACCATCCTGGTTTCTTGTTCCTCCCTGTTTTCCTCTTTACCCTTAGACCCAACATGGCTCATTTGCCGTTTCCTTGAGTCTTTTGAAACTGCTAAAATAAAAACAAAACCAAAATCTCTTCTGTTTTACTGTCCCTACAACCTCCTTTTCACATACTGTTTTTATAGTCCGTTCCCACAATACTTGATCCCTTACATTCTACCTAAGTTTTCTAAGCAATCCTACTTCCATATCATGTGGTGCTTTTATCCTTCGCCTCATAAAGCTGTCTACTCATTCTTTCCTTCTCATTCTTTTTCAGCAAACCAGATACCATTTTCTCCTCTGCTTCCTTGATTCATGCTATTTTTCTTGTCAGACCAACCTATATGTTGTCTCTTCATCAGCTTTTGGATGCAATCGCCCACTCACCAGACTCCAGTCTCATTCTTCACTGCAAACCTCATGTAGCTTTGTTTCCCTCAGACATCCAGTCTCATGCTTGATTAGTCCAATTTTCTGTTTTCTGACTTTCGATCCCAATTCTCCTCCTTCCCAATCCTATTGTTGCTTGTACTTATTCATTAATGCAATCTTATTCCTCCCTCACTCTCATGCCTGGCATTTTCCTTTATACTCCTTGGGGAAGAGCCTGAGAGAGGGCCAGGGGCAGATAAATCAGACTACACAGGATGGGCAGGTTCTCTGTCTATGGTTGTGGTGGTAGGCTCAGTATTCCTGCTAAGACATTCACATAGGTATGATCATACACAGGTATTCTGGATAAAAAGTCAAAGCAAGTCCTACCAAACACAGACGCAGGAGGCAGGAGTACTGTCCACACATAAATGTACTTATGTGGTGAAGAGTCTTGCACAAGGTGAACAGTCTTGTAAAAAAAAAGGTTAAAAAAAACCATTAAAAAAGGGAGAAAAATACTATAAATTTATGGATAATTGGCTCTTCCTGTATGACAGATTAAGCATGTAGAAATCCAGATGAGGATGCAAGTAAAATGTAGCTTGTAAGCATCTTGACCTCTATTAAAAAAAAGGGGGTAAAAAAGCTTGCAGATCTCAGAAATGGTTAGTGGTGTTGTGCCAATACATGGTGAGAGCATTCAGGAGTCAGCGCCTGTCTGTCAGAGTGCAAGTGTGTAAGAGCTCTGCCCTGCACTCTGGGCTCAGCCCATGGTCATTCTCTGAATAGAAATGGCACTGGAACTCCTGAACAGATCTGCCAGCACCAAGGTTCCTGAGATTATAACAGTGAATGAAGACCAAACTGTCAAATGCTAAACAAACAGGTCCAAGGTCAGATAAAAGCAACTATTTATGGCTTTTCTGAGTTTTCCCATTTGACCTGTAAAGTCCAGACGGATTTAAAACCTAGACAAATCTGTGCAGCCTTTCCTGTGGGTGGCAAAAGGAACATCCCTGATAGAAAGACCTTTTCCTGTTCCTTCAAATAACTTTTACTTTGTTTCAAAGGAAACATTTCTCTTATTTAATATGAACAAAGAAATATATTTTCTCAAGCTTCATTTTCAGAAATATCCAAATCATTCTGACTTAAAATATATACAAAAATAATGTAATTTGGCCTAAGAAAGACAATCAGCTTTTGAAATGTCAGCTCAATTATTTAAAACACAACAAAATTATAGGTTGCGGACTGCAACAACTTATAATGGGAATCTTAATAAAAGACAGTGTTACCACTTCCACCTCTAACACTGAAACTAATTTAGGGTGTTATTTTCCTAGAGGGTGTTTTACCTATTTTGCAATTGTTTCTACCTTTGGTTGGTTTTCTAGCTTTTATCACCACTGATGAAAAAAACAATAACAAACAGAAACAACTCACTGTTTACATTCAGATTTCAGTCACAAACTGGTCCATAGTTACTGAAAGTTGGGCTGTAAAAATATTAAATAGAAACAGTTGCCCATCTGCATGGCTATAGAAGGGATTACCCTTTACAGAACAGATTGATCTTGGGACTCTCTTTTAGCAAATCAAGCCACACAGAAATTCAACAGCAGCAAGAATCGATAACATCAGCAAATTCATATTTTTTCCATATACGAAATTTTGGGGGAGAGAGGAGGTAGAAAATGTTTCAATTTCTTTTTTTCTCTTCTAAAATATTTTAAAATAATTCTAAATGCTTCTGAAATATCTTTCAATAATCTGCTTTTGAAGGTCTTTTCTACAAAGGGATGGCACAACTCTCACCCTTTCATAACTCACCAAAACTTTCCCCCACAGTTCCTCACCCCAGCAGAGCTTGTGTTTCAGCAAAACCAGCTGTAAATCTCCTGTAAAACTTTTCAAAAGACTGTCTTGCCAGCACGCTGTTTCCATTATCATGCTCCTGTTCAAACCTTGACATGGCCTGGGTTATGGGACCTGGTCAAACCCTAACAGCTGGATGTAAAACAGCAGAGAGTGGAAAATCAAACAGTAGGAAAGATCTGAAGAACTCTGGGAAGATACAGGTGGCAGAGCTCTCACAAGCTGATAACCTTGGAAGATTCTTTGCTCTCTGTCTGTCTAAAACCTCTTTTATCAGTTTTGCTCAGGGATTAAATACATTGTTTTGGAAAAATTAAGTCAAAATGAGATGGAAAATAAACCAATGACATTTGGAAGATTAGAACACATTTAAATGCTAGACTTTTTGTCTGCCTAATTTAAATACCTGCTTTCCCTCTCAAAATATATGTGTATATATACACATAAACATATATCCATATATGTATATGCATCTATTATTTTGTTTATGTAAACCCTCATTTGCACACTGATAGCATAGTCAATTATTTCCAGTGAAAAATGTTTGAATTTTTTTCCTCTCAATTGTATCTATTTGCATGTGATATCAAACCTCACAATATTTAATTTAGTACTCTTCAAAATACTCTTTAAAGGGTGGGAATACTCCTGTGGCTGGAGAACTAAAGAACAGAGACCTACTGTCTAAGTGATTACGAGAACATCTCCAATACAATAGGAACTGAAATAGGATAAACAAGCACTTCAAACAGTTCCTGGCTTTTGATATTACAATACAGGCACAATGAAATGTCTCTTTTAACTTAAATATGAGTAGATGTAGCTTAAAAATTAATATTCCAGAAGTAAAAATCTTATTATTCAGTGATTCCTAAGGCTTCGATTTTGAAAGATTTAAATCATAATAAATTAGTAGACATCTTTGCAAAACCCTCTGAAAAGTATACAAATCTTTTAAAGAATCCTTTTGCTCTTTTGAAGACAGATTTTTTTCCCAGTTGCATCCCCAGATTCTCAAGCTCCTTCAAATTTTGGCTCCTATTTTCTTAAGTGAAAGTCCATTATTTTAAGACTGGATCTAACTGTTGCTGTGCAAGTCCATACCAATAACACTGTTCAAATTGTATTTTATTGATGCTGGGGACATCAGATAAATAAATTAAACCTTATTATTGCTGAAAAGGGCAAACAGCCATAGCAAAAACAGGAATAAAAAGGAAATGAGGATGATAGGGTTTTAAAAATATCTTCTTACCTGCATGCTTGGAATATATATTCTTTCCTGCAATATACAAAGGTTTCAATTACCTTACATAGGAGCTTGTAGGTGTTGCCCATTGTTACCTTTTTAAAAACTCCAGAAGCTTACAGGTCGGCTAAGTTTTTGAGAGGTTTTGTACTATTAACAGGTGCCTGTGGGCATTATTCTGTTCTGTCAAAAGGGACTCTGGTCAAATCTGCTGCATCTGAGAACATTTTCAAAATTCTTTTTGTCTGAAAGCTCTTTACCCAGACTTCAAGCTTTTTGCTTTGTTTTTTCACCAGAGGGCAAATGAAGTACAGAGAGTCGACAAGAACCACAGCATTCTTAGAGACTGGGACCTAAATGCCCCCAGAGAGGGACCAGCCTGAAAATTAAATAATCTTTTGCTAACAGATGGTCTTTCATGTGATAGATGAAACAAATGAGTAAAGGAAGATGGTAAAGTTAAAAAAGAGGCTCACTCTCTTAAATTATTTGTAAGGCATGTAGAACATTTCTCTTTACATTGTTCTCAAACATATTAAAACACTCATGGAAATACATTTTTTAAAATACAAAAAAAAATGTCACTGTACATTTGTTTTGTTTTTCTTTGACTTGTTTTCTGT
The DNA here is from genome assembly GCA_039654755.1 of Calcarius lapponicus. NCBI lineage: Eukaryota > Metazoa > Chordata > Aves > Passeriformes > Fringillidae > Calcarius > Calcarius lapponicus. The sequence goes on from CM077463.1 coordinate 8,604,947, forward strand.
GAGAATCCAATTTACCTGCACTTTTAATCTGCTATAAAAGTACATTATTATTTCTATGCATATTTTTGGTACTCTTCTTCCAACATAAGAGCTCTGCACAGTGTTTATGGAATGCTTTCTATTTACTCTATTCTGAATGAGGAAGTTCAGAAGTCCTGTTCTTTCATCCTACATGATCACACTAGTTAGCCTCAACCAGCTTCTCAGTCAAAGCCCAAAGTGAGGTTATCCATCCTATGTGAAGTTATGCAGTTATCACTGCTGTCACCTGTCTTGTTCAGTGTGCACAAGGTTGGGTGAGGTAATTAAAATTAAAATCTGCACAGCATTGACAGAGATCAATGTTCCTTTCTCAGCAAAACAGCAAACCCAGATGGCACAATGTCTTTGCCTTCACAGTGTCTGGGTGCGATTGAAACTTGGCACTCAGATCAGATAAAAGAGAGATAATTGATGGGGACAGGAGGGGGAGGAGGTGGGCAGTAAAAAGGAATGTCAGGAATTGTGTTTTTTCCTATAATCATAACCATAGCTCATCTTTCTCAAATAAATTCATAGTATAAAACTCCACCACATAGCTTACTTTAATTAGTTCCTCTAGTACTTAGGTTTTGAACGCTACTTCCATCTATGGCCAAAATTACTCTTTATAAAGCATAGTTTTTTCAAGATAGAAGAAAACCCCAACCAAACAGCAAACAAGCACAGGTTATTTTCATAGGTGCTTCAGCATGTGGCATGCTGATTCAATTCTGTGCATATTTGGGATGTGTCCACCCAAGAGACAACTCTTTAGTGCAGGTGTTAGGGCAGCAGCACATTTTAAATGAATGGCAAGAGCAATGTCCACACAGCAGACAAGCAAGTGCTTGGTTTGGAAACCATGGGAGGTGCTACACCCATGTCCCATACATTTCAAGGGTTGAGGTGATAGATGGACAGCATGCTAGTCACCAGAAAATGTGTGTTCCTCCTTTACCATTTCTCACTATCAACTTCCCAGTGGAAGATTTTACACAGTGTGAGCAATGGAGACATTAGAAATATCCTTATCCAATATGGTTTTAAAGAAGGACATATTAAAAAATAGTGACCTCATTATTAAATACTAAATGTTTAAATATATCTAAATATAAATAAAAATTATTAATATAGAAAAAAATAGTGACCTAATTCGTCAGGCTATTCTAAAGTGGCTAAACCCAGAGAACTTCACTTATCAAGCCAAGGCTTTTGAACCATTAGTCTTTCTTTCCAGCAGCACTTACTCCCTGAGACTCAACACTGTTGTAATGCCATCACACAACTTGTATCCCACTATCTTGGGACTGTCAGGAGCGGACAGACTCCTGTCTGCTCCAGCTGTAATGTTTGTAAGTGCCTTGAGTGAACCATTAGCCTGTGATACAGCCTGCATTGTCCTCATGCCTACGAATCAGTGAGCAGTTTCTCACATGTATCTCAACATAAAAGGTCTTCAGGGAAAGGAGTCTGAAGCAAGGGCTTCCTGAAAAATTCAACTGACTTTACAAAAACACTTTCTACCACACAGATTATGAACCAACTTTGAACTTCAATTCGTATCGTGTCATCACTTGTCAGCCAAAATTTATGCAGTTGATATTTACAGAGAAGAATAACTGCAAAAAATACAATAAATGTGTTGATCCTCTATCATTCTGCTCTAGAAATAGTTAAAAAAAAAAAAAACAGTGTACATTAACCTAAGATGGAGGGGCAAAATTAAAACATACCAGTAAAAAATACATTATTTTATACCTACATACTACTACACCTTTTTTCTACACCACTTTTCAAGTTAATTATCTCTCTCCTAGACCATTATTAAGCAAAAAAGGAATAAACATCTACATCAGCAATATTTTTTCTGCTTTCTATGGCTTTTAGCTAAATATATATTTATTATGTAGAAGCAGTAGAGCATGTTAATTTCTCTTGAACAAAATGACAATCAGCAGAGAAGAAGAGGAAAACATGGATAATGATGTGCATGTATCTGCTTATTAATGCTCTGCATGGAGGGCATGCACAAGCAGCATTTCTGGTAGCCCTGTGTGAAAGTTACTGCTGGTGCACACAAATCAGAGGTACAGAGCACTTCAAATTTCAATAATTGACTACAAGGTCTACTTCTGCAGTCCCTCCTGGGAGCTCATGAGGACATGCATCTGGCACAATGTTAATCATATTTGTTCTGACACACAGCAGTACACTATTTCCCCTGGCAGATTACTTTCTATTACCCAATATAAAAATGGCTGACATCTTCAAAAGTGCTAATGAGAGATATATCAATTTTTTTAAGAGCTTGGATGGCTTCCAAGTATTTTTAAATGTACTCAACAGATTGTGAAATACATTCAGTATATGGTTATAAATGCAATATGTTAACTTTCTTTGTTGTTGTATGCCTTGTAATCTACACTGGAAGAGATTAAATATGACTGGATGAGCAAGTACTCCTGAAATATTGGTTTATTCTTTTGCTTAATTGTTTGTTTTACTTCAGCTATATAATTGAACAAAATATAATATCTTTACAGTTACTACATCAGCTTGTGTCACAAAGAAGTCTGGTCCATTGCATTTTGAGTCAGAAAATGAAACTATGATTGGATTACAGAAATAAAACTCTAATTGCATTGGAGTGTGGAAATACTTTTTCTTTCTTATTACTGCGGTGAAAATGTTCTAAATTTATGCCTCTACCTATTCTCTTTTAAACATTTTCCTAATAGCATATCTTCCAGTTCAGGGGTAATCTGGTTTTATTGCAAGCTTTATCATAACTGAGACACCAATGGCCTCAACTGAGTATGATGAGACACACTCATGAACAGATTTAGCTTCCAGGATGCAGATTTGGGATTAGAGCTGTGATATACCATTCCTTGAGCAAAGCTATGTAGAGACACATGCAAAAAAAATGCAGCTGGAGTTTTCTTGTTTACACATTCTATTTTGACTGAAATTAAATAAATAAAGTAAGTGAAGCAAAGTGGGGAAGGAAGGAAGGAAGTGGCGGAAGGAAGGAAGTGGCGGAAGGAAGGAAGGAAGTGGCGGAAGGAAGGAAGTGGCGGAAGGAAGGAAGGAAAGAAGGAAGGAAGGAAGGAAGGAAGGAAGGAAGGAAGGAAGGAAGGAAGGAAGGAAGGAAGGAAGGAAGGAAGGAAGGAAGGAAGGAAGGAAGGAAGGAAGGAAGGAAGGAAGGAAGGAAGGAAGGAAGGAAGGAAGGAAGGAAGGAAGGAAGGAAGGAAGGAAGGAAGGAAGGAAGGAAGGAAGGAAGGAAGGAAGGAAGGAAGGAAGGAAGGAAGGAAGGAAGGAAGGAAGGAAGGAAGGAAGGAAGGAAGGAAGGAAGGAAGGAAGGAAGGAAGGAAGGAACAATGAACACTGCAAAATGTTCAAACATTATGGTTTATACTGTTTTGCAGAGGATCTGCAAGACTTTGATTTTGCAACATGGCCAAAATAATTGATGCAATATTGCTTGTTGTGACGTCAATTCTAGCAAGAAGTGGAACACTCTACAGCAAATTCAATCCTAAGAGCTGCAATATTGTGTTTTCTATGATTGATGTTATGAACAAAGTATAACAACTTAGTAAAAATAGCTTTTTGTTAGAAAGAGATAACTGCATTATCTCCAAGACAGTGAATGTGTTGAGAAAGTGTGCATCATCCAGAATAAGCTTCAATTATTATTATTATAACTCCAGGAAGTGGTTTGGGGTTTTTTTCTGTTTATTTGATTGTTTTGGGGTATTTTGGTTGGTTGGGTTGGGTTTTTGTTGTTGTTCTTTGGTTGGGTTGTTGTTGCTGTTGTTTTTTTTTAATAATCTCAACAGTAATGTTGAAAGCATCACAAACAGTGGAATAAATGCATAAATGGTAGAAGAAACATTAGTTTTAGCATAAAAAGTGAAAGATGACTGCTAAAAAACCACTAAATGCTTAGCCAAGGTAATAATTTTGAGCTACATCAAAAAGTAATAATTGTGTCCACAAAAGTGTGCAGTAAACTAAAGAATTGGCTCCTGAAAATATCCAGTAGAACATAATAAATAGTTAAATTTGTTTCTTATTGTGATTATAGTGGAATAACAGTTTTTTCAAGTGATGTAGACTGAATGAAGACTATATAATTTCTTAGATTGTATGCATTCATTATGAAAAAGCACCAGTTATAGGCAAAAATATTCTGCTTTATTTCTAAAGGCTCAGCTGTACATCTCAAGACCCTGACATACAAACATTTCTACATTTAGGAACAGAGCTGTGGTTTTTATACCCTAAGCCTTTTCTAGTGGTCTCTCAGGGGCTTCTGCATCAGTAACATCCTCAGAGGACAGAAATTAGTGTCAGCACTTCAGCCACGACAGTTTATAATCCAGCATATAAACTCAAATATACCTTCAGTAATGCCTTCAGCTATAGCTTCTGGCTGCACTCTGGCCCTGCTGTGGTGTGGACATGTTTTATTGATTCTGATGTGGGAGCAGGAAGTCAGGGGGACTTAAAGCTTCACTCGTGTTGGTAGGAGCTAGCAAAACTCCCATCAGAACATCAATCTTTCAAATCTGTTGGTTGGTGCAGACTGAAATAACAGCTCTCTGAAACAACCATTTCCTAGCTTGGCCAGAGATGCTTCAGCAGTTTTATGAAGCCTTATTTTAATAAACTAAACCCTGTGAATATGTTTTTCCGGAGTTAAGGAGGTGAGAAAGGGCATCTTCCTAAAGAATGCAGATGCTTTAGGTCTCAGTAGCACAAGATCAGTGGCTTGTCATGAAGGAAACTGCAGCTGTCACACTGAGAACAATCTCTTTGCCCTTGTGATGCTGGGACAATAAATCACGTTGCTGCATAAAGAGAAACATTATCAATGGCCTATGAATAGGTTTTGATAAGCAATAAAGAGAAGCTTGGTAACACAAAACATACAAGATGACTAGAATATGTAAAGCTAAGAACAAGGTGGTGGGAACACATACCAAATGCATAGATTTCTCTTGGAAATGCATGAAATTTCTGCTAGGCCCATAGTATAAATTGGTCAGGGATGTTCCAAACACTTTGCTAGAAACCTCAGTTTAGATTTGTAGTCCAGAAAACTTGAAGCTGAATCCAGACATTAATGGATTGCTCCATCCCCAGAAAGAGAGCAGTGCATGTCTATATTTGAGAAAGACTGATGAAAATACATTGATTTACAGTAGACAAAGACCAAGCCTGCTATAAAGATTTTTTAATGTGCTCACATGAAGAGTAAATAACCACAGAAGTAACCCGAAACTTCAGTTCACTGAGAAGTCCTATGACACACATTTTGCTCTTCTTTCCAATAATATCTAGATTTCAGGCAAATATTGATACCCAGCCACTGAAGAAATTTTAAAATCCCATGCAGAACACCAAGTTCTGTGAAAAGCTGAAGAAGTCTGAGGTGAAATCAAACAAAATGCTCTTCAATAAGTGCCTCTATTTTACTTCATAAAGTGTGTTCCTGATTCTGATAAGCATATTTATGCTATTTTAATGTGTGATAACATCAATAAAAATGAGATATAACAATAAAAAATTAATTGAGTTTAGTAACAGGATTATCATTTATCCTGCATATTAATTTTCACTAATACAGAGCTGGTGTTTACTGTACAATTAATTTTTTTAATCAGTTTTATTCTTTTTTTTTTTTCCTGGGTGTGTTAGGTCAGATACACAAAGGATTATAAAACATTTATGGCAAATATCACTTTGACATTGCATTGTACAGTTGTGGCCATTGAAGGTTGTCACAGTTTGACCCTGGCCATCAACTCAGGATCATGCAGTGATTCCCTCACTTCCTTGCTGGTGGGATGGGAAAGAGAATCAGAAGGGTGAAAATAAGAAAACTCACGGGTTGAGATAAAGACATTTTGATATGTAAAGCAAAAGCCATACATGCAAGAAAAGCAAAACAAGGTATTAATTAATTTGCCATGGTCAGGCAGGTGTTCAGCAGGACCCCATCACATGTAATGGTTACTTGGGAAGATAAACACCATCACTCTGAATATTACCCCCCTTCTTCTTCCCACAGCTCTATATTCCGAGCATGATGCCATTTGGTCTGGAATATTCCTTGGGTCACTTGGGGTTAGCTGTCTTAGCTGCGTCCCCTCCCAACTCCTTGTGCCCCTCCACTTGATGGTAGAGTCGTGTGAGAAATAGATAAGGCCTTGGCACTCTGCAAGTGCTGCTCAGCAACAATGAAAACATCCCTGTGTTACCAACACTGTTTCCAGCACAAATCCAAACCATAATCCCACACTAGCTACTGTGAAGAGCGTTTGCTCAGCTCTACTCAAAACCACCGCAGGGCTGTAGCACACTTGGTAGAACTGTGCCAGGAGAAGTGCAAATATAGACTGTTGGAAAAGTAACAGGTAGCTGTTGACCCTCTTGCTAAGTTCAGCTAATTTGCTGATAACTTGTTCTTAAACTCTGTACCTGCTGAGTATAAACCACTGCCTTATTGCAGCTGTGAGATATAGAAATTGCTGCAGAAAACAAACCAAGTCTGATAAGGGAACTCAGTTGAACCCATGGTCAGCTGATTACCTGTGATGGGACCTCTTCCAGTTCATAGAAGTTTTGGCACCTGGATAAAGTACTGAAGCATGAGAAATAGTTATCCTACAAGCCGGGTGGACATTTTTGCAGTAGACACATTATTTCATGAAAGTCATCTCTGCACTGAATAAATTATTTTAAATAACTTGATTTATATACAAAGGTACCAAATCAAATACTGTTCATTAAGTAATGTATTTGAAAAGTAGTAACAAATATTAATTGAACAATCTTCTAAGGATCATTTTTGTAGATATTCAAGCAATTTTGTCTCTGGTCATGCAAAAACTGCTCTCTAATGATAGCGCCTATATTTATATGGATTCCAACTGAAATTAGTAAGACTGAGATTATATCTATACTGCTGTAGTAAAATAAGATTGCATCTCTTCTCTTGTACTAATGAAATTGTCATTGTTAGTACTACCAAACACACTTAGGCTGTGTGACAAGAAAATCACATGCAAACTACTGTAGTCCTGAACTCTGCTACTTCATTTACCTTGGCCAAGTATAATTTTGACAAGGTAGAGTTGCAATATCACATACATCTTCTATATAATTTATGCATTAATGACAGTGAATTCCATGTGTAGATCCCATATTTTTTACCATATTTTTGAGTTACTGTTAGGATATAGGACTTCAAGCTGTCAGTAAAAACACATGCTGCTGGAGACGAGCAGTGCTATCAAAACAGTGTCTTTAGTCCTTTGAGTGAGATGCAGGCATCCTAATCTTGTGGGGTTCAGAGCATTCCTTACTGTGTCAGTCACCAAGGCCTCCAAGGAGAAGGAAACTGTGGAAGAATGCTTATAACCATGTGTATGAGCATGTGACACGATAGGAAATGAAGCAGTGGAACAAAACATGAGTTATCAGTGCTTCTTGAATGGGCTTTACTCTTGCTTTTGTGCCTGGGGGTCCCTCCTGGACAACGCTAAATAAATAAATAGAATGCAAAGTTAAGCAAAAGCTTAAACTATAAGGCTGGGCAGAAGTAGGTGTTTATTCACTTGTTTTTTCTTTTGTTGTCCTCACCTTCAGAGACTTAATATTTTGTGGGGGATATATTTGACCATTGGACAGAGGTGTGGCACACAGTTAACATGACAGCAACTTGAGTGCAGAATGCCTAAAGCTGGTAGAGATTCAGTGTGTCAACAGAAAGATCAAAAAATGTAGTATTAATTTGGTGACTTCAACACACTCTACAGAGGACACTGATATTAATATCTCAGTTTTACAAATTGAGAAAATGAAACAAAAAAATGATCAGTTTGAACATTTTATGCTACTATCTGCCATTGTAACATCAGATAAAGGTTCAATTTCAAGATTCCTAGCCCTTGATTTTATCAATATATTTCAAAGGAAAATAGTGTGGAAATCATATCTTGGAGAGCAAAACTCAAATCCCATCTTTGCTTCACCCTTTGCTTGAGAGAAATGAAAATTTTACTTTGCAAAGTGAGTGGTCATTTGAAAAAATTACTGTACATTCTGATTTGCCAAATTTCGTCTATTCAAGTTTCTCCATTCTCTACAGATAGTTAAAGTCTTCAGGGAAGTCTTCTACTCACTGCAGTTTCTGAGTCCATAGGAAGAGTTTAAATAAAGCTCATGTCAGAAGGTTTTTGACACAGTTACTTATACATTTCAGGCAGGAACTTCTGGTTCAGTATCCAGTTCAGATCAAACAGACTTTATATTTGAATCTGAATCTCTCATCTGCTAGGTGCATAAAAACTTCAATAACCCTGGTTTTTAGAAAGGGTAGTGTCCTTGCATGGTATAGAAAATATTAAAAAGATCAGAGAAAAGTGACTTCAACATGCTTATTTTAAACAAGAAATGTTGAGTTTTCCTGCTAAAATCAAAAATGTCAAATTCCACAGAGTTCAAAAATTATTTCAGAATAAAGGAAAAGTATCTGCATTCCCCAAACCATATAGGAAAAATATCTAAATTCACTAGAGGTTTGTTCCTTTTGAAAATACCACGAAAACCTCTACTGACACATAAAGGACAATATTTTGACAGTACTGACAGCCTACCCAATGCCTATAATTTTCTAGATTTATCTACATTTGAAAGTAAAAATAGTGACACCTCTTATCATGAACTGCCACAGAAAAAAAGACAAGTTCTGTGAGTATTCACAGAGATTCATTGCTTCATTGTTTTAAAATTATTTACTTCATTCTTATCTGTTAAGGTAAAGACATTAAAATCACCCCCAACTTTGGTAATACTGGAGAAGGAAGAAAACAAATCTCAAACTTCTCAGCTGACCTGCAGAAGCCTTTGCTGCTGTTCCACTGTGTCTGTGCTAGCGTGACTCTCTGGGAGCCATGACTGATCACTCAATTAACATTTCTTGTTCTTGCTGCTGCACTAGACAGTCCCAGATGTTCCATGAATAAAATAATTGTAGTGTCCCCGAGAGTGTCAATTTTTATTTGTCACTTCTCTTTCAGCTGAGAAGAGGAATCTCCTAGAGCTCATCCCAACTCTTTTAAAGCTGGTCTGTCCACCTTTTTGCCTGTGGTTTCTGTCCTGTAGGATACCCATAAACAGAAGATACAACATTCAAAGATTTGTTCATTTCAGGATCAATGAAAGAACAGATTTGTATGCAAGAGACTATTTGCAATTTGTATTTTAAGAGTGGTCAAACCCTAAAAAAAGTTAAGTGCTTGATTCCACTAGTTACTCCCTCATCCTTTTCAGGATTCAGACCCCTGTACCTGCAATGTAGCCAAATAAATGCACAAACTGCTCTCAAGGGTATCCTGATCTGAGCTGTAGATTTCATTTCTACTCTCTGTTTTACTCAATATTTCCCTTTTGTAACAGACAAACTTGAAATAAATTCAATGCAATCCCAGCTGAAATATCTTGAAGAAGGTTGGTACTAAGTTCTAAACTGTGTTCTTCCAAATAAATCATACTCATCAGAAGAGACTGATGTCCCACCATTAATTAATGTGATTACTTTTACATTTATAAGAATTTTTTTTAGATTTCTATGTCTGAATTGCTGCAAATTCTATAGAGAGCTGTTATATCATATTATTTGGACATTCCTGATATGATGCCACAGATTTTATTTGGCATGTTATTTTCTCTTTCCAAAGAATGTAAAAGAATCAAAACAAGGTAAGACAGCAATAGCTAGGAAACCACTTTATTGAATAATAAAAAGGCCAAAGTGGGACAGAACATAGACATTCAGAACATAAGAAATGTAAGTAGTCAGGATGGACATGAGAAGAAAAGAAAAAGAAAAAATGACTGACATCATATTTAAAAAAGAAAGCTGTTATTTTAACAGAATTTTAAAAGAAATTTTAATGTAACCATTTACATAAGGAGGAGTTGTCACTAGTGGTGTGAAAATTTCCTGACTGGAAAAAAATTAAGTGCCTATATGATAAGCCTGTAAGATAAGCTTTACTGTTGTTATATTTGAGGAGGGGTGGAAAGTGTTAGGAAAAGCTTTCCACTTACAGGACTGTTTATTCTCAACTTTGGTTCACTAATTTAAATGTCACAGTAGAAGGTTTTTATCTCTACCTGTGTGAAAAGTGCAGGCAGGCATTTCACTTAATCTTCAGCTTCTTTCTGTGCAATGATTAACCTGGGTAAAACTTTAAATAGCTATTGATCATTCCATTACCTAAGCACCTAATGGAGCAGAGGTTAAGTTTATGGAAAAGTAACAAAGTTTTGCCTGGTTTTATCCTCTAGATTCTGTTCTCTGAATATGTTGTCTCAGATCTACAAATGTGTGTGAACTTGGGTGTAAATTATGTCCCTGAAGTCAAGGATATTATTTGCTTACTTAACATCAAGTATGTATTTAAGAGTTGCAATTGATGAAGGTCATATCTAATATAGCACAATCAAGCTTAAATTAAGTTAGTGTTAAACTTTATATTAATTTATAATTCCTATGGTTAAGAATTTATAATTCCTACTGGAGGAATTTAATTTTTGTATGAAAATTGAGAATTTTTTTTAGTAGATTTTTAGTAGATTTTTTTCTTGTAGATTGCCACCTTTTAACTTCTCTGTTTTGATCAGATATGTGTTTTAATTTTAGAGTCAGATGATGTTTGATGAGCAAAAGTACACAGGAAGCATAAACCAAAAAGTTACATTAGAAAAACTTGCAGGCTTCTTCTGCATCATGAAATTGTGAGGTTCACAGTTATAGTGTGAGTGTTCACAGACATAGTGCGAGGATATTCCTTTTGCTGTAATATTATTTATTATTCCTAAGTATGCTACTGGAAACTCCTAGTTTCCTTTATATTTAGTGAATAAGACCAAGTTTTAGAAGCAGACATCTAAGAATATCTGGAAAATATTAGTTTCTTCTCATTTGGTAGAAATCAAGACAGAATGATTTGCTCATGTTTAACCACCTTTATCACCTTTAAAACTAAACAAGATTAGTTCAGTCAAGAACATCCTATCATCTTTCTACAGTGATCATTTATTTAATTGCAGGTAACAGTGAAAGGGATAAAGCAGTCCTCAGTGTTTATGACTACAGAAGGCTGTACATTCTTGCTGGTATTTTTGAGCCAATAAAACTCAGTTCTTATACTACCTCAAATAATAAATGGGTCACTCCACTGCTGAAGAAGAGACCTAGAACATACTGAGATTTAATGTATGATATGGTTTTGCCTGAGAGTAGAATTGCTAACTTGCTAACCTTTTTCAGGGAAAATTGAGAAATTACAAACTAGTTAAATAGGACTTGTTTTCCCACTCTTTTTTATAATCAATGTATTCAAAACATTTTCTAAGCTATTATTCTTAATGTTGCTATACTGTAATCATATTTTACACAGGAATAGATTAAGCTGTGGCTATTGAGGTTCTCTTTCTCTCTGAAACTCCTATCCTATAAAATCTGCTTAATTGAGTAAAGATAAAAGAGTAAGGTACTGGCTTTTCTTCCTAATATTGGTAATGACCTTTTACACTACAGAAATAATATCTACAGTGCACAAGCAGTGGTTTAGATGGACAGGTTTCAACTGAATGGCTCTTCTTACAAAATGAGCTTGGGAACATCCTAAAATCCAAACCTTTTATACTTCTATCAATGTATATGGCCACAAACTACCTGTATTTTATTTAGTGTAAGAATAGAGGAATTATCTTAAAGAGATACAATTCATGTTATGTCCAGGAACTTTATTAAAGTTTAATAATATAAAAACTGTGTTTCGTTACATGTATCATTACTTCTACCTTCCATCATTCTATCTCTCTCCATTCTTGTCAAGCCAGGACATCACTGGAAGTACAGAGTTTGTAAGACTGATTTCTGCTTGTGATACATTCCTAAAGGGATTACTAATCCTTGATTTAAAAGAAATTTAAAAGTTTTTAACAGGATTTCTTTTAAATCAGTATTGAGAATTCAGGAATGAATTCAGATCAGCATTCAAATTATTCACTGTATTGGGAAGATGTGAGGGGGGTGTATTGGAGGGAGAGAAGAAATCTCCACAACAGTATTCTAGAATATGAAATATGTGTATTCCAACCTGCAGGATATTTACCATTATTTTTAATCTATATAGATCATCTGTTACTGAAGTTATTGTTATCAATGGACATTCTATCAGTATTATAATCTAGATTAATCCATACCTCATTGCTTAATTGACGTGCAGGTTTTGAAAAATGCTGCAAATAAATTGCAACTGCACTTTCCGAAGTGTAATGTCAGCCATGCCAGCATCTAAATACAGCAATGTTACTTTTAAAATTGACAGTACTTATACATTTAGATGTGAAGACTTATGTGTTAAAACACTGAAAATACATTTCCCTTTTGATTTTAACTTGATATGAACAAAAATACTAATTGTCTAAATATACTTTTTTACTATGCATAAATTATGAAAAACAAACAAACATAACTGTTACTTGTTGTTGCTGGGTTTGGGTGTTTGAGTTGTCTTTGGAGTCTTTTTTAGTTTAGGCCACTTATAAATCGTATTATGATTATCTTAAAAGCCTAAATATGAGAAAAAACAATATAATTTTTCAAATGGCTCCTCCACACTAAAAACTCAGGTTTGCTTTCTCCTGCCTGCTGGCTGCATATGCCAGTTATGTCTTGTCTCTCAGGCGCTAAACTCCATGGAACAGGAACTCTTGTCTTCTCCTTTAAGGGGCCTACACAATGCAAAACCTATTTGATTTAGCCTCCACGTGCTCCTGCAGTATATATTGTTTATAGTAATGTTCAGCTATAAGAAATAGGTGATTAAGGTAATTTTTATGTTCCACATGGCTTTGGGAAAGACATGTAATTATCCAATTTGTGACAACTCAACACAGTATTTAGGTGGTATTTGTTTCTCATTTTAAGAAAGGCATTGATACATAAATTGTTAGGGATTTTTGAAACGATGAAGCAAAATATGTATGCCATGCAGTCTGACTACTGATCACATGACAGTTATAATGCTGGTACCACCTCAGCAGCCCCAGCTCCAATATTTGCTGTTGTAAGCACCAGCTGAGCTCTAGATCTATAAAGTGATCTGAGCTTTTTTGCACTACACACTTCTTAGCTTCTACAAGTCTTCACCTTTCCTCATATAGGAAAACAATTTCGATTTTCCCCTTCTTTATGGACTCGCATTTTAGCAAGAGAGTTTTGCTTCTTCCATTGTGGAAACAGTCTTTTTACTCAGTTCTCAACAATGTGGGAAACTTTTGTCAATGAAGCAGGTTTCATGCTTCAGTAACACAACTCATAGGCCTGAAGTACTGAAATTTTTTGCAGAATGAAGATGCTAGTTTTGAAATTATAGTCTTTTCCTTCCTCTTTTTGGACTACAAAAGCTCAACTAGTAAGGGACATGAATTCTTTCAGCTATCAAATCTCCAAAGGTTTTCTTATACGAACCATTTCCACATACTTGTTTCACTAGACCTGAATGCACTTAATCTTTTGGCATGTGCCATACATTTACAATAAATTTGTAAAATATGTGCTATTATCTGTGCATAGAGAGAGAGACCTTTTAATGAGAGTAGCAATATTTTGAACCCTGTGGAATCAGTCAAGAATTAATTTCATGTACATGAGTGATGCTACTAACTGATCAACTTGTAGGTGTTTATGATCAGATTTCTCTAGAATATTAATTTGCCATAGCTCATCCTAATGGGAGATATAGAAATTACCATAAGCACTCAAATTTTAATGCTTACAGAAATTACTTTGAAATTAAAACAAGCAGCAAGATTTGCATTTCTGTATCTGGTCATACACACAGAACTAGCAACTATTCTTCAAAGCTATTAGCAGAATACCCAAACCAAGGAAAAAAAATTGGTGCCACTTTTGACATTGATTGTCTTATTTTTGGAAAGTCAGCACAGGACTGCTCATTCAACTCAGAACAAAGTCTAGGACAGATGTAATACTTGGCTTAGGGAAAAGAGCAAAAGTATATGGCTCAAATATTTATTAGTGAATATACATGCAAAGATAATGATGCAAGAAGCCACACATATTCTTCATTACTTGTCTGCTAGATGTAAAGAAGCCATATTCTATGATTCTATACTGAACGCCTTTTTTTCCTCAAACTAATGTCAAACTGCTTCCTGTTCATGGTAAGTCTCTGAAAGGCAAAGGAAAAGGAGAGGTGGTAGTCTCCATATACATACAGCAGCATTGAACTGCAAGCTGTGGATCACAGAGTCAGAATGATTTGAGTTGGAGACGAACTTAAAGATCATCTCTTGGTCTAACCCTCTAGTCCTGGGCATGGACACATTTCACTAGACCAGGTTGCTCAAACCCCATCCAGCCTGGCCTTGAGCACTGCAGGACTGCAGAGCACACAGCTTCTCTGGGCTACCTGTTCCAGTGCCTTGCCACCCTCACAGTGAAGAATTTAGTCCTGATATCTAATCTAAACCTCTCCTCTTTTAGCTTGAAGCCATTACTCCTTCTCCTATCACTACATGCCCTTGTAAAAAGTTCTTTTGCACCTTTCTTGATGACTCTTTAGGTACTGGAAGATTATTGTTTCTATCCTCAGTCTTTATGGATGCTTGTGGCAACTGAACAGAAGGAAAAGGAAAGGATATGTTCTCCCTCTGTCTCAGTCCTTCCTACAACACCTACCAAATCACCTGACCAGAGCAATGAATTGGATGGAGCGCATTCCTATCAGGTTTGCAGCTGGCAGAAAATTCAGGGGAGCTGCCAATGTACTTGAGGTCATGGCTGCCGTCCAGAAGGGCCTTCTGGAGGAATGGGCTCAGAACAGCCTAATGAATTCAAGGGCAAATGCAAATTCTTGTACCTTTTTAGCTGTGAAGAGGCCCTTGGAACAGTAGAGACAAGAATGGGGGACAGATTTGTAGAACAGCCCCTGGAGATCCTGGCAGACATTAAGTTGGGTGTGAGACAAGAGAGCCTGCTCTGGCAGTGAAGGCAGCCAACAGCATCCCAGACTTTTGTGACACAGCCTGTCAATTAGGCAAGTGATTATCTCCATGTGCACAGAACTTGCTGGGCTGTCTTGAGATCCTGCCCAATTTGGCCTCCCAATAAGGAAGACACAAATATACTGGACTGAGTTTGGCACATATTATTTGGCAGGGCCACATTTGCCTTGTCAGGAGAGGCTGAGGGAAGCTGCTTCTTCCTCCTGGAGCAGAGATGACTTCAGGAGGAGAAGGCAGCAGCCCTCAACACCTACAGGGAGGGCACCAAGAAGGTGGAGGGCAAAGGACAACAGGCAGTGTCTGAAATAACAAACATATGGCCAGATATAAGAAAAAACCTGTTTCATAATGAGAACATGTTCATAAAATTTCTATGGTTACTTATTTCCAAGGCCAAATTAATCAAGCCCTGAGTAATCTGTCTGCCCTTTCAGCTCATTCTGCTCTGAGCAGGAGGCTGAACACAATATCATGTTTCTCCTGAGTTTCCTTCAACCTGACCCATCCTATGAACAGCCTGAACCAGCAGGGCTTACGTGACTGAGAATGGTTTTCACCAAGCAAAGACTTTGTGGGCTTCAGGAGAAATTGGAGTGTACAGTTTTTTTTGTTGTTTGTGGGTTTTTGTTTTGTTTTGGGTTTGTTTTGTTTTGTTTTTCTGGTTTTTAGTTTTGTTTGTTTGTTTGTTTGTTTTGTGGCATTTTTTGTTGTTGTTGGGTTTTATTTTGTTTGTTTCTTTGGGCTTTTTTTTTTATTTTGGGGGTTTTTCCCCACAACATCTCTTCTCCGTGGAAAACAGAAGTTTGCTGAGATAAAGTAGAATACTGGCCCCAGCACAGGGATGACAAGTATCCATGCATGTCTCTGAACCCAGCAGCTGGAGAGTGCTTCCCAGTCCAAAAGTTCACACACTCATATAGGAAATAGAGAGGTATGGAAAACAAATTTGTAAATTTGGCTGATGATCTTGGTGCAGTGTGGCACAGTAGCTGCTATTGAACAATTTTCATTATTAGAAGAGAGACCTGCAAGCTGCACATACTGGATTTAGGGAGCCCTGTTGCTATATCAAATTGCATACCTATCCGCATCATAAACATATTTTTTTTAATTCTGAGCCATAACTGAACTTCCAATGTATTCTCTGAATGTATATTACTTATTCTTAGTTGTAATATTACAGAATTTTGAACAATTCCTTACTAGTCATATGATTTTGGCTTTGAAAAAAAAATGTATTCTCTCTCTATCCCTATTTATCAACAAAATGCATTACAGTATAAGCATGTTTCTTATTTAAACATTTAGTTTAGCTACTTTTTATAGGGAAAGTTAATCCACTAACCTATGCTAGGCTATTTGTGTGCAATGTGGGCACACAAGCTTAAAGTAAATTTATTTATTTGTTTGATTATATGGGGAATTTAGTATATATAACTTCTGCACAGGAAATCACTTAGCTTACAGAACTGTCAGGACATATTTTCAATAAACAAAGATGTCAAGTTGTTTATTATGATGGTATTGTATCCACCTGAAACATACAAAGCAAATTTCTGGAAAGCTGGAAGTGAAGACTGCTTGGGGTTTTTTCGTTTGGTTGGTTTTTTGCAAGTGCAGCAGCACTGAATCACAAAAAGAAACTGGTTTGCATGTATAGAGAAGGTAATCAGATGGGTGTATCCTCAAATGACATCAGCATTGGGTTGTGCATCATAAGTGGGATGATTAAATGATGGCTGTAAGTAAATGAAGCAATATGTAATAGGTTAGCAGAAACATTGTAATGACTGACCTAACAACACTGGTGTAGACATGAAGGTAAGTCAGGATGCATTTAGAGGTGGCATGTGACATGATGTTATTATTAATAGTCATTTACAAGTTTATTAGTCTTTTTTTTTCCAGAAGCTACTTTTGAGCTTAAACAAAAGTTTGAGTCTGATGCAGAAATTTCTGGGCAAATGTATCATTTGTATTACACAAGTGGCCATAATATTTAGTTAGAATGGTCCCTTCTGGCCTGAAAATCTGCAACTTGACAAATGCATTGTAATTAACCTAATGAGTTGCTCTAGGTACACATGGTAGTACAAAGCCAGGTTACGTGTAAGCATGCAGATAGGTGATGACCAGAATGGTGTGTTACCTTCACAGATTTCTGAGTCTGGACATCACTCTGTTGTGGCATAACAAATGGCAATTTTTGACCTGTGAGGCAAATGTTTCTAATCCATTCGGGTTCTTATGATTTGAACCTAAATGTGTGGTGGTCATTCACAACTTCTAATGAAATTGGGAGATGCAGATACTTAGCAGACATGAAAATCATGCTCATAAAAATCAGTAGGTATCTATTTCCAGAGAGAAAGTTGGATGATAATCTCATAATTAAGAATCCTATCTAGTGAAGGTCTGGTTTATGATACACATAAAATTTAATGGAACACTAAGCAATGGACCTATTTTATTTTATTTAGTTCTGCTGGTATCTTATACAAAGAATTTGTGATTTTGGAGGCATTTATGGCCCAGCAAACAGATCGCAGACAGCATGCAGACTTTAGCTACTTGGCTTTTCTAATGGCCTCATGCAGTGGGTTAAAATGACAAACATATTTCATTACAGTTTATTCACAGGTAAGTTGATCAGATATGCATTATCTTATTCTCAGATAGAAATACTTTGTATGGTCTTAATTACTGAAGCAAACTGTACTGAGGGCTAATCAGATGAGAATAGTCTAGGCCAATGTAATGTTGCTTCCCCAGGCCTTTTAGAAAACATCTGATATCTTGTGAAATATTTAACCAGCTTAATTAAATAAAGCACACATTTAACTGGGTTAAAATTGGAGCATCCTTTATTTAAGGTGTTTTTCGCAGAGAATGTTAGAATCATCATTGTCATTTTATTTTAACATTTGAAATAGACTGTTTGAAACATGAGTTCACATTTTTTTACAGTTTGAACACTGTTAAAAATGTTGTTTGCCTCAGAACTTGTCTGAAGTAAACATGGCTCAAGAAGCAATGAACATATTTATTTATGCTAGTTTACGCTGTTTTCACTGTGCTGAAACTTATATTATCCTAATGGCTTTTACTGCTTAACTGTAATTTATATTATTTATTGCAGCTAGTAACACACTTTCTTACTCTTATCACCCTGTTCTTCAATTTGATCTGTGGATTGAAGTTTTCCCTGTTGTAGAACAGGGTTGCATTTTGATGCTTTTCAGACAGTTGATGTAGGGCAGAGAGTAAGAAGGAAAAGGTTCTGACTTTTCCTGAGCAGGACATTTAAGTAGTTGCCTGAAGTTAATTCCCATTTTAAGAGGCTTACCCAGAAGTTATTAGCTTAAGTATATGATTCAAGATAAGCTTTTACATGTGTGATGAACCAAGTCAGTGTTTTGAAAACGTGGAGCTGAATTTGTTAATGCGCCATGTAGACATAACAATGTATTTTTGCAAGATGCACTTCTAAATGAGATTAACTGGATTGTAAGTAAATGGTATTCTATATTCCCATGTCAAATCTGAAAAGATAGAGCCATAAATTAGTCACAGAGCAATACAATATTCCTGAAAGAGACTGAATTTTATAATGTGCTTCTTGAGCTCTCCATTTTGGAAAGCAACTCAATTTCCCATTAAAAAGTAGTTAATTTTTCAGGTAGGAATAGTACCTGGTAGGTACCCAGGTAGGGAGGGCAAGTATCATCCTTAAAGGAAATAATTTTATGCATGATAAACAATCTGATATATAACTATGAAGTCCCTTTGGCATTAATATTTTGGGAACTGAAGAGTAGTTCTGAAAGGCCATGATTAAGTAACAATGATTAAAGTCTTATTTGTTTTTTAATTAGTAGCCATAATGCAAAACAAGGGTTAGTTCTATCCTTTAGACTCAATTCTCATACTATAACAGATTCACATGGTGTTGCTGTAATGAAGTCAGATTTATTCTGCATTTACACAAAGACAGAAGAATTAAGTGCTATGGTGTAGCACAGACCTTTGGTATCTTAAGTTTAATATTTTCTTTTTACTTTGAAACGTTTAAATGTATTATCAATTCATTCTTCTTCCTCTTCAGCACATAATTCCTGTAAGCATAAAAGAAATGTTCTTCCCTCAGGATTCTATCAGAAAGACTATCATAGCCAGAAACTGAGGAGTTATGCAAGCTTAGACAATACAGAAGAGTTGATAAACATTTTATACTTTCAAGTAAGATTAAATGGGTACCCCGTTGTTTCACTGGTTGCTAATATCATGCTACAGTCTCGATCAGAAAGGCTTGAGAAGCACTTATTGATTTTTACTGCAGGACTGCAATTACTGCTGGTCTGCTTTTTGTATCCTACAGGATGTTGTGCTAATGATTTCATTGCACACACGCCATTCATTTCTAATGATGGCTTCATTTGATATTTGAATGTTTTCCACTACATTTTTTCTTTTTTTACATTGTTATAGAATAACCCACAACATAAAGCGAATAGAATATATATTTCAAGCCATTATTTTTCTATTTTCACAAATTTGCTAAGTGGAAGTAATCATTAATTTTTTCTTACCAAGAAAAAATTAACTAGGTCAGCACTCACCTCTGCAAATCTGATACAATCTATATTTATTTTAGACTGGATAACTGAAAGTGATTTTTCATGGGGTGCTAATCTTCTGCTACATAATAGCATGTGAAAATGTGCTCCAGACTGTGAATCTGTGTCTCTCTTAACAGATGCCCCACTGAATTCTGTCACATTTAGTATCTCAAGGACATATTGTCAGCTTTTCTCAGGGAAAATAATATCCTGCTCCGTGAGCTGTCCTCTTCATATCTGCAGACCTACTATTGAATAAAGTAGTAGGTGAATATAGCAGTGAGGATGCTCTATGTCCATTGAGCATCATTTATTTCTGCACTAAGAATTTTAAAAATAATGTAAGGCCTCTTTTTTTTTTTACCCTAGGTGTTAGTGCATCTGTGTTCCAAACCCAAACAGTATGTGTTATTATAACCATAGCAAAATGCTGGTTGATAAAAGATTTCACTGCATCTGGGTAAATCACTGCTCAGAGTCCCCCATAATGTCTCTAAAACTAGAAAAGAAAAAATACAATTCCATAATTCAACTAATTATTTGTATCATGGACAATATTGTGAGCAGATTTATATGAACTTGGCTACTTGGCCTGAAAACAGAAATTAAGATGGTGAAAAGAGTAATATTCACCCTGACTATTAAAATCTAAGTAAGACTACACTTTGTCCTTTTTATACTAAGACTTGACTTTTCATTCCTGTTCCAATTTATGTACACCAAACAAATTGGATTAAGCCAGATAAAAAATTCTCAAGTTTCTGATCACAGTATGTGGGACATAATTTGTTACAGGATTTGTATAGCATAAACTCCAAAGGTTACTTCAGAGCATTTTGGCTAGCCTACTGGTCCAATTAATGTTAGAAATCTATATTCCCACAAGGTCATAAGTGACCTGCTGCCTAATTTAGGTACCTAAGCCAGAGGCATAAAGTTAGACAAATGTAAATGTTCCCCCATGCCACTTCAGTCACTTGCATGATCCATAAATTCTACTCTGAACATATGGAGACAGAATAGAAATCTGATGTAGTGTCACCCACTGTCATAAAATCAGCACCATTTTATTCATTTATTTCACTCCTCTTCTTTCTAGTTTTGTCTAGTCTATTCTACTCCATTCTATTCTAATTATGTTTATTTTATATAGTATATGTGCAAAAATAATGAATGCAAATCTTATGTACTTTTACATATAAATACTTGGAACCACATATTATACAGTTTCTTATATTCTTATGTATTGCGATATATTCTGCATACACACACACCTCCCCCTAATATATATTTTGAGTTTGACTTCCAGCCTTTGAGGACACATCTGTAGAATTCGATTTCAATTTTCTAATTTCACCCCTCCTTCCACTGAGAAGTTATGTTACAGGAGAATGGAGAGGTAGAAAAACACTGTGACTTCAAAATGAAAAGCATCTTTTTCTGCTCATTATCACCTCATATAAGACAGAAAACTTTATACACAGAAAATATATACTATATATTTCCTTAAAGTTGGTTAAGTCTTTGGTGGTTAAAAAAGAGAAGCAGGAACAGGGAAAAAAAGAAATTATACGTATGAAATGCACGACTCCTTTTAAACTACATGTATTAAGACCAGATGAGAAAGTAGAAGGCATCCAATTGAGAAATGAATTAGGGAATGACAAAGTGAAATGACTATATTGCAATAAACAAAGAACAGAGGCAGGAAGTGAATGAAGCATCAATGAAAATAGTGCTAAGGTAAATGGATGCCCCATTACTGAGGATGCTTACAGATGTAATCTCTCAAGATGACATTCTCCAGAGAAATCTTGCCTCCAGTAATAGCAGCCAGGCAGTTCTTAGCCGAACTGTTTGGATTAGAACCCCCTTCTTTGTCAAGGCCTTACAGTTTTCCCAGTTTTCCTTGAGTGGTAAAGCAGTTGTGGGAAGCCCATATCTAGGCAGACCCCTTTTTATGCCCAGGACACAAGGTATTAAGGAGATCTGTGTGTTTTGAGGCTGACATACGCAGAGGGAAGACATATAAAAGTGTAAGGAAGACTTTGTTGTCAGATTTTCGAGCAGTAGAAGTGTCCCTTATGGCAGAGTAAGAGCAATGGGCCAGGCAAAGAAAATGGAAGAGCCAAATTATTGGTTGGCTAGAGAGACAGCTGTTAAATCTAAGGGAGAACAAATGAGCAAGAAAGGTACTTTGTATAAAACACAGAGGCTTTGTCTGAAATTTCTGAAGAATGTGTTAGCCTGGATGGTGATTGTGAACAGCCTGTTTTACTAGAGTGGTCTTACATGTACTTTGTAAACAAACATACTCCCCTGAAAAGTGAGTCTTGGCAACACAATAGGTGTTACACCAAGATATTAACTCTTGGACCATCAGACAGTAAATGTTGAGCAAATGGATCTAGAGTATTCTTAACTGTAGACTGCCAACTTGCCACTCAAAGAATATCTCTTACAAATATGCTTGAAAGAATCAATACAACAAAAAATTTGTTGTCATTATAAATGAAGACTATGTTGCACTAACATATCTTTTGAAATATTTCTCTTTTGTTTCTTACATACAGCACAGACTAGAAAGCATGTCCTAATATTCAATTAGTCCAGTGTTTTTATAGGCAGGAGTTGAAGGGTTGAAAATGGAAATAAATTATTTTTAAAGTAAGTAAACCTCAAATTCTGAGAAATACTAACTCCAACACAGATTTTATTTCTCTAGTTTAAATTCTTCCTCAGGAAAATTACCAGAGAATTTCTTAGTTGTTAAATTAAGAAATGTAATAAGGAGGCAAATGATCCAGTATGCTTTATTAATTTTTAAAAAATATTTATATTTCTAAAATTCTGTGGTGCAAGAAGAGAAAAAGGATCATGTCTGGGGTTCAGAAATGACAACCAGTTTCCAGAATTTAATTTATATTTTATAGGTCAATGTCAAAGCTAAGCTATACTGACAACATTCTACTTCAAGGAAATGTGGATTTTTTGCTAATGATGCGACGTTCTTCATCTCTAGACTCACAAACAGGTCTAACCCCAATAACGACCTCTGGAAAGCAAAAAGTTGTTGATACTGGCTTCTTGAAAATTTCATACACCCTCAGGTTTTGCCTGGAGGTTAAGCCCTTGGGTGAGATAAAATCACTAACAATCACTTCCTATTCCTCCAACCTTCCTGGTCAAAGCCATGTTTCAGTGTGGTGTTTATCAATTTATGCGTCTGATTGGCAAGAACCAGATCTATATTTTTAATGAGATCCAAAATTTACTCTGAATTATATTAAACTGAATCATGGCAGATGATGTTGGCTCCAACATGAACAGTGTGAAAAGGTGAAAAGGGGGCGAAAGATTCCAGCCTTGAGCCTTCTGGAACAGACCTTCTCAGCTGAGGTCTCTGCATGGTGTCAGCCCCACGACAGCTCAGCAAAAGTCAGGATGAGATCAGAGTTGCAGAGCCTGACATTGGAAACCTGCACAGTGGGAAGTTGGTTCCACTGCAAAGGAATGTAGGATCCTGAATTTTTTTCCTTGGCATGCTGTTGACTCAGAACAGTCTTGCATCAAAGTAATGAAGATGTGAAGAAAGTTTGGGCTTGAATCAGGATTCAGCCTTCTTAGTGTAGCTTTTTGTGAAGCAGCTAAAGCTGTCTGTATTCCCATAAATCATTTCAGATGTGTTCTCTTCCTAAAAATGAAACATTTAGCAGCTGCTGCCACTATTGATGACCTCCTTAAAAGTATGCTAAGCAACAATATTAGCTGTATTGTGCGGCAATACTGGATTAGTTTATTCTAAGACAGTATTTTTGTTATATACAATAAGACCAGGGATTATTAATATTTTCTTTGCCTTAAGGAAATGTGAAAAATTATTATTTCGTAATAAAACTTATCTGTTTTCTAATAAACATACATTTTTTGTTTGTTTAAATGATAACTTTCCATCTGCAAGTCATCAGACTATGTGCTTCCCTTTTTTTATTAATTTCATGGTTTATTTCACTTGACAAATATTTATCTTCTATTAACCACTACAGGCTGAGTCCTTGACAAAATGAGGCATTTCAACAACAATCTTGACCCCCTCGTAAAACAAGGTTCCTCTCAGTATGACGCAAATCTTGGCCTCTTCATCAGCACTTGCAAAACAGTTGACTCATGCACCTGACTCTTCCCATACCTGTTTCTCATAAAAACACAAGTTTCATTCTCCCAAATAAAGGTCAAGGTAAAAGAAAATAAAGCACAAGTCCTAACACTACAGTGAAAAGACAGACTGCTATGAGCAGTGTGAAGCCTGAAGCTTCTCTGTTTTCTCTGTGCTGATGATGTACTCCATTTTCCTTCCATTTACTTCATAGAATTGCAGAATATTCTGAGTTTGGAGGGACTGGACCTATAAGCATGATCCAGTCCAACTGTTGAGTGAATGGCCAATACAGGAATTGAACCCACAATCTTGGCAACCCTGTTCTAATGTGCTATGCTAACCTTGAAGGTATTCTTCAGACTTGTTGCTTTGTGAAAGAATTACTAACACTTAAACTGATTTCAAGAATTCTGCCAAAGAGAACCTAAGTTTTTGGTGAAAATATTTCTGTCATCAATCCTTGACCTTTTCACAAGTATATAACATGCTCTGGGGTGGATTCAGGTTGCCTACATGGGGCCAAGCCTGTGGCCATTTAGTAGCCTTTCTCATAAAAAGAAAGATAATGTCAAAAAACTGATATCACTTTACAAGGGCACCTGGGAAATCCACCTACATTTAAGGTAATTCCTTATTTTTTCCCATTTGTTTTCCTTGTTCAAACTAGCAGAATTCCCTCATATAACCTCAGGTTGATTTCAGTATTTTATTTTCAGGGTGGAGCACTACTATGATTATTTTCAGTAAACTGCTGTAGAGTGAGATTGTGAAAGAGAGGGTGAGAGTACTCAGCTATGTAATTCTGGCACAATGAACAGTTTCAAGGGATCAAAATCTTTGCTATGATTTAGGGTGAGTCACTTTGGAAATTATCCCAATTGACATAGAAATCTTCCTTTTCCCCTCTCCTTCATTCATTTCCTAAGCACTGGGTACAGCCCATTGAAGTTCAGGCTCTTGCCTGTAAGTCACATTGAAGGCAGGTCAAGAGGCAGGGTACTGCCTGCAACACTTTTTCCTTCAAAACAGGAAATATTAATTCCTCCTTATTTCCAGGATATTTGAGGTGGTATAAGTTAATGAACCGACTTAAGCATCTGGGACTTTGAAGACTAAACTTATCCAGTATAACCACAAAATATTCTTATTGCACACAATGGATACTGTGGTGTGATTTATGCCTTAATAGAGATCTACAAAAACTTAACAAGAAAAATTGTTGGACAGATATGTTTTCACTTTTTTTTTCTCTCAATGAAACATCACGAGTTCCCACTACTTACAAGTTGGGGCAGCTACATATCACTCTATTAAGTTACTCTGGACCATCAGATATTGTCAACAAATATATGTGACCTGGTTGCCTGCAGCAGAATTCAAGATGAAGATGTTAAATCCTAGAAGAAATTAACATATCAAGAAGAAAAAAAACCATAAATAGATCAACAGTAGCAACAACTAAACCAACCAACCAAGCAAACAAAAAGCCTCAGAGAAAAACAAAGGGTTTATAGATCAACGATTAAGAAAGTCCAGATTATTGCTGGCTGGTAGAGTGACCGTCGTTTTTGAGAAGCCAGACCACTGCCCTACAAAGAAAACTGCTGGGCACTTTCTATGGAGAATATTAGAAAAAAATCAAATGGCCATTTGATCTAGCAGCTCTTAAAGGGAAAGGAAAAAAAAACGTTGGAACAGATTGTGCTGTCTCAATATACATGAACTTCAATGCTATTATTTGTAGCATCAGTGCAGCACGGTACCTAAACTGCTGTATAACTAATACTAGGAAAGATTAATATCATGACTTGGATGTCCTCAGCACTGTGAATTACAAAATCTTGATTTTGAGTGTGCTATTAAACAATATTTCTGAATATTCACTTTCCAATTACATTCACTTTCCATCTTGACTCTTTTTGCAAACTAAGTAGCACTTCATCTTGTAAGAAGTCTTGTCAAAAGGGGTTTTTACTTATAAGCCACTGTAATTAAGGTAAATAAATGTTGGCTTTCCCTAACAGAGAAAATGTTCCACTCTATGCCATCCCTTCCTCTTTTCTCTTAGAATCACATGCTAATCAAGAGTGCCTATAGTTCAGCACTTCAACTGATTGCAGTCTCAGTATTTAAAACCAGATCTTCCACCTGCCAGCTTGTTTAGCTGAATGATTTGTTCACATTATTGCACTGCTTGTACTTAACTGTTTTGTGGGGAGCTTGCTGTTGATCAACACAAACTTCATATAATCATCTATCACTGTCATGTTCCAAAGCAATTTAAATAAATGAATGCAGCCATGGGTAGGATTGCATTGTGAACCCAGCCTGGTTATGGAACAATTAAACTCATTCTGAAAGAAAACTGATAAAGATTTGATTAACTTTTGGCGGCAGATGTCCACCTGTATTTCAACTTGAAGTAGAGAAAAGATAGTTGGAAAAGACTAAACCCATGGTCTCCCACATCAACCACCTCCATTTCAAGTTAAATATATATAAACAAGTGTTTTCTAGCTCCTGATGTGCAACATTTTCAAAATCATTAAATGGCCTGAGGCTTATATTACATTATTATAAGTATTACAATTAATTTTTTTTTTCAAAAGCATTTCTACTTGTACAAGCTATAGTAATTTTAAAGGATTGCTTTTATGCTGTTGAGAGTGCATTTTCTTCACTTGCACTGACAAGCAAAAAATTTCTTGTAAAAACATTAAAATTCCACTTTGCAGTGGAGTACTGTTTGCATATGAAAGTGTGCAAAATCACTTTCTCTTTCACAAGATCCTACAATACAGATCTTGTCTGGGTTCTGGAATCTGCAACAATTTTTAACATCAGGGATTCTAATCTCCAGGATCCCTTACTTTCTTCTTCATAGAGATATGAAATCTGAATTTGTCCTGCAGAAAGTAATCTTTGTTCCTTTCCACATGATCCTCTTGGCTGCAATGCTCTGCTGATGTATTTCTACAAAGAAGAAGAATGATGAACTTTATTCAGGCAATCCGATAGGAAGGTAACCATGAGGAAAAGAACATGAAAATTTAAAGGAAATAAAGAAAAAACAATTAACAATTCTGACTGCTTACTTTACATGTCTGCCAGTCTTTGGCAACCTAAGCTGTTGCTGAAGAGAAGGTGCCGTGATGTCTATTAGACCTGGCCACTGCAGACAGTCTATTTAATTAGCCAGTGCAGTGTTTGTATACCTGCTGCTTTAATTCGGTTCAATGTTCCAGATTTCTTAGAGAGATATTTCCCATTATTTAGCACAGTTAGGAGTAGCCATGGTCCTTTGCAGCAATTCAATAAGAGGTTATCATGGAAGGCCAGGTCGCAAAGGCACTCGAGCAAAAATAGGGTATTAAGCCTCTAACTACAACCTGCACAAGTCAGCATGGAAAACAAAATCCTTTATTCCCAGCAGAAGACTTTGGAGTTTGTGTGGGTTTTTTCCATATAGCTGCAAATTTTACTAGGGAAAAAAAAAAGTCTAAATTTATAAACCATCCTAGTGACACTCAGAAAGAGGAAGAGAAAAAAAAGGTGAGGCAATTATAGGGATTTTTCAAAAAGGGAGTTCAGACTGGAAAGGGAGTAATCACAATCTTCCTCATCTCAAGAAGGCTTGATGCTACCAAAAGAGAGAGAGAAAAAAAAGTTGCATGCTTCCAGAAAAAAAAAAAAAAAAACAAAAAAACAAGAAAAAACCAACCAAACAAAAAAAACTAAAAATGCACCACTTGTTTAAAAAGAATTGGAATATATTGTCATCTTTCAGCAATTTTCTCTCATGTGACCCATTTCATAAGCATTGATTTTTTTCTTTGACATTTCACAAGCAGAAGTGAATTTCCGTCTTCCTTACCTGTCTCACGTACACGCACATATATACATACACATATGTACGCACACATACATCTGTAGTGAAATGTAATAAACTGCCATTGATTTCAGTATAAATTAAATGTAGTGGGATAAAGCAAAAATAGTATCTGCTGAGGTAGACTTTACCTGTGATCATTAACAGGCATTTTAAAAATAAGTACTCAATGAGCATCTCTGAAATAACTACAATCAATTACTATTCAGAAAAAATTAGCAGTGCCGCAATGCTTTACTAAAACAGCTACATGCCTGGTTTTAAATATTTTCATAGACCTGCAGAGTAAAGCCTTGTGTCCCTTCATACTCCATGCCCCACTGTGAGTGCTCACATTACTTCATGGCCTCTCACGTTGCTGACTTTAATCGTGCACGTTTGCACATCCAAAAGCCTTTGGCGGGCAGAGCAGTTCACAGGCCAGTTATTTCATTTCATCAGTGTAAGCAGTGTTACATAACAAAGCACAGTATAAATGTTAGACAAAGGTTGCCCAAATATACAGAGCTTTAATCCACTGAAATGTTAACCTGATAGAATGCATCAAAAGAAGGCATCCGCTGTAGAGAAGGATCAGTGATATTCTACAATGCTCTATACATAAAGAGCATAAAGTGTGGAGTTGCAAGAAATCTAAATTACTAAATGACCATGGGGCTTGCAGAGATTCCAAGAAGCTGTCTTTCAGGTCCCCACTGACTGGATCATATGCTGTAAGTATCTGTTCTGCTGTTCACAGTGAAGGGCCCATGACTTTGAGGTGAATTATAATGTTTACAACTTCCTGCTAAGGGTTTGCACATTCTGTACCCAGTTTCATTTATTCTGACCCAGGAAATGCTGTGAACTGAGAGGAGAACAATTAAAGCATTAATTGCCAAATCAGTTTAAGTTATTACTTAAAGCTGTTCCAGAGGTCAGGTCTAGCAGTGTGCTCTGGCAGTGATGGAGGCTTAACAGCACACTAGGCTGTATCAACGGGAGGATAGGCAACAGATGAAGGAAAATGATCATCCCACACTACCTGGCACTTGTTAGGCTACATCTGGATCCTTGCATCCAGTTTTAGTCCCCCAGGAAAACAAGGATCCTGATAAAGTGGAGTGAGTTCAGCACAGGGTGACCAGGATGGGTG
Organism: Calcarius lapponicus; assembly: GCA_039654755.1. Taxonomy (NCBI): domain Eukaryota; kingdom Metazoa; phylum Chordata; class Aves; order Passeriformes; family Fringillidae; genus Calcarius; species Calcarius lapponicus. Next base: position 8,633,890 of record CM077463.1, read on the forward strand.
GGCTGGAGCAATTGGCTGGTGAGGGGCTCTGCTTGTCCAGCCTGGGGCAGGATTGGCTTCAGTGGGACTGACCAGCACCCATGGACACCAAGGAGATGAAGTTAGAATCTGCACAGTGGAGGGTGAGAGAAGGACATAGACCAAACCTAGAGGGGTTCCAGACAGATATGAGGAGATGTTTTCAATTGCAATGATAACTAAGCATTGAAACAGGTTGTGCAGAAAGGCCAGGAAATCTCCACCTTTGTCAGAGCTGGCAAAGTCCTGAGGAGCCTGATCTACTTTCAGTTTTGTCCCTCCAAAGCAAGAGCACTCTAAGGTCCCTTCTAAACTGAATTACTCTGTCATTTGCCAGTCCAAATCAGACAGAGAATACAGTGGGTTAAGTGAGAATGACAGTGCATACAGCAAATGATAGATGGATGGACAGAAACAGGCAGTTTAAAAAAAAAACATTATTGCTATGAACAGTGCTTTTATAGTACTTAGCTTATTGTCTTATTGATTCTAAATGAATGACCACAGAAAATACTTCAGTGCTAGTGTTAAGAACCAAAGGTTTATTATTTTCTTCTTCAAGACACAGGTCTGGGGACTTGAGGTGAGGGGGTTCTTTGTAATAGGAGGTTAATTTTATTCAGAAATATTAATTTGCCAGGATAACTTTCATTTAAAGCTATTAAAGAAATCCAGTAGAGCCACAGTGTAATACTAAATGAATTCATTTGGTTTTGTTTTAAATAGATTAACAAAGACAAGATTAAAACCAGCGCAGTTGAGTAAAGATGGAAAACAGGTGGTTACCTGTTATTTTACCTTCCAAGCAAAATCTCTGGTGAAACTACATACAGTCCAAGTTTTAAATTAACTTCTACTGTTACACTCTGTGTTACACTCTGTCCTTCTGCATGACTGAAAGATGCAATTGTTTTCTGTGGTTTATTTTTCCCTGGCATAGTTCTCACTAGCTCATTCCTTCTTACTTTTACTAGGCTTCCTGGTTCATAATTCATAAGTCATCTGCATTTATAGAAGACCACCATTTGAACCATTATATCCTCTGGTCTTCAAGCTGCTAAATTTCTCATCTCCTCTACCCCAAAGGTAGACAGGAGGATTTGTTTATTTTGTTTCCAAAATAATATTTAGTAACTATGAATATGATGTACAGGGTGACACGAGGTCTTCAGTGACACTGAATGTATATTAACTTAGAAATTACTGAAAAATCCAGCTTGTCTGGAAAAGGAGGTAAAAGTCATCAGTTTAGCACATAGGTGGGATCCATGCAAATGTGGAGTAAGCATAATAGGCTAGTACTGCACTTTTAGAACAAGTTTTTTTTTAGTGTGTTAATGTTTTGATCCTAGTTAGATGAAGCTATAATGGTTATTTGGTACCAAATACAAAATCTCTTCTAATTACAATCTGAATCCTGTGGCCACGTCATGAAGCAACAAACAGCACAAAGGCACCAACAAGGGTGTATGAGCACGTCAAAATAAAGGTGCAATAAGCATTGTCACCTTAGGTGCAATGGCCAAATAACATAAAAATAGACCTGGCAGCACCATTGCATAAATACCTGCATGGGATAGAAATTTAAGCATGTAACCATGAAGCTCCAGTGTACAGTTTCATAATATGCTAACATTCTGCACCTTCAGCCTGATCAGAAACCAGTGGCAACACCTCCCAGCTGCTATTGTTATCTTATTTCAGCAATATTCAAGAAAGCATAGTCAGACTTTGGCTTGGATCTAATAGCCATACCCTGTTTCAGTTTCAGTAGAGAAACAGAGTAGTTTGCTCAGGGGAAACTGTTCTCACCTGCTGAGACTGGAATAGAGGAACACTGGCAAACAGAACTGGAGGAGGGAAGTGCTTGCACAATACTAGAAGCAGGTGAGGTGGGAACCTCACTGGACTATTTTGGCTTTGAAATTTTGTACTTGTATAAATATGCAGTATATGGTATAAGCTACAACTCAATTCTGACTAAGCTATCTGGCAGACAAACCAACAATTTTTCTGAATACTAAATTCAAAGAAAACTAAGATGTCACATATTTGTTAGAATTTTTTCTTACGCCAAATGAAACAACAGAAGTTACAAAGTATTATTTAAATATAAAGGAAGCCGCACCCACAAGTCATTTTAAAGGGAGAAATGAGTATTTTGGGGATATTACTGAAAAAGAAATGCCAGCCTGTATTTCTGTATATCAGGAATGCACAGAACATTCACTTGCAACAGTTAGTGTTGCTTCTGTGATTTTAAAATGTGCAGAAGGGTGAGAATTTTTAAATCTGGGATGTTTTGTTGTTAGGTTTTCTTTCCTTGTTCCCTGCAGTGAGTTTTATTACTAGGTGAGCTCTTCTGTCAGGATCTCTCAGCTCCATTTAGCAGGTTTCTACATGTTTCAGAACTTGAAAGACTCACCCAACCTATCATCAGCGTTCCCATCATCAGTCACGTTGACACTGGCTTAGTCCCAAATCAAACGTGAATGTCTTTTTTCCTTCTCACGTTTTTTAAAAGTTTCTGTAAAAGAGATTAGTCAATAAAGTAAAAAAAAAAAAAAAAAAAAAAAAAACCAAAAACAAACAACAAAAAAACCAAAAAAAAAAAAAAAAACCCAAAACAACAAAAGCCCAAAACCCAAAAAACATAAAGCTGCAAAAACCCCATAAACTTAAAACAAAACAAAACAACACCAAAAGTCAAAACAACACCAAAATCAATCCACAAAAAACCCACTTCACCTTAAAATAGTACGTTAATGCATTATTTCCATCTTAACTCTTTAAAGTGCAGAAAGGAATAAATATCTAAAAGAAGCAAGTGGAAGATGCATCAGCAGCCGAAGAATGTGAGGTTTTTGGATAACAGTTTAAACCAAATAAAGGCATGTAGTGTAGATCACTGGTACTGATTAAATGTATTGGGGTTACTCACCAATGTCTTCTTACTGGCCTCAATTCAGCAAAGCACTACACATGACTAATTAGGAATACGAGCATGGAAATAAGATTTAAACTTTAGAACAACCATATTGGGGGGTTACAGCATCTTACTAAATAAGGGCTTGGAGCCTTAGCTAGAAACTTTATTCATGTAGTGTTTTATTCTCTGTTTGTGGGAAATGTCATCCCTTCAGTCTCATGATTTTTTTCTCTTGTGCTCTTGTATTCCACATGGCAGAGTTTTCATTTCCTCCTACATGCTGGGGAAGAATTTAAAGGGAGAAGACAGTCAAGATGCATTTGGTTAATTTCAATGCTTCTATTTGACACATATAGCAATACGCTACGTCATTGTTTATACAATTCAGTTATTTCTCACAGAGTTTGGTACAGTGTTGTGAAAGCATGCATTTTTTGTGAGTGTCTCACTACCAGATTTGAGGGCTAGAAATGAGAGAAACAATACTGTACAACCACAGACTTCTGAGAAAAAAATACACGACATTAAAATGGCATTGTATAGCTGCTTATTGTTTCTAAACAATTTCCAGATGAAATCTGAAAACAGGGAGATGGTTTTCCTAACTGCCAACTCTGCAGACACAATGTGGGAGAGTCAAGCAAGAGTTATATAACTAATTAAAACCAAATTAATTTAATCAAAACCATTAGACACTCATTACTCATGCAGCTGCCTCATCTTTTCACCTTTATCCTCTCCCCCCAGCTGTATTGGTTACACCCACCTCTTGTTTCTTGTCTGAAAATAGACATTTTTTTAGGAAAGGAAATGCATCTGTCTGTGTACCAGCACATTACTTGTCTTGATCTAGATCAGGCATGACTGTAATGCAAATAAAAACATCAGTGGAAAAAGACAAATATAAACAAAGTACATAAGTAACTTGCTAGTTTTGGACTTTATTCAAGACAACTAATTTGAATCTTCTCAGCCACTCATTTGGTAGAGAAATATTTTCCTAGAATTTGTGGTCAATCATAGTTTCTCTCCATAAAAAAAAAAAAAAAAAAAAAGAGCCTTTTATGATGACATAAATTTACAACTTGAACAGGTGGATAAAGATATTTTATTCAGCCAAGAAGTCAACTTCTGAAATCGGACACCTTCGAAACTGGGTGAGGTTTTTTTACAGAGCATTGAGAAACTTCATATTGCTTCAGAACTTTGAAGATTAGTTTTACTGCAATGAAAGCCAGAGGGTTTACAAGTGAACATTAAGAACAGACAACATTTATTATAAAGAATAAATTTTGCAGACGCTGTACATAATTTCTACTTTGGGATTATTATTTAATGACATGACGGAAAGAAAGACTTTGCTTTTATTTGTGTGGTGTTCTCTCTTAGAATGGATGCTCAAGGCAAAAATCTCACTTGTAATGCAAGGTGTGCCAAGTAGGGAAAAGAACACAGGCAGCTTCTTCCTTTTCCTCATGTAGCCATACAGGTTTGGAGCAGGATGGTGCCACATGTACTGAGAGACTTGAGGAGTGAAGGGGTGACCCACAGCGCCTAAGTGAAATTAAAAATGTGGGTCACTGTGTTGGTTTGCAGGAAAGGACCCCTCTCCCTCCCCCTCCCTCCTTCCATCTCTAAATGCCTTTGGGCATCTGCTCAAGGCTGTGTCTATGCCACACAACACAGGGGCATGTTGGAAAGGGAGACTTCAACTGAAAGTGCACCAGGACATTCCCAGGTTTGTGGCCCTGGAGACACTACAGGTGCAATAGTTTATGCTGTATCCAGAGCACGAAGGATTGCCAGAAAAACATTTCGGAAGAAATGGCTAATACTCTCAAAAAGAAATGCCCATGCTAACCCTAGAACAGGAAACAAGGGACTGGAAAATATGCAGCAAGGGTGCCTGGCTTTGTAGTGTACAAACTTGCAAATTGGAAAGAGTCAACATCTGAGAACTGAGAAGGTCAGATTCTAGTTGTGGCTTGGCCACCTCCAGACACAAGTTTGCCTTTATGAAGCCAGCTCAGAAGTCTTTGCATGATATTCCCAGAAATCTTCAGGAAACTTTGGAAAGGATGGAGTTATATTTGTCAGTGCAAATTCATTTGCATGTGGCACTTGGGGATATGTTTTATTGGTGAATGGCATGCTGGTTTAATGGTAGGCCTTGACGAGCTTAGAGGTCTTTTCTAACCTTAATGATTCTATGGTCGTAAAAAGAACATGTTGACCATTGTTCAAAGTACTTATGTCATGAAAATCAAAGTTAAAATCTGGATTCATTGCACTTTAAAAATCATTATGATCAAAAACGGTTGTGTTTGTTCAGCAAAGAACAAACACAATTATTTGACAGAAAGAGCAACCTGAACTTCTGCTGCATTTACTTAACTTTTTCTGCAACACTTTTCTGCACCTTTTGATAGACACAAACATTAACCCTGCTGTGATCACAATTACTCAAATGACTATTTTGTCTGAGATATAACCCAATTCCTCCTCTCTGTCAGAAAACCTCCAAATCAGAAAACTCTCATATCAAGGTCTGAAAAATTATATAAAAATTAAAGTTACTAAGTGAAAGCTGAGACTTATCTGTGTAATAAAGATCTACATAACAAAGCATTCAAAGTCATCAGGGATATTTTGACAAGGTATGGAATTGGTAAAGAGGCATGAATAGCAGAACATCCTTACTCACCTCAGTGCCTAAAAGAAATGGGGAAACATAAGGCCTGCATTTGTCAACAAATTTTGTAGCCAAAAAGCCAGTGAAAAGTCTCACTGGGCTATTGGAGCAAGACTTCTATAAGGCCAGTCATGCCTCTCATTTGAAAAGGAATCCTGAAAAGAGGAAATAGTTTCCAAGGTATGTTACCCACATTCACCTAAATTTTCACGTTAGTGGAAAATACAGGAAAGATACGAAAAAGATCACAGAGTCTTTCAGAAGTTATGAAAGAAGCTGCTATTACTGAAATATGACTCCAATTGTCATATTCAAGAGAAAAGAAACTGAAAATCATAACATATCAAAAATGAAGAACTACCTTCTTAATCTGTTTGTAATATCTTTCATAACAAAATGTTATAAGTCTGCTCTTGTAAAAAAATTTATTAAAAATAAGAAGAGGGGAAAGAACATAAGAGAGAAGTCATAGTTCTTTCTTTTCATTGGTAAGAGGGGAAATCAGTAACTTCACAGAAAGAAATCACTTCATGTTAATATGACTATACAAGTGTACAACTGGTGTGAGCAAAACCACAATCTGGCCCTGTAAATCAAGATGAGACTGTTTATATTTACCCTATTTGCTTGGAACATTTCTCTTTCAGAGTTTGTAACTCCCTTAGCACTCAAGGCACTCCTGAAAAATGGGCTTGTCTGTAAGAAGTATACCAAAAATTTGTCTAAAAGTGAGATTTCAGGAATAGCAAATGTCCAAATGAGAAGTTTGAACTTATGAAGCCTTTGCCCAGATTTTATTTGACAATTTTGATGCTAGTGAGTAGTAGCAAAATACCAAGGATAGTAAACTGATGTGGTGTTATTCCCTAGGCAGCTCAGAGGGGAGATGAGCCCTTACCAAAATTATTGTCACTGACACCAATGATGGATCTCTAAACTAAATCAAAGACAAAAATAGGGCCTTGTGCAAAAAATATTGCTCTCTTTCTTAGTTTTCTTTTCTGTTGTGGAAGCATTGTAAACATCAAAATGGACCAAGCAAAGACATGGAATGGAAGGTTATGGTTCCCAACAACCAGTGAGAATAAGAGTGAGAATAACTGGTCAGCGATGCTTCTCTGATTTTGGCTATGTCACCACTGATGCACCAGGTTTTATGCTTCCCATATGCTTTACTGTGTTCACATTGTAATAGTACTGTAATGTTCTTTTTAGGAGGGGAAAAGAAGATAAATTTCAGGGGAAAAATCCCTTGTGCAGATGGAAATGCCATCAGGGCCTACAACTTACCTCATGGATCTCCTCTCTAAACGCATAATCTTATGAAAATAGGAAAAGTGGAACAGAGCAGAAAAATCCCTGCACTCATGGAACTGAACTTCCTGATTTCAGCCATCAACTTAGCTTTAGGATCTGCAAGCCAAATAACACCACTCAAGATTTGACTTGTGGAATAATATTCCTATATGACCATGGAAACATATTTGGTACTGTTTGTGATGGGTATGAAATGCTACAGTTTATGAATTTCTACCCCCTTTACTCCACAGTTTCTATTTATTCCATCACTGCCCTGCTGTATCATGTGTATTAATAGATAGAAAAATAATTGGAAAATTAAGAGTTTGTCTGTGCACACTATGGTGGATGACATCAAGAAGCAATTTTCAGTGTACCTGAATCACTGTAATTCTATCAATCTCTTTATGTTCTAGGATTTTGAAAATGACAGGTCTGTAAGAACTTCATGGTCACTTTTAACATGTAAATTACAGTTGTTTCTTGGTTGTTTTTACCTGTTTTAAATATCACAAACTTTCAAAGTTGCTATCTCTCTCTGCTACTAGTTCTTCCAGAAAACTATGTTTGTGGGTATGAAAATTAAACATGATAAACTAATTTGAGATCTTTGATGCACTATATTTATAAGCCCATATTTATATTTTTTATTATGTGACGAGACTGTTCATTTAATCCAAATCACCTTGAAGGCCCCAAGCCAAACTTTTAAGTGTTGATGAGAACATTTCCTGGCTATAGGTAAGGATCTTGTTTTCTAGGCTCTTTTTGCTGCCAGTTCAGAGACCTGACAGCGGTTCTTCTCCTTTTAACATTTTAACGTGTCTACTTTTTAATTACCATAGAAGAAACAGAAACCCCCAAAATAAATCAGGTTGTATACAGTTAAGCCATAGGGAGGAACTCTCATTAAACCTTAAATGGCAGTAATGGTTTTCCTCAGTACTTTAAAAACAATCATTGCCCAGACACCAACATATGGAACATCTAAATTGTAAAATCTCTCACTTTTCATCTTCTTAAAAGCTATTACAGAGGATGTCTTTCTTCAGAATACCTAACACCAGTTTTTGACTGACTTTGTTTAATATATAAGGGGTCTTTTTCATATCTAGGACAAGAAACCTTGGATGTAAATAGGATATTCAACAAACTATATGGAATATATAGATATATGGAATTTATTTACATTATGGAAGATTTATATAATATACACATAAGCCTTTCTGCACTGAACTTTTTGTGTACACATAGACACATGTATTGGCCTGAGTCTTTAAAAGCAGAGTTGAGCTAGATGCAATTGGACACCTTCTGTCAGGAATTATGGTGGCTAAGCAAGTCTCCTAGGACAAGACAAAGGACAGAAGCTACATGAAACAGAGGGAATACTTATTTGGAAACCATAATGTGGAAATTTACTTCAAGCACACTTAAATACATCTGAGAAGCTGCAGTGCTCTGGCTTTGCTTAAATGCAAAATTTTGCAAGGTAGTAAAGAGACAGAGAAAGATGTGCTCAGTAAGTGCTGCTTCTTCACCCTGGGCTGATTTGCCAACAGCCCCTGGCACCCTGCTGATGCTGGGGCCATTGCACAAAGGCTTCCTTTGCTCCTGCACAGTGAGCAGACCAGGCTTGGGAACCCCTTATTGAGCACCACAGCTGAGGCAGCTGCCTTGGCCGGCTCTTCTGGCATGGGCGAGCGAGGCACAGGGAGCTGAGGACGCCTGAAGGGAGCGCTTCTAGGACAGCCCCGCGGCTCCTCACTGCCTGTGCTCCTCAAGCTTCCTGCAGTGGTTATTGTAACCCAGCCACATGTTTAATGTGAGCCCGTCCACCATAACAGCTGCTTTTCAAGTTTGTTTATACCTCTGGTTTGCACAGCATTCTGTATCAGTGAGTATCGCCATTTTGTCAGGCATTGTGTGGGGAAAAAAGTTTATTTTTATGCTTTGTTCTTGCTCATTTAATCCTGGTTATAAAGAACTAAAATACAGCTCTGAAACTGATGCTGAGTGGGAGGCATGGAGGACTGAAGGTGGTTGTCATCATAATTCCAGTGACATTTCCAAAAATCTGCAGAAAACTTTATAAAATGTTTACACCAATTTCCATTTACTCCAATTTCCACTTTGGAAATTTCTTTGCATTTATATAAACATCACAATTTGTCAGAGATTGTACCTGAATGAAATAAACAATTAAGTGAGGACATTTCTGTTGGCATATTTATGCTATCATTATTCAGCTAGAATTGTGATGTTGCTTAGTGCAGTGATTTTTAATATGCCAAATTTACTTAGCTATGCTGGCATAAATTTAGCATATAGACTAGGCTTTGCTTTTATTTCTTTCTTCTTTTGTTTCTCTTCATTTAGCTCACATTTCCTCTTAATTAACCTAAACCAAACTAAATAAAGCCTTATGTACACTGGGAAAAAAAAAAAAAAAAGTATTTCTACTGGTTTAATTAACCTGTTTTATAAACATGTGCTAAATTAAACAAGGATATCTCTTTTTAAAGAAGACATAAAACATCCAAAAATAATTACAACAGAGATAACTTTGTAAAATGTGCCATGAACACAATATAGAAGAACCACTAAGCTTTGAAAAAATGAGGGGGACTCAATTTTATGGGAGGCTGTTTGTTCTCGTTATATGTTAAGCGCATGAAAGAAATCTAAAACTTGAAGCAGTGCAGTGAGCCAGGTCTGGAGAGGTGCTGACACAAGACATGAGGAGTGCAGGCCATACAGAGAGTGTGCTGCCACAGAAAGGATCAGGGGAACAGGACGTGCCGGGGGAAGGGCTGAGCCTTGACAAACACATATTCCCCTTCTTGCATATCTGTCAGCGGCAGCTTTTGAACTTGTTTGTGCTGAGTGCAAAGATATACCCTGTCAGGCCTTAACACTGTACCATTATCTGTTTTAAGGACTCATCTCCACTCCCACTGTTTTCTTCTACAATGCCGGACTTGCTGCTGTAATTACTGTAACAGCTGTCTGTGTCACAAGTGGTTTCTATAAGTTTGCATAGCATTTATCCAAAATCAGGCTTTGACACTTCTTGGGGTCATTATTATATCACAAGCAAAGAACATAATCAAATATTTATGTGGCTATTCCTTTCCATGTTAAATAATATTTTATTTTATTTTTAATGAGATTTTTGAGCCTCAGTTTATAGCTTTAGTAAGATCACTCCAACACCTTTTTGGAGGATAGCAGCTTTCTGACCTCTTGTGAAAGGCAGCTAGGGACAAAGCAGTGTCTGACCCAGAGAACTCTGAGTATGACTGTGGACCAGAGGGATATGTGAAGAATTTACGTTAACTCTTAGTGACAGATAAAATTTTTATTTACGTACTCTAAGTTTTTTTTCCATAGTTTACATTATTTCAGCATGGCAAAACAAACTCTGCAGTATTGTAGGGCAGTGAAATAATAATTTTTTTTCTTTTCTTTTGTTCTTCAAGAATGGTTGTTCAGGCATCTGTTACAGACTGCTTCTTTCATATCTGTCCAGTAAAAATGCAGGGCTTTTCAAGAGTGACAGAGATTTAGGAACTTTCTGTAAACATTAGGGATTATATTTCTATAGTAAAATCGCCTATCTCTGTAATTAACAAAACTCATTTAAACCAAATGTGTGCATTTTTGCCTTGAAAAATAAAGTACTTCTTTAGTTCTTTCTTTACTCTCCAAGCTAGCTGAGATATTTCCATGAGTTAATGACTTACTTTTGCTGCTACCAAAACTGAATTGCTTGCCCTTCAATGACCTTGAAGTACACAAACAGCTATTAGCCTGCAGTAGTCATTAGCAACACACAGGTCTAGGCTTTTTGTGCTGCACTGAAATAGATATATTGGGACATTATTATGTGCTTTGAATTCTACCGATTTATCTAATTCTGTGGAAATTGGAGATTACTTGTCATACCATGTATATTTGGTAACACTTGGCTTCCAAGAATTAATGAAAAAGGAAAAAAGAGCAACTCTATTTTTTCTTCAAACATAAGAAATCTCTGCTCTCTGCCCACAATATTAGGCATACATGCAGCATGCAAAATGTATGCCTAGTACCATTATTCATGACCTTCAGAAATGCTGATACAACAGCATATATTCAGAGTACAAAACCACCCCATTTCTATTGGACTCCTTTGACAGAAGAATTATAAACATAATGACTATGTACACACTTGATAAGGACACCATTATGCCATTTATACTAATATATGGTTATATCAGCATAAATACTGCTTTCAACACATACAGAGCACAAGACACACCTACAAAAATCCTGCAAATAAGACTTTTGTCAATGCACAGCCGCCAGCACTGTAGGGTTTGCAAGGTATTTGTGCTTTGCTGTTTCTTGTCCTTCCCAGTCCTTCCCTGTCCTTCCCTGTTCCATGTCATTGATCCAAGAGGCACTGAGGCACAGAGTGTGTTGTAGGTCAGTACCTCAGTGTTAAAGACCTACTTTAACGTACAGATGGGTCCCAGACTGGTTCTCAGACCTGAAAGCAAATACAGGGAAGGGGCTTCAACTTCTCAGAGTTTCCTTCCTTCTTCCTTTGAAGTTTTGAAGTATTTTTTTGATAGCCATAGCTCATTTTTCCCCTGCTATGCTTTTGTTGTCAGAAACATGGAACTGTGTGATTAATACTATTCAATTCCTTTTAGAGAAGGAGTTCATACTTTGAATATTTTCAGAATACCAATGTCCATCCAATTGATCTTCGGTACTACAAAAACTTTAACAAAGTAAAGAAAAAACCAAGGAAAATCTGCACATGCTATAGGCATTCACAAGCCAGTTATATATATCTATCTGGTTATCATGGCCCAAGAGATGAGGAAATGGGCTTATACCATGGGGTACATCTGAATAAAATATCTGCTAGTGCAATTTTTTGTTGTTGTTCTTGAAAACCACTTTCCCTATTTACTTGGTTTAGATACAAATTTCAATTTGATTTTTTTGTTTAGGTTTGTTAATTTAATTTTAACTGTAAGAAATCTCTCCTCTTGGTGAATCCAATCATCTTTGACTTTGAACCTCAGTTGCACTATACATATTGTACACCTTTTAGTTTTATCATTTTTATATAATTATAATTATGAAATATTGGTTTGGTTTGGCTTTGATTTGTTTGTTTTTTGGAAATAAAACCTTCCCTAGGGTTTATTTCACTTGTATTTCAATTTTTCAATAGTTCAGTAATCTTAAGGTTGTTTTGGTGATGCTAAGCAACTGAGAACCTTCATTTCCAACTTTAGGGTAGACTCAAAGTCCCTTAATAATTTTCACAGCAAGATCCAGTGTTAATATTTCATGTTCAAATATGTATAATAAAAGAAGTGCACAGCTCACTGGTGTCCTATATAATTCCTATGTCAAAGGTAAATAATTATTGCCTTCAAATTTCAAAGGTATTGCAGTTGCTTCTTCAGTCTCAGTTCTAAATAGACTGAAGGACTGTCTTTGATGATGTTGCTGATTCCTTATTCTGTTGACTATCACCTCCTTAACATCCCTGTAACCCTTGCACTCTCCTTCTTTTTTTCTTTTTTCTTTTTTTTTTCAATACTGTGGACCTTCCAGTGACTATTATTTCACTATGTACTAGTTCTGTAATACTTTCACTGACTAACATTATCTTCAAGACTTGCATTTCCTTTCTCAGCTGTAAATATTTATTACTAAATCTGTAGTGGGTGTGCCAATTTGCTTCATTAGAATTTATTTAGCTACATCTAGTAAATATATAACAAATTTATAACAATCTTTATTGGATAGCAAAATAATGAGCAACTAAATTGAAACTAATGCATTTTGACGTGTATCAGCACTTACAAAAGCATTGTTATTGAACTTCAATTATGTTGATTTAAAAGATTTAGCAGCTCCTTCTTGTACTGATTATACACCATAATATTTATTATCATAGCCCTTGTGCTTCTCCACATTCATGTTTAGTGTGGTAGGGATAAGAATAGAGGTGACTGGCATCTCAGGGGAAGCAACGTGCTATGTAGGTGTATGTACTTATGGACACGGAGGTGCTCATAGTATGAAAAGTATCTCAGGGTTTTACTCAGTCCTTTCTGGATACAGTCATTGACCTCCTCTGTCTTCCATTAAGAAATCCCTCTTATCCCCTTTCTCCTCACCAGCAGCCGCTTCAGAATGGAAAATCTATGGAAACTTGTTCTCCTTTGTCTGTTCCTAAAGACCACCCTCAGCAATGATGGGTTTGTGAAGAACATGTAAAGCCATTTATTTATTGGTTTATATATATATACTTTCAAGAAACTGCCTAAATCCTTTCTAATAGAGCATGCAACCTGTTAATGTTGCTTCAAATCTTAAGTTAGCTTGCTTAAGTTAATCAAAACTTGCCTTTGAAATATCTAGTTTAGAGAGCAGCACATGGCTACTGTGAAAGCCTTCAGACATAAATAGGGAAAACTGGCTTGTTGGAACTCCCATAGTATAGATGTAATTAGATGCATTGCTAAACTGATTGGAAGCTATGGTATTTAGAGATAATATATTTTCTCAGCTCAGTGACTAAACTCAGAAGGGCACGAAACAGAGCTGTTTAACTACACTTACTTAAGTTTTTATGCTATTCTTCACCATAAATTAATATGATAAAATATATTTTCTAAGGGAAAGAAAAATAGTCAGGCCTTCCTATAAAGGTGTCAGGAAAGTATGAGGAGCATCTATAAATTATTTTCAATAAGTTGCCAAGGACAAATAAGATGTTTGCTGCACTAGGGGTGTAAGAATAAATAAATAAAGAATAAATAAATAAATAAACCCTCAATAAAAAGTATTTGTTACCAAATCCTGATTCTGAAAGTTAGAGAAAAATACAATAACCTGAGCAAGCACTTATTTTCACTTCTGTCTAAGCCTAGCAGTCATACTAAATAGAGTAGCATTTTTAAAAAATTTTTCCAGTACATGGAAAGAAATGTTTCAGCATGAGAAAACATTTTTAGTAATGTCATTCCAGCCAAAAAACTAAAGAAATTAGAGAAATTTTTGAACTCTAGTATCCTTTTTATGATTACTAAAGGTTTTCTGAGTGAAAAGTTTGTCTGTTTTTGAAGAAGTATCTGTTGCTATGAGAAAAGGCTTTATGTCTTCATAAAAGATATGCTCGATGGTAAGTTGGAAACAACTTGGCTACAGTCCTTCTGTTATAACTTGCCTATGGAGTTACTCCTTAAAATCTAGAAGCTTCAGCAGTCTCAGGAGTTCACTGTAAGATAATATTTTAAATGTTGTATATTTATGCTTAAACATTGGATTCAATATTTCCTCATTAGTATTTACCATGAAGTGGTTTTTATTAATATGCTCTTAGTTTAAGTTAGTTAAAAAAATAAAAAAAGAAAAAAAAATCAGTCTTTCTGCCACAAAACTGTGAAAACTAAGTTATTATAATATATTCTTATTTTCACTTAAGATTAATTTCACTTGTGCGTTTTTCTTATCAAAATAGAAGCATTTTGTTTGTTGTTCTAATTCTTCAAAGCATTTTGGTGTTGGAATGTAGTTGTAAAATGTGCCCTGATCATCCTCCATCTATTTCAATATTTATTTTTGCTCCTACTTTCTTGACACATGCTCCTGAAACATTTGACTGGGAGAACATCTGTGTTGATAGTATTAGGAAGAGGAATACATCCCACTTCTCATATCTGAACTACAAGGTCTGCAAATTTCTAGTGAAAAAAATAAAATTAGTAGCTGAAAAGCTCCAGACAATATTATTTGTAGTCCGCTTGCTTCAGTTCATGTCTCAGGGTCTTATAGTTGTGAGAAGGGAGAAAGGATAGACTGGAAGTCACTAGAACAGGTCCATGGAAATAGTGACATTGCACTCACCAAAGAGAGTTGACTCCACCAAATCCAGTCCAAAGGAATCATCTGCTCTAGTAAAGCATATTTTCCTAATATATTCAGAATTACAAATTCTAGAACTGAGTACTTTGTCTCTATGAATTTCTTGATACAGCCATTTGAAACAGTGGTTTTGGTCCATTGAAACTCAAAGTTCTTTAAAGGGTGGAATAAGAAAATATTTGGGGTTTGTTTTCTTATTTTAGTTTTGGTGCTTTTAAATGGATAAATGAGTAATTTATTTTTCCCAATGGCTTTCATTTTCAGAACATTTTGAGCATATTTGAAAGCAAATTATTGTTTCAAATTACTGAAATAAAGTATATGGAATTACCTTTTGTGTTCTTGGAAAAATTGTCTCAAAATGCCCGGTTGGTTCTGATCAATCATCATGTGTCCATTTGTGTGACAAAAAAAAAAAGGTAGAAAAAAAAGATTTCTAAGTTATAGATTACTCAGGAATACTAGCAGAGCTTACAAGAAATCTAGACATTTGCTCCAGGTATTCATCTGCTAAGTCAAGATCTTGGGCATTAGGATTGAGAATTGACTGGATAAAAATACATTCTTCTTCTTCCCTTGATCAGTTCCCAATAGAAGTGTCTTGCATTATTTATTATTAAAATATAGAAAAAATGCAGGGCTTTTGTTGGTATAATTATAGACATATTTACCTGGGACTATGAAATTATAGTAATGTCAGCTTTGATAGATATGAATTGAAATAGGATGAGGATGTGGAATTTTTCTTCTTAGTCATCTATAGTTACATAAATATCTCTGTGTTTTTGGAAGAAACAGCAAACACCACACCTCTCTCTCTGGATGCAGAGAAGAAATCTTCACCATGTGGAAAACATCCCATTAGCATCAGAAAGGATGTTCTCACAGAAAATTCCAACCAGTTCCATATGTTTCCTCATAAGAAAGAGTTATGTTTACAAAACCATTTTTCATGTATTTCTAAAATCAGTGTGTAAGTAATATTTCACTGCAGCTAGGACACATGTGGAGCAAGTTCATAAGCAAACCAACAAGCGTTATACTTCATTAGATCACCAAGTACTGAAGAAAAGTTTTCACAAGGCTTCAGACACAATTCATCCTTCAAGCTCAGAAGAAATACCTGCAGGAAGAGGATCACCACAGTATAATCTTGTATAACCACAGTTTTGCTTTATTTTGCTTCTATTATGCTAAGTAGTCTTATATAAAATGTTTTTTCTATTTATAAACTTTTCTGTATTTTATCTTTTAGTGAGACAACTTCTGTTAGTACTTCAAAATGAAAATCTACTCTTAATCATTAATTCTGGGAGAAAATAATAATAATTTACACCATATATTTTTTTACAGAATTAAGTACAGTTTAAAGAAATTAATCTAAATCATTTTGTTTATGAAATTTTCTTTATGATGACAATTCTTCATTCTTCTCCTCAAAAACAAAGCAAAAAAAAAAACCCAACCAAACAATGAAAAAACCACATTTTAGTGTCTTAGTAAATAAATAGAATATTTGTTTATTTCATTTTCTTATTCCAGGGTCTTTTTGGTAACTGCCTACAAAAAATCTGTCATTTAAGAAAGACAAAAATGATACAGAAATCTCTATTTCATTACTTTACAATTTTCACTCAATATTTTTGTCCTTTTTTACATAACAAAACTTTGTAGGTGCATTACATTTTATGTTACAGAACTTGGTACAATGCTAATTTGAAGTATGACTTGTATCAAAGTTGTGTACAAACATTTTCATGGGTAATTTTTTTCAGTTTCATTCCATTTCCTTAAAGCTGGTATATAGCAGTATGTTGGTAGCTGTACGTGTGATTAGAACTATAGTGAGGTTCTTGCTTATGTGATTATATTAGCAACAATGATAAAAATAACTGACTTTATATTGGTAATTGTCACCCTAGCCCATATTGGACTTTATACTGGGAATAATTTTTATTTTTTTTACTATTTATTTAACTCTGGTTAAGAGCAGCCCTCGTCTTCTACCCTGGGTATTTACATAGGTTTATGGAGTGTGGATAGGGTGTTCAGGGCCTTACAACATTGAATCCAAATATTCTGCAGCAGTCACAGCTCCCTGAGGTTCAAAGAGCCAGGCTCATATGCAACGTACATGACTAGTAACAGAAAATTACGGACAAAATAGGGGTAGCATGTTTAAGTGTGTGGACAGAGCCAAAGGGCTGCAGGCTGTTGGTATCCTCTTCAAGAAAACAACAGTCAGCTGAACTCCAAACATAAGCAGGCACATATCCTAACCTGCACTATGGGATTCAGTTCTCAAAATATACAAAAAATTTTGTAGTTCTCTTGGGGAAGTCCTTCGAGCAAAGCCCAAATGAAATCCAGTTCCCAAATAGCACAGTGGGAAATAAAACTAAGACAACACTCAACGTGTCCTACAGGATTTGTGTCCAAAAGCCTGATTATCTCTTGCGATTGAACACTTCCTTTGCAGTGTAAGGGAGTTGGTCTCTCTAGAAATTGTCCACAAGGAAAACATCTTCCATCTCTGACAATTGCCATCACTTCACTGAAATAATTGCAATTCTGCTGTTCTGCAGCAGTCAAAGGTTTGGCTATTTATACCTGATGTAAAATAGTGCATGTATGCATGCAGCTCTCTTAGGGCCTTATGAAATGCATTCTTTGGTATTTTGCATCCACAGGGACTGAGAAAATTTGTTAATTGCTTCTATTTTAATCGGGCTGTCTCACTGAGGGATACAAAGAGATGGGTTTCCTTCTACAGGAGAAAGCTGAGCAGTAACACTGACACTGATATCAAAGCCAGGTGGGTGTAGTGACCGTGGTGCTGAACAGCTGTGAGTGTTTGCCACCAGCCCAGCACCCCTTTAGAATGAATGACTAAACGTGGGCTAACAGGAATTGGGATAAACAGGAATAATGGAATCATTGCAGAATTTCCGTTCCCTGCTTTGTAAATAAATAAGTGTCTTGGTTTCCCTTCTGTCTGCCACAAGAGGCAAGTGGCTTTCTTTGTTATCATATGTCTATTTCCATACTGACAGGGTAATTGTGCAGCTCCCTCAATAATGTTCAGAGAATTTAAATTGTTGATAAACAAATCCCCTAATGCCTTTTGCAATAGCTTTTGAGACAGTTTTTTATGTGATGGAGATAAACAATTAAAAGTAGTTCTCTGATATCAGAATATCTCCATGGTTTTTGAAAGTTACAGCAATTTCTTCAGAGTTCCAGTTCCTAGGCAAGGTGTGTCTTGAATTCAGCAATTCTTTTACTGGCCAGGACTGAAGCACCTCAATCCTCTGCAATACTAAAAAAGTGCTGTTGTTTTGGGTTCTGTTGGTTCTTTTGTTTGAGTTGGGTTTTTTGGTGGTTTTTTTGTTGGTTTATTTTTGTGTTGGGTTTTTTTTCTTCTCTATGCACCTTCAGTTCTCTTTCTAGACACTCTAATGGTTATTGTATTCTTTAGATTTTACAGTTCTGTGATCTGAGTGCTTATTCAATGGTCAAGGTGATCATCATATTAGGTAATGATTTTCATTGATTGATCTAGGTAGAGAAGAGCAAAGAATTTAGCAGACTTTTCTATTTAGCATTACTCAGTGAAGCATAAATACAATCTTCTCACATGATACAGCAAAAGTTCAGGGCTATGCAGGATCTCTTCCTTCTCTCTCCCAGTGTGACAGATGTCATGACCCAAATCTTATCAAACACAAGCTATATGGTGCTAATATTTCTTTGACTATTTATCTTTAGATAGAACTTGTACTTGGTTTTATATTTTTGTTTTGTTTTGTTTTTTGATGATAAAAAGTGAAAACCTCTAGAGTTTTAAATATATCAATATTTCCACTATAAATAGGAAATCCATTCGATTTACCTTCAGGCCATGGAGTTCATTTTCTACTGTGAAACTCCACTGGTTTTGGAAAATGTCTCTAATGTTAAAAAAAAAGTGCAGCTTGTGACATTGTAATACTCAAATAAAATTGTTTAAATAGTAAGATGATTTTCATCATGAAGACATGGTATTTTTGCCATTGTCACAATTAGTATCTTGCCATTTTGTACAATAAATTGGAGAAAGAACAGGACAAGCTAGCCTTGTTCAAGTTCCAAAAGCATACAGAAACAGAAAATGTAGATCAACTTACTATCATTTCTTATATATAGCTGTCATGTTAAGTCACCCCACTGCAAAGTAATAAATAAACAAAGCATGTTATGTCAGAACCTGAAAACTATAATACATTGCCCTTGGTACTCTAGACCCCTAAGGCAATATTACAATCTGCAGTTTCTAGCACAGATATTTACTCAGCAATAAAGTGGTAATAGAAAAAGCTCACGAAGCTTTTGCTCTTTGGCTTCCTGGAGTTTGGCAGGCTGTTCATCCACCTGACACAATTAATCCCAACAACTAGACAATGGAACAACATCAACACATGAACTTTTTCTGAGAACCACTTTATCATATGTTGCATAAAAATATTTGAGGGCTGGGGAATGGTTGGACTGAAAGTTCAGTTCATGATTGTTTACAATACAGCAAACTTTAGTCTAAACGGAGACTGTGAATAGCTTTGCCATCTGTTGTTTAAAAAAACAGAAGGAAAGAAAGAAAGAAGAGAAAAATGAGTTCCATTTGCTTCAAACAGCTATGGGGTGGTCAAGCTAGAATACTTGGCACAGGAGATGTTTAGAATTGAAAAGGAGTTTATATCTGGTCCCTGCTCAGAGCTTATTTAACTCATCTGTAGCTGCCTTTGTTATCCCAAGCTTTGAAATCTGTTTCTGCCGTTCCTCTTTGGGCTTGCTGCAGCTGGTCCTGGCTACCAAGAGCAGGGATGTGAAGCTGCCCTGGACTGTCCATGGCTGTGGCAGGCAGTCCAGGCCAGGAGCTTCTGCAAGTACAGCTGCCCCTGCAGACACAGGCTGCCAGAGCTCACCCAGCTGCTGAGGCAGACATCCCTGCTCCCAGGAAAAACAGCGGCAGGGAGCAGGACCCCTGCATACTAAGTAGGAACCAAGTTCTTAAGTCAAAGTCTCTTTTTTAACTCATAGGGCTATATTGGCATTTTATGCTGTGGATGGTGTTTGGATTTTCAACAGAAGCAATTTTGGGCACCAATGACGTAGAAGAAGGTGATCTGTAGTTGCCACTGCCATCAGAAGTCCTTAACTTGGCTGTGTCAACCCAACTGACACCACAGCTGGAGAGGTTTCAGTGGTGGCAGAACCCTGCACACAGAGTCACAGTTTGGCCTTAGGAGGGCTGATAGCACATCATTTGTTTCTGTACTGGAAGAAATCCCAGGACTGGAAGACATAAGTAGAACCAAGGTAGATATTTTAGGCTGTTGAAAAGCCTCCTATGGACTCCTGTCTGAAACCAACAGTTTGAAAATCTCCATGCAAAATGTCTGAATATTTTCACAGATTTTCAGATGTACCTGTGTTGGTGAGTCATATCTACACTTAAGGAAAGCCAATGCTGCTTGTCTTCCATTGTACTTCATTATTATTACACTATCAGGAGAATATGGCGAGCATTCAATGTCATATAAATTTACTAGAATACATAATACACAAACCAAGCAAAGTTAG
The DNA here is from genome assembly GCA_039654755.1 of Calcarius lapponicus. Taxonomy (NCBI): domain Eukaryota; kingdom Metazoa; phylum Chordata; class Aves; order Passeriformes; family Fringillidae; genus Calcarius; species Calcarius lapponicus. Next base: position 8,654,388 of record CM077463.1, read on the forward strand.
CTATCTTTAAATTTACTTGGCTTTCAGCTGATTCTGAACTGTAAAAAAATTGAAAATTCAATCAGGCAAAATGTGTTGTAGATACTTTCTGAAAACTTTTTCATGTAAATCACCAGACTATTCTAAACAGACCTTTCCCCCAGGTGATAGATACAATAAAGACAAGTCTTCATTTATCAAATAATTCAAGCATAATATAATAAAAGTTACAACTTAAAGTTTAAATTTTTCATCATATTTTACAGATCTAAGAAAACAGAATACTTATAAAAATAGCAAATTATTTTTACTTAGGCCAAATATTAAAGTTTTGCCATATAGATGTTTCCAGAGATTAAAACTGAGTTTAGTATTTTCCTACCATGAACCTTTCCCCTCCCTCCTCCCCTCCTTTTTTTATTCACTTACTGGCCTGCCTGGCTATGGTCTAGATTGAAAATGAAATCAAATTATACATGAAGATATAGGTCAACATTTCTAGCTCATTCCTTTTAAGGAAGGATTCTTATGTTTAATTCAGATAAGGTTTGGCAAAGTTTCTCTGCATCTCAGCTGAAATAAATAAACTGTCAAATTTATCAAGGTTAGACCAAAACTAACAATCCTGGGCAGCAAATACTGAAGAGGCTGAGAGTGGTGTGTTTGTACTGCTATTCCTGGGAAGTCAGACCATGCTACTGTAGTTCCTTCCCCCCCCCACATCTCTGGCAGGGTACATCCATACCTGCTGTGGACAATAAATGTGATTGTGCGAGAGCCCCATAAATGTGGTGCAGTTCATGCCTGTCTAAAAACCCCCACTGTGCTGTAATTCTCTTGTAACTGTTGAACATAAAATTGAATGGAGCTACAGCTACTTTCATCATGTCTTAGTTTCAAATATTTTGATCTTGAGGATGGACCATTCCACTGTGTCACACATTCATGGGATCATTTAGTTTGGAAAAGACCTTTAAGACCATTGAATCCAACTGCAAACCTAACACTGCCAAGGAGGGACTAAACGGAAACCCTACTAGAGACTGCCAGTGCAAAGAGCAAAGTGCAATAGGATTGCTGCAGATGTCCAGGCTCTGGAGTAAGTCTATGAGCAAGAAAATAGAGGGACTGCCACCTTTGCCTTTTGTCCCTGTAAGGCAAAACCAGAATTTCGTTCCAGATTAGCAACACTCTAATCCAATATTTGGTGTTGCTAGAACCTGGAATAAAAATATGTCTGAAACCCAGTTGGGCCAAGGATTTTCTTATTGCACTCTTTTGCTACATAAGGTCTCTGACTATGTAAGGTGTTCCACAAACTTTTAAAGATTATTTAAAACATTTTATTCTTTTCTTATATAATTTCTAGATTATATAAGAAAAGAATAATAATCTCACCCTTTTTTACCCCTTTTTGACAGTTTGAGTAGGACTTGAGGGATGTCTTAACTTCAAATGGAAAAGATTTGCTGAAAAATCTGTTGAATAATTAGGAGATACACAGCATTTTACTAAACAGCTGGTGCAAAAAGTCATTAAGCCTTTACAGTCATTCCAGATATCTGGTGTTAAGAATAAACTGAAAAACTGTCCTAACTTAAAAAAAAAAAAGAAAAAGTTAAATGTGGCTTGATTTTAAAACTTGTTGTTCTTTTGAAGTTGTTATATATGCCTCTACCAAAAAGAGAAAAATTTAAATACCTAGAACTTTCTTCCTATTTTCATGTGTCTTGTTCAGGAAGACAAATTCCTCAAATCATTTTGTAACCTATGTAGCGTCTATTGCATGTAATCACTACCTGCAACAATGCTTTGGCTGGAGCACAAAAAGTTCTTACCCTTGGGATGAGGGGTCAGCCCTTTACACACCAGATTGTGAGTAGATTTGCCAATCCTGAACCTCACCCAAGATCTCAGCATATATTTTACATTTCCTAGTCAGATTGAGGATTGTGTTGTTGGGTGCCTTATATTTTGTTTTCCAACTGGAACAGACAGTCACAGGATAAGAGAAGAGATGCCCTGGAATATTATTAACCTCTATCTGTCACTGCCTAGCAAGTGATTGTTCTTAAAACACTTTTTTTTTTAAAAAAACTCTTTTTCAACTTTCATCTCATTATAGAATTCATACATGTGAGAAAGTGTTCCTCTAACTTTTACAGGAAATTTTTTCTGTTGCGTGGTATTTATTTGATCTTGAAATCTATTTTTACATCCAAAACCTTTTTTTCTGTATAACCACCTAATTTTTGAATTGTTATTCTGTAATCACATGTGCTCATGCAGCTCAACCAGCTCTATTTTTAATGCTTACTAAGAGAAATCAAACATAGTGCTTTTCAGATGACATTTTGCTTCAGAGCTTTCCTAGCTTTTTGGAGAATTTTAGGTCAATGCATTTCTGGCAACAGCTCTATCATTGGATGAATTTATGGAATAATTCAGGCTGTGGCTGTGGTCCCAGTGAGAGAAAATGATGCTATCCTATGATATGAAATCAGTGCTTCTGCAGTACTACTATGTTTTGCAGGATCATGAAAAAAATGTATGAAGGTCATCTAGTCCATCTGCTTGATCTGATCTGCTTTTACCTATGGCAATCCTGGAAAATGTTTGTCTAACCTTTTTGTAAAGGCATCCATTGTCATCCACAGTAAATGGTTCTTTATTTCTCCAGTGGAAGTGTATGTCCATTTTTATGTATGAGCATACACAAAGGTGTGTTGGGTGAAACTTTGAGCCTCTGTATCCCTCATATATCATAGATAATTTTTTGAAAACTTTTTCTATGAAAGCATCAACACTTTAAAAAACAAAATTCTGACAGATGGTTATTTTATCTGTGTGACAAAAGCAGTGGTCAATAGCTTTATCTTCATGAAAGAATTAATAAAACCAAATGGAAAAAGAAAATAATTCTCCAAAAGAAATTAAGAATAGAAAGCAAGACTGGCATAAATGGTCTCTTTTTTTTTTTTTCATTAGTTTATTAGTGATGTCTGTGTTGATCAGATATATTGGGACAGATTCTCATTTAGGTCTATATATTAAGAGAAAAATTTGTTTGATATATTATGTTTCACAGATCTTGTTTTGAAATATTTTTCATTGAAATTCAACATATTCATTTATACAGATGAGCAGTATACATATTAGTAGTGAGTACTGCATTCTTTACATTATCTCTTTAGAAACAATTTCATGTCATGGATGACTGATAGAGAAATACCAGGCAAACTATGCAGAGGAAGAGCACTAATAAAAGCAATTATTCCTGTCAAAGCAAGTGGGATTGTTTCCAGTTATTCATAGTTTAGATTCAATCAGTGCATGTCTAATTTAAAGTCAGACCTTTCCATCCTGTGTTGTGCTTCTGGACTTTGATTCCCTTTATCAGTTGTGATCATGACAGTGTAAAGACATTGAAGATCATGCCTTACTTAAAACAGACATTTAGTTCTGATTTGTGTTTGCTTGCTACTCTGCAAAAGTGACCACTCACAGAAGTCTCTCAGAAATGAAATACAGTTATAGCTTGTGTGCTAGTCTCACATTAAGCCAAGAGACTTAAATCAAAAATATTTAATGGAAGACAAGTACAACAAGCCCAATGGGTTACAGAAAATTTATCTACAACCCTATCTAGAAAAACTCTACTTTTTATTTCTGTGTATCACAAATCCAGTTGATTGAAACCTACAGCAAGTTCCTGTTAATTTGGAAATGTATTTAACCAGAACATAATTGTGGGTAATGCAAAGCTGGGTGGCTGTGGCTGGCCTGAAATTTGTTGTCAGCAGGAAGAAGATTAATTTCATTTACTGTCTTTGTCATGTCTCACTGGCTTCCTGTCTTTTTAGCTTGTTACCCCCAGTGGGCTGCTGCTGTCACTCTCAATTCACTTTCTACTCAGTTATTTGTTATCTGATGGATCTGTCTACACGTTTTCCCAATACGACATTTTTCCCATCCTGAACTGGAACTGTAATCACAAAATCTACACTACGAGAGAAAACCTACACTGAACTTAAAAATATTAAGAAAGAAATAAAGAATTACATTTGTACGATTCTACAACAATGCTCCTGTCCAAGTACTCTGGCTGCCTGAGGAAAATTGCCTTTTCCCCTGTATTTTTTTCCATGTAAATGAAAGAAGCAGTGATAAAGTATGAAAGCATGTATTTATAGGCTCCAGACCTTACGTCTCAGTCCCTGCATCTGTGAGGAGGCCCAAGAATAACAGGAGTGCTCCACAGTGTTCAGAATAATATGGTACATAGACGAGGAATTGTTAAGAGTATGTTTGGAGTATTTTAGCTCATTTGCAAAGTGTTCTGGAATCAGAGAACATGGAGTATTCTGCCAGGAGTGCTGAGTTTTAACAGGATTGCCCTGTAAGGGGACATCCATATTTCAAAATGTTTATCATATGTGTATGTACATGTGTCTATGGACACGCTGTTTCAACTACATTATCTCTGCCTGATATAACAGATCTCTCTTTAATGCAGCTCTGCAGATGCTTAGGGACAATATGGGAGGACCAGGGTCAGAGTGCCTTGCTCCTTCCCCATGGGACCAAAGGAAAATCTTTTCTACCATTTTATACCCTCTGGCTGCATATAGGGTATGTTTAAGTACTTTGCTAAATTGTCCTCAACAGCTGGGCTAAATGAATGCTGTACCATGCCAAGTGAGTGACAAAAGGCTAACCTCAGTGGCTATGCTTAAAATAAGGGTCTTAACCCTATAGTTTCTCCTAAGGCTAAGAAAATTTTACAACAGAGAATGACCTTAATGTCCTTAGAAAGCATACAGGTTTTGTTATAAAAGTAACTTCCCAAAAGTACACAGGAACAAAAGTTGTGTATTCAGAGGTGTCCCTGCCTTGTCATACCATGCTTTGGTGTAGGACAGAGGCTGTTCACCTAGGCCAATTTTGGTGAAAGATTCTAACACTATGGGCTACTTTTGTTGCTAGAAGAGACAGACATCCTAAACAGGCAACCCTGAGAAATCTTGAAATTGCCTCCAGGAGATGTCTTCCTCTTACTGTTGACAACAGCCTCGGTCTGCTAATTCTTTACAGTTTTATGTACCTACAATGCTGATCAGCTATGTGACATTGATTTCAGGTGTGTTTGTGATTATATTTATTTCAGACTGTCAGAAGATGAGAAACAGTTGAATGATCATATTGAGGTCTAAACCCAGGCAGCAAATGTAACAGTAAGAGAATATGAAAAATTGGTAGGGGTATAATCATATTTTCCCATGACCTTCCAATTTTCAAGTAATTTGTGTCTCAGGGAAATACAAAATGACCAACAGTTTAAACTTCTTTAAAATCAGCCCTGAAAAACACTGTAGTGTGAGCCCATTTTCTCATTTGGGGAGATATATCTGTGCCCACAGATATATCCTGTCAGGACTAAAAGAAAAAACTTTGATTATCATAGAACAGTTGGAAGGCACCTTAGTTCCAAACTCCCTTCCATGGCTAGGAGCATCTTCCACTAGACCTTGTTGCTCAAAATCCCATCAAGGCTGTCCAGTGTCCCACTGGATGCCATCCCTTCTCTCCTTTGCACAAGTCCAGGTAGATGACATAAGTTGCTTTTCTCTTTTCCACCAACACTGTAACCACACTGAAGAAGGCCAACCAAATTTGTCAGGCACAATTTGCCCTTGATGAAGCCATGTTGACTGTCACAAATCACATCCTTCTTTCCATGTGCCTGAGCATAATTTCCAGGGCGATCTATTCTGTCTTGCCAGGCAGAGACAGGAAACTCGCCTGAAGTTCCCCAGGTCTTCCTGTTTTGTTAGTTTTTATTTGTTGGGGTTTTTTTGGTTTGTTTTTTTGTTTGTTTGTTTGTTTGTTTTAATGGGATTTATGCTTCCCCTTTTCTAGAAAGGACCATCTTTACTGGATTGCCACAACTTCTCAAATACAATGGATATTAGTTTAACCACTTAATCTGGCAGTTCCCTTAGGACCCACAGATGCATCTTATCAGGTCCCATGCATTATGATGGATGCAAACTCAGTGAATCACTTGCTTTGCAGGAAGAAATAAAAAACACATAATCCAAGTGAAGAGTTCAGATTATGCTTTGGCTGTTTCATGTGAGGCTCGGTCTCCAAACTTAGTAAGCAGAATGCTATGTCAGGAACATTTCTAAAGAGAAAGTTACTTAGCACTGCTAAAATGCAAAGGAAAGTTCTCTCCCCACTCCTGGAGTGAGGGGAATGGGAGTGAGGAAAGCCCTTGCACTAATTCTGGAATGTGAGCTTGCAATACACAGCCATTTACAGACAGCTGTGGCAAAAACCCCCTAGCACTACTCTCATAAATTTTTTGCTGTTGCCCAAGTCAGCTGGAAATTTTCTGCCTGAAAGTTGAGTTTTACTGTTCTGTAAAAACAAACAAATGAACCTCTGGTACCTCTTCAAATAAAAGACAGATGTTTTCTATTACATCAAAGTGGTAGCTTTACTACCATGAAAAAATGCTAGCTTACTTTTTCAAAAACATTAGATACATTTATCAAAGAGAAACAGATGCTAAAACTAATTTGCTTTGTAGGTGAGGTATGGTCCATGCAGTGCCTTTTTCAACATGCATCAAGTACATAAGTACATTCTCAAAGTAGCTTGGATAGTGACAGTAGCTAACAACACCAAACAAATGGAAAAAGAGATCATTTTTCAGGAAAAAAGAATATAGAAGGAGCTATAAAAACTAAAGCATTAGTTTTTAAACTAAAGCAGGGAAACTTAAAGTAGAGAAAGAGCATAGTTTGAAATTATTTGACAAATCCGGAGACCGTAATAAATTGTGAAATTTGGGTGTGCCCTTTTCTTTCCATTGCTTAATACAAAAGAGTCGATGTTGATAATATTACAGAATATTGCCCTGTGACCAGAACTAACAGTTATGAGCCTTAATGCACTATTCAGTTTCACTTTTGTAATCTCTGTAATGACTTTAGGTGCCATTCGTGCTGTTAACCCACACACAGACCAACCACAATGTTTTTTCAAATTATGGTTGACAGACTGTCTTTGTTTTGCAAAGTTTGGGCAACCAAGCTAACTCATATCTTTCCAGTATTTTTCTACAACTGTCTATTAATTTGTTTGCCACTTTCAGTTGCCATCAACAGCATCATTGTTCAGCAGAGTAGATGAGGATAGGGTGGTAGCTATTTCCTGAAGTTGTATTTTCATCACACTTGATGCAAGCATGCACAGGAATCTCTGATCCTATACAGATGAAGTTTTCATGATCGACAATCACCTAATTCTAGTTTAGGTCACCCCATAATAGTTTTCTTTTTTTTTAGGTTTTTTTTTTTCCCTGCTGTATTTACTACAGGCAAGAAGAAATGAAATAAAGTATTGTTGTAGAAAAGTTTTTGTTAAATCTGTGCTGTTTGACATATGAGAAAAATGAATCTTGTAGTTAGGGGATAGAAAGGAAAAATCTACAATACCCACAATGACATCTAAAGAGTGAATTTAATTTATTACACATACATTTCCCATATGAAAATCAGGCTCTTTCATAGCAGCCAAGTTCTGAGAAGGACTTATGAAAGGACTGATCTCAGCTGAATAGCTAGAGTTATTTTCATACAAGGAGTCAGACAAGCACAATATATTTATATATATATGTTTATAAATCATTTTGGGCAGGCTTCATTACTTTCCAACTGGAGAACCAAATTACTAGCAATAAAGCATTACACTAGACTAAAACATTATACTATATGGGTGGCAAACACACGTTTATTACAAAATGACATTTTAGAATACTTTAAAGTATTTGCATTTTTATTGTGACTGCTTGTTGTAGCCTTTCATCTACAAAACCAATTTCTTCAGACACCATCAGATCTTTTTCTACCTAGTTTCATCACATATTACAAAACCTAGTGAATTTTTTTGATTTTAATTTCTTTAACTACAAAATTTTGTAGTTTATAAATCTTATATTGCTGGAAATTCCAAGGCTAGAGGTGAATATAAAATCCCAATGAAAACCTGGAAATGTCTTCTTTCCCAGAATGGGAACCTGCACTGACAGAGTAAAGAAAAAAGACATGAATTTTCTGTCTTGCACCTTAGGATGATATGTCACTAACATGTGGTTTGGGGCTGTTACTATTTGAGGAAGTAAGGGGAAGACTTTTTTTGTGAACACATTTAAAAATATATATGTCTAATAAGGAATTTGGGAATTTATTTACAACCACATAAAAGAGTAATAAAGAGTATGGATGTAGTAAGTAATGTGTAGAATAACAAGAAAAGTATATCTAGCACAATACCAAGATTTATCTTATTTAAATTGTTAATACAAAATTGTATAAAGGTGATACTACTATCCTGTCTTTTCTCAAATCAGAGACATCTAAGTTTAGTGTAAAAAAACAGATTCTAGCTTGTTTGGGTTTGTTTGGTTGGTTGTAGTTTCTTCTTGTTAAGAAGTATAGGCAATAATTTGCTAATAAAAATGTAAATTGAAAAGTCCAGTGTAAGAGAATTCACAGATAACAAAATAATATTTCCTGAATCTCTTCTTTTTCCTTTTTCATGTCACGAGTGCAATGGCAATGGAAACTAGGAAAACGCTTCTCATCATGTTGTTGTTTGGCCCTTTGCAAGTAAGTCAACATCTCCACTTCTGTATGCTCAACAGTGGAACAGAGATAATAAAGCTGTATATGTAATGTAAATCCCTGAGAGCTGGATTACAGCATCCTGCAGAAATACTTTTAGAAGGGATTAAAAAGCTTTGCAATGTGGCCCTGACACTTCTCAAGTATTGCAAGAAGTGCTGTGCCTCAGAGTTGGCTGTAACACCTGCGTTAAGAATCTGCAGTGCCTGGTAGTGAGGTTTACCAATTGTGAATGGTATTATGGAAAAAAATCAAGACCTTTACACTCATCTATAAAATGGGTAGCTACACATCTGAATTAAGGTCATACAGTTGACCCTGGTTCCCCTTTTTTTCACTTTCTCTACATATCCTCACATGAGAACCCCAGCATCAAATGGATGTGCCATAACCTCGGGATCCTTTACCCAGTGCTTTCCCCCAGAATTCCTTTACCTCACTCCATTCTTCCTCACCTCACCTCTCCTTTTTCTTTGTGGCTTTCAAGACTGGTAGAAAGAACAGTGCAGAGCCATCATGCCAAGGATAAGGCTCCTCTTCTTATATGTGTCTTAGAATATGCTGATTTCCTTTATGAATTTTGCATGAAGAACTTAATGTAAATGGAAAATACAATTACCTTCTCTCACAAAAGTGTTGTGAGTATTAAATAGTTAATGACCATTAGGCTTTGTTAAGTATCATTTTGCAATTTTGATTTCTCAATTCTAAAGTGTTATTCTAGTAGGTATTGCATCTAATTATCTGTCACCCCTGTCTGGAGCAAAGGTCATGTATTTTAGCTGGGCTACTATTGCAGAATCTCCTTTGTCTCACAGCAAGGGTGTTACCTAATTTGGGATGAAACAATTAAACACTAAATGTTCTTTTCAGATCCTTTGCAGACATCAAGATTTGAAGCCAAGCTTTATTTTTGTATGGGATTCTTTTAAAAATAAATCATTTGAACTTCTAATGAAATTCTGAAATTTATGTGACCAATAACTAGTAATATTATGAGACCAATACTGGTAGTAATACCAGACTGATATTACTATCACCATGATATCGGTACACTTTTTGTCTGTAGGAACTTAAGCTTTCTTTTTAGGAACAGCAAACTGTTTAATAAAGCAGGTGTGTTCATTAAAGATGCTTAAGAGCAGGAGCAGGAAAGAAAATGCTTGCATTATGTCAATGAGCACAATATCCTTTGCAACTTTTATCTGCTTTAATTGCATTAAAACTTCCTTCCCACATTAGGCCTTGCTCAGACATTTTTCACCACTAAAAGTTTTGTTATTAAAAGCAAAGATTGGCACTACTTGCATAATATAAATTACAACCAAATTCAATCTTGGGAATATCTTGAAAAGAACAAGTGTCCATTTCACAGAATTAAAAAAATAGACAATCTATTTACAAACCTATAAATTTCAAATTAAAAGTCTGGATTCTTTGCATCTTATGATAAGATTTATATGTATTATAAGAATTATATTACTAAATTACATGCTGAGGAATGTATTCAACAAGTTACTTAAGAAAAACGTAGAGGAGAACAGAATGAATATGAGAAGAAATGGTATCATAATAATCAACATCCTATAATCTAATTGTAAAATAATCTGATCTAAGAGAACTGGAATAAGCTGTACAAAAGCTTTTTATTAATGAATAATTAATAAAAATTAGTTTAAAATTATTTCTTGTTTAGTCTGTACTATAAATATTTTTCTCTCTTAATTTAAGAAACAGAGGGTTTTTTTCAAAAGGGTATTTCTGAATTTAAAATCATGCTTCGTGGTGTCTGAATCACACGTACTCAATCTTTAATGTCAGATTTTTTCATGGGAACTGTTTGAAAATTCTATTTGTAAATATAATCATAATTCAAGACATTATTCTGGTAGAAGAGTGATTAAGGGTGAGCACTCAGGAGCCTGGAGAATGAAATCACTGAATGGCAGAAACCAAGAAGGGCTTGAATTAATCTGCAGCAAGAATCCTCATTCTCCTGTGAAGGAAACCAGTTCCAAATCTGAATCTGGCTTCTAAAACCATCTCTCACTTTTATACTGAGCAAAATAAATTTTAAAAAATTAGATGAGTGCTATCCATAAGCACTGATGGCAAGGATATGTGGGTTCCTTAGTGGGGCATAGCAGTGGTCTAACCCCACCTTATTGGCCTCAAGACTCCATGTGAGGGTGCAGAGCTGTGAGGTTTGGATGGAAGGGTCCCTCTGGACCTAACAGAGCAATCTTGGCCCTTTGTTGCTCCAGAGTGGTATAGACATGCTCTCACACATTTCATGTGCAGATTGTTTTGGGCCTTCTCCTTTAAACACATCACTGCACCTGGATCTTGGATTGTAGTCTGATCTGCAATTAATAAAAAGTGCAATTGAAAGATTGGAATGCTGCATCTCACTTCCATTTGTTCTCCAGATTTTCAGAAATCCCAGACAGATGTTTTCATTTAATATAAGAAAGACATGCAAAAAGTAAAAGTCAGTGTGTTTTCAAGAAGAATGTAGAACACTGTGTTGATTGAATGTTTTGAGCTTCCTTTCATACACTGTTCAGCTGCCATTTCACCAGTAATTTATTTTAAAACAGTCATCACACAGAACTCTTCAAATCAAGTCAACAACACTACCCATAGTATTAATGACTAATATGTGGTATTTAAACAATGCTTGTCCTCTTCAAAGCATTTTACAAGTATTGTTTAATGGTTCACTGAAAAGTAGGAAAATTTTGGGTGGACTATGTTAATGTATAATCTTTGAATTAATTAAGATTTATAGTGTCAGTCTTGCTCTTGGACAATTCTGAGTATTTTTGTTGGAATTTGCCTAGGACGATTAACACCCATTTTATTTGCCCATCTTCCTGGAAGGTACTAGTTTAAATCTGAAATGTTAATGCCTGGAGTAGCATAATTTCAGATTTATTCTATGTTTTTTGTTTTTATCTCTTAGATACAGATCTGCTTTGCAGGTTTTGGACACACAGCTGAAAGCAAAAACACACAAATGCATCTTGGGCAATTTAAAAATTGTCCTTCACACAGCTGATTAGCAACAGCAATGGTGATGGGGCCTCACCCTGTGCAGCTCTCCGGGGACGACAACAGCTCCAAACTGGGAACATGAGTAAGGGCTGAGGGCAGGGGGGAAGAAGCATGTGTGCAAAGAGTTCACAAGGAAAATTTCCAGGTTACAAATACTGCAGAAGAGCCAGGAAAATCACAGAGCCATAAGAATGAACTGTGCTCCTCAATTATCACCTGGAAACACAGCGGAATAAAAGATTGCCAGAAAGCTTTTACCACCTGCTGTAGCCATTCTCAAGCTATTCTTGAGATAGAGAATGGCTGTAGAGAGGTCCCAGGAAAAAACTCTTTGGTGTGAATAACAGCCAAGGACACTGTTCTTTCAGGAGCTCCCAGAAATTCCCAGAAGAATAAACCAAGTAGGCCAATTTTTAGGTTTTGAGGTGGGTTTTTTCTGTGTCTGATCTTTATCCATCTTAACCCTGATAAAATGTCTAAAGCTCCTGCTCTGAGACAGGCTGAATGCTCCTACGGCTGACTTAAATTTCCTTTCTTGTATTAGATATTTGGAAGATAGATTGACTAGATGGGAAAATGCTCTCATCTATTTCCTATCCACTCACAGATCCTCTCTTTTCTTTGACATTCCCTTCTGCCATTGAACATGTGTCACTTTGCATGTAGACAGTGATCTGAGGAAACATTGCTTTACTGCAATCTCCACTTGCATGTACTAAAACAGACAATCTTATTTCTATCTCTTTGTACCTCTTTTACCTATGCGTAAAGAGCCTTTATCTGCCTTTTTTTTTTAATTTCATGTCCCCTAGTTTTATAGACTAAATGAACTCAATTGATTGATAACTTTAGAATAGCCACTACTCATGGCCCAAGAAGAGGTGTTTTTTCTTTTCTATCATAGTAGTGCTGCACTGCATCTCAAATGTTTTGTAGCTATTTGTCAAAATCTAGATAAATTACTCTTATAAACAGAAGTTGTTATCCTGGCCTTATTGTTCTGAAAAATATCCAGTATTTTAATACAGAATTTTCACTTAAGTAGTGTACCTCTGGCTTTCTATGTAGTGGATTGATATTGCAGTGCATCATCTAAAATATTTTCCTATTCCCAGTGATGAAAACGAAACAGCCACCTGGCAATTGAAAGGACAGACTTTAAAAATAAGATACCAGATAGGAGGCAATAGTAGCTTTATCAACTTATGTAGGCAGAATACAGGTTCCCCTAGGAATAAACATAGATCATATCTTTTCTTTGGCATTCCCTTTTGTCATAGAGAGTGTCCTTATAAAGATAAACAGCAATATAAGGAAATTTAATTTCTGCCTGACCATTTCAGGATTCAACTCATTACTGCAGGTTTGTTTAAAAAAATATGGGACATGTTAGCTCAAAAGAATACAAAGATTTAGAAAAAAAGAAAGTTTTTTTCTGAGCATTTGTCTATACTTTTTTTAACACTATATTAAACATTTAATATTTAATATTAAACAGTTGGGTTTTTTCCCTAAATTTTATAAGCACTTGCTTTAATACATAATATAAAACAGTCAGTTTTGGAAATACTGGTTCTTAGTATCATACTATGTCTTTTTCTTTCAGATGGAGAATTGCCTGTTTAATGCTTCTGCAGAATCTGGTATACATTAATTTTTCCAGCTTCTGCCCTTCTGCCCTTCATGATCACAAAATCATGAGATTTTTTAACTCCTGCTTCAGAAAGTTAAAAAAAACAGGCATAATCTTTTTCTGAAATCTTCCCATCATAGTTGAACACCAAACAAGTGACAGGCAGCCATTACAGCAGCACTCTTTTCCTGACTCTTCGAGTGAACCTGTTGGAAATTTCACAATGGCATTCAGTTGCCAAAGAAAAGCATGGACATTCCTTTTTCTTTGTGGTTGTCACAAGGTTTAGTAATCATTGCAAAAGATTTACACCTATACTTATCCTGAAACAATCTGTTGCTCCACTCCAAACATGCAATACATATGCTGTTTCTTATACTAATATTCTGTATCTCCTGCTAATCAATCTAACCAAATCAACTAATCCACTAACCTAACTAATCAATCAAACCAAATAGATTGAAGATTTTTTTTTCTTTGCATCAGTTGAGTTTATTTCTTCCCAATCTTTCTCATAACTGAGACAACCGGTAACTATAAGCAACCTTCAAACATCTTTTGACTAACAAAATTTTTATATACCTGCCGGCTACTGTTAGTTCCAACAAAGGCAATTATTCTTTTCTAGCACAGAAAAAAAAAAAAAAAAAAGAAAACTATTCGTTATACTGCAGTGTAGTTCAAAAGTCTAAGTGAATTTTCAAAGTTTTGTGCTTAACATTTAATTGAAGTTTAGCTGACAGCTTGGTGGTCTGATCTGAGTACTTGTTCTAACATGATGAGTCTTTATCATGCATATGTGTTTAGGAGATACCAGGCAAATAAATATGTAAAGGCTTTGTGCTCTTTCTTCATTGCTGCTTCTTGGCAATAGTCCCATTCCTGTGTCAAGATCCTACACTTAGTCTTCTCATCAATGGACCTAGAACACTTTAGACATAAGATAGTTTCTTTCCCATCACATGGTACAAAAATGTCAGAAGTCCATCTGTGGAATGAAAAAAAGAAGATAGTAGAGAGAAGGGAAAGAACTTGTATGCAGATTTGACTGAAATTTAAATAAAGCACCTACAGAGAGTAAGGTTTTCCTGTTGGAAGTTACTACCTTACTAGCTGAAGTGCTTCTTACTCTCAGTACTCTGTGTAGAGAGAGCTGATTACAATATTAGTTCTAGTTTAAACATTTCATTCAGGTGGGTAAAATCAAGATGAATCAGGGCTTTGGAACTGATATTTTCTATTGCTTATGTTTTAAAGCAAGCCTTGGAAACACTATTGGAGTTCTCTCCTTTGACAAACTCCACCTTCAAAAGCGCTTGGGCCTCAGCTCCTAACAGCTCCAAACCAGTATTTTCCAGGTTTTTCAAAGATTTTCCAAGTGTGAATTTTCAATACATCCACCAGTTTATACACTGAAGTTTTCTCAAAAAAAAGTTAATCCCTCCAGTTTATGAACACAATCTGAGTTTCTCTGAAGGTATGGTCTTCAGTCTAAGCACTAAATGTATGACCTTTTGTTGCTAAGTAAATTTGTTGGCAATACAGCAAATACTTATAAGACAACTGGATACAAGACAGAAGTCTGTGTTTGTGTATAAAGTTTCATTTAGGTAACAAAATTCTGAATTCTTATTAGAATTTTTTTTCTGTCTGTGCTAGTCTTTAAAATAAAAATGTTAAGCTTGGAATGTTTTTCTGGGCAAGAAACCGACCCACCAAACGCCCAAAGAGCTCCCCCCACTTCTTTTCCCCAGTGGGCTGTCTCCAGATATTGTTATAATTCAGCATAACCTTTCAGATCACTGGAGTGCCGGAGCAGCCCTGAGGAAGATCGCGGTGTTCCCTGCCCCGAGCGCCTTGGCAGCGCTGCCGGCCCCACTCTGTGCGCGGCTCTGCGCGGGCAGGAGCGCCGTGGGGAGCTGGGCGCGCCGAGCGTCCCTGTGCAGCACCTGCCTGGCCACAAACAATAGCTCCCAGCCCTGCTCACTGTTCCCTTCGTGTACACACACACACTAAAAAAAATAAAAACTCTGGCTTCACTGCCAGCCCAGACGTGTATTTCTAAAGGTCAGTTTAATTCATCAGAAATAGTTGAATATATGCCAGTTGAAAAGATGCCTTTCCACTGGGTCTTTTTGCTCTTGTGAACAAATGTTTCCTAATGTTAAATACCTACATAAAGGGCAAGTTCTCTCTACAGAACTGCACAGTGCCTATATTACTCATACTGGGCTCTCACCTCTCACCTAGACTTTTCTGCTGCACTGGAGTAATAGTTCAAATATCAAGCTCAGTGCACTTCATGAGAGACTGGGGAGCTATGTCTCTTTTCTCACCAATAGAAACTTGAAAATAAATGGTGGTATTATCTCCTTTATCACAATCTAATGCTAGTGTTTTAGCAATATCCATAATATCAACAATCTGTCATGCTGTCTAGCACATACATGCCATGGAAGTATAAAGGGGACTTGGAGATCTAAGATGAGCACTGGATGGTGAGGTGCTATGTACAGGGGAACACAGGCTAGAGCACCTTATTTTGATGCAACATTCACACCAACGCATTAAAACTTTGTCACTGTATGAGAGAAAGGTAACACACCAAAGGCATCGGGGGACAATAAGCACAAACTAGTTAGGAGTTAGAAATCTCATCTGCTTGGCAGGCTGCCCAAGACTCTGCTTAACTCAGAAAAAAGAAGAAGCCAGAGGGACTCCGAATCTGTTTCTGGGAAAAACATAGCAATGATGGCAACAACAGTAATATGAGCGGGAACTACATATTTATTTGCACATTCTTGTATATATTAAATAACAGTTCATTACAAACACATTAATTTGTAAAGACAAAGGAATTCCTTAATTTTTAATCATTTACTTAATGGAATGTTTCTGACAAATCAACAGTATCTGCATGATTTTCCTGTAGATCTGTTTGTTGGGGTGTTTTTTTCAGGAAGGTAGAGCAGCAACTGAAAGAAAAAGAAAGAAAAATTTATCTTTAATAAAAAATGACTATTATTTGTTATCATTGTATTGTTAATTTTTTTGCAATTACCAGAGTTTTAAAAGAAGTAGATATACATAAGAGATGTGAGGACAATCAGCAGAACACAGGAAATAACTTTGGTAATAAGAATACATCTAAATCTTATGGTTAGGTCTGAAAGGGGTCAAAAGAAAAGGTCACAGTACCATTTTTCTAATAAGTAAATATGCTAGAATATCAGCTACAGAAAACCATTAGATTTAGGTGCCATTAGATTTAACTACACAGGTCCTCATATCAAAAGCTAAAATGGGTTACATATTGCTTAAGATTTCTGTATTTTTGTTTGCAAAGAGGGCAGTTAAAAAAAAATTCCTCCTGAGCAATAGAAATACCTGAAGATGGTACACAGAAGCAATCACAGATTCAACTCCTGAAAACAACTTTTTGAATCCACTAAAGTAACCACTTTAGGAAAGGTGGTGCAGGATGGTTCTACCAGTCCTCAGGTGAGTCTAGTGATGCGACCAAACACCAGTTCTCCTCCCAGCTCTTTCCAGCTGCTCCCCTCTGTGCCTCCAGGCCCTGCCCTGCTCTGCAGAACAGTCATGCCTTGCAGACACTGCTTCTCCTGAGCTCCAGCACTGCTGTGCACAGCCCTTCTGGGACCAGCAGCCTGAGAGCAGACACACCACACAGGGACCCTGCCTCTATTAAGAGCACTCAAAGGAATTTTGGCATACATACAGCTTTCACAAAAATAACGTTTGGTGTATCACCATAACTTTTCAAGGTATTTAGATAATTGGCTATTCATAAAGGCCATTTCATGAGCAGAAATAGAGGATGGTCCTTCCCTGTCTGGGATACCAACATCCTTTAGTGGTGAGTTGGCCATAGGACTCCTAATACAGCAATTCAAAACCTAGACTGAAAATTATTATGAGCAGGTTTTAGTTTCATTGCCTTCTATGATTCTTTAGCATAACTATTCATGTGTCTATTTATACTCGTGAACATGTCCTGGAATAACTTTGCCACTATACTACAACATCCCCATTGTAAATACTTTCCAACAGGAACAAGAGAAGCCAGTTTCCCAGCCAAGAAACCAGACTTCAGCAGGAAGTGATCTCAGTAGGCATATCCTTCATTTCTGGAGCTATTTGCTTGAGCCAAAAGTCGAATGAGGACACATCTAAGCACATAAAGTAGTGTAAAGAAAATGTGCTACAAATTAAAGGGAAATCAGTCAACAGAGGATATACAAAGTACATTAAGCTCTCTTTTGTCAACAATACACACTTCTGCAATTAAAATAGCAATATTTTCTAATTAACATATTGAAATTATTAAAGCATTATTTACCTCTAAATGTCTTTCAGATATTCTGCTGTGATCTAAACACATATCTGGATTAAGGGGTGTGTTAAAAAAAAGTCTGTCTTCAGATGAATATTGGAAAATCTTGTACAATAGTGTGAAGCACAATAACATACACACTGAATTCCTGCCAGGATGCAAAGGTCTTTCCTTTGCATGTTCCTTATGCTTGAGACAGTATGCAAAAGGTAAGTTACAAAGACATTAGACAGTGATGACTGCAAACCTCAGAACATATAAACATCTTACTGACTTGTGACTGCTCCTTTTGCTTTTTTGTTAAGATTAGATGACAGTTTATGAATCAGAGCTTCATAAGTATCTGACAGTTTTTAAGGTTTTTTCTTTAAACGCCAGGATTACAATTATTTTTCCTTAGGATACCTACTTACTTAGTAGTTATAATGGAAAAATACTTCAAATACTCTAATTGATACTTTGTGGTTTCTATCACTCAGTATGGAGCCCTGTATTTCCTGTACATCATGCACCTTGTAAAACATTATATCTATTTGTTTGTGATTTTTTTTTTGTTCTGTGTATAATACCTGAATATACTAGAGATGGTCATGAGCACTCTTGACAACACCTCTGTGAGATTTACTGGCATTACTATTTCCACACCTCAGGGACAAGAGTACTATTGTTAAGAGTCCAATATATGCCTAAGGAAAGTGTTTATCTTCATCTTTCACCTTGTCCTTCACCCTAATCTCCCTGTCATTTCTACACTTCCTTTATCTTTTCACAGCTGTTGATTCCACACATTGGTGCATCTTCCCTTTCTAGGCAGCAATACAGGAAACAAAGGGCAAGTTCATATCTATTTTCCAGTACCTAATATGACAATAGTTCCTGAAAGCTGAAAGGGGCAACTCTAAGGAAAATTCTGCTCACACCTTCCAGTCCTGGATTTTAACATGCCCAGTTCAAATGAAATATTCAGATAGTTTCTGAACACCAATCATCTCTATTGTGAATGTGGCTCTGAGACACTTGAGATTTAAGAAGGTTCACAGTTTGGCCAAATATCTACAGGTGCCACATCAAGTGTATTTCTGACATCAGAATGACCTCACTGTATTTTTGGACAGAAGCTATGACTTCGTGCAATACTTACTGACACTGGCTATTAGATGAGGTTTACCCATCCTCAAAAAGCCCCAGACAGATCACATCTGATTGAAACTTATTTCCCTTTCCATCACCAGTGTAATTACATGGGAGGCAACATTTTAGTTCAAACAGTTAAAGTTTGGCAGACTTACAAGCAAATGAAATTCTAGAGTTGAAATTATTGAACAACTTTATATGGCTTCTGTGTGCATTCTCCATAAGAAAGTTGCTAAAACAAAAAAGCTAGAAAAAGCATAAAAAGTGCCAAAAAAAGAAGTCTGATAATTGTAGAGGAAATAAGTCAGAAGAGAGTGAAAAAATGAATAAATACCTTTTACTGAAGTCTTTAAAGAGAATAAAATTCCCAGTTGGAACATTTTGATTTTAAATTTTTTTCTATCTAAATTTTCCTATACTGTTGTAATATAATACTTCACTCTTAGAGACTTGTATGAAACATGTATGTTCTTTTTTGAATACATTTCATGCTTAATAAATTAGACATAATTGTGTGAACACATTTAATCATCAAAACTCTTAAATGAACAATGATTCATTCTAAATAATAATGTATTTATAGCTAACTTTTCAATACAGAAAGAGGAACTTTCCTAAGGAATAGGAAAAGAACAAAAATGTATTGTACTAATTTTCAACATAACTTACTTTTTTATATATTTAAGGAGCAGCAAATAATTTATAAAAAATCAGCAAAGAAGATTGGCAGAGTGTATCACAATACTGAATTGTGACATCAGAACTTGTTCCCTGCTGAGGAACAAACACTTCTTGAGTGTTAAGGTTTATACAAATTAATTTCTTTTGACTTTATAATTTAATCCAGGTTCTTATTGATGGTGAAATAATATGTTAAAATTATTTGTTCCCCGAGAACTTCCAATCCAAATCATTTTAAGGGTTACTCAAATCTTACAAGAATCTATTGAGAGCAGAAACCAAAAGAGTATTTTAATCCCTCATGCAATATTTCTGATAGCTTTTTTTACCCATAATCTATATTGAACAGCTGTGTACATCAGTACTGAGAAATCTATTAGTTTATTATATTGCTGCCATAACAATATTTCCTCCTGGCATTTAGTTCCAATTATTAGAATTAAGTAGCAAAAAATGGGAAAGGAGTAGGGAAAGTGGAGGAAATACTTTCCAGAAAGCAAGAAATGATGTTTTGAGATTTGTACATATTCTAGAGGATTAAAATAAAATAAGAAAAAGATAAACAAAGAAAACAAAGCTAAATTCTCTTGCAATCCTTGTTATTCAAATGGCTCTTTATGAAAATTTAATTATGCCCCTTTTTTGCCCATTCAAGGGCTTAGGGCTTGACTACACTGCAAACTAAGACATTTTTACAGTATCAGGGGTCGTAGCTGTACTCGTTTAAGCTGGTTAGTACAGATAGCAACAGGAATGAAGATGAGACATTAATTTCAGAAAAGTCTATATAGAACTGCCAAGAGCTATAAGAAAACATCCATGGATTTTTCTACTGCTGAAGTTTGTGGCTTTTATTATAATTAAGTAAATTAAAACCAGCACAGGTATCATTCTCTTCTGTTCGCTGCAGAGATGTACAAAAGCAGGAGTACACAACCTGTCCCTGAGTATGACAACTCATTTCAGCTGCAGTGCTTCCATCTATCTCCCCTCCTTCCCAAAGGCTCAGATACTTCAGATACCAGATACCAGCCAGGAGCAACAGCAGTTTTCATGCTCTGGCTCTGGCAAGCTGCTTTCTAATGCCATTTTTCCTGGGAAACTATGGTCTCCACTCCAGCACACAACCAAATTGCCAGTGTAACTCTCACATGGCAATCAGCAGTTCCAGTGGTCCCAAAGGACCCAACAGACCAACAAGCTGAAGAAAGATGGTGTCCAAAATCAAGCTGCTATTCCCAGAATAAATCTTTCACAGTGCCACTTCATTTTCAGTGATTAAAATTCTGTTGAGAAAGAAAGTGGTCAGGAAAAAAGTCAAAATACTGTTCAAATAGCAACATGCCACCTCTGGCAACTCTTTTTTCCAGAAACCGTACAAATGGAAAGATGTGTTGCCTTCACATAAATATAGGCATATAGGCACATAAATATAGGCAGTAGATCAAAGTCCAATGTTTCCATATGTGACACATCCAATCAAGAGGGAAAAAAATGCACCATCATGGCCTTCAGAAGCCTCTACTGGCATTAAGGAGGCCTACCCTGGCAAGAGAGTTGGCCTGCTGTGCTCTAAGTCTGCCCAGAGATTGTTGCTTTGAAGAGTTTGAAGGTTGTTCATAGAGCATAACATTTTGGAAGGAAATCAACACTTCATTCTCTACTTAGCTATTACTATATGTAATGATATATTTTCACTTCACAATATATACACGCATTATTTTCATTAAATAAAATCATATCCATTCAGAAATCTGTTTGTACAATTTTAAGTTTTCCTATCAACTTCAGATGCAAAAAAGTCTATCTTCACTAAGCTATTACATAATAAAGTCTGCCTTTTCTACATATAGTAACTTGCTAAACAACAGAGGAACTATTTAGTATATGAATGAAACATATACACAAGCAGAAAAGGATATTAGAGAGGACTACAGGATTAGAATCTGGAAGAAATCAGTAAACTGAACTAACTAAAATCTAAATACATAAAAGTAAAAAAATGTCAGAAACAAATATCAAACAGCACAAAAAATTAATTCTCAAAAATTAGATTTCTAGTAGCTAAATAAAAATTAGGGGGGAGAGGAAACAGGAAAAAAAAACCACCCAACTTCACTTCCTATGGAAAAGCATATGAGATCCCTTAAAGTTTAAGTATACATATGGGATAAATTTATTGAAAAGGTTTTGAAACCAAAATAAACAAAGATGTAGGGTATGGATGAGACCCTTGTATAAGAATGCCTGACTTTTAACTCATCCCCAAAGAATTTTGAGATGTTGATACTAACACTCAGATCTTAGAATGAGGTCATAGTTCCTATACAAGTAACTAGTCTTTCTGCAGATTTA
The DNA here is from genome assembly GCA_039654755.1 of Calcarius lapponicus. Lineage (NCBI taxonomy): Eukaryota > Metazoa > Chordata > Aves > Passeriformes > Fringillidae > Calcarius > Calcarius lapponicus. Next base: position 8,676,274 of record CM077463.1, read on the forward strand.
AGTGGAATATCAGAGCACTGTCTATGCAGAGGTTTACATTTGCTCTAAATTAGATGTGGCACCACTAAGAATCATGACACGTTTGTAACCAGCAATAAATTTATAGCAGTCATAGAGTCTCTCTTTCCCCAGTTGCACTTGTAAATATTTCCTTTGGCAGTAGACTGTGAAAGAACCCATACTCAGTATTCAAGATCATGATGAAGTCATACCATACAGAAAAATATCATAGGAGAAAAAGTGAATAAATCATCATTCCTGTAAAAATAAATAAATAAATAGATATACTCACAATGATATACAAAGCAGGTTGCATCTAAAACAAGGAAATATTTATGTGAATCTTGCAGACAAAGATTGAAATTTAAACTTGTGAGAACAAGGTTGTCACTATAATTTATGGTTTTCCCAGATAAAGATCTAATTTTTAGCAAAAACAGGTCACTCATTGTTTGGATGGAAACCAGTTGTTACTCATTATTATGCTGGTTATGACTCAAAGAGGAAAAACGTTCCTCAGACAAAATTCAATGATATGGGTGGAGCTCTCCTTTGAATTCTTGGTTTGTTTGAACTCAGTACTCAAAATTACACTTGGGGGATATGAATCCACATGAAATGAAAATGTTCATGTGTACTTCTTTTGAGCCAATTTGCTAAGATTACACAGACTTTTCTATAAAGCCCCAAACCAGAAAACTATTTCAAAAACGTCCAAAATTCAGGATAGAGATGAGACATCTGCAATAAAATTTCTGGAATGCTCAAAAGTAATTCCACAAGTCAGAGAATACTGTAATCCAATAAGAGGTATTAATTTCCTCTAAAACGCAGCATGTCTCTAGCTTCTCTCAATCCACTTACTGCATACAGAAGAAATACTTTACTGAGCTGGGAGTGAAGCTAAGTAAAATCCTAGCTTTAGGAAGATATTTTGGAAGTTGAAGCCATTGTCCAGGTGAAACTGAAAGCTGTGTCCAAGCAATCCTACACCATGTTCTCTTCAGAAATACAGCCCTTGTAATTCCTTTATGAACCTGAGTGCATATTAGTAAATCAATCACTCTCTGTTTTATGGAAATAATATAATTTTAAACTGAAGAGTATGAAAATTGACATTTTAGTTAAGATTTTAATTGAACTTTGGTTCAACACATGAAGCATTCTCAAAGTGTGAGAGCTGGCTTCCGGATGGGGGACAATGAACAAGAGGGTTCAAATTTGCCCACCTGGCCCTTGGAGCTCTCATGGGCTTTCTAAGGACTGGGTGAGCATGAAGGGTTTCTAAGTGCAGTTGTGGAAATCATGTCACCAGCACAAGCTGGCTTGCTCCACATGGCTGGTTCTGTTCAGTTATATAAGTTGCTAATGTCACTTTAATGTACTTGATTTTGTGCATTAGGCCTAGATTTTTTTTTTTTAAATCCAGTAAGGAAAAGTTTTTAATTGCAACAATCTAATATTTTTTCCTAATCACTTCAAGCAATAAGTTCTGAAGACTTTTTGACTAAGTCTACATAAAGCTAACTTTTCTGTTCCTTAACAGATGCCTGGAATTACTGAAGGCAGCACATAAATTACTTGGATTATTCTATGCAACATGTTTAAATACCACCAGTGGTACACAAGTAACAGAACACATTCCGTGCCTGGAGCAAGCATCTCAAGAAGTTTCAGAGTGCAACTGCTCTATGTCTTTCCATGATGATGACAAGCTTAACCATTTGTCAGAGAAGTGAAAATGTGCATCAAACTATTGCAAATTTGTGAAGATAGCTTAGAAGCAAATAACCTTCACACTTTTAGGTTTTAATGTGAATAGATAGATGAGAGTAAAGCAGATGCCATAAATATGAATTTTCATATGGGTTAAAAGTAATCTCCAGTTCAGGAAAATTCCTAAAAAGCAGTGGATCTGGGAGATTTTTAAGATTTGAGCAGCACAGTTGTGTGAGGAAAGTTGATTATTTTGATCAGGTAAATTGGCTTCTAAGACTGATCTTCACATGAAGACAATATGATTAGAAGACACCATTGATCTATAGTATTTTTCTGTCTTCATTCTCCCTTTATTTCATATGGGAAATATATATATATACATCCTTATTTATTTTGCATCATTATCTGTATATTTATATGTTTATTAACATATAGAGCTAATTTGGCTTTGACTTTATTTAATTTCACCTAATTTTCCTCCTTCCCACTGTATCCGTATCTTGCCTTTTGCTATTCCTTATGACTTCTGCATTTCTGACCATTTTCTTCTCTCTTCTGGCTACTCATTTCATAGCTTTGTTCAGTCATTATCAGTCTTTTTTCTCCACATGCAGATACATCTGGGTGTCTTCTGTTTCAGCATCTGGATCCAGTAAACTTCTCACTGCACATTTCTCTTCTCTCTGTGTGAGATCAGAGACAGCCCCTGATGGCAGTAAAAAAAAAAAAAAAAAACAAAAAAAAAAAAACAAAACCCAAGAATGCTCCAGGCTACTAGGAATCATTTTTGATTGTCTTTCCTCAGAAGGTCTCCATTCATTTGGTTGTGATTAAAAAAGATAGGTTCTCCTGGGCAGTAATGACAGATCCTTGTTTAGGGTCTTGCATTCTCAGTGGCAGCTAACTGTAATGGTCTATGTAGAGACTCAGGTCTTCTGAGTGAACAACGATGAATATTTCCAAATTTTAAATTTCACTGCATTTAAGTCACAGGTGTTTACAAGAATTTATTAGTCTATGGAAACTAATTTCACCAGCATTGTCCAATGGAGAGATACATTACTCCAAAGGGAGTTGAATGTCTAAGCAGAGCAACATTATTTAACCTAACAGTGAGTTACAACTGGTGTTTAAAAGGCAAAGATATTTTTGCTCCTCCTCATCTATACCTCTCAAAACTCTGTGATGGGTCGATCAACTCAGTTTTGTGGTACAGAACTAACTAAAAAAACTTTTTCTTGGTTTTTTTGGAGCACCAGCTTCCAGATGCACCAAGGATCTGATTGTTTCATTTTCTTGTGAAAAGCACATGCATTTCAATTAAACTAATATCCAGCTTAGGAAAGGTACTTCAGCTAAAATCACGTTTAAACCAGGAAACTGTAGCTTCCTTATTAAAAGCAATAAAAAATATATTATTTGTCTACAGGACACAGTGACTGCACAAAAGCCAAGAGTCTACTAACATTGCTCAACATTGAAGTTCCCAAGAGTTAATAAAAGTCTTGCAACAGGTTTGGTTCTCAAAATACAACAAATAATAAAGGTCATCTTCTCAGGTAACAGTATGATTATAAATGACAAATGACATGAACGAAGCAGAAAGTTCTTCCTCACTTGGAAAAATTCCCTGTCATATTTACATTTTGTTATCAAACTTTGTGTTACCAACTGAGTTGCAATCCAAATGTTCCTTGTAAAAGCAGAGAGCACTAAAGCTTTGCTATTTATGCACTACAAGAGAGCAAGAATCACAGAAACATAAGGTCTCTTAGATTGAAAAAAACCTTTAAGACTATCAAGTCCTACCATTAACCCAGCACTGCCAAGGCCACAGCTAAATCATGTCCCTAAATGCCACATCTGCATAGCTTTCAAATACCTCCAGGATCTGTCTGGTAAGCATTTGACTCTGCACAGGTCTTATCCATTTATAGTTGCACTCAATTCTAATGTTCATTTTTCAACAAATGTTTGACTGCAACACATTTCTTAACCTAGGCTTTGAAAGTTTTAGTACAACTCCCTTATTATAACTTTTCCTACTGATTTTAATAAAGTTTCAGATGGCTTCTGTCTTCATAACCATATTCTTTTCTACAATACTTTAACCATTATCAGCCAACTACCAAAAATTAAAGGATGTAATATCAGACCAAGCATTCTAAATTAGTCAGTGCCAAAACTAGTTTGTAGTACAGAACCTTAGTCAGTTTCACCATTTGTCAAATCATTTTGTAGTTCTGAGTAAGGTCACCTACACCATGTGGAAAAAGAAGTATTTTAAACATTTTCATTTTTTAATAAGCAGTGACATTTTCTACCTATGACCTTAAGTATCAGTGTGCTGCAGAAGCTGGGGGTTGGGTAAGGGACAAGTGGATTAAAACAGAAGTTCAGCATTAACTTTGCATAACCCAGGGACAATGCCTGAAGCCCATGTTAATCACCTTTTTTTCCTTATTATTGCTCTCAAAGTGATGAACTTCCCATAGCACCATAGATCAGTGAATGTGCGTAATCCTCCCACTCCCAAAACACCACAGGAGTTTTTTCTCTACTTAATGAAGGCTTTCTTCCTTTAATTTCAAAACTAACAGCACTTTTCTGGGGGCCATAGGTGAAAATTTTCACTCTTGCAAGCCATAACATAGTACAAAACAGCTAAATGGAAAAACAGCTCGATTAATGGAAAAAATAGACAAACAATCAAAACCCACAAAAAATCTAAAAGGAGAGCAGCTGCCTAAAGTTAGTAATCTACACATATTTTTCTAACAGTTAATCAGACAAATAAATTATGTGTTAAAATATGTTTAAAATTATAGATCAAAAAATAGATCAGCCTCTTGTAACCCTGTTGAGTAGTCATATTCTATCAAATAATACATTACACAGTTCAATTTGTGATAGAATAATTGGTCTGAATAACTGTTCATGCATCAAAACATAAGAGGAAAAAAAATCCCCTTTCACTCAATGAATGCATCACTGCATATCATAATTTACCCCTTCATTCATCAATATACCTGCCACTTCTTTGAAAGAATTGGGCAGAGAAGTAAAAATTGTCTTAAAGAATTTATTTAAAGAGTTTGAATACAGCCAGATGCATGGCAAAAGTTGGGAAAATAATACACTTGCAGAAGCTGCTGGATAAAGGGGATGCTGCTGGAGCACAGTAAGATCAGCAGCAGGGAAGACCTACACCTGCAGAGATAGACCCAGGGCTCAGTGCAACCCTCCCACAACCCCTTTGGTCAGTGTGGCTGCAATTCTGGGGTTTACAGTCTCTCTTACATGCAATGGCTTCTTTATAAACCACAAATAGTCAGTTTTGCCCTGTCTGAAAAACAGGACTTTGGCATCTACTGGGCAGTGCTGCCTGAAAGAGCCCTTTCTGCAGGTCACATCACCAGTGCCATTCACCAACTCTGTAAAGTCTGGGTATTTCCTAACCCCTGTGTGCCCCAACCCTTCATTTCGTTTCAGCCCAACCACCTTCCAGAAGGGATTTGCCTGTGCTAGAGTCAAAATCAAACTGTGGTTTTCAATCCTATGCTCAAACTAACAGAGAAAAGGATTTATATTAAAAATTACTTTTACTTAGGTGTTTTTAAAAATAACAATTTGGGGTGAGAGTTAAAAAATATGAAGGGATTCTATAGCTAAATGGATGTAAATATAGTTATTTATGAGATTTCTGACACCAGTGCCAGGTAGGCTGATGAAAGATAAGTCTGAGAGATAGTGGTGAACATCGCCTTTTGGCTCCGTTGTGTGATAAAGGTTCATATGGGCAAATGGGCAAAAGTACTGGAAGTCTCTAAATTGTAGATCTGCAGAGGAGGTCAGAGAGAGTGGGTGAAAGGTAAAGGAGCTTGCCAGGTTAACTTACAGCAGGGACATTCTTGCACTGGAACATAGGCAGCAGAGCTGTAGGATCCTACATGGCCAATATTTACTTTAGGCACTGCAGGTGACACGGTGCTGGGCAGTGTTACACCGCGACTGTCTGCTCTTTCTGAAGATGTCACCCAGGCAACTTCATCACAGGAACCTCATAACTAAGTGCCATAGTAAATAATGTCAGGTTAGTTTATATAATACACATAGTAATGGATGCCTTCTAAGCAGTCAAATAAAAAAATCTACTGACTGTCATAGCTCTCTCTTCATTTTCAAATACTCCCTGCACACATAAAATTTTTCACAAATTGTTACAGTACTGACTCTGGAAGGATTTTCACATTAGAAACTTGTGGAATATTCAAACAAACAAACAAACAAATCTTGAATCTTTTTACACAGCTCAGACGCAGAATAAAAAAGACAACAATCTGATATTTTGTGGAAGTCAGAAATCAGATATACGTCATGTTTCATGGAGATTCTGCATCCAAGTACATGCTATTGCCTACATAATGAGAACATTAAAGCACAGAACTGAGCTCAAAGCATACTGGCATTTTAGGCACTTTGCCAATGACCAGGAAGTTAAGAAAACAGAAGGAAAAATCACATTAATAATATTTTACAAGAATTCTATGAAAAAAAGATGCTGAAAGCAGTGAATCCACAATGATAGAGGCTCTCAGAAATCAAGAAGGAAGGTACGAAGCCAATAATGTACAAATGGAAAATAATGACTTAGCTGTGTAAATTATTGAAACCCTTTAGTAAGTCAGATGAACAATCAATGGCACACTACAGGAAGTCTCTCTAGTAATACATAAGGCTGTTTAAAGATCAGTCAAAAAGAGCAGAGCAAAAGCAGGTCAGAGTAATTATGAGAATTATCTCTCTGCTGTCATATACTACAAGTTCATCTACACTCAGGATCTTTTAAGAGGTACAGAATCCTAAGGACATTGTAGTGAGAGAACTGTTTGCATTTTACAGCAGTATTTAAGTACTGATTATGTCTATTGAAATCTACAAAATGTAATGTAAAGCTATAAATCTAACACATTTTGTTAATGTATTTCCTGAAAATATAACACAAGTGAGGGAATAATAATTAATTTGATAGAAGCAATTCTCTAAAACTTTCTGAAATCTCAGATTCCTTCTGTTTGGCTCCTTGAGTGGACAGCTACTGTCCACTGCTTCACCATACTTCTATGGAGTGGGATGACAAACATGGTCACTTTGCTCTACACAAGTCTACACAGCCTGGCTTACAAGCAGCCCTCAAGCTCCAGAACATGATTCCCTTTTGTGTTGATTTTGATGAACACCCTCACCTATATATAACTTTTAATATATTTCTTCTCTTTTCATGATAATTATAAATGGCTGTAAAGGTGTGTAGGTGTTCTTTGAAGTACTCTGTCACTGCACTATTCTTTTTGACTGATTACTACATTTACTACCATTTTTTACACATTGAATGAATCCTGATAGAAAACAAGGTGTGTTGAAAGGTACATACAACCAGCTATAACTGGGAGCAGCACTTGCTTGAGCTTTATGTTGCTATCCCTGAGCACAGAGAATGTTTCTAGATAGGAGTAAAGCTCAAAATATTGGTACTGAGAGGAAATCCTAACTGCTTATTTCTCTCCTAAAATGTTTGCTTTTACACTATTACACCTACTTTGAGGCAATTTCTTCTGTATAAAATACAAACAGAGTCAGAGCAGATAAGATTATTCAGGAAGATATCAGGCATAAAATAGATTGTAACTTTGCCTTTGAATTAGGGACCACCTCTATATTTTCTCATACAGAATTTTACACTGAGTTAGATAACTCATATCTCAATGCACTTTCGTGGGCTAGTTGAAAGTTGATATCTCAATACCCCTTGTATCTCAATTCCTATTTATACCTAAAAACTTACATGAATTCTACATCCACTACCTATTCTGGAAAGGATAAGAGCAAATGGTGAGATTGAAGACCTATTAACAAAGTTGCTCATATAATATTCATTTAAAAAATCATTATCACTCCCAAAAATCACAAAATATTAGACATTATCTTCAAAAATAAAACCTTTTGGAATGAGAAGGCATCTGAATTTAGACAGATATAACTATGGGTACTGAAATCATTAGCATTCCCAGATTTCTCCCTTTACTTGTCCCAAACTATTCTCAATGTGCCACTTTTATTCGTCTATTTTCTTCAGTTGCAAGTTGATTACTATTCCACCAGTAAAATCTGCTTATGTCTTGAATTAATAAACACTCATCATTTCTGAAGGCAAAGTCTTGATCTATCCAGCTGATGCCTTCCTTCTTCAAAATGCTACTTTTCATTTACATCTGGTCTTACTGCTAAATCTGTTGATGACTGTTCACTCAACAGAGAGGAAAAACTGTGGTGTTATAATCATGTGCAATATACGAGTGATAATGCATTTCATAGGGTAAGATAGGATAAGCAGCTCCTTATGGAGCAAAATGGCAAAGTAGCATTTCTATTAGAGCTTGCCATCACTTAAAAGAAGCAGAAACTGTCAATACAAAATGTTGTATCTTGAAACTCCTTTTCAATGAATCACTCATTATCATAGTTTGAGAATTTTATGTTAAATATGTTTATATTAAAAAGAAAATTTGTATTGGCAGAAGCTTAGTCCCAGTGATTTTGTGAAACTTTAATATCCTGAAAATACTCTTCACTGCTATAAATATTGGTTACAAAAGATTTCAGGTTTTCTTTCAATGGATTTTTTGCTTGGTTTTTGCCATTCTGACGTGTCTGAATTATGACTATTTTAGCAGCTTCTCACCTGTGAAACTTCCAGATGTTTGCTCGGTGGTGTACCCCAAGTACTGATTTTTCTGACTTTGAAAATCTCCTACTTCTGTCGTTCCCCAGTATGACATCAGTTTATGTTGCTCTTGGGCCTGTTCTGTCATGCCTGAGGGTATGCAGAACTAACAGCAATAAGATTATTTAAGCAATGATAATATAAATCTTGCTGTGTTACAGTAAATGAATATTTTTAATGCTTATTGCTGTATCTTTTCCCAATGTAACCTTTACCCTTAAAAATCAAAAATAGCTCATCCATAACTACAAAAGACAAGCTGAACTTTCCCACTGAGAGAGAGTTTTCAGTTCAGCCTGCAAAGAGCCTACCATATATTCCAAGAATGCATTCCCTTGCCTCTGCTATTTTAAGTGCACCTTAGGAAGCTATAGTAATTACTGTGCTCATCAGCTGTAGTAATTGTAGGGAAGAATGTTCATATCAAACAGAGTTTGCACTGCTATGGCAACACAGCCAGTAATAACAGTGTGGACCATTTTAGAATGGGGATCCCCAGTCGGAGATCTGAAGCACTTGCAGGTGCAAAAGATTTTTGCATGTGCCAGAAGTCCTCCTCTAACAGCAAAAAAGACAACAATCTGGGGGGAAAGAAATAAATACAAACCAAAATCAATGAAACAACAAACCATGCAGCCTGTAAGGGCCTATACTAATACTGCCCTGGTTTGCTATATGAACATCACTTTCTTAAATCAGAATAACTGACAAATAAAATAGCCTGTGACTGATAGAAATACTCCATTCCACCTTCCTGGCAGTGTACTGCAGCCTAAGAAAAGGTGTCAATTATAATGGGATGTGGATACTAAATTTAATCACATTCACACCCTCTTTAAGGATCCTTCATGTTAAAAGAGCTACAAAAGAAACTTAGACTTATCTACTTGTAGAAGTTATTTCAAAATAAAACAGAGTGCCACTTTTAATGTGCAGTGGCTACTCTGAAGTAGATCCCCATGTGGGAACTCTTATTCTGCAGAAAATTTCCTTTGTTCTTCTTTCAAATTTACCTTAATCCACTTGAGATAACCAGAAAAAAGTCTCTCTTTGCAAGCTATTCCAATCAATTTCCCAACACAGCTTTTTACTGTAAGTGCAATCAAACCTAGTGACTGAAAGTACTGGTTTTAATGGCTAGGACTTCCAGGCATTGTTAGAAATAGCATAGAAATAGCAAAAGTCAGTTTTCAGAAACAGGCAGCCATTTTTTGCTCAATTTGGAATGAAGTCCACAGCATGACTTCATTTTGAAAGAGTTGTCCCTTGATGCAAATTTTCTATCACGGATATTTTTATGGAGCATAAAAAGTGTGGTTATGTACTGGAATCCTTCCACAGGAGCCCATTAACTAGCCAGCCTTGCCTGCACCTGGACTTTTACTTCCCCTGTTGTCCAACAGCTACTGTTTCCTCAGTCATGATAATCACAGGCACACTCTGTAACTGTGTGATTAAATATCCATGTATTCCAGTTAGTCTCTTTTTCACTTTAGTGAATTATTTGAATGGTCTGGTTTTGATCATAACCTAAAAACAGGCTGAATTTGTAAAACAAGGTAACTGGTAACCTTGGCCAAGATGGATGTGCTAAGGCCATGGGAACTAACTACTGTTGACAGGAGCCTCGTCAGGCTTCCCCAAGGAAAACTTTACTGTTAGTGAGGAGCCAATTACAAAGTATAAGCAGAAAAATGGATCCAACAGACAACAGACTGAGATGAGAAAGTTTTGCCTTTTATGTTTGCACCTAAATGCCATTCTGTCACCCCAGCCTAAACAAGGAAAGTGATCACAGTGCCCTTGGGAAATGGGCACAAACCCAAAGTATTACAAAGACATCCTGCTCTCTCTTTTTTTAATTTCAAGTTTTAGTTCATCCGAATTTCATGAACATGAACTTTGGGCCAAAAACACTCACGGCATTTTGGATATGAGCTGCAATGCTGACTGTTCACAGCAGTAGAGCTCTGGGAAAGCCCCAGCCCCAGCAGAACTTCTGAACAATATTTCAGAGCTGTAGACTTCACTCAAAAACCTGTAACAGCACAATGCTTTCTTCTCATATTCCAACTTACAAACAAGTGAGATTTTTACTCGCTGCTTTTTGGTAACCATCTCTTGCTATACATGCCATGGACCACAGGGGATTAGCCATGTTTCCATGTTGCTCACATTCTGACCATATTATGGATAAGGACAAGAGGAATAACCCCACACTGACTTCACAATTTGTGAATTCATGTCACATTTGGTTCTAGTTCTTGGTAAATTACCACAGAATGAGAACTGAGAATGAGAATGTTGTATGCTTGATTTCACTGAATATTTGGCTTCTAAGACTACTGTCAGCTTTGTACCTCTGTATTCTGATGATTCAAAGAAATGTGGCTTTCGCTCCTGTGCAGATTTCCTAGTACAAAGGAGTTCCAAATGGGAGAGCAGAACTGGCTGTAGGTATACCAGACAAACATATATATACATACCTGAGCATTTCAGCATATTGACTATTCTGGGGAAGGTATAGCTAGATACGTTGTTAATCTTGGTATAGCTAGATAAATCTATGGGTATAGCTAGATATGTTGTAAATCTTTGGTCCTTGAGAGATTAGTGTAATAAAAAGTCCAAAGAGTCAGTAAAATGCTTAGATCTGCAGTGCAGCTGATCCAGAAACAGTCTTGATCACCATAAGGAATGAAAAATCTGCAAACAGACCTCTTTTAGTCATCACCCAGCAGAAGACAGAGATCACACCACCAGGTCCACCTCATTCAAGATAATTGAAAGCTCTTCAAAAGCCTTCAGGATTTTAATTAAAGAGAAAAAATATGCTGGATTATAATATGCTGGATTACTTTAGCCATGGAAAGATAGTTGCTATTCTAGTATTGACTGAGTTTCTAGAATAAATTCTTAAATTTGTCTTTTGCATCACATTATTCTTCAAACTGAAGATAAGAAAGAGATAAAGATGATTGGATTGAGTCTCAGCCTAAGCAGGAAAAAGAACTTTTAGAAACAAGAGGGACTCACAGAGGCTGTAATATGTCACCTTCTTGTCAGGCAGAAAAGAAACAGATCTACCTATATTTGTATTTACATTCTCAAATCAAGAATAACATAAACTATTGTAGGCCTTGAAAGGCCCAATTGAACATTAAGTATTTATTTTTTTAATTACTGATTATTTAGCCTCACTTATTGCTCATAAAAAAGAATGTATAACTGTATAAATGTTAGTCTGTAGTGTCTGTGCAGGTATTTAACTGTGATTAGCAATTTCCAAGAAATGTCTCCTCAGCCTCCCTGAGCTGGTGGCTGTCTCTCCTGATGTAAGGCTGAGTGGCCTCATTAGCCACATGGGAGAGCCGGCCAGGCCAAAAGTGCCCTCTTTGTCCCAGAATCTGTCACCTCTCACGTTCTCCAGGCTTACTTCTTGGTGGTTGGGAACAGTTGCACCTGCGAGCCAAGGCGGGGGCCCTGAGTGGCTGCAGCTGCAAAACCATGAGCACATTCTGCTTCAAAGGGGACTGGACACCCGTGAGTCCTTCCCCTGGAGTCAACATCTGAAATGGCCGTCACAGGCATCATTACACCCTCCAGGGTGTGACCCTCACAACTCTGGCAGGGCTGACAAATACATTCTGGAACAAAAAACAGGCATGGAAACATACGGTTTGATGGTGAAATCCTAACTGTTGTCAGAATTCAAGTGATTCAGAGGTGGACTATTACCCCTTATTATTAATCAGTGTATTCTTAACGTGAATACACGGGCGTGTATTTGTGTACATATACACATGCATATTCATTATGTACCTGAAGCCATATTTTGCATTCACTGAGAATGTTTTATAATTAAAGTGTTTGCATAATTAAAGTTCTTTCTTGCAGAAATATTTTCTGTCATTGTGCAGTAAATGACAAAATGGGAGAAAGGAGGCAGAGTTGTCTTATCTTTGAATGATACAAACATTATTTGATGCTTTGTAGAATCCATTTATGGCAGTTTTTAAAGCTTGCTCTATTTAAAATGTGCAAATATAAAAAATTTAATCTAACAATGTTCCTACTTTAGGCACTATATGTTAGTATCTTTTACTCTTTATTTTAATGCCAATGCTTAATTAGGAGAGCCATTAAAAATCCCTGATATTTATTGAATGAAAAAAAATCCAGTGCAAATACCTTTTTTAATTATTATGGTATTTACAGACATAATATAGATAATAAAGTCAAACACAAAAATTAATAAGGCTATAAAATGACCCAAACCTATTTTACATACATAAAAATAGAAGGTTATTTACAAAATTGGCAAACATAACTGATGAGAACAGCATCTGTGCTAAAGGCTGATTTAATTTTACTTTTGTAATAGTCATTTAAGATTTTACCCCTTAATCATGACATTGGTTTGGGCACAGCACTGTAGAGTGCTTTGTGACATGCATGTGACAGCTTTGATTATAATCCCAGACCTAACTGGGTGGCCTTGGACAACTGATTCCTGAACTTGGTTTCTTTCACTGTCAGTAGTGTGTAGGGGAAGTCTTTGTTGTTTAGAGGTTTCTTGACTACTAAAATGGAAATGTTCATCCTTATCTGTTGTGTAAAGATGCTACAGGGATTTGGCAGCTGATATGTGCAAACTGCTGCTAGTGAATATTAAAAGCAGACAGTTATGTGCTATTTATTTGGTTTTATGATTATATAAATTACTTTATTTATAAAATAGAACTAGAAAATATTCTGTGGTGTTTTTAAAAATGAGACCTTCTCACGTTCCAGAATCATGTTATGATGGGAGTTGGTCAAAGCAGATGATTTTAAAACTGCAAGAGTGTATGCGCTAATAAATATGCTATGCATGATGTAAGCTGGGTTTTTCTAATCACATCTCCATTTATTAGAATTTTTAAAGCAGAAAGCACAAGAGACTCCATAACTGTGGGAAATATCAGTGACTAGTAATGATGAACAAAAATAATAAATACTTTTCTCAGTTAGGGACCAAGATGTGAAACAATCATTAATTTGTCTGGTTTTGGAAGAACGGCTTCTGGTAAGTCACACGTGTATTGTGCTGTCAAGCTAAAGGGAACAGATCCAAGTTTTAAGAAGAATTTGTTTCATCTTGTAGCTGGAACATTTACAAATATTGCCGTGCCATTTTCTCACTGGAGCTCCCCAGTTAGAGGCTGTCAACTTCACAGCTAATGCACGTGAACAGTAAATCACCTGCATCAGCCCAAATGACCCTTGCAAACTATTTTTAGTTTAGATACCCGATATTACACTGCATGGGATAAAAAGCTTCATAGCCTTGGTTATCTGTGGCGATTTTAGTATCAGAGAAGTGGAACAAAGAGCTTCACTGTGACCAGTTAAACTACTGCAAAGGGCTGGCAACCGACTGCATTCCAAAATCTTACATCTACAAGCAACTACAAGCAGACTGCAAGGAGGGAGAAAATAATTATTTCTGAAAAAAATTTTAGTTAGTTGCAAATCTTCACTAAAAGTGATGATTCTAAGGAAGAACAATAAGTTATCCCAATCAGACTTTGACTTGGATAATCTTATGGGTTTCACAGACCTTTGAATTATCTGAGTGACAACAGTGAGATTTCTCAGATGAAGAGATGGTTCTGGACCAAGTTGCTATTGACATGGGAAGCAGAAGAAGAATGAGAGAGGAAGAACAGATTTGGCAAAAGATCCAGCAGAGGAAATTTATTCTTGCTGCTCTTCCTCCTGCAATTGTGTCTGGGGAATTGTGGCAGATTTGCTGCTGCTAATCTTGTATACCACCAGGTTTGGTCTTAGAATCATTATTTTGCATATTGCAAAATAATAGTAACTATCCATCAAACCTGCTGTCCCCAAATTTTAAGAACCTGGGAAGAAAGAAAAACATTCAGCTAAAAATTAATCTCTTAGAAGTAATCAACATTTAGGGGCGATGAAAAACTTATGACTCTTGATCTCAGATAAATTGTCCATGTTCTGAAATTATTCCACACTGAAAATTTGTATACTGTCTCTCTATTGGGCAGATAGATTAACAGAGTTTGTATAAATTAAGCAGGCAATCAAACATATTACTATAGATATTCTTGTAGATTTATCTTATTCTGCAAAGTGGCATATGAGTAGTTATTTGTTATTAATGATGACACAGATATGAAAAATAATATTGCTGTATACATGTTAGACATTAATGTTTTGCTCTTGGGAAATTTTTATTTTCACAGGGAAGACTCCATCAGCCCATTTGAAATATCTTCTAGAAACAGTGTTCAATTAAAAAAGTAATATGGTTCAGGATTGAGTGGGTGACTCTGCCAGGTTCTGCGTGGCACAAGCCAGGTGCTGCGGGTGGCCCAGGGAGGCCCTCTCTGATGGACACTGCTCTACCACCTCCAGGAGTTCTGGGGGGCCAGAGGGAGGCTGATGGAGGTGGTTGCAGGCTGGGTGTGCTCCAGGGCCCAAAGGCACCCCAGGGTTTTCTTACACTACAAGTATTAAAAGAAGCGCATTTTGTATTTTATGGAGGCAGCCCTTGCAGACCTGCTGTCTCTGTGGTAAGCGTCCCTGTAAGTTTACTCAGCACTTCCAGTCTGTTTATGTTCTGGTTCTTGTAATCATTTCCTCAATAAATACAGTCATAGAGTAACAAATCTACTGCTTAGTCTGATTTCTTTAGCAACTGAATAAAAAGTTTTGGTTTTGTTTTTTTGTTTTTTTTTTTTTTCTGAAAGGTAATCTTTTCAGAATTTCCGTAACTCCCACTCCTGTCCCACTCTTCACCATCAGCCAGGAACATTAAATGGGTCCTAGCAGAGACCTTTCAACTTCTAGTGGAATCAGAAATACTTTGTGGTTCAATTTCTGTTGCTGAAAATCTCACATGTGTGTTTCTGAAAAATTACTAACTAGAGAGAAATCTTTAAAATAAAAGCAATAATGCCCCTAGTTAGCTTTCCTGAAATCTAAATAGTCTGTAAACTTCATTCAGACCCATAGACTTGTCTTTGAGTTTGGAAAAAAAGAGAACTTTGCCAAAATTTCAATTTCCTTACATCACCATACACTGTGATTACTCCAATCAGGACCACTGTCTTGGATGTAACGCGTGTGCTGGAGCTGGAAATTCATCTTAAAAACTCAGGTAAATGCCATGGTTTAACCCCAGTGGCATAAGTACTGTGCAGCAGCCTGCATGCTCACCCCTCTCCCCTTGTGGGGAGAAGAATTGAAGAAAAAAAAATGTCATGGGGGCAGATAAAAACAGCATAATAACTGAAATAAAGGAAAATATAAAACTAATAGTAACATTAATTATATTAAGAGCAGTAATAATAATAGTAGTAATAGTCATGATAATAACAGAAATAACTGAGAAAGAAAAATTATGCACAAGAGAAACAATTCCTCATCACCTGCCGAAGGATGAGCAGTGTTCCCAAGCAGCAATTGGCAGCTTCCATGGGCCAGCTCCCCTCAGCATGTATACTGGGCATGATGCTCTATAGTATGGAATATCCCTTCGGCCAGCTTAGACCAGGCTCTCTCCTGGCTTCTTGCACACCTGCTCACTGGCAGGGAGTAAGACACTGAAAAGTCCTTGATTTGAATGAATACTAGTTAAAAATAAGTCAAACATCAATGTGTTATGAACTTTATTCTCATACCAAATCCAAAATACAGCTCTGTACCAGATACTAGGAAGAAAACTCCTAGCCAGAAGCAAGACAGTAAAGAGATTTTGTGGCATTAAAAAATACAAAGTTCTTTAAAGATGGTAAAACTGATTAAAGGTGTACCCAGAGTTCGTAGGGCTCTTGTCAGTATTTCTTCCTTACAGGCAATGGCACCTTGACAGTGTCCATCCTACCCTCCCTGTGTGGAGGGACAGACACATCCACTGCTGAGTGGTACTTTCACAGATCTCACCTGCTCTCTGCTGCTTTCTGCAGCTCACTCAGTGTCCACCAGCTGTACTTCTAACACTGACAGCTCAAGTCAATGCTTGCAGTTAGGTTGGATGGATGGAAACGTCCCTATACTCAGACAGGAAGGGACTTTGCAAGAAGTTTACAGAGCAGCATGATCAGATCAGCGGGGAAAACACTGGGCAGCGGGTTCCTACCACATAAGTTGTGCAGATTTATACTTGAAAGTGGTTCTAGTCTGGTCCTTCCCACTGAGTGTCCATTAGTTGCTGCAGTTCAGTATGTTCATTCCTGGAGCACATCTCTGAGGTTATTTTCATTCTTCATTAGGCTGCCAGAGCACAGTGGGCACAGGCAGAGATGGTTCACCTCAAAAACACATTTCAAATTTGAAGAAAAACACTAACACAAATGCACCCATATGACTCAATTCTTCTTCCCTAATATACAACCAGATTTGTTAAAAGAATGGAAAACTATCCCTCCCAAAGCCTCTTTAATTTTACTCCTTCATTGTTTCCATCTCCTGTTTTTTTCAGAGCTGTTTGAGTACTTGCGCCTTTTTATACACAACTTTCCTCTGTATATTATGTGAGCCTTGTATCCCCTTTCTTTTCTCAATAGATACATTTGTCTGCACAGTTATCATTCAACTGCATAATGCTTTGGCAGAACAACTGCTGTGTCCAAGCTTCCTGTATTAATCAACATTTCCGAGGGTGGAGGCTAGAGGTTGTAAAAACGTAGGTGGTGTTCAACAGAGGGTGGCACCTATATAAAATATGTTTTGGGGGTTTTTACTAAGGAGACACAAACAGAATTAAACTTGTTTTTGTTAAGTCTGAGAACAGAGAATGAAAAAAAAGCATTTCATACATACTTGAACAATAATTTATTTCATTTTACTTTAATTGCTATACGGTCAATGCTTAAATTTTAAGATCCTTAGTCACAAAGGACTTTAAGGTCATGCTGCAGGCAAGACTCGTTCCAAAACAAAAGTAGCAAAATACATACAGCATTTTGTGCTCATCCCCTATGCATTATTTGAACCTCTTCCTGGAAACCTTGGCCAAGTCTCAGCCATTGTGCAGCTGGACATTTGCACTGGGTGGTAAAGTGGGCCAGGTGCTGTGCTAGCAGCATCCCACTCCTGCACGTCTGTACTGCTGAGCACCCAAACCCGTAGGCTACAGCAGCTGATACTCCATACTCATCTCCAAAAACCCTGAACAAGTTTTAGCAATGTTTTAAGTTTTATTTTGGAGATAGAGCTTTTACCTTCTAGGGGCTCTGCTCATAAGTACAGGTCTGTCCTGATAAGGACATTGCTCAGGACTTTTCTCAATCTGTACAGTTTTGGTGGGCCACGTTCACTGACATAGCTACAGTTACAGAGGATTTATAAAGGGAAATAAAATTATTTATAGATTTTTAAAAATTATTTTCTAGATTTTCTCCAAAGTATATTTTGTCAAAATAACTGTCCTGCCACTGTTGGCCTGAGTGTTTCTGTATGTGTACGTTTCTGCTCCTTGGCTGAATGCTTCTAAATTTTGAAACAGAAAAACACATTTTTTATTGAAAATAAGATTTTTTTTTTTAAATTTGAAAATATATTTGAGGACTTTCAGTGCCTTTCTGCTTATAAAAAGTCTGAAGACTCTGTCAATAACAAAGCACTTAAACTACATACTCTATGAAGCACTTTTTTGGGGTTTTTTCCCCATAAAGTTCAGGATATTTCAGGATGTAGAGATGAAAAGTTGGGGTTTGTGGGTGTCTGGCTATACACTAACATTGTAGATTGAAAATATGCTCTTTTTTTCTTATATTATAAAACTTAAAAATTCACTTAAAATATCACCAGTTGAATTCATCAGAATAATGTTCTTCCTGGCACAGAAGAAAAACAGAAAATGTCCTCATCATTGGGTAGCTGGGAATAGTCAAGGAGTCTGGAAAAAACACTTGAAGAAAGATGAGAGAAGTAAACCTTTGGGATGGAAAACATTTTTCCTTCATTGTATGGCCAGCACTTTTATTTTGTACTCCATGATGGTCTTACACTATCATGCACTTTTAAGCCTTCCCTCATCAGGATCACAGGAGGGAAATTGCAACATATTCAGACTATTTCAGCATTTGCCTCGAAAATCACTTTGCCTCTAGCAGGGACCAAATTACAGGAGACCATTAAGTATTAAAATCTCGTACTTATCCAGTGTTTAGCTTTTCTGAGTATGCACCTTCATGGCAGCAACACTAAGTCTGTCAGGATGCTCACCAAAGGTTTTCTGCCAGTTCCTCAGTGAAACACTCTGTTCATAGCAACACATTGCCAGCAAGGATACTGTGAGCTGAATGAAAATATGAGCATTTCAGTCTCCAAAACTTGGCTTAATTATGCCCCAGGAACCTGCAAGGATCTAACAGGAGCCTTTAAAGAGAAACACTTGTTGTCTGCTTATTGCAAAGCTCCCATATCTTCTCAGTGATTTCTCATGGGCATCTCCTCACAGCACTGACTCCTTCACAGCCCAGTCCACAAACTGCAGCTCACAGCACAGCCAACAAACTCCATCTCTCTCCTCACCCAGCTAACCCACTCCTTTGTAGCACTTGTCTTCTCGTTGGACACAGCTGTGGCCTATTAAGGGCAGGCCTGTTCCTAATCTTTGGTGATTGGTACAGCTGTAACTCCTCAGGGGTGAGATTGCCTTCTGCACTATCTTTATTTTCTTACATTCTATCCCTCCACAAACACTGACTTGACTGAGTCTCCTCTGACTATGTCAACTCACACCACTGTCACAGACATCAGCCATGTTTTCGGAGTCCTTATTTTGCTGCTTCCTTCCAGTGGTAGATGTTTACAGAGCATGACTGGAAAAGAAAAGAAAGAAAAGGAACTGGAGAACCCTGGACTGGAGTTTGGAACCCAGTGTCCTGCTCCAGACCTTTTCCTGACAAGTTTCACACATGAATCTGATGCACACACGAAGTTGTAAGGGTTTGTACAGGTTCCCAAGGAGAGAAAGAGATATATGGGAAAGGCTAAATTTTGGAGGAAGGGAAAAGACACTTATGGAGACAGAGTACCTTTTCACCTGTAGCTTGATGGCAGATAACACTTTTTACCAAGAAAACCAAGCACTTTTATATACAATTATTTAGATGTGTTTAATAGGAGCGGTGATAGGGAAGGTTACAACTGCCTATTAATACTGCTTAGACATCAGACAGTCTTGTTCTTGTGCTTCTCAGACAAGCACTGTGTAGCTGTGTGCCCTATCATTATTAGCCTAAACTAAAAGACCATTTTTCTATCAAATCAAAGTGGGGTTCCAAGTGTCAAAGGCTATAAAACGATATCCAAAATTCTTAGTTCTGTGTGGTTTTATTGCTAATTTGTCTACATCTAGGAAGTTTTTCCAAATTAAGACATGAGTTACAGTAGGGTTTGGCTTTTTACAGAAGAAAAATCATTAACAAGGCAGTAAATGGTGAATAACCCAGTGACTGATTTCAATGTAGCCCATGGACATTTGACATTAGTAAAGATCATAATCTTTAGAAAGAACGGCCTGGCTTAATATCTAATCTGGTAAAGCATCTGCCTACACTGAGCTCATAGCAAGAATATGGCTATAGAGAAGAGTGACTCACTTTGCATTCAGTAGGAATGGACCCCATCAGCACAAGATAAAAGGAAGTTGTGTGCCTCACCCTCCCAAGTCCCTTTGAATATCCCAGCCACTGTTTTATTCTGCCAGATGGGTTGATGACAAGTAGCAATCAGAAACTCTCTGGCTTAGTGCTATTAAAATCATTACTGGAGAAATTTAGAAAAACCCCATTCTTTTCTTCATCAGTATTCTTTCATTGCATTAAAATATTCTGTCTTTTATGAGCTGAGTCATAACAAGCTGAGACATATTTACTACTTAGACAATTTTTAAACATTATAGAGTACTTGCTCAGAATATTACCATGAGCAAGACAATTGACATTTTCAACTTTAATATGAATAAACTCCAACATTAGTATGGCAACAATGCAAATGACTGCAGTACCTCTTCCATTAATAGTGCTCAACCAGGAAATTACTTTAAATTACGGTAGCTGGCATGTATGTATCTTGTATTTATGACTTCTCAGCAAATGCAGCTCAGAGTGGAAAGGCACATTTTACTACTATAAGAGTGAAACTTCCTTAGTCGTAGGGTTTATTTGTTTGTTTAAAATAGATGAGATACGACAACCCTCCTACTGAATTTCACCACATGAGCTGTTAGTAGACCATCTGAATTCTGTTTTCCCATCCTATATAAGGATCCTTCTGGGTTAGATCTATTGTTGCCTTCCCTCAATTGCTCCAACACACAGCAGTCTCCTCTCTGATGATGAGGGCTAAAAATAGTTCCCTCCTGAGCCCAGCTCAGTAACTGCAATATCCCAACACACAGAGAAGGCAGATGTGCTAGCTGGTAGCTGAATGTTCTCTTTCACCACTTCCAGCCAAGAAATAAGGCCTCAGTGCTGGGCCCAGAATAAGAACTTAAATCTGAAAATATGCTGCTCGATGTGCATGGTAAGGTGCTTTTGAACAGTGGGAACAAAGTCAATTACAAACAAACAGGCAACTGTAGCACAAGTAATTAACTTTGGTGCAGGGACAAATGAACACTTCAAAATAAATAAACTAAAGGGTATGTCAGCTCATTGAGTAATCAGTCAAAGTAACAGTATTAGCAATACAGAGTTATTTAAAATCTTCAGGCATCTTTTCTTTATTTGAAATATACATTTGAAATGTATATTTTGAAATATATTTTTTATTTCTTTATTCATTATTGCCTGCCATAGTGAGAGGAAAGAGACAGCAGTCTCTTAATCTGTGAGTAATCCTATTGCAAACTGGAACTGGGTTACTTGGTAAAGAGGGTTGCAAGATATATGTGGAGCCAACTGCATATGTGTTTTCTTCTCTCTATTTCTTCTACTAATCAATAAAAGCTCTTTTATTGATTAAAGATAAAATAATATGATTTCTTCCCAATAATGCAAAATAAATTATATTATTTCTACATTTTACAAATTTTGCAAATGCTTTGCAGTTAAGCTCTGTGCCAGGGTTCTACTTCACTGGATCCCTACTTGTATAACACAAATAGATACTGACAGAGCACCCCAAATGAAAGCACAGTCAAGCATTCTGTATGCAGACCTGCTAGAGTCCTTTGGACAAAATATGCAGAGGTTAATGCAACTCCAATGACTGTACTTTGGACATCTTATTCAGATTTTGCTCACATCAATGTTTTTTGCCTAAGACCCAACTTCAGCATCCAGCAAATGTGAACATCAACACTGCGTTTGTGTTTGGTCATACTTGATACCAGGTGTACATAAATGGTGTTTATGTCATCTACTATCACTCAATGGTCCTGTGCAGCAGGATGGGACACTCTGTCCAACAGATCCAACATGCACAATTATTACACTTGGCAGTACGAAGAATAACTTGATTTAATTCAACTCATTATTTTAGAAATCCTTTAATGTGGACAGCAAAGGAAGGCAGTCTGCACAGAATCAAAGTTCTACATAGAGGTTCAACAGAGACAAGGATGACACTGAGTGCCCTAAATGTGTCTATGTGAATAAATTAAATTTTACTTGTGGCTTTAACCTTCTGTGGTAGTAAACTGTTAAAGTATTCCCCAGCAGAGATTTGGCACATTCCAGCTACTATAACCCCTCAAATTCTCTGATTTTATTTAGCTGCTGTAACTAGCCAGTGACAATTGCTAATAAACCATTCATCTGCCTTTTCCTGGAAGGGGAGCATGTTCACTAGTGCTTTGCCCTGGTACCTAGAGCATTCCCAGACATGTTTAATTCACTTCCATAGCCACAGAGTTTATAATCATTACTTCATTCTACATGAATCTTTTCTATATCTTGAAGTAGGATACAAAGATAGTTGGGAGTACAAAAGGACTCAGGATTCCAGAGTAGTCTGCTGCCTCAAAAAAAGCAGATGTGTCTGAGGCTGATCAAGCTGTTGTGGGAGAGAAGTTAAGAATAGGTTGCTGGGTAACAAAGGGTTGGTGGTACAAGAAGTGGTTTTGAATACATATCCCCAAGATAAATTTCATCATCACACCTTAGGCAAAAAAACTTTCTTCCAGGGCAGCTTGCTGTTCACCTTTTGGCTGTTTTTTCCCTGGTTTCCTCTTTCCCTGGGAACATAGCCAGGAACATGGATAGGCTAGCCCTGCTAACCCTGGTCCAGACCTGACAACCTGGACCTTTCTTCTCTGCCCTCCTCCAGTGATTTTGCTTAGGCTTTGCTATAAACTATGCCCTGCACTCATAGCAACCTGAAGATCCATGCCATCCCTTTCCTCTCATCACCTTTCATCCCTCCACATTACCACTATCATTACAGAAGTCACATGCATATACACACAGATCACTTTTTCCTAATTAGAATTGCTTGAATAAAAATTGAGAAAAAAGTCAGTAAAATGAAATGAGTACAGTATTTTGTACCTTACGTATGTGTTTGATAATTAATTGAATTGTCATTGATTATGTGTAGGATTTCTGCTAATACTTCAAAAGCTGGAAAACTGGGACTGATCTTTTACCTGAACTGGTACAGAAATAACCTTAAGATGCTTGTTCTTAAGATGGAAGGGTTATCTTTTGGCTTTCCAGAGACAGCTGCTTTTACACTGAAGGACAGAGAGAATTCAAACACCAAACATTGCTGTAATTATCACAGAAGGAAATGGCATCCCTGGGGTATTGTCAAAGGAGGGCAGACAGCAGGATCTTCAGAAGGGTGCTGATAACAGAGTTACAACTCACACAAAGGATGACCTCCTGAGGATGAAAACAACTATCTAGTCTGCAGTGTCCATCTGAAATACTGTTATGCAACTTGGCATTGAGTGGCTCAAATCTAAACTGCCAGATGATCCAGGAATGGTTGGAGATGGTGTTAATAAGCACAGAGCCATCAGCCAAGGACTCTGTCTGTGGACAGCCACTCTGTTCTGTGCCACTGGAGATCTGCTCCCACCTGCTCTTCATCACTCTGACCCTAAACTCATTATCTGCTCTGACAAGGCTGTGCTTTTGGGTGTTCCCTATTCTGTTTCAGTCAAAATGAGACAATGAGGCAGCTTATCTTAAACCCCATATACACTACTGCTTAATCTTTTTTAACCCAGCTCATTTTAAGTGCAACCAGTCACAGTAGGTTTATTTTGAAATGTCTGATAGAAAACTGAGCTGACTGACTGACCTGCACACTGTCCTGCTCCTCTGTTGTTCCACTGGTGGCCTCTGCCAGGGAGACAATCAAATCTTCCCAGATGCTGTAACACCAGAACTCCCTTCAAGGAGAAATATCAGATGTGTGTGCCCACAACCCTTAGGATACATATTGGTAAAATTTCTTCCAAGGGTGGCACTAACTTTTAGACTAGACTAAACCAACTGTATTACTAAGAAAAAAGAAAAGAGGAACAACACAAAATTCTCAGAAATTCCAGTCTCTACCTTCATTCTTCTTAAGAAAAAACCCTGTCTAGTGACATTACTGCTCAGAATACAGCTACTGTAAAATGTCCTCAACTGTTTCTGAGAAAATGTAAATTTCTTCTACATCTATTACTTCTAATATACAGATCATAAGGCTTTTTTGTATCACAGTAAGTTTATCTGAGCTATCTGCAACACAGACAAAAATGTAAATTATTTTCTCACGTTGTTGTTTTATGAAGTTATTCAGAGGACAGGAAAAAAAAATTAAAACTGCCTTGTAGACAAAGAGAGGATGGGAAGCAATTTATCCTCCTACTTCCCTATTATGTAACCAGTTCCTATTCTTAAGTGCAAAAATAAAATAAGAGTAAATTGAAATAAATCAAATAAATTACATTTCACAGTTTCAAGCTCTACATTATGTCTTGGCTGTAATAATATACATTATCATTAATGGCTTTCACTTTACAGTACTGAAAGTCAGATTTGTTATTGTCATCTTCATTCCTTGACCTTTACTATTGGCATTGCTCACATGAAAGTATTAGTCTGCTGTCACACTTCAAGAAACCATGTAATAAGGTCAACTATGCATCACTCTAAGTCCTCTAAGGCTATTTTATCATATTTGCCTTGTGACAAATGTGTAAGATCACTGCAATTATCCACAGTGATAGACTTCATGCTATATACCATTCAGATTTTAATTATATTAGAAAATACTAGTGCCAGAGGACTAGTGGAACATTGTATCACCATGAATCCAATATCCATTTAACTGAGATGCAACAATGGACAACTTCAATTTCTGAACTGAATACTTATATTCTGGAGAAATGTATAAGTGAAAAAATATTGTTATCTACCCTCCAATTAAAAGTGCTTATCTGCTTTTTGGTTTTGATATTCATTAGGATTTGCAGGGTTTGGGGGAGTAATGAAGGTTAGGTTTCATATAAGAGTTCAGAATTGAGAAAATAGTTTTATTGCTGAACATTTAAATTCCTACAGAGATTTGTGGTATACTGCAGTATATAAAAGAAATCTGCATTAAGAATATGCTTTTCCTTATATTAAGGAAGATGGCAGGAGAAAAAATTCTCTGTTCAGTAGCCACTGTCATAAAATGATATAAATGAAATCCCATTACCAAGGGTTGTAATTTTGACAACCTAAGAAGGAAACCATATTTTCTGCTTATAATATATAAAAGATGCTAAGCACTTGAGTCTCAGTTTTTTGAGCTCTGGTTGTTATTTCTTATACTGAGGATGGAGGATGCTTTTATTCTGTGGTTGAAAAGAAGAAAGGAAGACACATTTGCAGTGGCAGTGGTGAGTGGAAAGGCCTTCCTAGGGACCATCAGCAGCTGGCTGCACATTTACATAACCAGAAGAGGTCCAATGCCATATAGATAGTTGGTATCTCTGCTTTGCAAATCAGAATGCACAGAATCTCTATCAAATCAGAATGCACAGTGGCTTCAGCTCTTGTTGCTAGTCCTAAATAAAACAGCCAGGCCATTGGATCACTATTTTTCATCAACAACACAGGCAAAGGTTAAAAACCACTTGGTTGAAAGAACAGCTTATGGGAAAAGGGATTTAAAACATATTGCATGGGGGTTTTTTCCCCTTTTCTGATCTTGAAGTTCTGAGAAGGTCAAATATTGATTCACTAGTCAATTGCCCAGTCAAGGATTGCCTAGTTATTTATGTTTTACAGCAACTAGAGCTATAAACTGCCAGAAATGGTATTCTGAGATTACCTATGCATGTACACAACATAGGGTCAGAAAAAGCACAAAATTCCTTTCTTGTTCAGCTAGAATAAAAAGAGAAATTCAAGCAGCTTATGTAGCTCTTACATCGACATTAATAGAAAAAAAATTCAAAAGAAAGAATTTTCAGGAAGGAGCAATAAAACTAGGTGCTAATTTACTAAGAGAGGTTTTAAAAATTTAGTCTTGCCCAGAAGAGACATAGTGTCAAATTGAATATACTGGGTGTAATATTTATTATTTAGGGTTTATAAGATAAAATTAGCAACTGTTAATAGAAATAATATCAGGAAAAGAAAGAGGAAGATCAACCTATGCTGTGTGAGCATTTTAGGAATGGAATCACTGGCACTTTTGTGCTACTCCCAGCAGCAGATCAGTGTGTTGAACCCTTAGGAGCATCCTCAGAAAACGTGATATGTTCTGCCATGGAGAGCAGTCAATTCAATGGCAGGGAAAAGCAACTGTTTTTCTACCTCTGATTTTTATGCCTGTTAACTTTCTTTCCAGTTCTGCTGTGGAAAGAACTCTTGGTAATAAAAGACATTCAATATAAAACATAAATTCCTATAAAGTTACTTATAGGCTTTGTAGAAGAGAAAAGGCAATTATTTTCTTCCCTGGAAATAATTAATCAAGCTTTCTCTAGCAAAAATTGTTGAAAGCACATAAGCACACATTTTTACAGAAAATGTAAGTTTTCTCTGAAGAAATGGGAATTATTACATATTTGTTAATGTTTATACTGTTGTCATTATTTATTTTTGCTTTCATAATGATGCCTTATTTCAGAATAGGAAATTACCTCTGTTCCTGTTTCTTGCATTACTTGTGCATAGCAGCTGATCTGCTAAATGAGCAAAAAGTGGTTTTTCAAGTGTACTAACATTTCTATTTCTGTCCCCTTCCCATTGACCTAGTGCTTTAATTTTTTAACCTAGTTCACTGAAGGCTTGTTGCAGAGAGCTTAGAAACTTTGATTTTTCCAACAATTTTCTCTTTCACCCATATGTATACTGCCTACAACCCAGTGAATTAAGAAACCAGCAGGCAATAGGACACATCCTTCATGAGGATTCTGAGCAATTCTTGTGCACCTCCCATTCCTAAGTCACATGGAATGATACATACATGATACAGGGCTGGTATGGATTTGCTAGGCAGCTGCAAACACCTGTGCTAGGTGTTTTATTTGCATGCCCAGTCTGTACAAAGAAACCTGTGGGACTCCTGATGAGCTATCCTTCAACCCATGAAAAACAATGTAGTCAGGCATCTGCATAGTATTAACATTATTTATTCATGTCTAGATTTCCCAGCTAAAAGCCAGGCTCCAATCTGCCCATTGTTGTAACACACATCATGGTAAAATAATATCTGTACTGAGGAATCTACAAACAAGGCATACTAAAAATGGCAAGAAAAGAAGAGGCACATGCAGGAGTAACTTGCTTTTGTCTAAAGAGCAAAGCCAAGATTGAGAAGTAGGTCAGTATTGTGGTTAATCAGTAGTCATCTAAAATACAGCTCACTGCCATTAAAACTTTTGTTTTTTAATATGCCATAATTCATTTAATAAAAATACTTAGAAATTAGACTTATTTGCAATCATGTGCTTAGTCATGGCATTATACTTATCATGGCATTATACTTATCAAAAGACCATGATTGCATAAGGCCCACATGTCAAAATTTATACTATTTAGTTCTAAATATAAATTTATATCTTCACATAGTCAAACTTTTTATCAGAGTAACTTTTTTTCAGAGGGCATACCATTCTGTCTACATAATTCTGCTGCCAAATAATCTAAATAGGTATTTTGCATAGTTAATACTATATTAATTTGATGTGCATAGATTAATGAAACTTCATATTACTTTACACTAAGACATCTAACCTAGCTCATGCTTTATTTCCCTGGGGAATACAATCAAATGTTGCAAATGGCAGCCCAATTCATGTCTACTGGACATACTCATTCAGTATTCAAGGGATAGTACTTCATGTGTTTCATCTAGCACAATTGAACTGGAGTAAATACAATATACAACTTTGAGCTGCCAACATTGGTCTCAGTCCAGCAGAAGATATGTGCTGTCTTCCAGATCATTTAAATACCAACAGGCTGGATTTTCTCATCACACAGCATGTCTATGTCCTGAGGGAAATTTCTCTCACAGTCCAGTTTCATGATCTGTTTAAGACAACAAGATACAGTGCTGTGACTGAAAAGGGCCATCCCACCCTTTTCTTGCCACCAGCCTGCTCAGCTTCATGACACCATTCCCTTGGGCTGCAGGAAGCATTTGTGCAAGCATTGTTCCTGCACTCAGGAACTGGTGTCAGTTCAACAAAACCCCAGCACAATAAAAATTAGTTGGATTCCATGGACCAAAACAAGAAATTGCAAGAGATTGATACCTTTTCCTGGTCTTAAAAATAGAGAGCCAGACACGGTTGGGGGATAAGGGGTTTTTACCTGGGTATTTTAATAAGGATCCTTATGGTACCCCATTTCACCAAGATGGGATGTGCCACAATGCACACATGTAATAGATCATGTATACCATTTGCAGACCTTAAAATTAGCATATCTAATAAGGATGCCCCAATGGGAGGCCTGGATGAATGGTGTAATATTCCCCCTTCTGTGGAATTCCCCCCTGGCTGGGCCAGATCTCTAGTTTACAGGATATGTTCCACAGAGGACCTTGGTTTTCCAAGATAGTGTGGGGTTTTCCAGCCTCCTCCTATGATGTCTTTAGGGTTTTGCTCTCCTGGCCTGACAAAATACTAGGGCTATGCTAAGTTATCAGACTTCAGGAATTACAAATACGCATGCTAAGAATACTGAGGATACATAAAAGTTATATAAAAGGTATATAAAAGAAAGGGAAAATTCATCTTGGCATCAAGATGAGGAATGGGTGGAACTGTCCCTTTTGTTGGATGATCATCCATAGTTTAAACATATTTACAGTCTTGGCTTATTTAGAAATTTTCTTCAAAATGTGTTTATTTTTAATAAAATATTTTTTATTTTGCCTCCAGATATAGTATCTCAGGTTATCTGCTCCTCAGAGTACTCTTCCTATCCCATCTCATAAATCCATTCATAAGTCTGTTCACAAATTATTGGCCAAAATAAGTCCATGGCACGTGCCTTATTACAAGATGTTTGTCTACCAGACACATGGGAAGCCCAACCATAGGGCTTCTCAACTTCATGACTGGACTTTCCCATAATGTCTTATATTAAAAGCCTCAAGTTACATGGTAGTCAAAAGTGCCTTCTCTTTTTGGATGTCCAAGATTTTGTATTCATTCTATGTACCCCCATCTATACATCCAACTCAAAGGATATTTCACTTTTTCTCAGCTTATCAAGAGAGGATGTAGAACTTACTGGCACTACAGCCACCAAGTTGATTAGTGCTAAAAATGTTGTGTTTGTGTAATAAAAGTTCCTGTAGAGTACCTTGGAAGTAACTCTACCCTGCAGCACTACTAGGTGTGTCATGTCCTGACACTGCCATTTCTCCTCCTGCCAGCTATGGGCTCCTCATCCTTTCAGAGCTCCCAGTTCTGACTTCCTGGCGTGCCCAATCTTCTTTGCAGCCTCTCCTGTCTCCTGGCTATTGGCAATGATTCTTCATAAACTTGAATTTACTTTTCTTCTCTCAAAGTTATACACACCAGAGCACTTTTTTTCTTAACAGGAGACTCCAGAGGGAATTATAACTCTTTAAGAATTTGGCTGTCTGTGAGGTGCCACCAAGCCGCTCTCTCAGTCCCCCTCCTCAGCAGGACAGGGAGAGAAAATAAGATGAAAAACTCATGGGCTGAGAAATGTGGAAACTTTTTTTCTTTTTTTTTTTCTTATTTCTAATGGTCAGTATCACAAGAAGTGTTGATATAATTATTGAGCAGACACTTCTTTGTAAAGCACCACAAGCTTAAAACTGCTTCAGTAGTATGACTTCAAGATCAAAGTCAAAAATGCTTCATTTAGTTGTGATGACAATTCTGTTAATTGAGCAATTTCAAAGGTATGTAACTTTTGCTATTGCAATTGCTTCTTTGTAATTAGGGACTTTTCAAAGAGCTTGGTCTCTCTCTGCAGATCCTTTCAACTGACCACTCCGTCGGCCCCATAACAAGATGAGTGGGAAGCTGGTCTCCTGAGAGAAGAGTCATGCCATATTGGTTAATCCAGTCTTCTGCTACTATAAACTAGTCAGTTCTGCACACCAGAAAGCCCTGAATTTTCTCAGCTGCTGTCTTTTACAGTAAATCAGCTGCAAGCAGATCAGCTTTTCGAGAAAAATATATATTTATGTCTTTTCTAATACTTATGCTACGTATAAATTATGAATACCCTGGAAATAAGTTGTTTTTGTAACAGATGTCCCTAGTCAAAGCATTGATAGCTTTTAAATGGTCTTCCAGACTGCAATTACAATAAACAGCACTATATTGTCACTTCCATTAGAGATATTTAAAAAAGTATTAAATTTTAAAAAGAACAGCAAGAGTGCCTTTATATTAAACTAATTCTCTATGTAGCTAGAACTTGTGATTATCTCTGTTACATAAATGATGTCATATTCCTATATTCCTCAATTTGGACAAAATTCCCATTATCTTCAGTGAAGAATTCAAGATTGGGGTGCTAAGAGGAGACAATAGATGAACAGTGCCTTCGACATGTCATCTGAATATCTTGTATTTCCCAAATGAGTCTCCAATGACTTATTATCATTTACAATATCAATTTGTTTTTCAGAATTTTATTGCATTTCCAGAGAAGAAAATAAACTTTGGAGGAGAAACATACAATAATTCTTCTCTTTCTGAAAAAAAAAAAGCAAAAAACAACTTAGTAAAGAAATAGTCTGCGTTATGCAACACCATCTAGAAAGAAGTTATTTTATCACTGCTTGAAATAAATGGTCACTCAAAAGGGCATAGTCTGGAATGTTTTCTTGCAATTCTAGTTCGAGCTAGTAGGATAATGTTTGGCAGAGCTCAGCTGTCTTCATAATAAAATGCCTCTGCACAAATATTGCTCATTACAAATTAAAAACAGTGGTGCTAAAAGCTACAAATATAAAGAAAAAAGACAAAGAAACATCTATCTCTCTTTGAACAAAAGTTGACAAAAGAAAGATTATTTTTAAAGTTTATATAAAATTTAATTTTAAATTAGTGTTTTTACTTATTACAAATGAATATGCAAAAATAAAATTACATGAGTTAATCTAGTGGAAGAAAATACATCACAGTTACAGACAGGAATAATAAAAACAAATGCCATACTGCAAGCTTCAAAAATTAAAAATGTTTATTATATTATGATTTCACATAAATAAGAAAAATATATATGAACAACAGTTTTCTGTTGAAATATATTTCTATTTGGTTTCCAAAATAATTGCTAAATCCATCTTTACTAAATACCTTTTTTAATTAAAAAAATCACAGTACAAACAGTTCAGTGTTTCATTGCTTGCTTGTATGTTTATCTGGTTCATAAAAATGTATATTTGAGGTTCCTGTGGTGTTTTTTTCTTGCTGAAGACAAGATATTCTTCAAAACATATTGCTACTTAGATTTTAAAAATTCCAAAAGACTCAATTTTTTATGTTTTATCTGATTTTGTGAAATTTAGCTCAGTATTTGTTGCTCATAAGGACTTATAAAAATTATAGGGGTGAAAAATTTTCTTATAAGTGCATCACATCTTAGCACAAATTATCAATTATTTTAGTAATTTCCCCCATCTCTTATTGTCTCCCTTTAAAAGCATACAATGATTAATTAAGAAGCAAAGTAGTAAAAACAACTCTTCTACCTCACATTTCTCATATCCCATCCTGAGACCAAAACCTCATTTCCTTCAGTGCTGTCTGTGGGATCCAAACCAGGGGACACATTTCAGAGCTCTGCTGCAAACACAGAGAATTCCTACAGCCGTATCCATTGCCTTTCCCTGCTGCCTACAAAACCTCAGCCAGAGCCCACTGAAGCCCCTTGTAAGCTTTCTACTAATTTTGAAAGCCAGCAGACCAATATTTCAGTTTCCTTTCACCCTGTATCTGCCAAGCTGTGCTCTTCCCATGCCGCTCTGGAAATACCATCAATTCACTGACCGCTGACCATCGGAATCCTCTTTCCCCATCACTGCTCTAAAGGATGAGTCTACTTTCTTTGTGTTGCCCAAATTCTCAAAGAGTTTCAGAGTGAGGCTCTTGGTTTGTGCAAGTTTCTGCACTATGGATTCATTCTTCTGCTTCGAGTCTGACAGCAGAGCCAGTGTGTCCTGCCCAGCTGCCGTGCGCTTACAACAGAAACCATCAATTTAATATCTGAAAACTTGCTGACAGTGCTCCACTTTGCCCAGCCTGACTTAGGATCAGCCTCACTCACACGAGCACCATAAAGAGGAGCAAAACCAAAGCAGGGAGATGGGAATCCAAGTTTCCACAGCCAGCATACCACCTTATCTCAGGAAGGCCTACTGCAAGGCTGCAGGCAATTACTAGAAAAATGAGCAGTTCACCTGCTAACGAGGATAGCCTAGACATTTAATGTGAGGGAAAGCTTCTAGTCCATTCTCCATGCCAGATACAATCAAAACCACTGAACGATGGAGAAGTTCACTATCTTACGCAGGAAAGATTTGATTTTGATAGGGAATAACAGAGACATTCATTTCTGTAACATATGCAGGCATCAGATATATGACTTTGAATATGACCAGAAGCTATGCCTTACTTTCAGAAGTTTTACCAGCCATAACTTTTTTTTCAAATTGGAAATACTATCTTGGGAAAGTACCTTATTGATTAAGTCACTAATATGGTCTCTAAGCAATCTGGCCGGTCACATCTCCTGTGGCATGCATGAGCCAAAAGCCCTCAGGCACTGAAGAACTCCCACCATAGGAGCATGGTGACAAGGCTTCCACATGTGCCTCCTTTTCTCTCTTGAGCTCTCTCACAAGGCAGGGGGATCCTGCTGGAGTTCCCCACCTTCCCTGCTTTCAGCAGCACCACAGGGCACTCACATTGTACAGACTCTTGTGTGAGTTTTGGCTCTGTGACATTCTGTGGCAATAGTACAAACCTGGATGTAGCCTAATGACACCTTTCCCCACACATGAATTCTGTGATAGGCCTTGGACTTGCACTACATAACCCAGAGCACTAGCACTTATATATATATATATATATATATATAAAACCCCCTTCTGGGCATTACTCTTATGCCTTCTCAGCTTTCAGATATGGGTCTCTTACAGCAAACCACTTGCTTATCTAAAAATTCTACTTTAGAAGCTCACAGTCAGGAAAGACACTGTGAGTTTAGCCCTGCCTTGTAAAGCAAGAATTAACCTCTCTTTAGAGGGAATTATTTTTAGAATTTATTCCAGACATGTTTAGTCTGCTTCAAATATGTTTGCACTCTCTCTGTCTTCAAAAAACACGATGTAAATATTTATTACAGATTCGTGATTGTAGGACTTTTTCTGATTGCAAGTGTGACATGCTAAATCATATCTTTTCATCTTCTCATACTTAGGGAAGGGAATTAGTATAATTTCTTGACATATTTATCTCTTTCAGACGGAACTAGTTAGAAGTGCACTTATAAATCGTAGACATTTTCCATTAACTTAACTTATTACAATAATCATGTATGATATTACTCATATAAATCAGAAAAGAAACCAATGTTGACAGTTTCCATTTCTAAGAATATTATTTTTTATTAATTGGTTTCATATAGTCATCGACCCCTTAATGAAGGTCCATGCATATTTCCAGAATGATTGGTAATGTGCAGACCATGTTAATAACAATCAGCAAAAAATATCTTCCTAGATTGGCCTACAGATGTGGAGTAGTACAGGGCCTGATCACACCTCAGCCATCTCACTCCTCAAGCCCTGTTGCTGTTGGAGAAGCTTTACATTGTTTTGCAAACGTGACATATTGAAATAGTGTGCATCTACCCTCTGCAATGTGTACATGTCCATAGGCAAAGAGATTGGCCTGAAGATGTGCAATTCTATAAAAAATGGAATCTATTCATTTTGCATTCTTGTAGGGAATCATAACTAAACTGACCAGAAATCTTCCTATGCAGCAATTTTCTCTCCCCAGGAGATGCCAGTTCAGCAACATCAAAACATTTTACAGGCTTCTTGTCCAGTTTCTGCTCACCCACCTTCTTAACTAGTGGCTTGGATGGTTCTCAGAAGGAAAAAATCAGCTAGCAAACCAGAGCAACTTGAAAAGCTGCAAGCCCTCAAAAATCTGTGTTCTGATCCCAAGGTTTTTCTATGAGGTCCTCAGAAATTTGTCTTTTATAAAGTAAGGAGGCCAGTCCTCATATGTTCCTTAGGATTCCATAACTTCGGAAGATAGATGCTTTTCTGCCGAGGCAAGGATGTTGGGAACTTCACAGATGTTCCACAAAAAACAACATTATTTTATTATAAGGACTGATAAACTTTATTTATTGTTCTTACCTTGCTCTTATTGCTATTTTCTTTCATCTTTCAAATGGCACACAGCGTTGCAGTAACTGCAAAGAATATTCTGGGCGATCCTCAGCAGATCACTTCACTTGCTAGAGCCCTATTTGCCCCCCACCAATCTTTATTCTGTCTTTTGTACCAAGAGAAATACTGTCTCCAGCTCCGTTTGCATGCCATGACTGGCACAGGGTTTTCAGGGGCTCTGTTAGCAAAAGGTGTGAAAAGGAGTTTTCTTCATTTCTTTTCAGAAATTTGCTGTAGTATTCCCAAGTGAGAATACTTCAACATCTCCCAGCTGACTTTGCAGTAGTTAAACCTTTGAATAAGAACACCAGTAGTCTCTGGAATAGCACCAGCACTGTAATATCTGTAACCAGTGCACAGTTGAAAAATAAATAGGTTACTTTAGATTTCTTGAAAGGGGTCAGAAAGATAACTCTAGTGGTAGAAGTCTTCTGTATGAAATCTTTATGCCAGCTAAAGCCCAGCAAGCCCCAGCAGACAGCACCCCACAAACACTTCCCAGGCCCCACCTCGATGGAGCCAGGGTAATTATGTCACATTGGCTCCCTTCGTGTGCTCTGCTGCGCTGCCAACAAGGGGAGCAGTTACTGCGAGATGTTATGGTGGTTTCTGCAGCACAGACACTTGTCTGCTAGAAACAAGCAGTGCACTATTGACGCGGAGGGAAATGCCAAATTGCCCCAAATTGCCGTATACAGCCACACCCGGAGGAGGCACGGGCTGGTATTCAGAGCCTCTTAGATACAGCAGCGCTTGCCGCCTGAAATACATTCTGTATCCAGCTCCTGCATGCTCAATAATGGCTCATTATGGATCAAATATTCATCTTGCTTCATAAGAATTAAATATTGAGAAATCATGGCTTCTGCTGCTGCTACTAAAAAGGGGGGATTTAATGTAACGTAGAAGTAGTATTTTTCACAAGCATATGTAATTGCTGGTTAGAGGCAGCTTCTGATTAGTATTCCACTCCTGCTTTAGCTTTTCACCCAAGTTTTTGGGAGTGTCATTAACCTACTATATAATTTGCTTCTTTGTTCATTCAGCTCAATCATTCAGTTTACTGTCTTGTGGAATTTAGTCATTTTAGTATAACATTTTCCTGAGAAATGTAATTAAAAAAAAGACAACTGACAAGGCACGTGAAGATTTAGAAATGCACCATGAGAAAATAAAAGAGAAGCCTTATCCCTATTGTCAACTTATCAATTCTACAGAGTAATCCACTATTCTTACTACACTTCTAAATGGGATAGGAAGAGATGAGATAAATGAAACAATGAAACAGTGAACAACGGCAAAAATAGATTCTTCCAAAGGCATGAATATAGATGGAGAACAATGTAACTGAGTTGATTCATTTATAATGAGTTTAGTTCTGTCTTTCTGATTCCACTGGAAATTAATACTTAAATTTTGGAAGTACCATAAAATAATGCTTTCATATCTTTTATTTTTGCACCTGTATGTAAAGGAGAAGGCTCTGGAGGAAAAGACTATGAACTCATGATTCTCTATTTCCACAGAGAATTTGTAATGCGAGTATGAGCACAATCAGTCCCATGTATTCACAATCATGGAACCATAAAACACAGTTGAGGTTGGAAGAGTCCACTGGAGGTCATGTCCAGTGCCCTTGCTCAAGGAAGGTCACCCAGAGCCTAGAGCTGTCTCAAGACCACATTCAGACAACTTTTGTACTTCTCCATGGACAGAAACTCCACAACCTCTATGGGTAGCTTGTTTAAGTGCTCAGCCACTCTCAGAAAAAAGTATTTCCTGAAGATCAGACAGAACCTCTTGTATTTCATTTGTCCCTTCTGTTCTGTCACCAGATTCCACTGAAAGGAGCCTGGCTCCATCCTCTTTATCCTTACCCTTTACACAGGAATCTCCCCTGAGCCTTCTCCAAGCTAAGCAATTCCAGCCTTTCCTCATAGAAGAGATGTTCCAATAACTCAATCATCTCCATGATTGTTTGCTGGAGTATTTTTATTATTCCCCATATGTATGTAAAATTACTATTTTTCAACAAATATGTGTCATTGATTGCAAACCTTTTAATATATTTTTCAAAATCTGATTATTATTTCACAATTTGCCTAAGCACTGTTCTAAACATTCTCCTCAGAGCTATGTACTGCTCAGATGAGGTACTGCTAAGCCCCTGATTGCAGACTGGTGCAGTTGGAGAAACCCAGACCCTGAAAAGAGGGAAAAAAAGGCACTGAGATCTCCAGCTTTTTACTATAGATTCACTGTCCTGTTCATGAAGCCAGCAAGGGTGGAATGTGAGATAGGCTCAATTCACTACACACAGAAGATGTCCCAAGCATAGTTCTGTGCTTTAATAGCAGGTTCAAGACTAGACTTGATCATTCACCACATCTATCCTGTATTTATCAGATATATTCTTTGGACTGGATTTAGAGATAGTAGGGACATTAAAGAGGAAATTTCTTTCCTGCAGTTATATGCTGCTCATCTCCCTTTCATATATTGTCAGACCAATCAATGCCATGCCATCAAGCAGTGCAGACAAGACAGCCAATGTCTGCACAGCCAGATCTTGAGACTAAATCACACTTTAGGAAACCTGTGGGACTACTCATCCCATGGGACTAGTTCAAGTATAGGGCAAACTTAGCCTTTGAGCCCAAGCTGCAGTCAAAGTACAATCAATTATGTCCACCCAAAGTATATTAGTCCTGAGAGCCCTGACCCTTCATCCCCCTCCTGAAGTGTATTTAAAGTTGATGTTTCTCATTTAATATATATTCACTAAGGGACATGGAAATTCTTTGGCCATCACCACACACGGCAACATATGATATGACCTGAACTTCAGCTTCACACAGCTGCTCTCCTCTCTGCCTCCCTCATCTCTCTGGTCTCTTTACATCAGGATTGAATTCACCTTTTTTTCCCCATCAAAACCTGCATGAGCAGATTCTCTAATAACATTCTAACATTGTTAGACATAGAAAAATACAAAATCTGTCCTGATCATACAGCAGAGGGAATAAATCAGTCAGATTTGGCATAATGATTTCAACGAACTATTTATAAACTCACTGACAGCAAACACCTTTCCATTAAAATCAGCAGGCTCTGGATTAGGCATTGGATATTTAAAACTACTCATGGCACTTTAGTGTGGCTTTTGTGTTTTTTAAATAGACTGAGAAGCTCTTAAGAACCTGTTAGTCTTTAGCATTGTTGATTCCTAGCTAAATAATCTTAACACACTGATAGCTTGATCCCTGTTAATGCCATATTATTCTAAATATTGGTGTCCTTTGAGCTGGAGCAGGTGTTTCACATAAAGTGTGTCCTTATCAGAGTGCACTGTCAAACTTGCTTCCAATCTTCCTTTAAATTACAGTGCAAGTCCACAGAGTGAAAGTCTACAAAATAGTAACAAATTTACCCACAAGGTCACATATCCTTCAAGTTACAGCCTTCCCATAATAAAGTTGCACCTAAGAATGGGTATTAATGTTTTATGTGTCTGTAAGTAATTTCAGACTGCTGATATGGTGCTGCCTGCCAGTCTTCCTGCTGCAGACACTGATTCAGCACAAAGTCTAATAGAATCAGCAGTCAAAGGCATCTGTAGGTATGTGTGGAACAGTGTAGGAGAGAAACACAAAAACAGTGTTTTTGTTTTGTTGTTTGAGGTTTTTTTTATTCCAAACATATAGATTTTCATTCCCAATTTTAAAGGATTTAACTTATTTTCATTTGGGAAACATTTTTGGTTGGGGTTGTTGCCTGGTTTGTTTTTTTTTTTTTTTTGACCTTAGCTTGCTCATCTCTAGAATAATAATTCTTTGAGAAATTTAATACCTCTGTTTTCAATGCATTGGCATAGTTCATTCTGCATGACTCAACTCGGTTATGCAAGGAATAAGTCTAATTCCAAGTAAAGGATACTGAGATTCCCCAGCATATATGCTCAGTTCTTAGAAATATGGAGGAAAAAATTACAATTTTAGTTTCATTTATAAGATACTTCTTTAAATTATCCCTAAATTTTTTTTATCCATTTCAATAAGTATTTCATTTGTGCAATGTTTGATTTGCTCTAAATGATCACAGAGAATGCTGAAAACATAGACGTAACTACTTCTAAAATTGGGTATTATACTAAAACAAATTTAAAATAAATAAAATAAAACATTTCCTTAAAGCAATATGAGCCTATTTGATTGTATAGTCATTTAAAAAATCCCAATACTTTAAGAAGAGTTTCTGGTGATCAATACTGATGAAAAACCATATGTTTTTTATGCCATCTTAAATAAAACATCTATTATATCCTTTAATGCAAACCCAAAGAGGACAAAGCATATAATCCAGTTTATTTTATGGTTGGTAGCAAACATTGGCTCAACAACTCCATTCTCTTATTGGACATGAGCAAACCACCTCTCTGAAGTCACAACATGCTGAGAATATTAGACCACACCAACATGGGATGAATAAATTAAACATAAGTGAGTGAATGATAACCACAAAGAGGTATAATCTTTCAGAACATTAACACACATCCTTCAGAATCCATCCTTGAGAGGAAGCAGAAGAAAGAGAAGAAAACTGTGGACAGTAAAAAACTACTAAATTAGGAAGAATTCATAAATACCAAAGTGTCACAGGGGTTAAAAATCTATATAATACCAATGTAGAACAGAGACATGGCCACTTGGTTTGTTAGGATTTTTTTTATCTGGCTTGTTGGTTTTTTGGCTTGTCTGACAGCATCCTGTTACGTCCTTCTTGCCTCATTTGCTCATAAATAAGGAGGTAGTAATTAGTTTAATACTCGGTATATGTTACTCACTACTGTCACTATGTGTCACAAGTTGCCCAGTGAGACTGTATTGTACTGGCTTATAGGATCCTTTCAGAATCCCTGAATCCCTGCAGATAGTCAGAAGCTGTCTGGACGTAGACCTGGGCAACTTGAAGTGACCCTACTTCAAGTTGGGGGCTTGGACCAGATGACCTGTCAACCTCAACCATTTTGGGACATAATGTTAGCACAAAATTTTGCTTGTTAATAGCAAAACTCTCTAACATCACAAGTAACAGAAATTAAGCCTTCCCATATGCTTCAAAATGTACAGTTGCAGGTTTCAGACTTCAGATGATTTTACTAATTATTTGCTCTATCAATGTCAAAATATATAAACAATCTCATAAGATTTCCTGTCATCTTCTTTAAGTTAATATAATGCTCAAGAAGATGCACCTGTGACAGTTCAAGGAAATCAAACCTTCTTTCCAAATAAGGGTACATTGGAAACAGCCATGTGAGCTCCCCAAACAAGATGGATCATTTATTCTCAGAACTTGTTTGACTCAGATTGTGAAAAGCAGAGCTTCTCCTGGGAGCATGGAAGAAATCATGGCATAAATCCTACTTCTGCCAAAGACAAGATTTGAGGCTAAAAAACATGACAGTCAGGAAATATTCATTTTTTCTGAGACACATCTGAAACATGTCTTACTTGTCAAGTGTAGTTATGATAAGATTCTGGTCACACAGGAGCTCTTTTTCCAAAAAAAACCCCTACCAATTCACATTAGAGTTGAAAACCTCTACAGTGGCATTACCTTGATTATTTCCCTTACAGCCTAGAAGTAAAAGTCATCAAGGTCTTTTACTAACACAGTGAACCATATCTGCCTTGCAGGTCACAGTTTGAATTTCTCAGTCTGAATGTAAACAAATACCAACATGAATCTTCTTACTTTGTACTTCACAGTAAGATCTGAGCGATGTATTGCAGGACAGTGTTCTCCTTTTTTCATTAATAAATATGTACTTCTGCCATTAAAATCAATACAAGCTGGAATTAATTTCAGTTGTGCAGCACATTTCTTGGTGATGCTGTTTGCTGTGGTGGATATTTAATGGTCCCTCTGCATATTTCACTTCTTCCATCTTCATCTGATTATTCTGTCTGGCTTGGTAAAAATCTCAGTACAAACTGTATTTCTGGGAACCACAGATAACTTTGAATGCTAAGGTTTCTCTCTCTGTTTTTAAGAATTAAAGCTTCTGTTGTATTGGGTTTTTTGGGGTTTTTTTGTTGCTTTTTTTTTGTTTTGTTTGGTTTTTTTTTTTTTTTTTTTTTTGCTTATTAAGATTATTTTGCTTATTAATCAACCCTAAAAGTTGTGGGAACTCTTGCAGAACATTCCATGGGCTTCTGTGCAGTAAGAACAGATGTGTCAATAATGACTGTCACTCACATTAAACCCACTGGCTTTGCCCACATCTACTACCCCCCCTTGTCTATAATTAATTTAAAAATGACAAATAAAATCCAAAGATATTATTATTGCTTTTTACTTAAGTTCTGGTTCTTCAAACACTGAAATTAACAGCAAAATTCCCCCAATTATAGTCAGTGGAGGATTTACTCTGGCACTGCAGTAGAAGAAAGGGTTTGGTTCATTTCAGTAGTTAGTTCTTTCTTAGGCAGAAGATTTATAATTCCTGCAATCATCTTTTTGCAAAGAACAAGTGCTCATATTGTTAAGGATGAGTAAATATCACCACAGACGGAAAGAATCCCAT
Source organism: Calcarius lapponicus (assembly GCA_039654755.1). Classification (NCBI taxonomy): domain Eukaryota; kingdom Metazoa; phylum Chordata; class Aves; order Passeriformes; family Fringillidae; genus Calcarius; species Calcarius lapponicus. Next base: position 8,717,244 of record CM077463.1, read on the forward strand.
AACCCAAAAGAATATCCTAGAAATCATTCAACAAAGCAATAATTATGCAAAGTTCAGGGAGTTAATATCGTACAGTGTCTAATTCATTGCCAGAGTACAGAAAATTATATTTATACTCAGGTTGTGTTTTAAATAGAGAAGGATCTGTTTATAATCACATCATAGACAGTCTTGAATTCAAGTCTGTTCATTAGTTCCAGCCGTGCATATGGGTAGCCAGCTTGGAAAAAATAATTGTCATCTACAGATTATTTCAGACGTGTGTTTAAGTGAAGACTGTTTATACCAAATATACAGGGTCTGAATGCAAACTACAACCTGTGCTTAAGGCACTAGGCCCACTGGCAGTTTCACCATGAACATGTATAAGCTGATTATTGTGTGAATTTGGAAACAGTGGAATGAAATATGTTGCTGTGCTACTCCTGGATGGAGCTACTAGACAGAAGCTCTCATAGATCATCATCTACTATAAAAGTCAACAAATTCTCTTTTGACTTATCTAAAGTTCTTTTTTTTTTTTTTTTTTTTTTTTTTTTTTTTGCAGGGGGGTGGTTGTGGTTGTTTTGGGGTGGTTGGTTGCTTGCTTGGTTTTTTGTTTATTGCTCTCTGCAACTTACTAAGGCTACCTGATCTAACTAAGCTGTCTGTAGAAGGAAAGTAAATATACAGAAACCTTTCTCTGGCACTGGAAGCAGCTGGCAGATCCTGGCCAAGAGGTCAAGAAGCTCTCCCAGCCCCCACAAGAAGATGGCTGCATGAAAACTGCCTGCTGCCAACAGTCTGACTGGCCCATGAACATTTCTGTCCTGTGCCCAGGAATTGCTTAGGGAAATACTGTTCAGCTCAAGCCAAAAGCCATGCTGGGGATTGTACCAGCAAATTAATGATGTAGAAAATTTGAGTTATAGAGCCTGGGAAAATTTCCTGAGACTCTTTCATTTACAGTGTGCCTGTAGCCTCAGACCTAGGGGCTTCCTCTAGCCTTTTGCCTCTGTGGAAAAGCCAGGTAAGTCGCTTGATATTGTGCACTTTAAGCAAACATTGAGCCATATGGCACTCCAATTAAACATAAACATCTGCTGCAGCATCTATTGTTAAGAAACTAAGTAATGACATTTCTTTCTGTCTTTACTGAACTGACAAAACATAGTTGCTTATGGAATTAGTTTAAAGTGACTGGTACTTTTCTCAGTGCTTCTGGATCACTTTTCAGAGGCACCTACTACCCTCCATTATGTCTGCAGGGAGAAGGAGGTTGGTGTTCCTGCTCAGCATGTCACCCAAACTGCATGTGACTGTCTGAAATAGCAACACCACAACTGTAAGGCACTCTGCCTAGGGATGGAAAATGTTGATCAGAGTCAGCAATATTATATAAATTGATTTGGAAGACTTGCAGCCCAGCATATCAGTCCACAGACTTATCAAAATGTGCTAGCCTCCAGTAAAAAAACCTGCCCTCCCAAAAGGTTCAGCAGAGATCCTTCCCAGGGCTGCTGTGGGACTAGTTTGTTCAGCCTTCTGAGAGTTGCTGACAGTACACATCCTTCCTGCAACCTGTTACTATAAGGAAGAGTTTAGTTTTCAATTACTTACAATGGTGTAAACATGAGTCACACACAGAGTCAAAATTAACGTCACTCGTAGTCCCTGCTCAGTGTTACGTTCCCTGCAAAATGCCTCACGCTGCCAAATGACAAACCCATGTTAAATGCATTGCACCTGATAATGCAAGCTTTCAAACAGTTTTCTAACTAATTTTGACTGTAAATGACTACAGAAAATAAACTTTGAAATAATTACATTTTTTGCAGCCCAGACTAGTGCCTAATTATATTCCAAAGAAGTAGTAAACTCTTCTATCACTGATGAATGGTTGGCAACATCGTTTATTTTAATGGATATATATTACTTTGAACTAAGTCTTTGCCATCTGTTCTGGTCCATAATTAGGAATGTAAAAAGAACATATTTCACAATTACATCACTAAAATGTATAATGTATGTGTCTTTCATGCATATGTATGCTCTCTGTACAATGTAATATGCATCTGTGATGGTTTTACCATGTTTCAGAAATAAATCAGGATGGACAGAAGCTACTTAGTCATTATCTAGTAATTTTCTTGACTGTCAACTTTGTTCACAAAATTCAGGACATTATGGTAGAAAGATTCTACTGTATAAGCACTTTAAGCAAGGTAAAAGTAAACATAAAAAATGGGAATACATCCAATAGAATAATTTTAATTTCAGTGTGTTTAAAAAATAAACTTATCAAGATGTAACTACATTTCTGTGACCATATGTTTCCTGCTGTTTAATGGACAGCTCTAAGATTTTACTCTAATCTCTTGGGATTTATATGAATAGGAAAACTGAAATAATTATTTATGTAGCATTAGTATACCTTAATGCAAATAAGAAATCCTGGGGAAAAGTTGCTTCACTTATATTCCTTATAAAAGGAGTATTTTCATACTACTTTGCCCAGAAGAAAAAGAAGAAAGAGAGAGAGAGAGAGAGAGAAAGAAAGAAAGATAAAGATTAACAAATTTTAAAATTTTAATTGTCTTTATTTATTATGACTCATTTCCCTTTTAGCTCACATGCCTATTGGTGGAGTTACTCTTCATCTTTAGCAGAGGATAATCAAACATGGATTCTGCATTCAGCAAAAGTGCCATCAGCTGAACAGTATCTGGGAAGTTCTTATGCTTAGCTGGAATTTGGAAGCTAAGAGTGAATTTGTTACAAGTTTTCAGTAACAATGCATTTTAAAATAGACAGTATTAGACTGAAGTCCAACAGAAATTTATGAGTGTTTCAGCAAAAGCTATGGAAATAATTTTTTAACCATATGCCAACTTTCCAGTGCCGTCATGTCTTGAGACTTATCAAGTCAAGTTAAAAGCCCTTAGTCCCACAAGCCCTAAGTGAGAGTAATGGCATCATATGTAAAGTATCTCCACAGTCCTACTATACTCATGTTTCCATAGAAGGATATCATGATTTTAATATCAAGTACAATATTTCAGGTATCAAGTGTCTACCTAACACAGACAGGGCAGCATATGAGAAATGCAACAGGTACATGCATCACAGAAGAACTATGGTACTGTGGTCATTCTAGGAATTTTTCACACTAAGGATAAACAGTGGAATGAGTCATGCTTTCCACTTCTGCACACAGTGTTAACTGTATATTGGAAAGTACCTTGTTTAGATTGTACCGGAGATTTCAGATAATTCTGTGAGGAATTCCATCTTATTGTCTCAGCTTGCATGCCATTAGCGAAAGGTTTGTGCCCCAAAAGAGACTCATTATGAAAAAAAGCCAGTCCCTGGGAATCACAAGGCTTGAGATTGTATCATAGACTGAAGATGACAGTTTACCATACCTTTCCAGTGCCTCTGGATCAACCAAGGTCCCTGTGTGGGTAACCAGTAGCACTGTGATAATGTCTGGTAAAGTGTTGCTCTAAGGTGGTCAAACTGACTGAAATATGAAGTGATAAATATCTGAAAAGAAAGCCCCTTAATTTCTGCTACAGAATGGGGGGGAAAAAAGGAGGGAGAACCAAAAAAAAACAACCCACAACCCATGTTTCCTGTTCAGGAAACAATTTGAAAGTGAGGAACAACTGCTGCTGCTCTAAGCAGCATACTGGGTATGTTGATTGTTTCTGACTTCAGTAATCATTGTCAGTTTATCCAAGAGTACTATCAACAAGCTCAGGAACATGTGGATAGTTTTGTCTATTTAAAATGGATTTAGGATGCAGAAGAATTTTCACAACTGGTAGATTACTACCCTGGAGGTCTCAGATAACTATCTTGTAGGTCACTGTTTAATCTTTTTTAAATAGTGCACCTCCAATGCTTACTACCTCTCCAGGTGTTGTGCTCTCACATTTTATAAATAGACCAGCTGACTCAGTACTACTCCTCTATATTTTCCTCATCACTGATATAAAAGCAAGTATCCCTTACAACCTGTTGAATGGCAGGGTTGAAAGAGTGATGTTCGAAAACCAGCAGAACAAAGGGTGAGGTCAGGCAGCATCACGCACAGAATAACTGTCTGGAGGTCAAGAGATTTGGGTTCCTGCTTAGACTCTGTCATTGGATTCAAGCTGTTGATCTCAGGGAATCCACTCACTCCTTACCTTTTGTCTCTATTTGTTGTTTTCAGATTAGGGAGTGAATTTCATCTCATTTCATCTCTAGGCAAAGGTGACAGCTGAAAACTGGAACTTTCTCCACACTATGTATTGACTCATTCTGATATTAGAAATGAAGCCCCACAAGGCGGCCCCATGGGGTACCGAGACAACTACTTTCACTTGGTGTGTGATTTTCTATTCACCACAGGCTCCTAGGATTAATTTCCTCTTTTTTACCACTGTTAAAACCAAAACATTAAATTCCTGTGTTTAGTGGCATTAAGAGCTGGGATGATTTTGATAAGTATTTGCCAACAACTTTAAAATAATAGCTATGGGTTTCCCAAAAGTTCAGAGCTGCTGTTAGCACCTTTCAGAAGGCTTCAGTGACAAACAGTATCTTTGGCAAAGGAAGCAGCTCATCTTGCTGACATCTATGTATCAGGGATGGATTTGGGCAAGGGGGCTGTCAGCTTGTAAATGATGCTCAGCTGTCTCTGAAATCACCCACCCTCAAATTAGATTTTTCTAGAGTTTTTGAGGTTTTCGGCCTGTTGAACAATTAGAGTTGGCCATAGGAACAGTAATCTAACTCTTCCCAGACTTAGATAAGAGCAACTTTTGTTCCAGTTACTTTTCTTGACACCATCAAAGATGTAGATCAGAGGCTGTATTATTTGCATCACCTTATTTCATGGTGTTCTGGCTACAGGAATTTTACACCAGGTCGGCCCTACAGACTGTGTTATACTGCCATAGAATCTACTGTGAGTGTGTTACACTGACATAGCAATAATCTTAACTGAGTGTTGCAATGGTTAATGAGTGCTGTTCACAAAGGGTTTAATACCTACTACAGCTTATCTCTTTAAACTGAGACTGAAAAAATTATCTGTTTCTGTTTGCAACCATATTAAATTTTTCAAGACTGTTCTGCTTGTTTCTGTGACATTTCCTACAGAGCACTATCAAAGACATAATTTTTAAGCAGGAAAAAATATGCAGTTATTTATCAATTCATAGAAATATTGTTGCTAAGAGATTATTGTAAATCACACGCACCTCATGCACATCTCAGCAGGGGACTCTTGCAAGGTTCCAGGGCTGTTGCTGAAATACAACACTCTAATTAAGAAATTGCTCAAGCTCTGAATATTCCAGAGGTGATTTTCTTTGTTTTCAGACATCTTACATTACAAGAAAAATGGTGATTAAATGGGAAACATTTAACTTTAGGGTTAAGAAGAAAATCCTACTTGTTCAGAATTCTGCTCAGAATTCTCAGCTCCAGATCACTCACTGAGCTTGTTCATAATTCTGACCTCTAGATCATTTTTTCTGTTGTCAGTCAATATTTAATCTTGGAGACTGATTACAGAACACAGTAGTGAAAACTCTAATGTGAAGCGACTAGACTTGTAAATACAGCCCTTTAAAACCTCCTTCCTATTTCTCCTTTAAAATTTGTCTAACAATACTCTTAATTTTTCTAACAACAAAAGTCATATTAAAACGCTGCTGGAGAACACAGGCACAGACCATAAACTATCAAGCCTCATTCTTTGGTATGTGTTTGCTATACATACAAAAAAGACTAATAAAACAATTAAAGAGTAGACATAAAATATTTTTATTAAGGTCTTTAACAGAAAAAATCATGTTAAATCTCATTTTAATTATTTTAGGCATGGCTCTCCAAACTAACTATCCTATCAGCTTCTGGGAGACTACTGTCTTTGGAAAAGACTTGCAAGAATAAATAAATAAAAGTCACTGAATAAATCCAAAAAACAAAACAAAAAAAAAATAAAGTCAAGCTTCTTAAGTGTCTACAGCCATAGGTTTGACCTGTGGGATAATGTCTTGGAGCAGGCAAACACTCTTTTCTACTGATTTTTTTTGAATAGGACAATCTTCGGCAGAGAGGTGAAACAGACATCTGGGGAAAACAATTACATTACAAAACCATTACAACAGGATTCAACAACATCTGGTTGATCCAAGAAAGGTACAAACATGAGGAGAACAACGTGTGCACAACTGAGATACTGTCTTGAGCAAAACAACCACTGTAGACATGGTTATTCCATTTAAAAAGTCTGTACGCTCAGGAAGAGTAAAGTAACACTTCGCTAGCCTTTAATCATTACATATAGATTACAACAGCATGCAGCATGGGGAAAAGAAATCAAAACTGACTTTGCTATACAATTGAGTTAACTCAGAGGTTGCTAGCCCAGTCTCTGGCAAAATGACTCCAGTAATCCTGTTCAGTGTGGTTATTGCAGGGCGTCTGCTTTCCAAGTACATGCATTGGTGCTGCGCTACAGACTCACACATATCTGCAAACAATTCAAATATACAGGACTTTTGTCAAGACCTCTGTTCACTGTTTTGACTTATCTGAATGTATGTGTAGGTTTTACAAAAAGTAATTTATTAACAACAGGGTGATTTAAGGACAGGCTATAGTCTGAAGTTGCCCTTGCACCTGCAGATTGAAGTCCGACTCTTAATCTTAATTGATAATATTTTGATAGGTGAAGAGCATATATCAGAGTGTGTGTGCGTGTACACGTGGGATTTTTAGGACATGAACACAAATCTTCCTGCACAGTTAGAAGTTAAACTGTCTTATACTAGTCCAAATTCTGTCCCTATTTTAAACTAAAGATCAGATTCCAGTCAGATTTCATTGTTTGTGCAAAACAATGCCATAGTAATGACATAACCTGAATGTTAAAAAATCAGTTTTAAAACCCAAGACATAAACAGGAATATTATCTGAGTTAGAAGTATAATAGTGGGGGTTTTCCAGTTTTTATGTGCACTTCTCTGTGTAACAAATATTACTTCTGCAGCTGTACAACTGCCAAAAACAGGTAAGAAATTTTCCTACTCTAGATAAGGCTTAAATATCAATTTTCTATATTCTCCATCAAACTGAAGAACATTTTCTCACTCACAGAATTCTAAGGAGATTATGATCATTTTTCAGTATTTTCAGGTGCTTTTTTCATCACAAAGGAAAATATCTAAAGCTATATATTGATACTTAGTAATAGCTTTGGCTAGAAGCAGAGAGTACAAGAGTGCTTTGTGTTGTACAGCCTTCAAAATCTATTATCAAAAGACAATATTTGGTTCACCAGTGCAGTTTTTTGTTATATAATATTATATAAATTTCTTCCTAAAGTGACCAAGCTCATCTTAACAGTAGTTCTTTTTTGCCACCCAGAAGCCTGTCCCAGAGCACCATTCTTTTTTGAAATAGTCTTTCTAATTCAAAGTCTAAACTGATTTATGACTTTTACCTTGGGCCATGATCATCCTTATCCCTTTTCCACCCACCAGTAATTAGCTCTTTGATACAAGAAACATTCCAGTCTCCCTTAGATCTTCTTTGGCTAGCCTACATTTAACATGATAGAGTTTTTCTTACAGTAGCTCTTTATTTCTTCACTTACCCAATTGGCTTTGTTTGAGCCTTGCTGAAGGAATGACTGTAGCATGAAGTCATTCCATGAGAGACACTGAGAGGAGCAGAAATGCTATATAAATATTTTCAATCAGAGCTCATATTTCCAGGAAAGCAAAGTCAATCAAGTGCAATCATATTAAAAAAAAAAAAACCAAAAAACAAAACAAACAAACAAACAAAAAAAAAACCAACCCACAACAAACTAAAAATACCCCAAACAAAACAACACAAACACGTTCTCATTTTCTGGTACCCCTAAAAGTAGTTAAGCAGTTTCCATAAGGCAACTGATTTTCTGCTATTAGGAAGGATCAGCAAAAAGGAGAGGGCAGTATTTCCACTAGATTTCATGTTCTTCCACTTTCTTTCCAAAAAAACCCCATTCTTTAAAATTTCCTATTTCAGGATGACATTACAGTGATTTCTGAAGTTTTACAAACTTTTTATGTTTATCTGCCCTATTAAAAAAAAAGAAAACTATTAATACCTTTACAAGCAAAACTTGTTAATGTAAAGGAACATTTCCTTTCAAAAGCAATGATGAAGAATACACAATCTCCCTTTCCAGCCCGTTTCCCTTTGCCTTATTCTAGCTGTATAAAGGTTGAGGTGTTGGTCTAAGGTAGTTGGGTAACCAGACTGCTCCTACAGTCAGAGCAGAGATACACATCTCAGCAGGGCAGTTCAGTAGGTGTATAAAATATGTGCCCTAGGCTTTCTCTAGACTTAATGCAAAAAAGACAGACACATTCAAAGATCTACCACAGATGAGGTGAATCTCATTTTCTTTCTTCCACCACCATCTACAAGGTATAGGAAACTGGACTGGATCACGATCTGAACAACAGTGTTCATTAGCAGCTGTTCCAAAATAGCAACCAGAGAAGCATGAATGTAACTCCAGCACAATGCAGATCATCATTTGGCCCCCAGTGTTGAGTAACTCCCATACTTTCAAAATGGAACAGTTTGCAAACCACCGAAACTACAAGCCAAAACTTGCCAGGTTGGCTTGTCATCAGAAGAGTTGTTGTGGGAAAGTGCTTAGGGAATATAAATCTGCCAATCTATCCTTTTACTCGTAGTAAATCACATCTCTGTCGGTGGCCCTAATATTAATTCTGGTACAGTAAGGCAAATTAAGAGGACATTCCTGCATGACGAACTAAATTAAACTAAAGGCCTTCAATTTTTCTCCAGTTATATAGTGACAGATGCCTGTTTCCATTATAAATCCTTAATTCTTGTAAAAGTAATTTTCTTCATGCAGAAATCCTTTTATGGCAGCGTAGTAAATAGCACAGAAATGCTGCACACACAGCATAGTTTGCATATTTAGTTCATTATGATTGCCCCAAGGTCTTTTGGACAATTCTTCTCCTATATCTTGGCACTATTCAGACTGTGCTCTGTTGCTTCAACATTTGAGTTTTGCAACACTCCACATCTATTTGTTGTGCACCCAAGAGTCAGCTTAAAATGTGCAAAGCTTTCATCAAAGTTGGCTTTGATTTCTGTTTTAAGTTCTGTTTTAGATAAAGCATTACTTCCTGATTTAAAAATTACATATATATATTTGTGCCTTGAGGGATTTTTGTAAGCATTGGTGTTAATGAATAATCTGTGTAATTAGAAAATATGTCTTAATTTTTGGCAAATTACTAAATCCCCACTCTTCCTTCTCCATTAAAAGATGAACTGTTTAGAAATGAAACATTAGAGTATTTACCAACACAATTAAACAGTGTGTAGTGATCTCAATTAGTATATTTTACAAACAGAAAATAGCTTTGCCTCTTTGATTGGCCAGCTAGAATTCATTAACATAATTGGCATTCAGTAATGGCAAAATTAACAACACAGCAATAATCTACCGAATCTACCATAATACTATGCCAAAAATAGGAAAAAACAATCTATTCAATTTATAAGATAAAGATATTCAAAACACAATTCACTAGACAAACTTTCCTAATTGCCAACTATTTCTTTCAGGTCATCTTGCAAGCCATCCCAATGTCAAGTCTGAGAAAATTGCACTCCCTGCAATTCACCAAATGAAAAGTGGTAGCAGTTTACACAATAAATCAGCCTGCTTTAAACATGCAGCACACAGGCATGGTATAGCAGAGATTTAAATGAGGAGGTAGTATTATAAAACTACCTCTTTAAGTCTCTGTTTGAGCACTTTCACTACTCCAGATGACAATTATTTAAAAATATGATTGTCTATTCTAAAATCCTCTTAAATTTTGTGGAGTTGAAGGACCTCACTTGATGCAAGACCTTAATGGAACCAGGAGGGTTCTAATTCTGATTTGTGCCTTTTAAAGATCCTTTGAGTGACTAAAAAGGGGAGCAGAAACAAACACAAACAAAATTTTAAAAAATCCACTATATAACTACATAATATCAGATAAATCAGATTAAATGAAGACTAAAGGAAAGAAACATAACTTTTTTAAAACTTGAGCTAGATAGACTTAGGAAAATAATAAGCCCTAGTTTCTATTGATACTGACCCAGAAGGTCCCTTTTCCATATTTTGCTCTGAGAAGAAAAATATCATTAAAATGAGAAAAAGAGATGATAAGGACAGAAACTTCCTACACCCAGTAGTTTGCTGAGAATGTGCTGAGGTGGAAAAATTCTTCAAGCATGAACATATACAGAAAGGGACCCCTTGTTTACAGTAAAAAAAAAAAAAAAATCAACAAAACCCTCATTCTGAAAAATACCAAAGGGAGAAGGACAAGGTAGGAGGGGGGACAGTTCACAAACCCTTTGAAACCAAAAGTACAGTTCACAAGGTTCACAAAACCTCAAAACAACACAAGGTTTGCCCATCCCTTACCATTAGTCATCTACGAGAAATGTTCCTGCCTGACCTCTGATGAATCCGCTCCCTTGCATAGTTGCTCCTTCTGCTTCTGGATATGGTGCTCTGTGTTAGGGTGCTACACACACTTTAAAGCAATCTTTGTTTTGAGAGTGAATCTACTTCTAGCAAAAAAAGAACAGGTGACTTTACTGAGTAGACATGGAAAAGTTTATGACTGAGGAGACAGCAGAGATTCTCTGTGTGTTACACTGGAACATAGCAAAATCCCGCAGTAAATTAGTTTTCAGCAGCACCACTGAAACAGGGAACTTTGCTCTCCACAAAGGTGAGAAATATTTCAGTAGCAGCAAACATACTGACAGCTTTCCCAAGGAGACTGACTTATTTTTATCCACCCCACTCTCTTCCCTGCTATTTTGGGACTTGAGGAGATCTAGACATGCCGTAAGAGGTTCAAGCACAACAAATTTGTATGGGCTCATGACCCAGTTTTACACACAGAAGTAGTTAACAGGGTTGATTTTCCTTTTCAGCCATAATTTTAATGAATTTACCTTTGTCTGCAGCTACTATTCTACTCTAAAGACAAAAGTGTTGCATCACCCCGCAGGGAGTACTGGGATAGAAGGAACCAGTTTGCTTCCTGGAGCTCCACATTTGCATTGGAAACATGAGGTGTGATTTGTGACACCCTTAGCATAAAGCACTATTTCCTTCCAGCATGAGCAACCACTTCTGGTAGCCTGTCTGTGGGGGAGATGAAGGTGTGCTCCCATGGACTGACAGCATATTCCTCTGAAATACTTCCAGGAGATCAAACCCACACATTCTTAAACACAGCAGATGCCATCCTGGATGCACAAAGGCCAACAATGCAGTCTGGAATGGAGTGAAAAGGACAATTTATTTCCAATTACAAAAGGAATAGCAGAAGAATCTTCTCTCAACATCATTTGCTTCCAAAGGGGCAGATTTTTGCAGTCAAGATACAGCACTTAAAATTTACCCTCCAAAGTCTTGCTCCTAAAGGTATTAAAAACCAACTTGACACTAGAGTTCAATAGCGTGAACATAGAAACTCTCTGAAGCAGCCTTGTATCCTTGCTCAGTAATAATGGGGGAGGGTGGAGTCACATAATGTTTGAACAACAAAGCAAACTATGATAAATAAATGCCTGAAAGAAAACACCCTGGCCCCACCCTTTGTCTGATTCAAATGAAAAAATACCAGTTTCACCCAAACCACAAAGGCACACATGCACACACACATACATACAAACACTGCAATTCTAAGTTCCATGATTTGATGACTGAAGCATTTTGAACAGGTGAATTAATACATCATTGAAAACACTGCCCTGTTAATGAGAACTTACAGTATTCACAAAAAACATTTCTTTAATACTTTTATTTTCCAAAGATTTTAAAATTTCAAAAATAAATTTCAGATTTTGCCATCTCTATTTGTTCTTAAAATCCTATGTAAACATTTTGCATTGCTTTTACTATAGTTTGCTACAGTGCTGACTGCTTCCCTCTGATATAGTGTCTTCCTCAGTTTGTGCCTTGCCTTACTAATAGATTCCTTGTTTCTTTGCTCTTTCTCTATCAATGAAGAGCATCTACCCTACCTCTTCATTGTATTCCCTGCTTTCATTGTCTTTCCTCTCTCTCTTGCATGCTTATGTGGAAAGGCCAAATACTTTTCTTCACACTTTTGCATATTTCTTCAACTTCTCCCTCTTCTTGACTGCACACGGCCAGAAAAGTGAGAAGTATCTCCCTACTGAATGACAAGCTGCCAAGTAGAGTAGCTGTTGTCTTCCTGGAGCCATATAAAAATAAATTATAAGAACAGCCATAACAGGTAAAACCAAAGAGCTCCTCAGCCTCGTATTCAATTCCCAACAGTGATGATTAGCAGGTGCCTAGGGGAGAGCACACAAACAGGGCAAGCATAGAATATATAAGTTCTGTACATTCTCACAGCCTCCAGTAATCTGTGATTCAGAGATATGATCATGTCTTCTACCTCCAAAGAGGCTGAAGAAGCCTAGGGAGACGAAGAATGAAACATGACTGAGAGAACATGCTGTTAAGTGAAGCACAACTAACTTGAAAGAAGGAAAGAAAATGTATCTATAAATTAATTAAAATATTATAAGTTGCTCTAAATAAGTCTACTTCAGGTACAAGATGCAGTCCAGCCACAAAAGATACAGCAGTCTGAGCTCTGTAATGTAGCTGTGCAGAGCTAAGGCTGACACATTCAGATACACACCTAAAAGGAGTCCCTAACCCACTTTGGTCAAAATAAGTAAGTTGCCTTAAAGGATTTAAATATCAGGTCTTGATAACACTTTTGTCTGAAGTATGTTAGGGAATACTCACAGATCTACAGTCTAGTTGCATTCAGAAGAGAAGCAGTAAGTTCTTCAACTGGCATAGGCAGGCATGACTGGTGCTATTAATCCACAGCACTAGAGCCAGGAAGGAGAGCAGATATACCCCGTGGCAGCCAATGGTTCCCAGTCTTCCATCATCACACTGCCACTGGAGATTGCTACACCTACAGTTTTGCAAAATGGCATGCTGCAGCAATGGGCAGTCACTCTCCTGCTGGTAAAGAGAAAATTCATTTGCTTTATGAAAGGTGGGTGTCATTAGCAGAACAGCATCAAGGATTTCCCATGACAGCACTCCTTTACCAATTCTTCTGCTCTAAATTGGGCAAAGTCCTTCCTAGCTTTCTTCAAGCAACATCAGCCTTCACATTGTTAAATAAATAATTTGAAATAACTTATCTGATTGTTTCAGAAGAAAGTAGAAAGAGCACATGGAAATTCCCAGCTGAAGTCCAGGATAAGATAAAGTATAACAGAAGGAAACAGTTTGCACCTGGAAAGCCATAGTAGGTCATCTTGCTTCAGCTGCAATAGCTATTTGTAGAGCATACATGCAATCATAGTGTCACAGACAAACCAGTACAACTCAGTATGCCTTTACTCAAGGCATTGTCAGTTAGTACAAGTTTTGATCACTGATGCAGGTATTGGTGGAAAGAAAAAAAAAAAAAAAAAGAAAAAAAAGTATCATTAAATGACACTTGGAGATTTCCCTCCCTGTCCAAGCTCATATTAAGTCAAACATTTCTGCTCCCAGGCTGCTAGTCATAACTAGCACAATACTGATTGTGTTTTACCAGATATAGTTTGTCCCAGCTCCTCCAGTGAAGTGACAGGCCAAAGAGGAGATTGGATTTTATGTTCAATGGTTCTTTCTGACATTTTCTGCTTATTGGATTCTATCTATATAGCAGAGAACTTGGGCTTCTGCACAATTACAAAATCTGGAACCTGAATGTTGCAGTGTTTTGGAATTTGACATTTGGACAAACAGATTTCCTCCTACTAATTTATGGGATCTGAACAGGGTGTTTATATTGTTCTCCCACAGAAGAAGAGAACTAATGTGGTTCCACAGTGAAGGATGGAGTACAGTACCTTTCTGATTCCACAGGAAATTCATCCATATTCCTTCAATTTCCACCAGATTTGACAATCCAGAAGGAATACTTTGTGGTACAATAAGTATTTGAAGCCTTGAGACAATCTCATGTGGGGCACCTTTTAGACAAGCATGAGCATCTTCATAAAGGTGAAAGTAAAAATATATAGCCAACAATGGAGGCTGAACCATGATGCCTTTGACTTAAATAATCTCTTGCTGCCACTAAACAACACTCAAAAATGTAGCTCTACTGCAGCCTAAGAGAATCTAGTTGCTGGCTCTTGCAGTGCCATCTTTGTCTTGCTGCTCCTGATCATCTTTGATGACTGACTTAGACAAGGTACGTTTAAGTGCACTGAGTCTGGCTATTTCTTTACTAGTCTCGTTCTATAATAACAAAGGGATAAATCAGCCATGGTTCTACTGCATGCTAACAGCAATGAAAGAAAGCACTGGGAATGATGTGGGTAGAAGCATGTAGGGAAGGAAAAAGGGCACCTCCTTCCACAATGACACCCAATCACGGTCCAGTCAGACATACTAGGGCCCATTAGAAAAATAGATATTCTTACAGGAAAACTGATGGTCTGTGTTCAAGGACAAATCTACAGTTCCAGCAAAGGTGTTACTTGTGAAGATAGATGAAACACTAAGAGAAAGATAGATGAAAAGGATACTATTATCCTAGAACTTCACATACTTTAAATAAACATATGTTTTATGTAACTGTATAGTGATGCCATCAAATCCTAATTCTGAGTGCCTCAGCATCTACATTCAAGAGTCTCCTCTCTTCATTTCTCAGAGCACAAGAACTTCAAAGCAAATCCACAACAGCCTACATATCTTAGGATGCCTAAGATATGTTGAAGAGCTTACTCCAGCCAACATCCAGAATTTTGTGCACTACTATTGTGCCTTCACACCATATCAATGCTCTTTGGTCTTTATCCATTCCTTATTTCTTAAAAAACTCCACAGTATCTAAAGACAGACAACCCTCTTTTTTATAACAGAGTACCATTGAGTCAAGTCACACCTCCAGGAATCTGCAGCAGGACTATCCTGGAAGGCTTTAATGCACTATTTCTCCCTTGTTCTTCTCCTTTCATACAGAAGAAAAACAAGTAAGACAGCCACTTTGCCAGAGCAAATTATTCTTACAACAAGCCCAAAAATCTTCAGTGGATGGCATCAATACCTTGCATACAAAATATTTTAGGAGAGCCTTTTATGTTCTTGACAATGCATAATCAAATCTTTGGGAAGAATAGATGTCATCATGAAAACAAGGAGGAAGCAATATAGAAGAGTTCCACACTCAGATATCTTGAGACAGAGAGGTTAGAGAAGAGGAACCCTATTTGCTGATGAAGCTGATGAAGATGTGGATGCAGCTCTTCCTCGCTGGTATAAGAGCAGGCACACCAGGAACCTTTAGAATTAGAGGCAATTAATAAGTTTACATTTGCAATTTACTGAAGTAGTATGTGTAGTCTGTAGTAGACACTTGGTCCATCACAATATAATTCTCATTTTGTTGACAGTATGAAGACATAATGAAGTCATCCATAGTGAATTTTGAATACCAGATTTTTGCTGTCTTGCTTCTGTATGAAGGAAGCAGTGGGCAATATTTTGCCTTTTTCTGAACAATTAGGGGTACAGTTTAATACACAAGTGCATCAGATATTTCTGTTCCTTCATACATTATCAAAGCTGATTTGCTCCTTGGTATGACATTCATTGTTACTAACATGATTACGGCATTAAGAAAAGACTCATTACAGTGACAACTAGTCTAAGAGGAAAGCTTTTCCATTCAATTCAATGCATTTTATGATTCCTTATCATGCTCTTAAAGCACATCATGCCAGTTTCATACTATACAGCAGATGCAATGTGCATTATGGCAATGTTATCTGCAATGTAACTCTGAAACCAGATCAAGCAATGAATTGCATTTGTTCTTTAATCTTTACACTGATTGTTATTTCCTGTCAAAGGGCAAAGTTCAACAGTATGGATAACCATGGACCTACACCAAACAAAACAAAACAAAACAAAAACACCAAACAAGCAAACAAAAAACAACAAAAAAGGAAAAAAGAAAAAAAAACAACCCCAAAACCAAAAGTGAGCAAAAAACAAAAAAAAAAAAATATAATTTGACACATGACACAAAAAATGAAACTAAGTACAAGATATATGACTGTACTCATTTAAATCTATTTTTCAGATATATGACCCTCAAGACTGATAAATTGTTATTCTTTTAGCTCTTTAACCTGAGGTGAAAAAGGGGTAAAAAACATACCCCTTTGTTCCAGCAAGCTTAAGTATAAAATAGGAATGGTAAAAAAAACAATGGGACAGCAAAACCACAACTGTATAGATGTGTCTGCAATTGTCTTATTTAAATCTCTCTGATAGCAAAGAAAATCCTTTTTAATTCAGTGGAGCAAAACCATTATTTGAGAAATTAGAACTGAGCCTGAAATCCTTGTGAGGTGGAAACAAACACAAAAGTGTCAATAATAATACACCAATAAATGTCAGCAGACATAACAGCTTCTCTTAGGAATTAGAAGTGGCCAGGCAGAACTGGTACCACTAAAATTTGCTGCTCTTTACTTGCTCAGAATTTAAATAAACTAGATTATATTTTTTTATAATGCAAGACTTATTATTCTTGGGGAAGTTCTCAGTAAAAGGATTCAACCTTAAGATGCTTTATGTTAATAATCAGACCAACAAGTGCATCAGCCAGCTTTGTCCCAAGAGTGGCAGTGGCCTTCTTAGGGGCAAGGCACAAAACTGCAGGAAGTAATAAATATTAGATCTTAATCTGGTGCCTCAAGTTTGTAAGTATTCTCAGACATGTAGCTTTTACACACCTAAATATGGCCTTCAACACTCATATCATGAATTTAAATCTATTTCACTGCAAAGTTCATCTTCTAGGAAATGGTATGAAAAGTAATTGTGTAGCAAGCAACACAGCATTGATTCATTCTCTTCTTTTTGACTTCAGGACAAATTTGTAATTATGGAGGTTTAGATTTAAACTTCAGAGACACTACCTTCAAACCATTTATTTCACACATTTTCAAAATGTAGGAAATTATTATTAGGTTTCTCACATTTCTCTTTTTTTTAAGCACCAGTAATACAGAAAACCCAATTTCCCTGCAGAGAGATGGCAAAGAACAGTAATTAAATGTGGGATCAAAAAATGTAAAACATTATGTTAAGAAAACCAGGTAACAGGGGAAATTAAAACTATAGGCAGAAAAAGTCTGCATTCAATAAGTACAAGAATTGAATTTTAATAAAATTTAGGAGTAAAAGAAATCCGGGCTCCTGTGAATGTTGTTACAGAGTAGCATGAATGTAAATTACATCAGAAAAGGAAGACAACAAAATTGTTAATGATGAGGGAAAAGACAGAGGTGTTCAGTAGTGTTTTGTATCTGGAACACAGCTAAGTGTGTTCCTGTACCATAAAATAACAGCAATATATATTTCCTTTTCCTATATTAGCTAAGGATGATGTTGAAGAGAATAAAGTAAAAATTAGCAAAAAAAAAGAGATAAACACGCCTGAGTTACTTTCTCCCAAAAATCATTATTCATCAGGATCCTTAAGAATTTCAACACATTTTGAAGACTCCAGATTGCCTTTTGTTTTGCCTTTCAGAATTTTTTTTGCCAATGCTTCAAATTAGAATTGTTATGGTGCAAGGGAAACTAATGGTACAGCTGCAACAGGACATAAGTTAAATAGGGAATTGTTAATGTCTATTGTTTAATCTTACCAAATACCACTTCTGCTTCTAGTATCATAGAATCATTTAGGTTGGAAAAGACCCTTAAGATCATTGAATCCAGCCATAAACTGCCAAGCACTGCCAAGTCCACCATTAAACCATGTCCCTAAGTGCCATATCTACATACCTTTTAAAAACCTCCACCAATGGTGACTCAACCACTTCTCTGGGCAGCTTCTTTCAGTTTGTATTTATATGGTCTAAACTTATGCAAGGGCAGTATACAAATGTGTGAATTCCTCTTGGATGCCTCTCTGGAAGCATGATTGATATCTTGATGAAGTGTTACAGCAAGATGACTGCATTATTCCTGAAAAATTGACTCAAAGTTTATTGCTAGCCCACCTAAATAAATGCATCAGGACTTCTGAGTGAAGCAAGAGTAACAAGCAAAAGACACAGAGGTTCTCCATGCGAGGAGGTAAGCCAAACTCTACATAGTAACAGAGGCCACAGTTCTCAAGAGAAAGTGCTAGATACCCTTGTCTCTGACCCTAAATAGAACTGTCTGCAATGGCTTTCTCACGTATTTTAAATACAAATCCTGGACTACTTAATGTTGTCTGACTTACTATCACAACCAATGTCTTCAGAAGCAGAATACTGCTAGCTGTTCCTGCTATTTGTGGAAGAGAGTGGTGCATGTTATCAGTTTCCTTCTTGAGTCATCCAGAAAAAAAGGCCTATCACCATTCCCTAGCTTAAGAAGTGCTGGACATACCTTTGGCTTTTTTACTCACTTTCTTGCAGACAAGCCATTCAATCTTTTACAGTTTCCAGCTTCATCAACCAAGTAATTATCCATAGCTTCTACTTCAGTAACAACTAAAGGACATTCTTAGCGGCATGTTCAACACTGCTACCAAGTCCTTCAATGCCTTTTTTGTCCTGTATCTTTCTTAAATGCAAATAATTTTGTTCCTTTTCACCTCATATGACATATACATTTTATATCTTAGTATAAGTGCTCTTTTATACAACAAATACAGAGATAACATGTACCAGGATTTAGAGTCCAGTATTCCTCCATCACACAAGACTACCTCAATCAGGAAGGACACAGTCACAATGCTTCAACTGAGATTTCATTTAAAATTTAAATACTCAAGGCTCAAGAATAATGAACACTGCCTACTGCCACTTTACTGTTAAACATACCCAAAATAAATAAAAGTTATTAGTGGACTCCACAATGGTGTCCATGGAATCTTGTGCTCAAAACTACACACCCTTCATTTCAGCAGGTGCTACACTCAGAGTACCATTAGCCTGGTAGAAGACCTTCCCCAGAAGCTACAGCTGTGCCATGTCTTAGTGCCAAGAGTCTAGAAAACAGACCTTTCCTTCTTTTATAAGGCCTTAAGCACTGGGGTATTTTAGTACTTTCATCACAAAACCAAGTTCCATTCACAAGCAGATGTTTGTTGCTGCCCACTGCCAACTCTATTAGGTGCCTTTTTAAGACATAAACTTCTTCTTGATGAATGTCCACAGCAGTACTGAGAGTTGGTCAAAAGTGACTGTCAAAAAATTCAAGTAATACATGATCTTCTTCAACCAGGGTGGATTTATTGTCTTGTATGTCTCGTCTTTGGCTTCCAAATTGTGTTATCCTTTCTTGTTTTTTCTGAGGACACATTTTAGATTGGCCTAAGAGACTTACCAGCTTGAAACATGAGTGAAGTCATCCTATCAGAAAGTGCAATAGCATGGTAGCATATTTTTTGCTAGATTTTCACATTTAGAAAACAATTTAAAAAATTATAAGACACCGATTAACATAGACTATTATATTCTTTATGAAGTCCATGGAAACATGACAGAAAATGAAATATTATTATCATAAAGTTAGTACACTACTACAGATAAGACACACACAGTAAGGTGTCCTTTGATCATACAGTCATGTGGTTTATGGTACATATCTATGAATAAAACACTGAGCAAGGACAGTTACTACATTTTTTATTACAATACAATTACTGGAGTGCATTCAGCTGAGCCTTGATCACAGATCATTTAAGGATACTCATTCCTTCCCTTCTTTGTTATTATTATTTTAATAGTACATTAACAAATCAGGTACCAACTTTTTTGTATATGCTAAATTGAACCATTCTTCACATAGACTTAATCTAACTTCAAAAAATAAAAAAGGCAGCCTATTCTGGCAAGAGTAATTATACTTACAGGAAAATTTACTCAATACATAACCTTCTCCTCCACACGAACCTCTGCTTTCAATCACACACTAGCACATACACATACACGCCCAAGGACAAAAGACTTAGTCCTAACCTTACTGTTAGTTTTTGCTAGGTATATACATGCAAGTATCTGCGTTCCAGTGTAGATGCCCTGGACACCTCAACTAGGTAGATAGGAGCTTTCAATTACACACACTAGCACAGTATTGAGGATCCTCAGCTTGCTAAAGATGCTGTTCTGTGTCTAGTACGAACAACAGTAGCAGTGACTGGTGGCAGTTCTGCAGAGGACTACACACGGGATGCACGTGCAGGAGGGGAGTTTTTGCTGGTTAATAATTACATCCTTTTAGATTAGCAAAGACCAGGAACACCAGGAGGTTGTCAATCACAGAGCAGGGGCACACCCATACAAAGTAATCTGGTGGTTCCCTCCTGTATATGGTTCAAAGGACAGATCTTATTTCTGTAATTACAGTAACTCCATAATATTTTTCTCATTACAGAGTGGTTGAGAAGCTGAAGAGGCGAAAGTGGAAGTGGAAGCACACAGGCAGTGATGTTAAGATAGTAGGAAAGATCTGAATATCTCCTACTGCTGAATTTTGGCTCATCAACCATTAATTAGGAACTTATGTAGTCATTAAACAGGTTGACAACTTAAACTTTTATGCCAAAGTGCATTGACCTATTGCATTTGAAATATGAACTTATTCTATTATGTTCATATTACAACTACCATATTATTATAACAGTTCTTCATTTAACTTGCCCACCAAGTGTCCTTTCAGTCTCCTTTAAATTAGTCTTCTTGTTTTTAACATTAGAAGTGTATCTATATATTGAGTAAAAATTAGTAGCATAGGCCCACATAAACATAATATTTGGTTTACAATGTTGGTATTATGTTTGAGTTTAAATTTAGTGTTGAGATTCAAGAAAGATCAAGTGGAGAGTTGACAACTCAGTATATTGTCTCTTTTTGCAAGACTTCAGCAATTTTATTACTTATTATTAGAAGTATTAATAATTCTAATTATTGAAAACCAATTAAACTTTTCTATTCATTCTCAAACATAGAAGGACATATTTATATTGACACTGTCTGTTATAATGAATTTATTATTAACAAATTACTGAATTATTTTACTGGGAGTACAGCCTTTTGGATCAATTCACAGATACAATGGAATGATCTAAATCTTTTCATTATGGCGGTCACAACTCAGATAAGGCTTTCGCATCTTCAAACTTCAAGGGGAAGGTAGAACACAATCCAGTTTCATCTGTACTCTAGTATTTCTATAAAACTCAAACACAGTCAAAAAACAATGGGTTTTTTGCTTCATCCCATACAGCAATGATGCAACAATGATACAATAAATGTCCCTCTAAATTTTTACACAAAATCTTGAGATCATATGTTCCAGTGTTTCTTTAATTTTAATGGAAGGACTATATATACACCTACTTTTGCAACTTGGTAATTTTACAAAATAACAAATAGAAGTAAACCTTGGGGCTTTTTGCTATTACGTCTTTTTTTCCCCCCTTGATTTTATTTGGTACATGTGGGCAAACACAAAACTCATTGAACAGTTAGTGACGTCTTACTATTACCATTAATACATAGATTATAGGTTGAAAACCACTCATTTTGACTATCCCATTAAACAATCATTGAACACAGATCAACTTTTCACATCATTGCATCAGTTCAAATATAACACTACTGGCCCAAACAAAAGAATTACAGGAGCAAATACAGGACTTTATTAAGAATTGCCTTGGTACACAAACTACTCTACTACTTTGGCTTACTCTATATAAAGACTCCAGAGCAGGCAGAGGCGGATCATATTCCTTACTCCTTGCCTACATTCTTTATTCATTAATTTGCTGATGACAGTATCAACTTATTCTACAAGACATAAAGTTGTTTTTCACCCATTGAAATTTGATACTTAATAGTCCTTCTACTATTTTTATCCTCCAATTATAACTTTGAATATACTTGTTATCACTAAAAATACAATACTCTTTTTAATCTTGTTACATTCTTGGCCTTTGTGACTTGGCAGTGAGTTCCATGGTCTAATTACAAGTTTTATATATAGAGGTAATTACAGGTTGGGTTTGGGTATTTTTTCAGTTTTGAAAGTTACCTTTTAATTCTCCTTGATGTTTCTCAGCTCATGTTAAATGAGAGAGAACACAGTCATCTGATCTATGGTACCTAGACCATTATTTTACTGTATCCCCTTTCTTGATCTTCCCTCTAAAATGAAAAAAAGACCTAATCTTTCAAAAGAGTTTTTTTTTCATATCCTCAGTCATTCTCATTACCTTTCCTTGATCCCACTTTAGTTCTTCAATACACTTTTTGAAATAGGGAAAACAGCTGCTGAAGTTGTGCAATCTCTCTACTGAATACAAAGTGCCGCCTGCAAAACAGTGAAAGATGAGGTCCTGAGAACCCAGTTCTGTACAGAGCCATGCTTTTTGAATCATAAATATTAATACTCTGGAGACTGTCCAGTCTGACTTTACTTGACACAATGTCATGGTATCTAACACAAGTTGTGTATCAAATCTGTTAAGTTCTTTATACACACAAACATATCTTCTTCCATTATTTTAAACTCAGCTTCAATACCAGGTCTTCAGTTATGGGAGAACTACATCCACAGTGGGGCTCTTTAACCCACCTGTCCTTTACTTTTGGAGTTTGTTGTTTTCTCAGTTCTCAGCCTGGGAAACCCCTCCTGTGTGAGATTTAAAGAGCTAACAAATACCAGGTGGGGAAAAAAGAAATAAAGTGCAGATACTTCTAGACTGTTATGGAAAGAGATCAAGTAAACAAAGTAGATTGAGCTAGTAAAGCTTCATGTTTTAAAATGCCAGTCCTGACCATTGTATTGTCTTTAGAAGCCCTTTCAGTTTTCAGCCTTCTTTTAACAGTCCCTCAATACTGGTCTCACTAATGCTTATGGTAGGAGTCAACCTTGACTGAACACTCTCAGGATATTGATTTATAAAGGGAAAAGAATGTGCCATATGTGAAAATGTACGGTGTGTTACTGAAGAAGTTGTCAATTTCTTTCTGTTGATCATGAGCCAGCAGTGCCCTAGCAGCCAGGAGAGCCAGTCATGTCCTGGGTTGCATCAGGCACAGCATCTTTGACTGGGTGAGGGAAGGGGATTGTCCTGCTCTGCTCCGCACTGGGACAGTCTCACCTCAAGCCCTGGGGGCAGTTTTGGGTGCCACAACATAAAAAAGACATTAAGCTATTAGAGATTGTCCAAAGGAGGGCCATGAGGATGATGAAGGGTTTGGAGGGGAAGCAGCTGAGGGCACTTGCTCTTTTCAGCCTGGAGAAGAGGAGACTGAAGGGAGATCTCGCTGCAGCCTACAACATCCTCATGAGGGGGAGCGAAGGAGCAGCCACTGATCTCATCACTCTTATGACCCATAACAGGACTCGATAAAACAAGGTGAAGATGAGTCAGGGAAGGTTTGGGTTGGATATGAGGAAAAGGCTTTTCACCCACAGGGTGGTTGAGCACTGAACAGGCTCCCCAGGGAACTGGTCAAAGCACCAGCCTGAAAGAGTTCAAGAAGCATTTGAACAATGCTCTCGGGCACATGGTGTGGGTCTTTGGGTGCTCTGCACAGGGCCAGATGATGATCCTTCCAACTCAGCATATTCTACAATTCTATGATTCTCTAATCATTCATAATTTCAACAACATGTTCTTAAATGCAAAGAAATAGAGAGGTTGTGGCTTCACAAGACACTGGTCAAAAGAAAAGCACTGGAGTTGCTGAAAGAAGTGGCCTAACAACTGATCTGTAAGACTTGGCAGAGTCATTAATACTTCTTATACATCCTAATTTGCAAGTAAACAGGGAAATATAGCAGAAGACTTCCTTAGCAGCACAGGGTATATATGACTGAGCTCAACAACAAAAACCAAGCATATGGGAAGTGGAAGTGGGGACACAATGAGTAGGAGGAGCACAGGAGCATTTCCTGGGCATGCAGGGATGGAATTAGAGGGGCAATGCTTACATGCAGTTAAAATTGATGAAGGATGTCATGGGTAAAGACACTTTTGCAACAAAACAAGAGACTGAGTAAAATCTAGGCTAACTGCTGAATACAGCAGGTAACTTTGTGACACGGCACACGGGTATTCATTTTATCTGTTTCTGCTGGCATGGTCTGCTCTCAGGGATCCCAGAATTCTATGTAAGTAGCAAGGATCAAGTCAGGGTCTAATTAAACAAGATAGAAATGTCATACACATCCATGGGATTGGACAGGATACATCTGAGAGTACTGAGAGTGACAGCAAAAGTCATTGGAAGGGCACTCAGTCCCTTGTGAAAGGTCACAGTGATCAGAGGATGTTTCTAACAACTGGAAAAATGTTACATCTGTCTTAGGAAATTGCAAAAGGAGGATCTGGATGCTGAAAAGATGATCAACCTTCTCTCAGTTGCTGGGGCAATTAGAGAGCAAGTACTCATAGGAATCATTACCACAACAAAAATGTTATTGAGAACAGCCATCTCGAATTTCCCAAGGACAAACTGTGTTTAGTCACTCTGATTGTCTTCTACAACCAGATTACAGGCTTCCCTGGGTGAGATTAGAGTAGGTGTTGCTCCCCTTGCCTGTGAACTTTGATAGCTTTTCAGCATCTGCAGCCAGATTGGGAAGACATAGGTATGCTACAAGGTGCATTAAAAACTGGCCAGGTCATGGGCCTCAAAAGGTAGCAATAAGTGTTTCAAGTCCAATTAGCAGGTGATTCCAAGGGATATTTCTTAGGATCAATAAAATGGCTGATATTTTAACTTTTTCACCCGTGACCTTTGGAAATTCAAGGTGACACCAAATCAAGGGGGGCTGTTGATATACTGGAGGGTACAGCTGCTATTCAGACCTCAACTAGCTGAATAAATGTATAACATACATCTGTATTGGACTTCCAAAAATGAGAATGCCAAGATCCCACATCTGGGACAGGAGACAGTCAGGGAGAGTGCAGGCTGGAACTAATGGTTTCACAGGAGAAGACCCAGTGGACCACAAACCAACAAAGTCAGCAGTGTGCGCCTGCAGTAATGAACACTGACCACATCTTGGAGTGCCACAGCCTGCAGGTCAAGGGACTTGATTACTGCCCTCTCTTCAGCACAGATGAAGCCACATCTAGAGCACAGCACGCAAAGCACAGTGTTCAGTTTGTTCTCTTGCCAAATGAAAGAGAGACTTAAGAGAATCAAGCTAAGAGTCATTAAGGGAGCTAGGAGCTCTGATATATAAGGAGGTTGAGTGACCTAGAAATACCAATATTCTTGTAAGTTTAATGGACATTTACTGCCAGAGCATTCTTAGCAGCATTCCTTATGGTCACATTATGAGAACACATGCATTTTGGTAGTCCCATCCAACACTACAATGGCTATAAGTACATATTAGAGCCCATTAATGTCACTGCTGCAGTACCTGATGATGCGCCACAGCAAATTTTGAGCGGGGTTCCATACAGACATTAAAAGGTAGCCTGAAGGTAACACTGTTCTGCAAACAGAAAATTCCATGGATCTTCCATATTTCTGTGCCTGACAAACTCACTCCTGCTCAGGGACTGTTGCACAGAAAAATGAATCCTAAATCAAACTGGCATCCTACTCATGAATGATTTTCCATTTATAGTTGCAAAGCCACTGTTAAAGTGGCCAAAACTAGTTTATAAAATATTTCTGCAGCTATAATTGTTTAGGACCACTGAACTGCATGTTCCAAGCCAGATCAAAAGGAGCACCACAAACCCATGAAAGGCTTATGTGTAAAGACAGAGTAAATTCCATGTCTGGGATCCATCTGTAATTCTGTCAAACCAAGAGTGCTTGTAGCTGTATACAAATTAAATGTCTGTCTGCCAAAATTAAGTGAATGAAGAACAAATACCCCCTTATCACCCTTTTTTTTTTTTTTACAGTAACTATTTTGTTTTCTTTAATGTTAAATGTAAAATAGCCTCCCTTTCACACTGATGTGAAAATACAAATCAGATTGGGAGTTACATCAATGCCAGGATTGATCCCAGAATTTTTAGATTACCATTTCGCTACAAATATATACGTGGAAAGGTATGACATGGTTTTTTTAATAGCTGACACAGCTGAAGATGTAGCTTAAATGCAACAGGATTTTGAGGGAACTGTATTATTTCCTAAACAGGTTCAAGGCAAATGTATCACTGATTTACTATAGATTGGCCACACACAGAGATTAATTTAAGCAATTCCAAATATAGTTGGAATGACAAGGCCTGATGTTTTTATGTTTACAGACTGCATGATTTTTCATGCCTGGTCATGTAAAAAAAGCAGGAATTAGTAAAGACTTGCAATGTTAGTACCCTAAATAATTAGCATTTACACATATTATATGTATTAACTTTTATTAATGTGATTTGAGGCAGCCAAAAGGCAGGGTCTAACATAAATTAAAAAAAAAAAAAAAGAAAATAAGAGCTTTTTTTATTGCTTCATCTTATAAATCCATATCATTAGCTTTAAGGGAAAAAATCATAAACCTGAAACCTCCTGAATTCCTCAGCTACTCAATAAACTCAATGGTTTATTTTGGAGCCTCTGCAAATTGGCCTGTAGGAGAAGTAGTAACTTTAATAGCCCAACAGATTTATCTTCAAAAAATACATTCTGGGACATGAAGGGTTGAAACTGCGCCTGCAAACTTGACCTTTACATCAGCTGGTCTAATCTAATAAAAGATATTACCTCTCCCTAGAAGTCCTTGCTTTGTTTATGGGCACGACCGCCCGAGATTACAGCAGTACTATTATCAGACAATGCCAACTGCTAGGCTCTCCCCGAGAGAGAGCCCCGGCTGCGAGGGGCTGCCCAAAACACCCTCACATCGGGGATCCCCGCTGAGCTCCGCTGCTCTCCCACCTGGGCCGCGGTGGGTGACAGGGCGGCGGTGCCACCGGCCTGGCGGGGACAGGGCGCGGAGAGGCGGCCGCCAAGCTGCCTGCAAGCGGCGGGGCGCTCCCGCCCCGAGCGCCAGCCCTGGGAGCGCATCTGGGCTGAGCTCTGAGTAGCTGCGGGAGCGTTCATTAAGAGGTCGCAGCATCGCAGTCAATTTCTAAAGCAGTCGCCCACAGCTTTGCTGGACAGACACTCGGCAAGATGCCCTCGATGCTCTCGGGCTTCTCCCTCCGCCTGGGCGCCCCGAACTGTCTCGGTGTCCCTTTACAAGAGGCCGGAGCCGCGGGCCTGACAGCGGCAGGGCCCGGCGCGGCCTCAGGGCACAGGGACCCCCGCGAGCCGCTGGCACGGGACGCGCGCCCATTCCTGTTGATGCAGCGCCCCCTGCGGGGCGGGCGGCGGCGGCAGCGCCGGGCAGCGGAGCAGCTCCGTGCCCTCTCCAGGCGCGGCGCCTCGGCGGGGCGGGAAGCGCTCAGCTCCTCCGAGCTGCGCCGCCAGGACTCCGGCGCCCGCCGTCGCGCCGCACCGGCCCCGCGGGGCTTCCGCACAGGGGAGGTGACTGACAGAGGCAGGCGCGGAGGGCAGGCGCCGGCGTCCCCCAGCGCTGGCACGGGGCCGAACTGCGCCGAGGCGAGGGGGCAGCGCTGGGGAGGAGGAGGAGGAGGAGAAATCGCCGCTGAGGGCAAGGGAGCGCACCGCGTGCTCACCGGGGAGCACCGGCTGGCAAAATGAGCGCGCTCCGACCACCATGCCGGGGCCGCTGGAGCCTCAGGCGGGCTCCGCAGAGCCGCGGCCCACCGTGCCCCGGTGCTGTTGGCGCCCCGCCCCCGCAGAGCCCCGGACGCGGCGGCTCGGAGCGACCTTCCCGCAGCCCGGGGCGGGGCGCGCCCGGCGCGCCGCGGCATTCCCGCCCTGCCGCCGCCTGGCCGCGCGCCGCATGCAAATGAGGGCTCTCCTCATTGGGCTGCACCGGGAGCCCTTTGAAAGGGCGCCCGGCGATTGGCCGTGCGGCAGCGTTAACGCACACGGGAGAATCTCCCCCCCGCCTTTTTTTTTCTTTTTTTTTTTTGCCGCTAATGTGTGATGCGTTCCTCTCAGACGATGTGTAACTCTGCGCGCCGGTTACTACAGATTAAGTAGTTCCCAGCCCCCCGCCCTCCCCGTGTCCGCCCGTGCGGTGGGGCGGGATAGGGCGCTGCAGTCACGGCCGCCGCCCCGCGGGGGCTCCGGCGCAGAGGGGAGGGGGCGGCGGGGACGGCGGGGAGAGGTGTTTCCCCCCTCCCCCGCGGAGGGATATTCTCGGCGCGCTCGCCGCACTCTGCCCGCACCAAAATATTGGGAGTTAAGAGGCGGCTCGGCGGCGCCGCCGGCTCAGAAGCGCGCGGGCAGCTCGGCGGCGGCGCGGTCTGTCCTCCGCCCGCCACGGCTCCACTGCGGCGCCCTGCCCGCTCCTGCCACCGCGGCCCCCGCAGGGGCGGGCTCCACGCGCGGAGCCGAAGCCCCCGGACTTGTCTGCCTCCGCGGAGAGCTATAGTTCTGCCTGTGCCTCCCTGCGCCCCGAGCGGCTTTCGCCGGGTGGAAGAAGAAACGCGGGAGCGGCGCCTTCGCTGATTGCGTTTCTCCGGAGGACTTTGTGCGACCGACACTTGGACTACTGCCGGCGGGGACGGACCGCCAAGGACTTCGTGGGTTCCCGCTCCCGGCCGAAGAAGGAGCCGCGCAGAAGCTTTCGGCGGCCCGCCGCCCTCCGCCGGCTCCGGAGAGAGGAGAGCCGCGCCGAGCCGAGAGGACGCCGGCGGAGCTGCCGCGGGGAACTAACTCGACGTTTTCCTCCCCCCCTCGGAAGATGTTGCTTTCCAAGTTCGGCTCGCTGGCGCACATCTGCAGCCCCAGCATGGACCACTTGCCGGTGAAGATCCTCCAGCCAGGTACGAGGCTGGGGTGTCCCTGCCAGCGCCGCGCCGGAGGGGCGCGGACCGGCCCTGCGTTACCGGGGCGTTGGGCTCGGCGTCTCGCAACTCCCGAAGCTGCGTTAATATATTTTTTAAAATTTTTTAACAGAAAAATATTTTTTTATAAAGCCTTAGTCGGAATCAGGGCAGCGCACACAGTATAGGTCTGCCGGGCAGAGCGTTTTTGGGCTTTTTTAACATTATTTATTATTTTTATCATTACTACCATTATTGTTATTATTATTCGGGTGCATCGCGGTTGCGGACATTAACGCGGGTTTTTCCCTCTTGTTTACGCAGTGAAAGTGGAGAAGGAGCCCTTTGATAAAGTCTACCAGGTGGGCTCCGTGCTGGGCAGCGGGGGCTTCGGCACCGTGTACGCAGGGAACAGGATCGCCGACGGGCTGCCGGTGAGGCGCGGGGCTCGCGGGCGGGGGCGGCGGGCGGGAGCGTGGCGCGGGAAGCGGCGGGCGCGGCCGGCCCGGCCCTCGGCGGCGGGGCGCAGGCTGAGCCCGCCCCGCCGCTCACGGCGCCTCCGTTCTCCGCACTCCGCAGGTCGCCGTGAAGCATGTGGTGAAGGAGCGGGTGACCGAGTGGGGCACCATTGTAAGTACCCGGGGGGGCTCCGGGGGTGCCGCGGGGCTCCGCCGCGGCGAGGCCATTGTGTGGGCGGTGGGGCCCGCCCCGCTGGCGCGGCCTCTGCGTCGGGAGGGAATTTGGCGGGGGTTCGCCGCCGCAGCGCCGCGCCCGCCCCTCGGACTGCGGCAGCGGCAGAGGGGGCCCGCCGGCCGCGCCCTCCTCCCCGCCCTGCACGCCCTCCCCGCCTCCCTCCCCTCAGCGAGGGGGTGCCCCGGGCCGCCCCACCCCCCCGCTAACCCGCGCCCCTTTTTCTGCCCAGAGCGGCATCATGGTGCCCCTGGAGATCGTCCTCCTCAAGAAGGTGGGCTCCGGCTTCAGAGGGGTCATCAAGCTGCTGGACTGGTACGAGCGGCCCGACGGGTACCTGATCATCATGGAGCGGCCCGAGCTGGTGAAGGACCTGTTCGACTTCATCACGGAGAAGGGTGCCCTGGACGAGGAGACGGCCCGCGGGTTCTTCCGGCAGGTGCTGGAGGCGGTGCGCCACTGCTACGGCTGCGGCGTGGTGCACCGGGACATCAAGGACGAGAACCTGCTGGTTGACCTCCGCACGGGCGAGCTGAAGCTCATTGATTTTGGCTCAGGGGCCCTCCTCAAGGATACAGTCTATACCGATTTCGACGGTACGTGCCTCCCACCCTTCCCGTGCCCCTCCCGCGGTGATGCCCTCCCCGGAGCTGCCGCTTAGCCCCTTTCCAGTGACCGGTCCCGGCAAGCAGAGCCCCTGGTGCGGGGGTTCATATCAGGTCTATCGGTAATGGAAACCCGTGGACCCGAAGCCACTTAGGGGTGTTCAGTTGCGTAGGAAAGAAGCGATTCCAGGCAGTGACGCAGCAGTTTATGTTTCCCTGTCTTGGAAAAAGCGGGGTTTTTTTCCTAGAGGGCGATCTGTTTACATGGAGGTTTTGCCAGTGTCGGATGTTTCCATGTGTGGATATGCAGTTTTTATATGCGGTGGTTTTTTTTAACTCGGAGTGGTACCTCCCCCGCTCCCATTCTGCCAGTGTCCTGGAAATCCCGCATTGCAGATTTTAAAGCGATGGGGACAAATGCACTCCTTTGAAATTACTTGCTACAGCGGCTGGGGTCGATGCTTTAGAGGTGGGAAAGCTGAACATAAGCCAGCATGTGAGCAGAGGGAGCGTTTCCCCCAGTCCTTGGAGTACGACTGATGTAACACCGGGGTCTCGCTCCCCCGCCCCAGCTGCCGCACTCACATCTGTTTGTTGTGAAACCCGAAGCCCTGCCGCACGTGACCCTCGCATCACGAATTCCCCGTTTTGTTTGGTATCCAAGGAGCCCTCGGACACTGGAGGGAGGAGGAGAAGGGGGGCGAGTTGGGAAAAGCTGCCGCATAGAAGCCCCGGGGGGAGGCCTTAAAAACATAGAAATCGTAAGCGGCCCTATTTTGTTTACTGCCCTGTGGAATTGGATAAAGCGGATTAGCCCCGTGTAATGCGGGCAGACCTGAGTTTCACCTTCTTGTCGCCCTCTCCTCCTCCCTGCCAGCCCCCTTTGTCCTTTTGTGTCTATTTTTGGTGTGATGCTGCAGACGCCACGTGGTCAGTGAAAGGGAGCTTGCCTCAGTAAACAGTCAGCTGATGGGGCTGTGTTATTCCTTGCAACAAAATAGAACAACCGGATGGGCCAAGTCTGTTGATGGTGTAACCCTGCAGATGACCTGAAATTACACTGCTAATGGCTTTGGCTTGTGAAAAATTTAAAGCTGTTTAGTTTTCTGGTTTGGTGTTGGTTTTATTATTTTTGGGGGGTTTTTTTGAAATTACTAAATGTCAAGTTTTTGAATTTAATTTAGCTCTGCCAGAAGGAGCTGAGTAATGAGGAAACTCTTTAAGTCTTTACTCTAATTGTGGTGCTTTTTTTTTTTTTCCTTTCAGGAACGAGAGTATACAGCCCTCCAGAGTGGATCAGATACCACAGATACCATGGGCGGTCAGCAACAGTATGGTCTCTGGGAGTTCTGTTATATGACATGGTTTGTGGAGACATCCCTTTTGAGCAAGATGAAGAAATCTTGAGGGGGCGATTATACTTCAGGAGAAGAATTTCACCTGGTAAGTTCTGCAGAAGTCAAATGGGTTTTTTGTTTTGGGTTTGTTTTTTGTTTTTTTTTTTTATGGTCTTGTGCACATGAGCTTGTGTGGGTGGATTTTTGTTACTGAGGATTTTCTTTTTTTTTTTTACTTTTTTTAGTCTAATATGGCTTTCTTTTTCTTACAGAATGTCAACAGCTGATCAAATGGTGCCTTTCACTGAGGCCTTCAGACAGACCAACACTTGAGCAGATTTTTGACCATCAATGGATGCACAAATCTGAAGTAGTGAAGTCTGAGGACTGTGACATAAGGCTACGGACCCTTGATACTGATGTATCTAGCACAAGTTCAAGTAATGAGAGTCTGTGAATTACTAAGGACCTCGCACTGGGAGGGGGAGCTTCAAGCAGAAAGACCACAGTGCTGCTGCCAATACATAGGAGGGGCTAGAAAAATGCATTCATTATTCTGTAGTTGAATCTTTGTCTGAGGGACTTGATTTTGTTTTCCCCCTTTGCTGGTTTCTGCTTTGGAATGAGAGATTTCCTTTGGAAACGCTGATGTTTGGGAGTTGCAGGCCAGTACTTAGTCAAAGACTGACCTTATTAAGAAAGCAGTGACCTCTTGAATACATGGTAACTTTTTTGCTCTCATAGAGCCTGGACTAGATTTTATTTGCTTTTGAGTGCCTTTTTGAAAGCTGCTTCAGTGGGACTTTCTTTTTTGAGCTGTCTATGTCCAAAGAAGATCCAGTTCATTATAGGAATTTGCTCCCTTTAGACTCAGTGCTGGGGGAAGCAGCTCCTATGATGCATTGGAGAACCTGTTCGGTGATTGAATGAAGTAGTCCCATCCACTGGTGATGGAATACTTGAACACAGACATTTCACTCCTGCCCCCCTGCCCTTTACAAATCCAACCCACCTCTGCTGCTCAAAATATTTCCTATAGCCTGCACAGAAATATGAACAGGTATATCGGCTTCTTTATCAGAAACATTTATTCATGTTTCCTTTTATCATCTCTACCATTGGGCATGAGAAGCCCCTTTCTCAACTCCCCCCGGCCTTTTGTCACCCTGCGAGTCTTAAAGTATGTATGGGCATGTTGAATGCACAATCAATGCAATATTCAAGGACTTCTACTTTTTTTTTCCATACCTGTATAATGTGTTTATGTAAACTTGGTTTTTCCCGTGTACTATACAGTTATTTATTGTTTGGATTTTAGAAGACCTCCCACAGTTTTCAACTGTGGCTATTTATTTGGTTAATTTATTTGGTTAGAGTTATTCAACACTGTGCTTTCCCCTCCTTCTCCCCATGGGAATTCTAGTGGTTTGCCCATGGCACTTTTTTTTCTGCATTCCTGTCAACTTTTGGTTACAAAAAAATAAAAATAAAAAAAATTTCTGACCTTACCAGTTTTTTGTTGGAAGATGGGAAATTGTTGTACAAAGTCTAATTTAAGGGAAATAGAATGACTTTTTAAAGTTAGTCAGTATGCCTTTTGTCTGGTATTATTGTACCAGAAGTGTAAAGTAATGCTGTTTGGAAGGGTTTTAAATTATTGACATTGTACAGTCTCCGTGCATTGGCTCTGGAAGGTAGAGTGGCAGAGTCATAAACCTTAATTTATTTTAATAGCTGTGTTTCTGTGATCTGGTTGCATTTATGCAGCTTGGATTTGGATTTTTTTCTTCTGTTTAACGGTGTGAAATGTATGGAGATCATATTTTTTATACAGGTATTTCAATTAAACTTTTTGTATATAACAGTTCTGTGTTTGTGTACTCATTTGTACCTTCATTGTTATTTGCAATGAGCTGGGAAACACGCCCTGTTACCATCTCAAGCCTTGCTTAAGGCCTGCAGCACCTGAGCCAGAGTTAGGAGGTCTATGCCATTAAGCAGTGACTATTTTGAAAGAATTAAGCAATCCCTCACCTGAGCTCTATCTGCTCCTCAATCACTGCGTTTGATGTTGGACTGAGGAAGGAGTACAATACAACAGCACTAATGGCCTACATAAAAGGGAATTGGCCCTGTAATTGTGGGACTTTTACCTCTGCAAACACTGAATATCAGTGTACTTGTCCTTAAGTACAACAAGGAAGGGGTTCTGTAGCTGCTGGTGGTTACTGTTTTCACAGTTGATATGTTTACTTTCCATTACATTCAGTTTCCTTCTTCCCACTTACACCTTCCTTCCCGGGCTGGGTGAGGACTTCTGGTAAAGGGACAGCATTCCTGGGGAGCAGGGTGATAGATTGTTTTCCTTCAACTCCCTTAGATTATCAAAGACTGGTGTGTCTGTCACTTGATAGAGTATAATACAGGGGAGCATGTGCCATTCTCACAGCAAAGGACAAGAAAAATGTCCTCAGCATTTATCTTCACACACCTTGGGAGTCAAGTCCTGCAGATTAACGATTTCATCCTTGTTTCTCTGTAGCCAGAGACTTACCTGACTTGGTCTTGCTGCGGGGGCGGTAGTGATTACAAGGTTTAATTACTGCAGAGGGATCTACCAGGTGTATTTAAGGATGTGTTCAGTCATTAAAGGAGCTTTGTAGTTGTCACAGTAAAGGGCTAGGCTTAGAATCTTAGTTTCATGTTATTTCCCTTTCTGGGGATCTTTCTGCCTGCTCATCTGCTATTATTTTGGTTCCCTGTGGGTAATAGCTCACTGGCATCACATCAAGCTCCTGATGCTAACTAGTTTAGACTCAAAATGCCAATAAATAGCAGGAGGTAAATCTGAAGAAAAAAGACAATTTTTAGTCTGTGCCCTTTTCTGATGACACAGAGGGAAGGTTTGTAGCCTTTTCTTGGCCATAAAAAGGAAGGTCAAATTAATCTAGTTGGGGGAAAAAAGCCCTAACCACACTTCTTTCCATCAATTTATTTTCTATGTTTTTCTGATTTTGTTCCTTTTTTATTTTAGACTTGTTTCCCCAGTTTTTAATGAAAATCTGTACATATGCTAAACCTAGTCCCTGAAAAACTCAGTTCCCTATTGTTGGAACTCTATTCACAGAAATAAAAGATTCTACAGTTAAGATTGCTTAGAAAAATCACAGTGACGTATGAGAAGAACACTTAAAAGAGAATATTTAGAGTTTTGTTTTGGAATGAGAAATTCCTTTTGCTTATGAAGGGAGGATTCAGGTATGCTGCAGGAGAGATGATCCCAGCACCTAGCGCACTTCTTTAGGGAAACGTGTTTCTAACCACAAGAGGTCCCTGGAGAAATTCCAGTAGCTGACAGTAATTAACATCTTCCACTCCAGTGACTTCACATGTTCACAGCTGTTCAGAGGGATGGCAGCAGGGCTGTATGGGTGAGCTTCAAAGGGCTACCAGAAAAGCAATTCTAAAAACACATTTGTAAAGCTATTGTTGATTGCTGAGCCAGGGACTTTCAACATTTCCACAAGAGCTGATGTTACTTTCCTTAGCTTCACTGAGAATCAGAGTTGAAACGCTCTGTTTCGAAACATAAAAAC
The DNA here is from genome assembly GCA_039654755.1 of Calcarius lapponicus. NCBI lineage: Eukaryota > Metazoa > Chordata > Aves > Passeriformes > Fringillidae > Calcarius > Calcarius lapponicus. The sequence goes on from CM077463.1 coordinate 8,752,469, forward strand.
TAGGTTTTCACCTTTTGCTACTGAGGCAAAATGCACTAAAAGGATAAAGGTCAAAAGGACACGGGCACGAGTGCTGACTCCCCTCTGGGATTAGCTCAACATAAAAGGTGCACTTTCAGTGCTGCACAGGCAGCTTTGGTTGTGAAACTCCCCTGTACACTAATAGAAGCCATGTGGCTGAAACACCATATACTGAAAGTAATGATTTGTAAAAATAGCTTTTCATTACAGTTGAAAGTTGGAAAATGATGTGTTAATACAGTTCCATTAGCTGAGTGTTTCTGCCAAAATGAGCAAGTCAGTGACAGCTCTTGGTTTCTCCTGTGCTTCTCTCTGGTATTAATACCATTAAATGTTATTTCTCTGGGATCCTCCTCTTCATACTCTCTCCCCACTAGGTTGGTTTTCCACAGCACAAAGCTTGAAAAATAAAATTCAGCAGGTCATTGAAAACACTATAGTTTAAATCACGGCCTGTTTTAACCTTGAAAAATTGATTTAACAATACTCTTACCTATGCATGCATGTATGCTACTGGCTTCATAATAGATATTTTAAATAAATTCTAATACCGAAATATCTTTAACAATGTAGTGTTTTGTGTAATTCATATCCTGAGTAAAGCTCATATCCCTGAGTGCATAAGCATACACTGTCTTATTTTTTTTTCTCTCTTTTTGTTAACTGAGCTTATATTTACTGAAGCAGCTGAATAAAAGCCCTTTGAAAATAACTATCAAAAGATGTTACGAAGACTGACTAGGGTGTGTTCCCACCAAACACGGTTCTCAGTGGTTTAGTGACCTCTGTTGGTGAAATTAAAGTACACGTTCCAAAAATAATGACGTGTAAATTGGGGAGATTTTAAAGCACTACTGGCTGATATTTTTAGATACGAGTGAGTATGGCTGATACTTAATTATCCCATAATGCTTGAAGGGATATTTCACTAAAAATGAAAAATTTTTTAAATTACTACAAATGCAAAAATCTCAATAAAAATGGGAGAGGGGATTATGTATTCAATAGGTTGTCAAATCTGCATCTGATGTTATAGTGCTAACCTGCCTGGTGTGCCCCAATCACCTACATGACTCTTGGCATGAGTGTTTACAGCCATATTAGCCCTCATTCTTCCACTTCATTTCAGCAACCATGAGAGTCACTTGTCTTCTGGCATGCAGATGGGCAATAATTCTCAGTGGTGTAACTAGAAAACAGAATGTTGTGGCCCTATCAGCCTCATATTAGTGCATTTTTTTCTGTTAACCGCAGTGATTCCACAATTCGTAGCAGAGGTCAAGATGGCAGCGTTTTAGTTTCATTGCAATACAGTTTTTGATACTGTCCCAAAATTTTCTCTGCTCGTAAATTTGCAATTACTGAGTTTCATGTGATTTAAAAATTTAATATCTTTTTGCCAGCAGCGTTTCTTCAGGTAGCTGATTTGCCAGAGACGTATTAAGCTTTGGTTATATTGCAGAACTGCTGAACAAAGTGATAAGGAAGCCACAAATCCATGTAACTAAAAATTAATTTTAATCTGTATAAGAGAGGATTCCTAATTATTTTCAGAGAAAGTTTGTCTCATAACTGGTGAATTCGTGTTATCATTAAAAAATGGGTCCACATAGACATACTAGCTCTTTTTTTGATGAAGAGAAGTGACTAGAGAACTCCAGAGCTGAGGTGTAACTCAAGGCAAAATGAGGAGCAGAGACATACATCCATTAAATTCTTGCAGATAATTTGTTAGCTTGCAATTCCACCCCTTTTCTTCCAATAAATTTAAAAGGTATTCAATCTTTCTGTCCTCTACTGCTCGTAATTATTATTTGTAATACAGCCTGGCACACTCAAGTTTTAAGAAACATTAAGTGGTTTGCCATACTCTGATAAAATCGGCATTTTTATATCTCAGATGCTAGGATTTCCTTTTCCTTAAAATGCTGTGAAGGAAATTACTTGCCTGCGGAAACATTTTGCTTACATAATAATATAAATTCAATATGGGTCTCAGATTAGCTGTGTTTAAGCTCTAATTAATAGGGTCTTAGTAAGAACGTTATCTATTATGGCTAATACTCTGCTAATTGACTACACAAACCATTATGTAAAAAGCTGCTTATACTAGTCCACTAAGAGAATTAGTGAGATGCATACTTACTTGCACTGTTTCTCAGGTAAGTCTGTGTTAAACATCAAAATTAGAATTATGATCAATATGATTCTTTGTTTACTATTATTGACTCAGCAGTCACTTTAAGTGTCCAATTAGGAGTACAGAAAGATTACAGAAAATTATACTGAAAAATGAAGTATTTTGGTATTTTGCTCTATTATGTACAGAATCCTGAAGCAAATGTTTTATTATTTTATGAATAATTGTCTGTGTAATAGCTAGGCGGATTTTTTTTTTGTGTGTGTCTGTAGGTTAGTGCTACTGAAAAAAGAATGCTCTTGTAGAAATAAAAAAAGTTTTGCTTGAGAAACTTACTCTGGTAATTATGAATGGCCTGGCTTCAGGGTTGAAGCTTCTCTCTCCCCTTTTTTGCTTCCTTTATTTTAGAACAGGGAAATACAAGCATCAAATATCAATCTATTTGAATTAAACTATATAAATATGTTAACAAGCATATGTTGTAAAAGATTGGAGTGATGATTCCCCATAATGTATTTCTTTTCCTGAATTTTCCAAGCCTAATATAGTCATGAAAGGGAAAAGTCTCTTTCAAGATCATCCTAAGGAAAGATGTGCATTACCTGTGGGGCAATACTCCTGTGTTCAGACTCCATGCAAAGATTTTGGGGTGGATTGAGGGAAGGGGAAGAGGAGGGTAGTTTGTTTGTTTATAAGGTCTAAATAATATCAAAATCCTTAAAATATAAAGCTTTACCAGCATAGAAAAATGTAAGAGATCACTGCTTTGCAGAGGGAAATTTGTCTATTTTCTGGGCAGATATAAATGGATAAAAAACTTAACCAAGGGGAAGGCAGATTAAGTTGTGGTAAGGAAGAGTTTTATATCTGTAAGGCTAGCTGAACACCAGAGTAAACAGACTGTGTACTATAGTAAATCAATATTTTTAGAAACACGCATTTTTCAGAAATCATCTAGAAGATACAGCTATTTTAAAATTACCTTGAATTTCTTCAGCCTAATGATCTTGAATTACAAAGACAGATTTCAGTCACAGCATTCATTTGCTTCTTGAACCAATACAAAATTTATTGACAGTGCTGGTTTTGCTACTGGCAAAACCAAAACTTTTCAATGCAGATTTGACCTAATCAATAGCAGTAGTGACAGATTTTCTCATGATGGTGAGGCTATGGGGCTGCTGACCTTTTCTCATAGCCAGCGTCAGCTAAATTGTTCCTCCCAATATCCTTTCCTTTTGCTGGTGCATTGGTATTAAGATCAATAAACTGATCTCTCTGGTAGCAACCCAGCACAAGTGAGGGAATATGCACAACCACTTGGGTCTGGGATGTGATGGAAGAGAGATGGTACTGCTGAAGAAAGGAAATTTGTAATAACAAAATTTTCTCTAGTCAGTCTTCATCGAGCATACCCCCTAGTTTCTATTTGATAACTTCTGCAACAAGGAATTTGTAAAGAACATGACAAATCTTGCTATTTTTAACCTCACATGCATATTATTTTAAGTGGCTTTTCTTCAGATCAGGTGCTGAGCACTTGATAGTGAGGCATCAAGTATTGATGAAGTGAAAGAACTAAGGTCACTCAGAATCCTACATAGGTCAGAACTTAATTCATGACCATATTTATATACCTCAACAGTATGCCCTACTTTTTAACCAGCTTCACAGGTACATTTGCAAATGAGAAAATACATTAAACATTTCAGAATTGTTAATCAATGACAATGCTTTACAGCTATTCATGAAGAAAAGATGAGTAGCAATGAGAAAAAGTAATGCAAATGAGTTGAGATATCATAATTGCATTTATTGTTTTATCTCAAGCTCTATGATTTTCCTATTTCTCTGTCATTTTGAGTCTCCTCAGCAGGCATGAGTTCCACTGTCCTCTCTAGGATATTTTTATCAATATTTACAGTTTAATATGTAGGATTCCAATGTACTTAAAGGAAAACTTCTGCAACTGATCTTGCAAATCTTGGTTAGTCCCTATCTAAACCATGATTTTTGAGTGCATTTTAAAGATGCACTGTTCCCAGTTTAGTGCTTGTTGTGGTGATGCACTCAAGTAGCTCTAAAAGCTGAGAATCACCATTTTCCCTGACAACTCCTAGTCAAAATACTCTTGGTGCTATAGGACCCAGTTCTTCAGTTCTTGTTCAAAACTTCCAATCATTTCAAGAGAGGTTTTGTCTGTGTGATGACTACAGAGATATCCCTTCACTTGTGACAAAAGAGTGTCTGCCCTAGAGAGAAAATAAATAAGAAAGACTGAAGTTGTAAAGGAAACCTCTCCTGCAATGCTGAAAAGCTGTAGGAAAAGGAGAAAGAAGCCCTTCTGTCTTTCAGAAGTCATAGGTGTACCTCTCTGAAGGAAAAGCAGAGCATAAAAATTATCTCAAAACCTGAGTCCTTGATGGCATTTTTGTTAATACCACAAAGAGCAGTTAGTAACTCACCCCTGATATTAGCTCAGTTGGTTAGAGCATGCTAGCAAACACCAGCTCTTTTTCCTCATGTTGGGTGAAAAGGGGTTCATAACAATGTTGATCATAATTTGTAACTCTCTTTTCCTCTGCTGAACAGACTTTCTATGTCACCAACCAGTGGCACAATCTAACTCCTTTTATGGCCTGTGACAAACTCCTACTGATACAGGTGATTAGGGGGGGAACATGGGTGAGTCACAGTTTCAGAACAAATAATGCACACTTTCATATTCTTTACTAAGTTACATCCTTATTATTTGGTATTATTTTAAAACTAACGTCATCATGGCAAAAACTGCACTGGTGCCAGAGGTTCTTTTCACCCAGATAGTTTTCACAGTCCTTTAGAGACTTCATTCACTGATTATTAATATACATATATATGATGGCAACTTTTGTTTACATCTTACTGCTATCTTATAACTTTCTTAATTCCAGAACAAAGTAATATAGTTGACAACACTGAATGTTTAGCCAAGTTATTAACAGACCTGAAATTATTTACTCTTTCTGATCAATTTTTGTTTACTTGTAATATGTTGAATTTCTTTAATGGAAATTTCAAATGACACAAGTTCATATATTTGGCTATCTATCTATATAATATTTCAAACTCTTACAGTAGGTTTTCTCTAATGAGCAGATTAGTTCAGTTTAAGCTCACTGACAGCTGAGCACCCCAAATGGTGGTCATCAAGGCAATATTAAAAAGCCATAAAGAATCCCTGGACAAACACAAGATTATCAGAAGTGCACATTAAGTTCTCCCAGGTCTTGCAGGTGGCCAGTACAAGCCTTGCATGGCACTGGTGACAAACTGGAATGGAAGATACTTCAAGTAGCATAGTGATAAGGCATCAAATGACTTGGGGCTGGTTTTCTGCAGGGAAAGATTACCATGCCCAGAGGGCATATGTTTGTTCTCTAGTACTGTAGTTCTGCACTCCAGCTGCTAAAATTGAATATAATTGATTGTCAATTGGCTTACACCTGGAAAAAAAATACAAACATTTGTGTTGAAATGAAAGTATCTTGACATATCTAGATTAACATTTACAATGCGGTTAACTGATTCAAGTTAATGCAATCAACTCAGAGGATCAAAACACTCCAGAATCACAGATGTCAACTAAGAGATTGTCTAATCAAACCTTCTGCAAGTACATTTTCCCAGGTAAATTTTTGAACTAACACCTCTTTGAGAACTATAGATAATAAAAAGTGTTTCATTTATTCTTTCACTAGTTTTATATAAAGCCTGTTTGGGAACACTTGTTAGAGCAACTATTACTCCAATTTAGCTGGAATGGTTTGAGTTTTCAACTGAAATCCTGGTCTGGGTAGGTAGATCAGTACTTACCACAGCCTGATGTCTGGTTCTCATGTATATTTCCATGTAGATTTGCCTTAGAAGGTGATTTGCTTATTTAAAGAGCAATATGGGGTATGAAAGGGTTATGTAAATATAAGCTTTGCAGCTACAGGAGTGGCCATTTTAAATAGGTAAATGTCATTAAAAAATCACATAGTGAAGAAAAGTTGCAATGGCATCTTTATCTGAATACAGCTGCTCACTGATTACCTAAAACTATGGAGAAGCTACTTGCAACAGATTTACCCTGCACTTCACCCATGCATTTCAGTCTAACCATCTCAAAAACTGACTGGTGTATGTTGTACAAATTTTGACCACAGGCTGGCCTGCATATGCCACTGTAATTTATACAGTTGATTACCTTCCACTTTCTCAAGGATATTAACTGGCATGAACCTTCATTTTTTTCATTTCCAGTAATTAATTCCCTGTAGAGAGTGACTGAAAATACTAAACAAAAGCTTTTAATCAGAAATTATTAGAGTTGTCTTGTCAGCCGTCTGTTAATCACCGTGCATTTTTGTATAAGGAGTGAAAATTGTATTAAACCTTATACTTAATTAAAACATATTGTTTCCGCAGCAGATTGGAAAGTACTGTCATCTGTTTAGACTTGCACCCTAAGATTCATTAAGGGTTGGTTTCCTGCAATATGCAGGCATTTAGAAATTTGTTTTACTGGGCACTGAATGAAGGTACAAAGGGTGAGGGTTGTAGCACACGCAAGAATTCTTTTGTTGAAGGTCTTCCAAACCCCCACCATAATGCAGACTGACAACATAGTGAAGGAATACTAATGAAACTGAATGGGATTAAAACTAGAAAGTGAAGAATAATGAGGAGAAAAAAATTGCAGATTTTGGGATTCATTGTGGCAGTCTGGTCTTGTGAATGACACGGGCACTAGAATTTTGTACAATCATTCCTGCTTGAATCTTTAAGATAGAAATAAAAAAATAAGTGATTTTTTGTAAATTTGCCATTTCTGGGGAAGCAACTACAGTAGCTTGTTGAAAGCTAATGAGACCTGAATGCTCTAGTGTAAGATTCCTCTAAAGATTGAGAAGGAGAAATATGGGAAAATGACAATGACCATTACTGTTTATTATTACAGTGAGGTGCAAAGACTTGCAAAACATTGCTTGTTTTCAATGTCTTTTTAATGCATCAGCATCCTGCTACATCATCATTATGTAGGAACATGTAAGTGGTGCAGATCTTATTACTGTTTTCTGGGAAGAATTTCATATCAGCCCCAAGTTCTTGCCAGAGTGTGGTAGACGCTGCTCTATCCATCAAGATGACTGAACTGCAGACAGTCATTTGGCCAAAACTGGTATTAAGTGTTGGCTTGTAAGACCAATCTTATCACTGTGTCAGCTGCTTGTTGTGTTTTGTAGAATCTCATTGTTATCAAGCTTAACAAGTTTTGCTCTGCTCCTGCCTGTTCCTTGCCCTGGGGTTCATCTTTATCTATCTGGATTTCTTATCACTTCACAATTCTTTACCATTTTCACACCACACCCTTTAGTTTCATAGACCTCTTGACTATCTCTTGGTTTCTCTGTCTCTTGCCTCCAGCCCCAGCTTCAGGGATTTGCCAACAGCTTTCATGTCCCAGGTGTATTGCTGCTGTGAAGACTTTAGAGGCATTGCCCTGGGAACATATGGTTAGATGCAGCAGTAACAAGTGCAGTACCTCACTGAGAGCCAGATGCAGACATGGGTAAAAAGCCATTAATGTTTTATATTACTCCTATTCATCATTAGCCCTTGATTAAGTAAGTAATATGACTGATCTCAGGCAATAAATGCAGCTTTGCTCTGAAGCACTTGCAGTCCAGAAAGGCAAACAGCAGGCAAAGTGTAAGGGGAAAGGGATGAATATATATTTTTTGAAACAATACCATCTATTTCTACTGGCCCTCTGCCTGGCCATTATTAACTCACAGAACTTTGTAGGCATCCAAGTTGGATCTTCCTGCTGTTACTGGAAAATTTTTCTTGGCTCAGGTATGAAAATAATTCCCTTTCAAACTCAACACTATGTTGTTACAATATCCATTTTGATAATCTAATGGCCAAATGTGATGATTGTCTCTTGGAGCACCTCACAGGGACTCTATTGTTGTGTGATAGCGACCTTACATCTGGGAACAACCTTGGTTAGGGCTTCCCAAATCTATCCCTTACAAGGCCACATGACAGATATGTGCAAGGCTCCATGCCTTGTTCAAAAACTCCTTGACACAGTCATGCAACTTCTGACTCTTTGTACTGCTGTGACATGACCCTGACACTGCAAATATTCTCCTGTATTATGCAAGGGTGTCACTACAGAAGGAGGATTATGCGAGGTCATGGCTAGAGTCTGATCCTGCCTCAGTCCCAGATGTACAAGCAGAAAACTGTTGAGTGGATTAATATGTAAGTGGCTTTTAGAGGCAACTGCCCTCTTATCTGACATTGCTAGGTGAACAGATGCTAGATGTTGCTAGATATTGCTAGGTGTTGCTGGATGGCCCCAATCTGTTCAAGAGCCATCTGCATTAACTTATAACATAGGATAACCTTGGACAAGAGCAGCCAATGGAACCAGCCCACCTTTGTCACACACGTGGGCATATTTTTACTTCTTTAGGCATGTACACATTACTCTATTTTTATCCCTTGACAGCAATGAGACTTAGTTGATGGCTGATCTCATCTCCTCTTCATCAACCAAAAAAAAAAAAAATCTAGTCAGAGGAACCATATCACTTCTAACAGGAAACTGTACAAGCCACAGTTGGTCTGCTACAACAGAAGACACACCAAAGCAGAAAACATTGATAAAAGTAGGTGTGTAACATAGGCCTTTCTTTCAAGATACACAAGTGGACTTCCCTGGCAGAATGGAGCTGCTGCAGGAGATCTTTCACTGCCTAACTTTATGTTTCCAGCTTCATTACATTAGTACTCTAGTATCACAAGTAGCAAAATCTCATCTACCATGTGCATAGGTGCCTATGAAGCCTACATGCTCTTGTTGGAACAAAGAAAGGGTTTAAGAGTCATTATATCAAATATCTTGTAAAAACTATTACTGCTGATGAATATGAATTCTGGGGGGGTTTTGCCTATATCTGCCCTTGTTAAAATGAAAATCAAACCATCCCATATTGTCAGGTTTACCCTCCATCTCCTTACCATTGCTATTTTCACTCTTACCAGTATGTCTTCACTTTGCCAGCAGTTATCTTGCTATGCTGGAGAGAAAGAAAGAGGTCTCAGGTCTTGATTATCTTGACTTTAGAAATTAATGTTGCCATCAAGTGAAGTGTTAACATAATGAAAACAAACTTGACTTTCAGAAAAATCAGTGAGCTGGAGGCAAGTAGTTACATCCCTTTGGACTGAAATCAGGCAAGTTCAGGGAATGTAGGAATAACTATTTATTGTATACAACAGGAGCACATCAGAGCAAGAAGTCTTCCCAGCTGTGCTTTGGATCACCTCTAAAGGGCTTGGGAAGGCCTATGAAATGGCAATTAGAAAACTGCCAAGTGGGCAGATGCAGAAGCAAACTAAAAGGTTCATATCTGCCTTAACTCTGTTAACTGCATGAGCTCTTGGGGCTGGGGCAGACCTAAAGTCTGATTAGAACCTTTCTGCTCTGTGACATTTCAAAGGAAAGATTATGTCTGCCTCTGCTTCCCAAAGGAAGGGAAGAGTGACCAACAGCAGAAAAGCTCAGAAGGTGAGTGGGAGCCAAATGACCTCATGCTGTTGGTGACAATAGTGGATACAGAGTGAGGAACACTGACATGGACACAGTGCAGAAGAATGATGTCTTGGAAAAGTCCATACATCATGGGTTTAAGGATCAGTACTGCAAAGATTTTAAGCACTAATAGCACATAATATCACTATGTAAAGTTCTGTCTAGACTTGGGAGACCAAGGACAGATTGTCCTAGATTAGACAGGTTTCAGGGAGATTAGATAAAGTCCTTCGATTTTTTTTTTTTCTTTTACTTGTGATACTAACGAAATAGGGCTCTTAGGATATCATTAGATCAGTTAGCACCTGCTCTGGTGCAAATGTGAAGACATATGAAAATAAAGTACTTTGTCCTTAACAACATCAATAAACTGTAATTTTCCTCAAAAGGATTCACTACTCGCTAAACTGTCAAGGCCAGAGATCTCTTTATCCTTAGTGCTCAGAGGTAAATGATTTTGTTAACATAGATTTCATTTACGTCGCTGGATCTTGAGCCTTTCCAGACAGTGAAGATAAGCAAGGCTCCAACAGGTGAAAATGAGAGGGACGAGGTTCCAGTAACTCAATCCTTGGGGAGTCACAATTTTAAGGCAACTAAAGTACTTTTGCACTACTGCAAAGCATCTAGTCAGTCTGGAAGAAATCAACACTTCAAGAGAACTTCTTCAGTAGGTGTTAAATGCTCCCATCCTCTCGGCAGGAGATTTTCATTAATGAACACCTCGTGGGGATGACTACAGGAAGGAAACAATGCAGTGCTAAAGGGGGTGTAAACGGCTGCATTCTCTTTGGTGGGTCCTCATCCTCCCTGCCTGGGGTTACTTGCTTACAGTCCGTGATCCTCCTGACACAGCGAGGCTTTGTGGTTGTTCACATCGTATAGTTATGTCATAGCTATCATTAAGATGGTAACAGAGAGAAGGGCTCAGGCAGTTTTGGTGTTACCAGAGACCCTAGATCCTGCAGCCCCTGCTCCTTGAGATCAGCCAAGGCTCAGTGGAAATGTCCAGCCCTCCCTTTTCCTCCTCTCTTCCTTCCCCACGTGCATCTTCTTCTGAAGAGAGAAGGACCACTAAATTGAGATCAGACCACTGGCCACTGAGATCAGACAGGGAGAAGGGAGAGGACTTGGGATGCCTGCAGTGGCAAGAGGATCCATCAGATCTTCTTTCCTGTAAAAGGAAGGTACGCAAAGACTCCCAGTTTACTTGGGAAAGTATGTAGAGAATCCATGAGACGGATGGACAGGCAAGGACCTTTATTGCCTTTGTTTTCATGAAGGAAGACAGATATTACACACACACACACACACACACACACACACACACACACACACACACACTCTCACACACAGACACACTTAATTCCTATCATGCATTGGCTTTGACAGCGTGTCCCAGATCTCCTTTTTTCCATGACATCCTCACCTTGTCCTATCTTGTGCTTTTGCCTCCTGAGCTCCTCTTCCTGCTTGGGAAAATACGGGACAACTCTACCCAAATGCCCCTTCTGTCCCAGTGTCTGTTTCCTTTACCACCTGCCCTCAACAAACAAAACCACCTAAAATTCCTTTTGAATTTTCCAAATTAGTTTGAGTACTATTTGAGCCGTATTTCTGACTGGGTTTAAACAGTTGACAAGCAGTTATGGTGCTTGTCAAAATGCATATTGCTAGCAATGGAGTGAGTGATCTTAACTATCTATGCAATTTTAGGAAGCAATCTCCTTTGTCATCTTCTTAATACTATTACACTTCTTAGTTCTGCTTCCTTTACTTAGGCAATAACAATAACTTACTTAAAACTTACTGTAGAAACCTGGACAATAAAGATGTTATCTCTTTCTGACTCTCAGTCAATAGAAACCTTCTGTGTATTATTGGGAAAAGAAAAAAAAAAAAAGATTTGAGATATATTCTTCCAGCCCTTTCATCTGCATTTGCAGTAGGTCTCTGAATGTCAAGGTCACACATTCATTTTAGATTTTTTACTGTTAGCCAAATAGCAGCAGTGGAATTTGATCATTAGATACTCAAACCCAAGAAAAATGACCATATGGTTACATGCTATTAAATGTTACAAAGAAAGAAGAGAAGAAAACAAATCCCTGCATATCTTTTCAGTACTTGAAGAAATTTAATCCAAAAAATTCAATTAGTTCCTTGCACATGTCACATGGACACATCAGTTTCACTGCTCCAGGTCGATTAGGCTGAGAGACCACAGAGCATTAGGAAGGAAGAGGCCAGGGCTTGGTGTGGCAGCAGCGGCAGCAGCAGCAGCAGCAGCAGCAGCAGCAGCAGCAGCATCCCCACCCCTGCTCTGCTCAGGGAGGCGGCTCCAGCTCCTCCTCACAGCCCGAGCTGTGTCTAGACAGCGACAGCGACAGTGCACAAGCTCCCAGCACTCAATGAGACTTCAACAGCTGCACCTTATCATGTTTTTGATCTACAAGAAAATTAAAAATATATGAATCCCAGAATCTTAGGTGTGTGAGAGTTTTGTTTTGTTGTTTTTTTTTTCTCTGAAGAGAACTGTCACAATAAAAAAGTAATTAATAATGTATTTTGCTGTTTGTGTCTTTATAAAGAATTGATTTTTCTGGCGTGAATTTGGGTTTTTCTCCAAGATAAGATGCTCTTTGAATAATTCACAATACTATCCTAGAGCAAACTGAGATTTATTTCAGAAACAACAAATAATATTTTTAAAGGTAAACTGAATCACATGCCATTATTCTTGTGTAAGGCTCTTTATTTAAAACACACCTTGCTCATTTCAGCAATATGAGTTATAATTAAATCTAGACACTTTATTTATATAACAGTAGAATTACTACAGAGAAACAAAACAAAAAGAAATCAAAAGGAGAAACAAAAGGAGAATACAAACAAGACTTGTTTGAAGAAAAATTGCATTGCCCCCCCACAAAAAAATGAAGCTGTTACTTACACTTCCAGCATTAGGACTTGGCAGACCTAATACCAGATCATCTTTTTTTCTAGTAAGACAAGTGTTTCAGAGGAACACAAATGACCTTTCTAATAACCCCAAAACAACAATGCCTTTTTAATGTGTACATGTTAAAAAGGCATATGTATGATATAAATTTCCTCATCATTACACGTTTTCTCACTTGGCCCCATAATTTTGTGACCTAAACAGTGCCAGCCCAGACAGTCTGACCTTTAGTAAAGGTTTTACTTGAGCCCAGCTTAATTACCCTTCAGCTCAGTGAGAGAAGTTATATGGCTATAAACCACAAATGAAACATACATTTATATTATCAACTATTCCTTCATAGGACATTTTAAAAGAGCCTTATAAAGCTTATTCAAATTTTTTTAATGTGAAAAATATCAGTTCTTCATTTAATTTTCCCTTATGAAATTTGTTGTCAATTTGCACTGGCAAGACGTCCATGAAACCTACAAGTAGCCCACAAGTGGAAAAGAAAAGTCATACAGGAGGTAAATTTCTTCTTTGAGAATAAATAGCAATATTATGATGGCATTTATTAGGCGGGAGTAAAGACAGTATTTTGTTTGCTCTGCCACCTGCCTACATTAAGGCAAGAATTTATGACTTCTATTAGCACATATTTTTCTGGATACATACACCAGTGGCTATCACAAAAGTAACTAAAAGGGTTTAAAATACAAAAGCCAAGTGCTCTTAAAGGTGATTTTCAAGAGATTGTTAAAAATAAGTCTGTCTTTGCTTCTTATTTACTAAGTACTAAAATTACATAGGAGAATTCTTTTACTTCCATTTTAACAGGTTCAGGATTAAAAAAATAATATAACAAAAATTTAAATAATTTTTTTAAAAGCACAAAAATGCCACATGCTATACTACATATGATATATCTACATATTTTCATCAGAAGAGAAAGTAGAAAATGGATTTATTTACTCTTTTATTCCACATTTGGTGCTCACTATGTTCTTATTGGCGCATATTCAGGCCTGAAAGAAGTACCAGGAGTGAGGTAGCTCTGTGACACAAAGAATTTATCCCTCCCTGGTATTTCTGTCTGAAGGGAGAAGGCAACTTTTCTGTAGCTCTGAGTAATTTCCCCAGATGTCATGGTTTTACCCCAGCCATCAACCAAGCCCCACATCAAGCTTGCTCGCTTCCACCTGGTGAGATGGGGGAGAGAGTTGAAAAAGCAAAAATGATAAAACTCATGGATTGAGACAAAAACACTTCAATTGGGATAGCAAAAGCCACACAAATAAAGCGCAAGAAAGGAATTCATTCGCCACTTCCCATGGGCAGGCAGGTGTTCAGCCATCTCAAGGAAAGCAGGGCTCCATCACATGTGGCAGCAGCTTGGGAAGATGAATGTAATCACTCGAAACATTCCTCTCTTCCTTCTTCTTCCCCCAGCTTTATATACTGAGAATGAAGCCATATGGTTTGGAATATGCCTGGGGTCATTTGGTATCAGCTCTCCTGACTGTGTCCCTTCCCAACTTCTTGTGCCTTCCCAGCCTCCTTGCTGGTGGGATAATGTGAGAAGCAGAAAAATCTTTGACTCTGCATAAGGACTGCTACGCAGTAACTAAAATATCTCTTTGTAATCAACAGTTTTCAGCACAAATCCCAAACACAGCCCCATAACTAGCTTCTGTTGAGAAAATTAACTCTATCCCAGCCAGAACCAGCCCACAGAGTAGTTAGGAACTGTGCAGGAAAAGAAAATTGTAATTAAAAATGCAGGAGATACATTAATTAACATTACCCTAACAGATCAATCACCTAGAAGGTATTTGTGCGTATAGTACTCAAAGATAAAATATTCTGCTATTGTCAGCAAGCTTACATTTCTTCAAACGTGGAAAACAGCACCTGCTTAACTCTCAGTCAAATATAGAAAGAAATTGTTTACCCAGACTTTATATATTTTTGCTCTTGTATCCAAAATAGCATACATAAACTTGCTTGTACTTGAATTTCATACCCAGACTTAAAAACTGTAATAATATTTCAGTCAGACGCAGAGATTGAAGTATATCAAAATATATGTGCAAATGCTAGTTTAAGCAAAGCCTTTATCAAAAGGAGAGCCTGAGGTTTCTGACCTGATATAGCTAGTAGATAGAGCAGAAAAATTGTCAGAGTAGCAATTGTGCATTTGGGCATTAGAGAATTGCAGAATTATGCTACTTTTGGTTTTTTTTCCATTTGTATGGACACCTTGGAAACCCAAAATTTCTAAAAATCTTTGTTTTGGATATTTAATTTATATTTACAATAAAATGAAATTCTCCTAATGACAGGATTGTCATTGTCTCTAAAAGTAAAACTTAGTCTATTAATCATATTTAGCTTCTGTCCAAACCACTGATGTTCCCTTCAACCAGCATTGTCCATGGCTATATAATACTCCTTTTCTGCCTTTTCATTATATATAGCAACAAAATATTTAGTTGCATCTATTTCACCAAAATGTGATCAATAATTCTAAATGTAGTCTGTTACTTGGTTGAGATTTGCTTAAAACAGCATAAGTTGTACATAATGGGACTTATTTCTATGACAGAAATTAGTACTTTGAAAAACTTGCGCACTGTCTTAGGCATCATGAAAGCTGTATACTTTACAAATCATCCATGGTCTCAAAAAGCACAAATATTTGTAAATAAAATGCCAATATTTTTTCTTTATTTCCCCCTTATAAGTACAGAAGGAAGTAAGTATTTTTTTTCTGGGGGAGCAGAGTAATATGTTTTCTGTATGTTCTCTATTTCCTATATTTATTACTGTTTCTACCCATTCACTTCTGAGTATACGACAAAATATTTTTTTCTCCCTGTGTTAAGGATCATGACAGGAATCTTTAATTATTACCAAGTTGCACTTGAAGCCAAAACCAGGGACATGTGATGTGAAACTCTGCATTCTTTGCAGTCTTGGGTGTCCAGTAGAAATGTAGAAGTTCACGGCAGCAGGCTGTAGTGCTGAAACAAAAGAAACACAGTTTATTTGGGCTCTGGTCCTGCTTACTTTTGAAAAGCTCTGTATATTTTTTACAGAAAAATGCATATCTTCTTTTAGAAAGAATGAACAACAGAGTTTTTCAAGGCCAAGATCCTGGGTGCCACTACAGAATGACAGATATTTCACATCAATTCCCAGTTCTACAGCTCAGGAGGAAATGAAGCAGCTTTGACACTCATATATCAAAAGCACAGAAAACCCATGTAAACACATACTCAGAGTAGAAATAAGAATGAACAGAAAATATTTTTAATGGTGATAGAGAGATGTTTGGTGACTAAGTACCATGCAGCTGCTCATTCATACCTGCCCCCTCCTGTCTCAGTGGGATGGGGAGGAGAACTGGAAAAAAAAGGTAAAAGACATGGGTTAAGATAATAATTAATTAATTAAAATAATTTGATGATTGAAATAATTATTATAATTATTATTAATACGAAATACAAATAATAGCAAAGAAAAGGGGCACAGCAAAACCAGAAAGGAATAAAACCCAAGAGAAACAAGTGGTGTCCAATGCAGTTGCTAGTTGCTCAGCACCTGACTGACACCCAGCCTGGCTTGAGCAGCTATTGGCCCCTCCTGGCCAACTCCCCCCAGTTTAAGTACTGGGTATAACATTTTATGGTGTTGAATACACACTTTGACCAGTTTAGGTCAGCTGTGCCAGCAGTGCTCCCTCCCAGCTTCTTGTGCAGCTCCTCACTGGCAGAGCACAGGACACTGAAAAGTCCTTGACTTAGGGTCAGCACTACTCAGCAACAGCCAAAACATCAATATCACTGTGTTATCATTATTCTCATACCAAATCCAAAACACAGCAGTGTACCAGCCACTAGGAACAAAATTAACTCTATCCCAGCCTAAATAAGAACTATTCGTAAGGCATGTTTCTGTCTTGTGAATTTAGCCCACTGTAAAGGGAACTTTGCTGTTTTGCTGGTGTCAAAACATACACACAGCTTTTGAGAAGACAATGAAATGTGTTTTGCTGGCAGAGTCATTCACAGCATCATCAGTTCTGTGAGTGTTCTTTGTATCTTGCAAATACTGAGTCAGGAAAATGTCACTTCAACTGTGTTTACATCCTTTTATGCTCATTTAAAAAAGATTAAGATAAAGGTATCAAGCTTTCCAAAATGGCAAATTTGAAAAAGAAAACAAGCTAAAATGTTTGCTGAAACATATTTATTATTTCTATTCATTTCTATACCTTAATTTTTGATGCTTGATTATACAGATCAATCTATCACAAAAGACATTATCATGTGAGTTGTGTAAATAACCAAAAATAGAGAAATTTTGAATGTTTATATTCACAAAAGAACTCTGATGAATTACTTCTGGACTATTTTTCAAGTAATTAAGAAAAAAATTTAAAGTTTCTCAATTCTCTTATGAATATTCTGAAAAAGAAAAAAAAAATTAATTCCCAACTTTTATTTTTTCCACAGAATCACCAAATCAATTAGGTTGGAAAAGACCTCTGAGATCATCGAGTCCTACTTGTGACCTAACACCGCCATGACAACAAACCCTGGCGCTGAGTGCCATCTCCAGTCCTTCCTTAAACACCACTGGAGACAGTGACTTTACAACCTCACAGGCTCTAATATGACTTTACAACCTCACAGGCTGTAATATCTAATCTTTCTGTGAAGAATTTCTTCCTGATGTCCAGCCTAGACCTCCCCTGGCAGCTTGAGGCTGAGTGTTCTTGTCCTGTCACTTGGTACCTGGGGCATGAGGCTGGGCCTCACCTGGCTATCCCCTCCTTTCAGGCACTTGTAGAGTGTGATAAATTCTCCCCCGAGGCTCCTTTTCTCCAGGCTGAAGACCCTCAGCTCCCTCAGCCACTCCTCACAGGGCACAGGACATGTGCTTTGTTCCACTTCAGTCACAGATCAAAAGATTACTTTCCAGCTGACATCTCTGACTGAACACAACAACTGCTGCTGAGATTTACTCAGGTGTGGCAGATGAAAATCAGCTGTGCTAGGATCAGTCAAATGAAACAGACACTGCACTGCTACCAGGAGAGTGGACAGAAGGGTACACTGTCTCTTTAGATAAAACCCTACCAAAAATGTGTGTCAAATAATAAAAACAGAAACTTCAAAATAATTTGTACTTTAAATATTTAAACGTTTGCTACAGAAAAAAAACCAGGTATATTCAATGTGTGTTGGGAAAAAATCTGGAATTCTGTTGAACCCATTAATTTGTGCAACTAATTGATGTTCTATGAGTGGTATTCATTATCACTGAGAATACAGCTCTGTGTTACAAATGAAATGCAATTATAAGAGGTTTGCTTTTCCTGCATTTAGAAAAGCTTTCCAGTCTGTGCAACTTTTCCTTTTGCAATATCGAATACTTTTGATTTAAGCATAACATGTGGTGGTTCTTCTTTGGTTTAGTTATTTAAAAGGAAAACCCAAACCAATAACTATAGGGTCATATGTAAAGACCTCTCCAAAAATATGGGACCTTATATGTGTGTAAATGCAGGTTTGTTTGAACTGGATAGAGATCTCTTTACACATGTGTAAACTCTAAATGCACTAGAGATTTGCATTTCCTGCTGTGATTTCTCTGCATCTAACCTTGCCTGGCATGCCACTACACATACTGCAGGCCTGCTTAAAACCTGAAGTATTGCAAATTCTGTCCTAGCTTTAAAGTTATTCTTTTTTACAGGAATTTGAAATTATCTTTTTTATTATGTGAACATGAAAATAACAAATCTTATTGTATTAACATTTAGACCTGTGAGGCACATTCAGAGTATGACTTTGCCTAACTTATCCAAGTTTTATATTCTGTGGTATATGCAGTCAGTGTAGTTTCTGTTCCTAAGGATGCATGTGCAATTATGTGTGAGAGAATGTGCCTCTGATTCTAGAAAGGAGAGGAATCCATTTCCTTAAAACAGGTTAAAACAAAAAGCCCACACTAACCTATTAATAATATAAAGTCCAAAAGATGCAAGGACAAGTGGCAGCTGTCTGTCACCCTATGCTTTTTGGGATGGCCATTTTTAGACACCTATAACTAACTTTTTAATAGAGTTATCTAAGCAAGAATTCATTGCTTCAGTCTCAGCAGTGTATTTTGCACAAGCATTTCACATATCTGTCCAGCAGATTGCTAAGGTTTGTGTCACTGGAAGCAATGGTCTCTTTGCTCCCTTTTGCTTGTCTCTCTAGAACTGCCTGCCAAGGAAGGATTAGCATCCTGAGCTAAAGGAGATAGTGGCATTACCACTTTCTCCTTAGGATACCACTGAGAAGGAAGGGTGAACTAGCAGCTTGCAAAATCCTTCCTTGGCTACTGACTATCCCAAACTCCTTTGCTCCATCCTGTTTCCACATGGTCTTATCCATTTTCAAGGTTATGACCACTTCTTTGAATTTAGCTCCTTCTTCTGCACTCACATTTCAGTTTTCCCCTCCTGTTCCACCATCTCCCCTTTGTGAGCAGGCTTTCTGCCACTCCATGTCCACAGCTTGGGACCCTGCCAAGACAACTGAGACAGCAAGTCTGGAAATTGCCTATACAGTCTTGCTTTGCTAGACTGGAAAATTTTAAAAAATACTCTGGAAAGATTTATACAATGGATTGGCAGCTGATTAACAGAAAAACACACCCAGGAGCCAAAATGAATTTTGAGTACTGTAGAAGGATGCCAGTTTAACAAAGCTATTCACAGGACAGGTACAGGACAGGGACCAACTCCACCAGCTTCTGCAACCCTCTCTGGGGAAATCTGATGACTGTGATGAGAACCAGTCAATGTCCCTGGACGTGATTTTTCATTGTAGTAAGACCTGAGGGTTAAAGAGTAAAGGAAACAGTCTCACGAGCAATATATACGTCTCTTGAGGCTTTTTCCTTCTCTGAAGTTCATGGCAGCAGTTTGGATCTCATTAGCATTTAGAGTAGGTCAGACTCATACCACCACTCTGATGTTTTTAATTGTTCAGCAGAACATTTTTTCATCCAAAGAAGATTAAAGTCATGTGACAAAAATTTTCAAATCCATCTAACTTCAGGTCAGTTGTCTGTTAAATAATACTCTACTGAGATCAAAAGAATGGACAAGTGATCCCTGGACAGCAAACATATCTGTGGTAAAAAAAAAAAAAAAAAAAAAAAAAAAAAAAAAAGTGCATCACGTAATGAAGGTATTTTCCACTTAGTTATTTTAATACCCACAAAGAGAGTTAAGTCCAGTGTCATTCTCAATATGTCACAAACTTTGACACTTTTTTGTTGTTCCTTGTGAACTCCTTTATTTTCAGCATTGAAAGCAGAATATTACAAACATTTTAATATCACCAACAACATGTTATCAGCCATTACTGTGTTTTGTGCTCCCCTGTATTCTCTAGTACATGTTTTGTTTACTAAATTACAGTTATTCTAAGTGATTCTTTTGGAATAGCAGTAGGAATAATTGTTCTGATTTATATTATTCTGCAGTTTTCTCTTAGTATTTTCAAGCAAAAATCCATTTGAAGCACTGAACCAACAACATCTTTCTTGTTTCTGCATTAGTTTTGAAAATACTGTTTTTACTGAACAGAATGTTCATAGATTTAAAAATATATTAATAGAAAACTGAGTTAAAACACATTGAATTTTTGTTGCCTACATGTAACACATTCTTGGAGCTTTTTAAAGACCCAAAGCCTCAACCAGGTATTTAAAAGAACTACTTGAAGTTTTCAATCAGACTTTTTTCAGCAGAAAACTGGTTTCAATAAAAGCTGTTCTTGTAAAATACTGACTAGCTTCAGCTAACTTTATTTTTAACAAGTGACCTCTGAAAAGTAAAACATTCTCTTTTTCAGGCAAAAATATAAAAACATTGACCCAAAGTAAATTGGGAAAAGTTACTGCATTAGATAAAAATTCTGTTGCTCCTTATTTTCTGGTATGACTTGGGGTTGTCTTCCAAATGATAACTAGGCCATTCTCATGTCTTTGTATTTCATTTCTGCTTTCTACTTTGGGAAACATATCATCACTTCCAATGAAAACTGCCTAAAACTAGTCAGAATAGACTCTTGTTACTGTGGGAAATATTCTATATTTTCTTACCCCCAAACCAAATAGTCTATCAGATAAAAGTCAAAACCTCATTGACACAGATAGTGTAGTAAGTTATTGACAGTATTTTTCAATGAAAATATAATTAGAACTTACTTTTCCTTATATAAAAAAAAATATATGTCTGCTGTTACTTCTCATTTTTTCTTCCCTCTCTGTAGATTTAATTGTTCCAAGCTGTATGTTTTGCAAAATTTGCTGTGGATAATGTCTGACTCTCCCATGGCCTTGGGATGGTCGGTACAACAATTGTGCTCCTTCTCTTATGGTAGAGGGCACAGCAAAATTCACTTTAGGAGTATGGATCATTCCATAAAGAATATGAATGTAAGACCTCTATCCAGATATCTGTGCTTTGCAGGCTTGCGTAACACAGAGAAGTTGTATTTTAAAATTTAATTTGGAGAATATGTATTTTCCTGTCTTTAAACTTCTGTTGTGCTTTTTCTCATTTTAAAGGACAGCAAAGTAAATTTTTGTAAATTTCTGGAAATAATAGAATAAGTCTTTGCTTTTACTAAGACTTAATTAAATAATTTAACACAATATTAACCTTACTATGAAGCTTTATAAAAATTTTCATCTCCACGTAGCTTTCCTGTTCAGATATATGAAAGTGCATCTAAACCAATAAAGCCTGATCAGGAAATGATGGGCTCATTTGCATCCTGGCCAGAACATCAATCAATAGCTTTCATTTTGTTTAAAGGCCAGGGGCCAAATTAGAGTTTTAAAAGTCCTTGTAAAACCTTTGGGTAATTTTGAGATTGAATCTAATGAAAGATTAATGAATACAGGCATCCATTTCTAGCCCACCTATTTACATATGACTTCTACCTTAAGTCCTGCTGAGTGGCAATCAAAGTGAATCAGTCTGTTTCTGCAGACAGTGCTGACTGGCTAAGAATAGCTCCTGCTACCATAGCAGTCTCTTCTTTTCTATGCTTGTATCAAAAGTCTAGAGAGCCAGATGTAAGAAGGAACAGCAGGTGCACTCTGTGTTTATCACTCCTAAAAAATTTACCAGAATTTCCTCTCTAAGTATTGGAATCATAGTAAATACCAGGTCTGGTAATATCACCACATAATGGCTCCTACAAGCTACAGACATGAAGAAAAATTTCCACTGGTGAATAAGAGCACAATACTCTTTGAATCATAAATTTATATTTCCAAACAAACTGCTGAGTATATTTGGTTACATGATTGTTTTTGCAGTCATAATCACTAGATTGACTAATCTGAAGTTTTTTATTCTGTGTAATAAATACATCTAACTATTTTCCCTTTTCAATATTTGAGCTGCAAAAAAAACACATATTTTCACTACTGCTACTTTATTTACTTTCATTAAACACTTGATTTGCTTTCTTTTTAAGGGAGACTAAATATTCCTGGTCTGAAATTTTCTTATAAGAATAGCAGCTGAA
This sequence comes from Calcarius lapponicus, assembly GCA_039654755.1. Taxonomy (NCBI): domain Eukaryota; kingdom Metazoa; phylum Chordata; class Aves; order Passeriformes; family Fringillidae; genus Calcarius; species Calcarius lapponicus. The sequence continues at coordinate 8,774,815 of CM077463.1, forward strand.
GTTTTTGTTTGGTCTTTTTTTCATGTGAAAATAGTTACTTTGATTTTATGTCCCACACAAAAAGAATAAATTGCCTTTTTTGTCATCCAAGATGTATGATATTTCTCCGACTACTTAATTAAACTTAAACTTCAGGAGAACCCACCCCTCAATTTCCTCAGAATTATTTTTTTACTGGGGAAATGTTACTTTGAGGCACAGAAATTATGAGAACCCTTTATTTTCTAGCCTATTTTCTAAAATAGGGATATAATATCTTAACATGATGAAAATATTTTTAAGTAACTTTTTTACAGATGCTCCTTTTTCTTGTACCTTCAGAATTTAAACTTTACATATAAAACCAAAAAATTTTCAGAGCATGCTATTTTTTTTCTCTTTCTCCAGATAATTAAATTATGTATATTTGCTTTGTCCTGATCTTCACCAAATATCTTAGTGTACCTGAACTGATTTCAGTCATTCCCTCTCTTTCATGCCAGTTCCCAGTCACTGTTACTGTCTGTGAATCACCACTCTAGGGACTGGGGGCTCCTGCTAGTTTTGCATTGACAAGTCCTTTTATTGTTACTAGGTGCTAAGCAGAGCAGTCACTGATATCGAAGAAGTGATTTTGGAGAGTTCTGTTCATTCTACTAGAAATGAATAAGTTCAATAGACTTAGGAATTAAATGTAAAAAGAATAAAAATTCCTTACAGGTATTCTTGAATGTGATTAAAGATCTTGAAACAATCAATAAAAAGCTTTACTCATGCTGTATATACAGAACTGAAAATGAATATTCTGTTGCATCTGAGTAAAAGAATGTTAATAGCTTCATTTGTTCTAGAAAATTTAAGGCATTTTTTACCAGGCTCAAGAAAAAGTACACTTTAATTGAGACATAATATATAGATGGAGGAAAGCTACAACAGCAATGTACCAGTCCTAAAAATACCAAAGATTAGTAAAAAAAGCAGAACCACATTCAAATTCCTGATCCAACTGGAATTTTAGAGTTAAGAGCATGAGAGAAGTAACTCCCACAAAAGCATTCTGCATTAAGAATTACCACTGGCTCAAGGAGCTCTCCTTAGAGTTTCCCTCTCAAGGCTGCACAGAAGAATCAGGTCCCCAGGCAAGGGAGGACCTCCCCATCCCAAGGGGAGTCTGGGAGTGGTGGGGTAAGGCTGCACACAGGAACCCACACCCGGTGAGGGAAGAGGTGAAGCAGCCATGGGCAGATATTTAATGAGATAATCAGGAGACCAGAACCAGAACAGGTCACTGGGAGCTGCAGCAGTGAGATGCATCATTCTGAGACTATCCTCAAGGGCCCAAAAACCTATGGATTGATCCTGGCACTACAAAATTCTGTGCAGTACTGACTTGAGCAGCAAACAGGCAGCCAAGTCCCATTGGTTTCCATGGAAAAGCACCTCAGGGTTTTTCCTTTGTGAAGAAACTGAATTAAACAAATATGAAAGAATACAAATAAAACACAACATCTTTAGTTAAAAATGGAGAAACTCTCAGTACAAACTTCCTTCTTATAGCTAGCTCGTTGCAGCTACTCTTATTTTTTGAGGGTAGATGCGGTTTCTCAATGTGATTATCTAAAATTCCTAGAGCACTTTGTCATGACATGTAGATATTTCTATCAATAAGTTACATACTTGAATTGTCTGAGGGAGCCACAAGGTCTATAAAAGCGTATTGTATTAGGAAGTTCTGAAATCTGTTTGATCCTGGCATCCAAATTATGTTTGTCAAAGCACTAACCTGTTCTGCTCCAAAGCTCTAAGAGACAGCTGCTTAATGTGTGAAACAAAAGACACACAAATGCTCCTCTCAAAAATACACAAGTCCCTCACATGTATAAATGAAGGGTCCCCAAAATATTGCTCACAAGAAAAGTTCTGCTTCCCTGTGATCACAATTGTTTTCTCTGTGTAAGCAATTAAAAGCAATCATGTGCTCAATATCTCAAGCTATTACTTGAGACCTTGCCATCTAGCAGAGATGACACAACACAATCAAAAAAGGCAGACATTTGACAAGATGATGTACTGGAGCCTTGTGTGCTCTTTCCAACTACATTAGATCATCTAAAATAAGATATCATCCCACCACTGTCTTCTTGCAGTCCTCATTGCCTTTCTGACACCGCTCTGCTAGGATTTACCTCCCTCATATATGGAACTTGTTCACTTTATCCAGGAAACGAAGTCTGGTAAATAAATACACAGACTTTTAGTGACAGAGAATTTTTGCAATTAATTTCGAATAAGAGCAGAAATATTTTAAATCCAAATTGTCTTGAAAAGTGAGCAACAAACTAAATCAAAAGCTTTTCATTTCCTTTTACCCTTTTCTTTCAGATATTACCATTTACCTCCAGATATTACATCATTTACCTCCAGACAAGACATTTTTCACCTAAGTGATTCCAATAACTGAAATAAATAAGGTTTATGAAGATGATATTCTGTGAACCATGTAAATGAATTTATCCAAACTCAGAGCTCCACAATGTAGATATAAATATCTGACCTTGTTCTCCCACAGACTTTTTTTAATCTGTGGAGAAAAAATATTCTTCTTGCATGTTATTCATCTCATGTCAAAGTAGGCAACCAAAATAAATCAAATTAATTGGACTCTAAATTGTCATTTTCATCAATGATATAAAGGGATGTTAGGGAGACTATCTCAGATGTATAAAGCTACAAAGTAGATATTTAAAGTTAGGTGAAATGAATCTCATCTCATCAGAAAATGAATCCTATAAAAAGTGTCTATTTAGGAGCTAGGCTTTAGAAGAGGTTGTGACACCCAATATTTTACTATCTGATTTAATTCGATGAACCAATTATAACTTTACAGACTTCTGCAGTTCCTCTTTCAATTGTCAGCTCTAAAAAGCTTTTGTATTATAATTTATTTGCTAATCCAATAAAAATTATTGCACTTTGATCCCTGTCCTCTTCTCCTCTCCTCTTCTGTAACTGAAAAGCTTCTGCTCTTCATTTCTTTTGGACCTGCTGATTATGTTAGCTTTTATCTTACAGAATTCTGAGGTTGATACATCGACATATGTGAAAAGCCATAAAAATTTAAGGTGTCAAGGAAGGAAAAAACCTTTCCTTCTGGATTTCTTAACAATTTTAAAAATGCTGCTAACTTTTCAATCTTTGGTTTAAAAACAGAAGATGTTTTTTAGAAAGTTATGAAATTATATTCCCAATTGTCCTGGTTTCAGCCCAAATCAGTGGGATGGGGCATGGCCAATTTCATAATGCTACTCAGTACCACTTTACATCATTGCCAGGGTGGGGAAAGGACTTTCCCTTCTGGTTGGAGAAATAGTGGCATGGTGGGGAAAAGCTGGTCAGTATCTGTCTCAGTTTTCCATGTAAATAATTTCTTTGTTTTACACCTTTTGTTGTTAATATTGTTGCAGTTACAGTTAGTTTTCTAATTTCTGTTTCCAGTAAATTGTTCTCATCTCAACCCGTGATTTTCAGCTTTTGGGCCCCCAGTTCTCAACTCCATGCTCAGATCAGGCAGGGGGAGGGCGGCTGGGGGAAAGCAGCGAGTGAGCAGCGTCTGCTTTGGGAGAGTCTCCGCGGGGACCCTGGGTTGGGAAGGACTAATCCGAAACCATGGCAACGGTACCCTCAGCAATGTGCATGTCATTTCGTTTCATCCAACTAAAAGATACATTCTTACAAATGAGTTCGTTAAAATGAATTGCGGCTCTAACTTAGGATGGCTCTACTCCTCTCTGCCTCTGTATTGACAGAACAGCTGCTATTGGAGCTGTAATATCTCTGCAAAAGGGTTAGCAATACCTTCTTTCACCCATTGAACAGCTATGCTTGACCCAGAGCAGTTCTCTATAGCTCTGGCAATTTCACATGGAAATAAATGTGTGGCTGGAGTGGACAGTGATGGGCAGGGTCTTTTAAAGTCAGCTTTCATACTGAAGACAAAATGTAGTTTGGTGATGTTATGCTATTGCTCAGGATTTCCCTGCAGTCAGTAAATGGAAATGTCCTCAGATGATAAATTATTTTAACTATTTTTGGCACTCACAATAGCATGAGATGAGAAGGGCATCATCCAAAGATAGCTGTCTTTATTACTTAGGAGGAAGTCTAGACAACCCTGCTACATGTTGTAATTTGAAAAGCTGAATTTGAGAGAGATAATCTTATTATAAATCTTTTAGGATTAATTTGGGTATGCAGATTTAAATACCCTTGTGAACATATTAAAAAAGTAAATGTACAGTAAGAGTTCATCTGGTTGAGAAAGGAATTTAGCAGTGCCTGGTGAGTCATACACACACTGCCACAAACTAGCATAGCAATTATTTATGTATTTATGCATTTTTCTTAGAAAAATGAAAATAGGTAACTGTGCTAAGAATTAGTAGATGACCACTGAAGCCTTTTGTAAAACAGTTGGTATTTTTAGCTCTTTAATTGAACAATAAATTAACCTTGTGGGACCTATATCAAGGCCAGGGCTGGACTTTTCAGATTTTTTTTAGAGGAAAATACAACACCTGTATAGGGAAGTAGTCTGTGAGACAAACACACAGAATCAGCTTTGCAGGCTTCTGGCCTGGGTACCAAGGCAGGAGAAGCCTGTGCCCTGCTTCCAGCAATGCATGCAAAGATTAATGGTCTGAACTTCACTGAAGAACCTGCCATGGTCAGGGGCTCCTACTGGTCAACCTAGTACATCTCTACTTGTCAATCTCTACATGTCCCTTGTGACGCTTTCAGCTCTTCATTTACTGCCTCTCCAAATGTGTTACTGTAGATTTCCAAATATTTTGTGTATGTTTATCATAATAACTAAAACCAGCTACCCTGGACTCCCTAGAGGAGGCCAATGATATAACTGCTTTACTTAGGCACAAAACTTTCACAAGAAAGGGTAAACACTGTACGTTTCTAAGGGTTCTGAATTTGCTGCCTCAGCACAAACTTCTGGAATCTGACAAGTTCTGTTCCAGACAGCCAGAACTGCAGCTGGAAATATCTTTGTAACATCAGCTCCACTGCTTTAGATTTCTCAAAACCATGTTCCTACTGATTTAATGAAATGGTAATTACTGGTATGGCTTATGATAACTGAGTTCCAGTTTCTCTCGCAGATATTTCATCTTTTGTGGGAGATATTCTCAGGGAGAGTTTTACTACTGTACCTTCAGAGATAGAAAATTGGACTGGTTTAATGTGTATTGACATCACTGCATTACTCCTTTGAAAATATCTTTAGTTACTTTAGAGACTGAACTCTCTCACCAAGTGAGCATGTAAAACTAGATCTTCCACCTGATGGAAACAGAAATACATTTTTTGTTTTGCTGCCTCAAAAATGTCAAATTTTACAACCAACATGTATCCATAAACATTGACTGACTAAATACAGAGTCTGGGAACATTTGAGATATTTCTGTGTTTGTCACGGAGTTGATGGGACCAAAGCCAATTGTTGTCTGCATGGATATACATCACAGTGACTTTAGGTGACTTCAGTAAGAGTTCAGACTAGAAACCTCACCTCTGATGGGAGTTCAGAACCTGCAGAACCAACCTGGAAACTCTTTGAATATCAGCAAAATCAGAGCCCAAGGCTTTCATAAAAATCTTGCAGATTTGAGTGAAAAAGTTTTAGAAAATTGAAATCCACATCTAAAGGCAGAAAAAATAAAACAACGGCAATTTCTCTCCAACTATGAGACAGTACATGTTTCCCATTTAGTTTGAGGAATCCATGGATGTTTCCATGGTGAGTGGAACTCTTGGCTCCAGCAGCCTGTATGTGAGGCAGCTCACTCTGAACCCCTGCAGTTTTTAGCAGATACTAAAGGAAAGTCATTGCCTGTTTGGGATCTCAGAAGCTGATTGAGCAGAGTGGCAGGCAGAGACCAGAGGTAACTAAGCCAGGGCTTGATTGCACAAATAAAGTCAGAGATTTTTGCCATTAGAGAAGATGTTTAACATTCCATAAATTTTTTTAAGATGCAATTTTGCAAGTCCATTAGTGCCCCACAAACAAAATTCTCCGTATTTTTTTTTTTTGTTTTCATTACAATTATTTGTTCCTTATCTGTGAAAGTCAGTACAGTTGAAAGGAAAAAACACACCATGAAATAGTTTTATTTTCCAGAGCCAATGATGGTCCTATTACGTTTACCCTTCGGTAGTTTCACATTTAGTTAACTATATTTCAGTGAACACAGGTATTTATTGCCCCTTGAAGAAAATACTGACCTCAGGTTTTCCTTAGACAATAGCTTGTCTTACAGAGAATTTAAAGATCTCACAAAAGGTAGATCTCTGATTATTATTTACATGTGAACAACTCATAGAAATCCATATTCATTAAAGTGATAAGTTCTTTCTTATACAATAAAGTAACAGAGTAATTTGTAACAGAGTAATTTTTTACTAATTTGTGTGTTTACTCATGTTAGTTTTCTCAAATACTTGATGGTCTCCACTTACAACCTGAGTCATTAAGGCTTGATCTCACTAGAAAAAATTTACAAGAACACTCATGAATGTTCACAGTTCAGTATTCTGATTTACAAGCAAGGAAATCAGTTTCATCTCCTTTCTGATCAGTCATAATGTCAGATATGTTTTCTCTTATTAACCTCTAAAAAGTATTCTTAATCCTAGATAATTATCATGCATTTCCAAAATTTGATTTTAATACTCTAGGTATTTGCAACTTACTATAGCAACTGTTAAAGCTGATGGATGAATAAATAAGGTCTTGCCCCAGGGTGCAGGAGTGGCTATACAGCCTCCTGTGAGTGACTATGGGTCTTGACTGTATATGAGCAGCAACTTTTTTTTCTCATTTTTTGTTCTTCATATAGTTTGGATGGGTTCAGATCAGCAACAAAAAAATGTTAGTTACATATTGATGTTAGTTACATATTGATGTTAGTTACATCAATCTATTAGCCCATAACTGTAAATTCAGAACTCTTATATTAGGACTTGAAATATATTTAAGTAATCAATGTCATTAAAAATATTGAAATTGTCTTCATCATATTTTCAGAAGATTGTTACTATTTCAACTTTTCATTGAGAAACATGAGTGACTTCCCTAGAGAGACTTCAAAGATTAAAAGAAGTTTTCAAAACGTAAACCCCATGATAATAACTTCTAAGTGGCAGTGCTGACTGCTGCGAGCTATGAGTCTGCATATGGATACTTGAAATTATATCCTACATCAAAGAAGCTTACACGATGCATAATGGTATTTAATGTTAGAAGGAGATCTCCTCTAGAGCCTTAGAGCTGCTGTAAAGGCACAAAAGCTCAAAGAAATTCACACATTTCAGGGAGAATAAAATGTAGAGTGATTTCTTAATGTAGAACATAAATAGCAGAGTCACATTAGCTGTTTTCTGCAGCAGGGAAACTTCTAATTTTCTTTCTTGTAGTACTGATTTTCCAAACTTGCTAAAAGGGAAAGTTAGCATTTGTGCATCCTTCTTGTGAAACTGAGAAGTCCAGGCATCAGGAGTTACAATTTCTTATTTTACTTTTGAAATACACTCAGATTTCAAAGTCAGAGCCTACCTGAAGAAACTTAGGTTGAAGACTTATTCCACAGCCAACAGCTGAATTTTATTCATGGACTTGATCTGACTGTTTTTATTTAGACAGCTCATCCCATTTGTCTCATCTGAAGCAGGACACATTGTTTTAAATAAAAGTAATGGAGAATAAATGGAGTTAAAATCTTCTGAGCAAAGTTCTGCCCTCAGAGAATTATTAGGTTAGTTCTCCTGAGGAACAAGGCTAAAGAATAAAGGAAATTTGGCTGTTCCTCACAGAAACACTATTAAGATCACAATCACAAGATCTTCTTATGAAAGAGATCAGCTTGACTAAATCTTCTGCTCTTCATTAACCTCAAACACAAAAAGGAAGCATGAAGAAATTAAAACTAGGTCAGTATATCAGGCACAAGGATAAAAGAACAGGGTAAGTATATATGGACAAAAATTAGGAAAACCAAGCTGTGAAGTGTGGTACAACCAGAAAAGACCACAAGGAGGAAAAAGAAAACATCTGTAAATACATTACTAGCATGTGGAAAATCTAGTGGAGAGCTGACTCAGTAGTCAGAGGGAGGAAACTGTAGTCACAGATGTCACCAGAAGGGCAAGAACAATTTGTGTGGTTCCATTTCGTAGAGGCTGTAGCTGCAGTAAATTGGGAATGTGCAGCAGCGGTTTAATGATACTGGGGGCTCAGAGCATTGTACCCAGACGAGCATGGCAGGAACAGTGTAAAACAATCCCTCTGCCTGTCAGTCCCTTCCTCTGTTCCAGGCCACTGTCCTTCAGCAGGAACAGCGGAACAAGAAAAAAGCAGCTTCAGCTGCTCCAGTTAATGGTTTGACATCTTAATGCAAATGAATCTCCACATCTACTTCACTGAAGTACTTGGGGTATGAAGGTGGAGTAAATACTGGAGTAGCCCTGAGTCCTTACATGTTAGTATTTAATACTTTTGGAGAGACTGCAAATAGTCCTCTAAACCATCTTAGATAAACAAGTTGTTTTGTGTTCTCTTTGAGAGCTCAGAGAAAGGTATGAGAACTCACATTACTAGAAAGGGTAAATATAATGCCTAGTTTAATAAATAGGAAAGCAATGGGGGAGTAGAGGAAAAGAGAGAGAAAGAGAAAGAGGAGATAGAACAAGAGAAAGACAGAAACTGAGAATTATGGACCAACCAGCTCAAGTTCCTGGAAAAACACGGGGACAAATAATCAAACTGTCTGCAAGCACCTTGTAGATAACAAATGAGATGAACAATAGCCAACAGGGATTTGTCAAGTACAAATTGCGTCAAATCAACCTAATTTTCTTCTGTGAGAAAGTAACAGATTTTGTAGAGAGAAGGAAAACAGAAGATGTAATATATCTTGACTCTAATGTAGCTTTTGATTCTGATGCAGCATTCTCATTAACAAGTTAGGAAAATCAGGTCTGGAGGCAAATTCTATAGACTGCTGCCAAAAAAAAAAAAAAAATAGAAAACTGCAACTTCAGTTGACGTTAATCTACAGTCTAAGAGGAAAATGCACATATTGAACTGGGATCTTTGGAAGGGTCTCCCTCATCCAGAAATGTTTGCTATCTCCAATTCTATATGCACTAATACAAGGTAAAACTATTAACTGCCAAATAATACTCGTGGCACAGGTGATGTAGTGCTGGTTCCTTAAGGGAAAACCCAGGTAGGTGGATCAGAAGCTGAACACAATTAACAAGAGTGTGCTATTGTGAAAAACTCAGGTGTCATGCTGGGATTTAAAAGCAGGAGTAGAGGCTGCAAAGCATGAATTAATGTTTCCATCATGATTAGCCCTGGCTAGAAGTACTTGGATTACTATAGCTGGTCTGAGGTACTTGAGGTGGATTTATGGCAAGTTCAGAGGTGAGCAGCAGGGCTCACTACAAGGTATACCCTGCCAGGAAAAACTGGAGGAAACAGAGTTACTCTAAAAGGCTCCGGGGGATGTGATAATAATCCTCAAATATCAAAAGTTGTTGAAAAGTAAAAATAAACAGTTTTTCAACTTGTCTAGTGTTGAGAAAATTTTAGGTAATGAGTTTGCAGCAGTACAAATCTAATACAGACCCTGGGAAGAAGCTCAGTCTCAGGGACAGCTAACAGCTCCAGACTCTGAGGGAGGATGCACAGTCACCCCCATTTGTAGGAATGTCAGCAGTGACGCAGTTTACTAGGTCCCACCTTGGACTAGATGACCTCTGAATGTCCTTTCCACATCTCTTTCTTCATGAGGAGAGTACATCTGAAGTGGGGCTGAGAGCCAAAACAAATCAGGGGGAAGCTGAACAAGAGATGTAGAGAGGCTTCACTATGTTAGAAGTTTCTGTAAAAGAACAGACAGAATGGAAAAATCATACTATGGGCTGGGATAAATATGCACAGTGTGCACTGACAGGGACAGGGATATACAGACCAACATTTTCAGTAATTTTTTTAATTACATAAAAATAATATAAATATTTTATATATATATATATATATATACCATGTATTTTTGTAGACATATTAAAAATAATCTTAAGGCCATACATTTCAATTCTATATTGATATATGTTGATAAATGAGAAAAAAATCTTTATGTAATGCACTTTTTATTAATTATAGATACGTAATACATTTTATATATATATATTTTTTATAATTTAGTTTTTATAGCAATGGTTGTACCAGTCAAAACCATGAAGATACAGCCAGGAAAACCTTTTTTCTTAGGTGTGTGATTGTAAGACCCTCTGAATTTAGTAGAAATTGATGAAAAATTTAGGAAGAAGAACATTCTATAAAATAGGGTTTGTGCATTTTGTTTAGCACCATTTTTAATTTTGAATACTGTCTTTTTGGTCTTAAAGAAATAATAATGGTTTGTTGTCAAAACTTAGGTTTTAAGTCTTTATACCAATTTTTTAAAAAGTGACAGAAGTGTCTGGATATATGTGATTGTACTCTCTAGTGTTTAGACACTTTAGTAGAATCTATTTCTGAACAGCATTAATTCCTTAGATTTTTAATGATCAGAGCCAAAATGCTGCTATCTCCATAATGTCTCTACCTTAGACACTAACTTCAGATGTAAAACTCTGTTAAAAAGGCTGTCCAAAGCCATGTTTAAATAATTTTTATTGTTGGTTTAAGAAACATCTCAGTTTTCAAGGTTATAGTACTTTCCATTTGCAACAATTCAATACTGGGACAGAGCTAAAATAATTTCCTCTTGCTGACAATCCTATCAGCAGTACCTTTTAACAACTAGTTTATTTAAGATAACAGAAATTTCACTGAACTTATGCTGACAATGAATATATGTTGTGATCTACTGTATCTTTTCCTACCTAGAAAACTGAACTGCAGCCAGTAAATATCACATTATATTTGGCAATTTTTATTTTTCCTTACTTGTCCTTTTTAAAATGTAAACTTTAAAGAGAAATCTGAGGGTGGGTGTGCTAAAACTGCACATTTCTGAGGACATTGGAAATAGGTGTTGCATTTAAACTTCCTAATCTTTCCACTGGAAGTAAATTTATAGGTGACACTTTAGGTTTTCTCCTTTCCCAGAAGCTAACCTTAAAATTTCATATTTAGATACAACCTGCACATTGAAATGCTGGGAAGATGCAAATTGCTTTAACATCAGTGACTACCAGGCCATACAGATTCAGTACTCTGAGAATTTAGTTCGTTGGTTGGGTGGGAAAAGCTGAAGATACAACTTTGCAAGGTCACTCAGGTGCTGCGTGCTGGAAAGGGGAACAGATACCAAATGAAGCATTTTAACACGTTATACAGTATTGACCATAATCCTAATGTTTTGTATTAGACTATGTCCTGCCATGGAAACTTGAAGGGTGTAATTTTCCTGCTAGGCAGTAATGCTGACTCACTGGGTTGGTCTAAACAAATCATTTAAGCTTCTTTGACACTCAGTTTTTCTATCTGTAAGACAAAGGTTGTGGTGTCTTGTAACAGAAACGGAGAGGATTAGAGTGATGAGAGCACTCCATCAGCAGAAATGGCGTTAGTATTAATTACCCCACTGACATTATGTACAAACACTGAGTAGGTACCATCATCTGTTTTCTAGCACAGCTGCAACACTTCTTTTTGGTTTCTCTTCTTACAAGACTACATCATTATAGTCTATGAAAGCAAACATTTAAAGATACTGGTATCAAGCCAGGAGCACCTGACTGAGCTCTAAAATACTAAAGTTGACAGAGCTACAAACTGATGCTGAAAGACTTCAAATGCATAAACTATAGAATAAATTGCTGACTGTTCTTGTAAAGCTTCCGGCCATTACATTTTTCTTTTTTTTTGCTCCTCATACAAAATAAAATCCTTCATTCCTACATTTATTTCTCTCCAGGGAAAACAATGAGGCTTGGAGTGAAAAGTACATTAAATCCAGTGTAAGGCATTCCAATACAAGATTGCAAACTCTATGGCCACACTACAACCCTGATTTAGTGTATCAGTCTAGCAATTTAGACTTCACCCTGAATTTCTAACAGACTGACTCTGCTGCATCAAGTATTCTCCATTTTAAAGTAAAAATTACATATTACATTTTTTGCCTAATGTAATTGCAAGGCTGGCACATGCCAACTTTATTTTAATCTATTCCTATACTAAGAAGTGATGTAGTAACAAATAAATCTGGTTATCAGCTGGATCTGATATCTAAATAGATATTTAGCCATGTCACACCAGAGAAAGGTGGTCAGGTCAGGAAAGATTACAGAGACATATTAAAATTAAATAAAAATGGGTCAGCTTCTTGCCACATGCATTTTGCCACTGTTTATAATTCACTGACGACAAAGGTCACTTCCAAATTTTATACCATTTAGTTACTTATTTAGAATCTCATTTTATTTCTGTTGAGATCAAGTGAATTGATCATTTTGCCTCAGTAGTGTTCTTTTTTTTCTGTTAAGTCGCATGCATTTCTAATATGTTGAAAAATATGGCCAGAGCAGAAGTCACTGGAAGCAGTCTGGAAAGCCCTTGCTCTGTCACTAACCATACTCAGGGGCATCCCAATTTGACCTGAAAATTCTCCACATGCTTTGTACATGCCTGGGATGACTCTGTGGTGAGCAGCTGTGTTTCTATTTCTTGCCTGCAGCTGATCAGGCTCCAGAAATGAAGCGGAGTGGCATGCAGGTTCCCAGCTGGGGGCTCCTGAGTTCAAAGCAGCCCTGGCACATTGACCACAGGCAGGTGTGGCTGTGCAGCCAGACACACCAGGAACACACCAACAATGTCTGCTGTCTGGTGCAAAACTCACAAAATAGTAAAGCATCAGCTGCGAGGGTTATCCCCCTTCCACACAGCAAATGAGCGCCTCGGGAGGAGCGCAGTGCCAAGTGGTAATAACAACCACTAAGGCTTACAGCCTCCTCAGTGTCCCAGGTAATTTGTGTTTTGCCATCACAGATAGGTTCCCCAATGTCCCAGTTTGATGCCTGACTAATCCACCTGTGACATGCTAAGGTAAGTCTTCATATTTTGGTATCTTTACAGGGATAATGTACAATTCTGGATGAAGCTGATAAGAATCAGAACTGGATTAAGGAGCCCATATGTAATGGCAAGTGAAAAGAGAGAGATAGAAAATGAGCTCTTAAGTGTGCACACTGAGCTTCCTTATTCTCATGCATTCCAGTTATCTAGCCTGGAAGAGAGGCTGAGATATGCAGGATTGTATCTGATTGCTTGCAAGTTTGTCACCATATATCCTAAGAACTGAGCCCTAGGGTAAAAAGTTACTGGGTTCTGTATATAAAATGAAAAAGAAAACAAGATAAACACTGGAAGTTTTCTTTGTGAATATAGATGAAAATATAAGAGAGCGAGGGAATACAGTATTTACTATTGACTGTTTAGGACACAACAAAAATTAAACTGGGAATTATTTAATAGCTGTGAGACATGCAATAAAATATTTGTCAAACAAAAGTGAATGTCATTTTTATGAAGATATAACTTCTTCCACAATATATCATAGTTTGCAAGCTTATTATTTTGCTTTTGTGAACGCATCTGCACAAAAAAGTAGATCTTTTTTCTCCTTTGTTAATAATTTTTTATTACAATTCATCATGAAATACCTAGAGATGGAAACTTTGAAGATTAAAACCAGGTTACTTTAAATAATGTATAAAAATATTGAATAATATTTCTGGTTTATGTATTTACATATTTTTGATATATGAAAAATTTGTTCAGGTTTATTATCCAGCAATAAAAGTAAAATAATTCAAAAGAGAGATATAATCTTTCTTGATTGACCTAACAAACAACTTCACATATTGTTCATGGCTGTACCTGCACTATAAGCTAGGCACAGACAAAGCAGATTTCCTGCTATTGGTGACTCTTGGTAACAATACAGCCACTGCTGGGGTAGCTCATCCCACTTTTTAGTTTGTGTCACTTCTTCAGAGATTGTTTAAAAAACATTCCCAATTCATAGCTCCTTCACATGCAGATGGTTGTGCAGCCACAGGATGGGCTGCATCTGCTTGGCTGAAAGTGTCCTGGAAAAGAAGGGGTGGGGGGGAATAGATATCTGTTTTTCCTGCTGTAAAATATTTAATATCCTTTTCTTTTGTCGTGTGTTGGAAGTGCAGGTGGTAGCAAGGGGATGGGAAGGAGAAGTTGAGCTGACGTGTGGATGAGGCATCCCCACTGCTGAGGCAGACCTGGTGCCACTCTTTCTGCGACTGGAGGTGCAGGTCCATGAATATTGGCATAGCTGAGATTGTGCTGATAGAGGAAATTACCTCTGAAAAAGACTTTCCGAGCACTCCTCCTTTGGTGGGGTTATTTTGAAATTCCTTTGTTTCAAAAGATTTAGTTTATAAAGCAACTATCTCAAACAGAGACTACCAACGCAGACAGGAAAGGCAGAAATCAGCAGGTAGGGTCAGTTTTGGGCTGTGCTATTAAGAAAAAAAGTTGATTTGAGTTACATCCAGAAATGTAAACTACAATTAATTTCTCCCCAAACCATTCTGGTTTTGTACTTCAAACCTTAAATTCTGGAATCAGGACTTCTTGTGGAAAACAGGTAAAACTGGTTCTTGAACTTTAGTCACGCAGGTATTTTACAGGTGATCACTGATATATTCTAGCACCTGTGCATACCAAGAATCGTTCCTGATTCCACAGCAGGATAAATTGCCCTAATTATGTATATTTCCCTACAGAAGCTAAAGGAAAAAGCCCATCTTATAAAGTAATTTGATGCTGAGCTTTATTAAGTACTAAGACATCCTGACACTTTCTTTCAGCTTTCTCTTTCCTAGGCATGTAAGAAACACAAATGAATTTCAAACATGCTGGCACAGGAGAATGAACACCATGGAAAGAGGAGACAGGAGAATGGGGTGAAAAAACCCAAATAATGCTTTTCTGTGGATCTCCCAGGAGACATTCAGATCATTTTAGCTGTGCTGAGACACCAGCCTTAAGGAGTCTGCAGGTGAGCTCTGACTCTTTTGGAGATTGCTATTGCCAGTTGATATCCTGCTGCTCTTCTAGGGGAGCCTCTTGCCACACAGAGCTCAGCTGGCAGAAAGGACCATATGCCCCGGCCTCAGCACCATCCTTTGCAGCCCCTACCACTTTGAACTGACTCAGATTTAGGCTTGTGCTTGCACACCAGGCTGAGCTGTGCAGCAGCTGCAGGGGAGATGGCGTGTGTTGGCTGCTGGCAGGTACAGCCAGCTCAGTGAGACTGGCAGAGAGGCAGGGGGATGGCAGGGTGTCAGTAAGTACCCAAAGAGCCCTGGAAATACTCAGATCATTCCATCTGGAGGTACCTTAATATAACTTAATTTTAGGCCTATTCAACCCTATTAAAGATATCTACTAATTTCATTAAAGCAGAAAATAAACGGTACTGTTTCAGTTGGCTTAATTTCCCACCTCATTCC
The DNA here is from genome assembly GCA_039654755.1 of Calcarius lapponicus. Taxonomy (NCBI): domain Eukaryota; kingdom Metazoa; phylum Chordata; class Aves; order Passeriformes; family Fringillidae; genus Calcarius; species Calcarius lapponicus. The sequence continues at coordinate 8,790,370 of CM077463.1, forward strand.
TTTACTTGCTTTCATCAGTACTTTGATTCTATTCCTACCATCTTTCTTTCTGCTAACTGTTCTTTCCCTTTTGTAAACTATTTTTTTTGATTTATCCAAGAGATTTAACAAATAATACTCATCTTCACATGAGGTGGGTTTGTAAGTACAAGTGCACTGAATGTAAAGGGGACAAATACCAGCTATGTGGCATGGGAAAAAAACCTACAGAAAATATCTGTGCTTGCCATGCAAAGATTCATGGCTACTTTAAGACAACTGGTTCAGTCAGCATATTTCAGCAGACTTGGGCTACTTCAGTTCACTGTTTGCATATTTTATATCAAGTGACCTGCCAAATGTCACAAAGAGGTGAACAGGGAATAGAGAAATCAGTCAAGGTGATGGATGAGATGCAGACTTGATTGTTTATTCAAATCATTCCCACAACGATTGAGCCTTACTGATTGCAGACATCATTTTGTCACAATCATTAGGAGAGGGCAAAGGTGAAAGGAATTTAATGACCAAATTAGAGCTATTGAACAGTGCCAACTATGACAATATTTTAAAACTCTGAAGCAGAAGACTTTTATCAGTGACCAGCAACATCAAGAACTCCTTTTTCTAAAATATCCATTTCTCTGTTTTGTTCGCTTGTTTGTTTGTTTTTCTCTTCAAAGTACATATCATGTGCTTTGTATTCCAGAGAGTTTCTTCAGTAGCTCCCAGTTTCCCTCCAGGACCTTTCCCTTAAAAGAAACACCAATTCTCACTATTCCCTCCCAAGCCCCGTTAAATATTTGAACAAATACTTTAAGTACATAATTGCACCCTCCCCTCTTTCCTTTTTGTGTTGGCCACGATGTGGGTGTGAGGGAAGCAGCAAGGAGCAGGCAGCAGGCCAGGGTGATCCTGCAAGGTGACGTTCTGCACCGGGTCCGCGCTGCCCCTGCCCTCAAAGGGGATGAGGTTTGTACAAAGACTCCAACACGTTTATACAAAATCACACCTTTCTTTTCCTTCTTTAAAGACACTGCCATTGGGCTTGGCTTCAAGAGAGAGGAGAGTGTGAAGGGCACAGGGACTGTGAAAAGATCATCTTCTTTCCAAGTGTCCTAGGTTTTGTCCTGTCTTTTTACTCCAGAAGCACTGTTGTTTAGGTCAGCATTGTCTTAAGCATGTTGATAGATCTCTTGTAGGATAACAACCAGCTCATACTTGAATTCCTGCTCCAAAAAAGGGTATACCCCATCATCCAAAACAATACAAATCCTTCTTGCCTGGTAAGAATTCAAGTGTTTAAAACAAAACTTTCCACCTTATTTGAAAGAAAATATTGGTCTGGTCCACAGACTTTTTTGACAGCATCAGACTGTACCAGTTCAAAGGTATTGAAATGTCATCCTCTATTAGACATTTCTCTCAATTGACATCCTCAATTAACATAAAATGTTGCTGAGAATCAAAAAAAAAAAAAAAAAAGTCCTACTGTAAAATAATGGAATAAGTGCAACCTAATTAATTTAGAGGAAATTAGTGAGATTTAGTCAAGAATTTAAAATACTATAACATGAGAAAGACCTCAAAATATATTAATGATTTTCTTACTTTAGATCTCATGGTGAAAAAAATCAAAGAAAATGTTTATGCAGCATAAAAATAAAGTAAGAAGAGAAGGAGAACTATTTTAAACAATTTCTAGATATATTCAAAGCCATTGAGAAAGAGACCTACGAGTATGTCAGACTAGATGGTAGACTGAAATGTGATTCAAAAAATTCTCTTGTCATAAATAATTTATAGAAAAATTCCCTTTACACCATCTTTTAAAGTGGCTTGAGTTTATTTTTGATTAAACAAGGACAGTTACTCTCCTGAGTTCACTTTGATGGCAGGTGTTTATTGTGAGGCAGGTTGAATTTGGACTTTTGCCACTACTAACATGGAGTTTCTGCTATGATCCATGAATTCAAAATTTGAAAGCAAATGTTTGAAAGGAAGCCCTTGTGTATATTCATTGACCAGAGAATCACTGGGAGTTGTTGGCTTTGTGCAACTGGAAAACAGATGACATCAGGGTCCATAAGCTGGAGCATTTGCAGCACAGTTCAGAAGAACTGCTGACATTATCAGGATTTGTCCAGCTTGAGGAGTACTGCATAAAAAAATCTCACCAGTCAGAAAAAACAAATTCAGAATGAAAGATGTATGAGGAGCATCCTTTATGATGATAAGAGTGGAAATCCTTTTTTATGAGAGCAGTGAAAACATTTTGTGCTTTTCATCTTGAACACAGCTAAGATGACATGATTTCTTTGTATACACTTATGAGGTTTACTGCAAGTGGGTCAAAATTACTAAATTAAATTATTTTTATAGCAACATCTGGAAACAATTAATCTAATTGCATATTTAGACTTCAATTTAAAATTTTCTAATTTTCAGAGAAGTGAGATTCTATACAATTTTCCAAAGACCTCCTGAATACAAAAGACAATTCTTTAATGATGTGGTTTACAATATATATTGTAAAATTTATTTGCTTAAGTTAATGAGGCACAGAATCTGGTAACCCACTCTTTAGTCTCCCTGTTTTCAAGAGAATCCCCCTAAAAAAGTATAATTCAAACCATTCTTAATAGAAAATGAAAATATTAACCATGTTCCTTATTTACTTCTCCTCTGTGCAGTCTTGAAGGCCTCCAGCTCCTTGCTTGGCTGGTCTTTAAACAGCATATGGTCGTGGCTTTGATAAATTGTCCTTTATGTGGACAGGAGTGGGATTTATCCAAGTATTAGTTAAGGCTTTTATCTCTGTAATAAATACATTTAACTCCACTTTCTGCTGAAAAATAGCATTAACATTTTACAGAAAAGTGTACAGGTTATTTTCAAGTTTGTCTCAAAAAATTTGTTTTGATTGCAATGTCAAAAGGCATTGCAGGGATTGAAAAAGCTCCTGCAGAGTTCTTAGTGATTACTCTCTTCACCAGGTGTGAAAATTAGGAAGTAATATGAATACTGAGGGTAAGAAGAGGCCTCCAGGTCCTTCATTATAACATGTTTTATGAGCTTTTCATTCTCACAGACAATCTTAGACCTAAGATAGAGGTCAGAAAATATTGATTTGCAATGTGTTCAGTAGTGATGACCAGAAGTCAAGTTAATGTAGAGTCAGGTTTGGCAAGCTAAATCTTGATGAGTACTGAAGTAAAACATTAGATCTTCATTCCTTGTCTTTTGTTTGGCTAATCAAAGGCAGAGAAATATTACTCCATTGTGAAGCTTTATTTTGTAAGCCATAGGGGAGTATCTAAACATGTCAGCAAGTAGCAATAATTGTCTAAATAATGCACCAACTTGTAAATACCACTGCTCCTTTTATTTCACTTATGGAATTCAGCATACTTGGACCTTGACTATTAACTACTGTATTGAGTTAGGAACAAAGTAAAAATCAAAAATATGTTGCTGAACTCTTACTATGTCAGATTCCATTGTGAGAGTCTAAATTGCACTTCATGTACAATTTCAGGAAAATTCATAGCCAAATAAATAGAATGCCAGTAGTAAAATAAACAAAGTAACAGTGAAATGAAAATAGCACCTGCAGTAAAAATGACAACAGTTATTTTGTAAAGGCAATTATTTGAGTATCTTTATATCATATATCATATGGATGAGAATGGTCTTCCAATGTTCCAGCATAGTATGGAAAACATCCACTGCAGACATTTACTCATTTCCATTGCAAGCATCATTAAAATAGAGACATAAAACCGAGCAAAGAAGTTTCTCTTGAAGTACTCTTGAAGTACATAAGCTGGTTTTGCCTCTTCAGGACCTTACCCAAAGATATATATTCTGAGTGTTTATATATATATTATATGCATGTAAGCTCCCAAAGATATATATTTGAGAGCTTACATGCATTGTACCTGTTCAGCTGTATTTCAACAACAGTATCATATTACAATACAATGACTACAATAAAAGATTAATGACTGCTGAACTGTTTATGCTAATGATACTTTTATTATGAGTAATGAACTGTTTCCTTTTCCTGTTCCACCTTATCTCTTCAAATTAGTTGTATTATTGATAGGATTTCTTCTACAAGAAAAATAATTCCATTTAGTAGGAGGAGTTGTTTATTTAGTCCATTTTGAAACATTCTCTAAAGTCTGAGGTTAAAACATGTGTTTCAGATTCTTATGTACCTGTACTTGAGCAAATAAAGGACAGCTCATCCAAGATCCATGAAGAATCTTGGTATTTATCATAGTAAAAAAGCCTTACTTGGGTTTTCCCAAATGATTTATCATAGCTGATAAATTTGCTAATCTCTTCCTTTCCTAAGTGTTATTTGTCCATTTCTGTCTAGTGGCCACACCATTTGCATCTTTTCACTCAGTTCTGAAAAGCATATGTTCAAAAATCAGTTCTGAATCCCTTCTAAACTGGCAACAATTCATACATAGAATTCAACTGTCACACATTTGATTAACACTGAATAGTTTATTTCAATCATGTCCATTTGTGTACATGATTGGTGTTTGTTGGTTCATAGTCTTCGAATATTTACAGGTCAGGAGCCTCTTGGAAAAAAAAAGCAAACATTCTAGATATATATTTCTGCATTCGTGTTAAAATTAATTTTAACTTCTGGATCCATGAGCAAAATCTGAAGAATCTGTTAGTTCTACTATTTAAAATTTTTCACACTTGCTGCTAAACAAAACTATTTATATCAGAGATTTTATTTGTAAATTACTATATTTCTCAAACAGCTCTGCTCAGTATGTGCTAACACTGAATTGTAAATGAGAAAAAAATTATATAAAAAAATACAAATTGTATATGAAAAAAGAATTTCCACTGCAGTGCTCTAAGCAGAGCAACAGAGCTGGTGAAGGGTCTGGGGTAGAAGTCCTGTGCGGAGCAGCTGAGGCAGCTGGGGGTGTTGAGTCTGGAGAAAAGGAAGTTCAGGGGAGACCTTATCCCTCTCTACAATTACCTGAAAGGAAGTTGTGGTGAAATGGGAGTTGATCTTTCCTCCTAAGTAAGTGATAGGATGATGGAAAGTGGCCTCAAGTTACACCAGGAGAGATTTAGATTGGATACTAGAAAAAGTTTCTTCAAGCATTGGAACAGGCTTCCCAGAAAAACATTGGAATCATCATTCATGGAGGTATTTAAAAGACATGCAGGCATGGTGCTCAGGTATGTAATCCAGTGACAGATTTGACCATGTTAGGTTAATGGCTGGACTTGATTGTAAAGATACTTTCCATCCTAAATGACTCGATGATTCCATAATCATCTGGTCAGAGGATACAGGGAAGACAAAGCCAGACCTTTCTTGGAGGTGCAGCAATGGGGCAAGAGGTGAAGAACATCAGTTAGAGCACTGGAATTTTCCGTTCTATATTAAGATTAATTTTTTAAATCATTGGGATAGCCAAATACAGGGACAGACCATGCAGAGACATGGCATCTCCACCTTTGCAATTGTTCAAGACTCAGCTAGACAAGTGACTTGGTTAGGTGTGCTCTGAGCAGGAAATTAGACCAGCTGATTTCATGAGCTCTGGTCCAGTCTGAACTATTCTGTGATCTCATGTTCACTTCAAACACTTTCAGGACCCATTTCCTTTACGCAAGTGCCTATTTGAACAAAACTTATGAAAAGGTAGTTATCTCTAAGTGTTTTTCCCCTATCAAGCTGTGTTGAAATTAGCCAAGAGGCTGAGCGCAGACTTTCAGAGAGTGATTGTGTGAATCATGTTCCACAAAAAAACAAGCAAAAATGTAGTTAATCAAATGTTGGCATTTAGTTCTTTAGAATAGCCCTATCCAGGTTTTATTTAGCTTTCTTCCATCTGAAAAAGTAAAAGATTCAGAGAACAAAGCATCATTGTTGAGAACATTAATTTTGGACTCTCCTAGCTGGGTCCCAGTCAAAGCTTTCTTTGTTAGGTAGTAAAACCTTCTTATTCTCTTACAAAGCCAAAACAAAGTAGAAACAAAGGTTACACATAAGGGGATAAAGAGACCAAAACCCAGCTGACTTCCTTAGTGCAGCTTCAGAACAAACTACAGACCAGATTCACAGGTGGTGTCAACCATCCCAAATCACCTAACCATCTGGTCCCATACAATATCTTAAAAAATAATACCTTTAATAGAATAAAAGAATTAATATGACAGGTTGGAAATACAGTGCTTCAACATCTTGGGAGAACTTTGTATATTATATATATATATATATATATATGTATAAATATATATAAAATATAATGTTATATTATAATGTATATAATATAATATATATACATTATCATAGCCTTAACCCTAGAAGTCTTAGTACATTTGAGCCTAGTCTTCTGGCTGTGGTAGCTCACATAATCTTTTCATATGGGTATTCAAGGGTTTGATGCTTCAGTCTCTGCCTCACCATGCTTCAAAGTCATAGATCACCAACATGGGTGACAGCCTAAATCTATTTCAGTCTGACTTTTGCTGACTTTTGCACTTGAGGAATTCAGGCTGTGGAGCAAAGTGTCTGTCATCAGAGCAATGAGACACACTCCATCACCAGGACAGAGCAGCTCCAGGCCACACAACAGATACCCTCCAGTGGTTTGGTGTTGTTTTGGAGATCCATTTCATTACTCTGGCAGCCCTGATCTGCTGAATGGCTGGGCATTGGTCACCCTTCATACTCAGAAGGGTGTTATGGTCAGGGATTCTGGTAAGACAACAAGTATTGAAGATGAGGCAAAGGCCAAATTTGTCCTTTTTGTTTTCCCCTATTTTCTTTCCAGTTAGGTTGCTCACACAGTTTAATAGTAATTTTATATTATTAACAATATTAACTCTTTACCTGATAAAATAGAGTGCAATGCCATTTACATAAGTGAGAGACTTAGTGCAGGGTATGTCCTTTTTTGCATTAGAATTGCAGGTATGTGCTAGGTATACTACAAGAGTATCTCAACATGCTTAATACAATGCTGACCTAAACAACAGTGTTTCTGTAGTGAAAAGAAAGGACAAAACAAAATCTTGGAAAAAAAGATGGTCTTTTCACAGTCCCTGTGCCCTTCACACTCTCCTCTCTCTTCAAACCAAACACAGTGGCAGTGTTATTAAAGATGGAAAAGAAACATGTGATTTTACCAAATCCAACACTCCTTCACAATGGTGTAAGGAGAAAATCAGTATTTTTCACCATGACATTTCAGCATAAGAATCTGTATGCACTTTATGTAAGCTGGACTGAGATTTTTAGTAAGTGTCTATTTACAAAACAACACACTTGCTACTGCTGTAGTAGGAGAGTTTGTGCTATATTAGGAAAGTGTTGTTGTGCACTTTATCACTGTTATATGTATGAAGCTATTGCAGGCTTTAATTTTAGGTTTTCTGAAACACTCAGAATTCTTTAACTTCAAAATGAAACCCCTGAAGTGAAAAATCACTCAATATATTGATTAACAGATATGTTTAAGTAGCTATTGTGGTTTCATCGATGCCAATACCATCTTTATACATATACTGCCCCTTATCCTGTAGTTAGGCTCTCTGTGTGGCTGGTTGCACGGAAGACCTCTTAAGTAAAGGCTATCAACAAGACTTCTGATAGAAAATGGGAATAGAGTTGTCTCCAAATGCATGAAGATCGTTTTTTTTTTTTTTTTTCTTAACAAAAGCAAAACAAAACTGAGATATCCAAGGCAGTGTTTTAGGGGAGACAATGTTCACTGCCAAGTGGGTGCTGTAAGTAGAACCAGAGGACAGAAGGGAACAGGAACATTTACTGAGTGTGATTGTTTCCAGAAGGTAATTTAGAAAAGGGGCTTTATGAGTCCAAACTAGCTCCTGACTCAGGAGTGTATGTGGAACAGGAGAAATCAACCTGCAAGTTTCAACTCAGCTGTAAGTTGCTGATTTTGGGAGTCTTTTAAAAAATTTGGCTTTATTTGCCTGCTTGTTATTGCAGTTAGCATTGCATTCAAGTGTGCACATAGGTGTCTCCTAATGTCTTGATGAGAGCAAGAAAGCAGCTTTATTTTCAGAGTCTAAAAGGGCGCATTTTTTACTTCATGGTTATCAGCTGTGCTAACTGTGGCATAATTGAAGGTGTGAGGAAAGAGGTGCTTTCAGTTCAGAAGCACTCACAGTTGCTCTCACTCTAATGCAGAAGGGCAGAACTTACTGAATGCATTTGGGCACCCAGTCACTGCTAAAATGGCAGCTGCCTCCACTCAGGGGCCTCTAGGGCTTAAAGTCTGCAGTGATCACCAAGAAATGGACATGCTATTACAGAGAACAGGCTTGGGGTAGAGCCATGCCAAGTCTGTTATCAGTCCAGAGTGGTTGTTTCCAGTTCACTCTAATCTCAGTGAAGAGAGAATCTATCACTAATAGACTTCATGGCAAAGAACTCCATTTATGCATTAGATTTTGTGGGGTTGTCAAAATAAGATTTAGGGTTATAAAATGTCACATGAGCATTGCTTGATATTCTTAGAGGAGGGAAGTGAAGAAAGCAATGAAGAGCTTCAAACCCCCTGGATTATATAAGAGAGGATACTGGAACATTAGGTTTTCCACTGAGACATTTTGATTCCTGAAGCATGGGTAATTGTCAATAAACAGAAGACAAGAAAAAGGCTTATACTTTTCTCCTGTAAAAAAGGCCCAATAATTCATATGAAAGGAGAAGATAATATTTCAGTTAAATCTATAGGACAATCTGCAGAAGAAGGAAAATACAAGCTAACATTCTTGTACAAAAGTCCCTAGAATGGAGTCTGGTAATCAGAGCATCCACAATTCATCTGATGGACACACAGAAGGAAAGAGTTCAGTAAGGATCATTTTATATATATCACACATCAGGTTTTCTAAATATCTGCAAGTGCTATTTCAGACTCCTCAGATAAGTATTGCTTGTTCTTGCTGGAATGCAGATTGAATGAAAGGTGATTTCAGGGTAAAGAATCATTTCAAGGCAAACCACTAACATCAATGCATCATTTCTGTGCAGTGGAAATTCTTGTAACCACAGATCTGCATTGCTCTTGTGACACCTGTCACTTTGGCTCTCAGAGAACAGATTGGCATGAAGGGACAACTTGCAGGTTGGCATATTAAAAGTCCTATGTGGAGAGTCAAATCAGATCACCTAAAATAAGTACCTATCACTGGTCAGCTGACTATTTCCTTGCACTCCTCAGACTATTTCCATTGACTAGAGTGAGAGCTTGCATGCTTTTCAGATAGAGAAACAAATGGTATCCAAGACTGCATTTCACGAATGCTCTGAGGAGCTGACAGAACAAGCAAAGTTCAAGAAGAACTTTCAGCAGCCAGCATTTGCTAAAAAAATCTTTCAGGCACTGGCAAAGTGATTTGTGATGAATATCAGTAAAGTCCAAGGGCCCTAAGTAACTGTAAAAGTGCAAACAAGCATGTGCCTATGTAAATTAAATACGGCACAAAAAGCCTGGAGCTGGTGGTGACCGAGTCTTTTAAAGAAACCGAAGCAGTTTAGTGACTTCAGCACTGCTGGGGCTGAGCCAGCCAGCCTTTCCTTCTAGAAGGGTGCAGCAGTGTGACGGCAGTGCCACCGTAACACGACGCTGCTTCTCTGGACTCGGGTTTTGTGTTTCTGCCTGGCACCACAGCTCACAATGCAGGCACGTCCATTCTGGACCTTGGACTCCTCTGTGATTTATAAGCACACTCTGTGTTTCTGCCCAAAAATGGGCACCAAAAAATCTAAAGTAGGAAAGTTCTGAGCAGCCAATTCAACCACGGCCAAGCTAGGAGAAGATTTTCCTGTGTGAGGAGGAGTACATCTAATGTACTGATGAATGCAGGAGAATCCCAATTGTCCTGTTTATAGCCAAATTATAGCCAAAAGCCCCAGAGTTAGAAAGCGTGAGAGAAAGGGTGAGTTGTATTTATGTACTGAACTGTCAATCTGAATGAGAAAACTGCTTAAGAGAACATACTCAATTTTCTGCTACTGAGATTTTACTGCATTGCTAAAGACATTTAAATATCCATTTAAACAAAGATGAAACTTCATCTCCTCCTCTTGAAACCATATGACTACTGAATAAAAGAGGAACATTTCCTCCTTTTTCCCCTGGGAGTGATATCTAGGCCAAGTCTCTCTTGGCACTGTAGAGGTTCCTCAGCATGAACATCAATTCCCCTCAGTTTCCACTGTGCAACCTTTTGACTGGATGAGTCACTGCACACATGCATGCATCCAGGCTGCAAATGGCTCTCCTCACAAGTCTTGGGAGAGGGCAGCCTCTCTGTTTGAGACCCTGTGCAATATGGCACACAGCCTGCAGGTATTCCAGGTCTACTGATCAGATAGAGAAAGCTTCCTACTGCAAGAGAAGCAGGAGCTCCCTGCTCCTGACAGAAGATAGACACAGAAGAGTAGAGATTTCCCAAAAAGTATTGTGCATATACAATGAATTCTAAAGCTTCCCAGAAAGTGCAAGCACAACAGCTTATATATAGAATAGCTACCTGATATACAACACATTCCTTCTACTCTTGTGACAGATGATGGAGTATGGGTAGACAAACCCCAGCCTAAATGGTTTCTACATGTAAGCAAGCTATTCTTGTCACTAAAACAGATTTTCTGCTCTACTATTAGCTAAGCTTGGAACAGACTAAACATCTTGTATTCTAGGAGGTTGCTTAGAATATAGGTGTCTCCACACTGCTCTCCTGCCCTTGTGGTTCAAGCTTGAAGTGTCTGGTTTGCATTGCACAGACATTACTGTAGAATAAATTGTATGTATTTCCAGGTACAAGTCTTTCTAGTCTGAATTCTCAGGCTAACAGCAGTCACTGTATCACCACTTGTTTCTCCCAACAGCATTTGGCTATACTGTCAAATTCCAGTTCAGCTTGATTTTGAGAAGTAGCGGCCACAGAATTAACATTCCTATAAATTTTGAAATATGTTGTAGTTGCTGAGATTCAGGAAAAGCCTTCATCATATGCAAGTTTCTAAGAGAAAAAGAGTGTCTTTACATACAACAAACTCAGAGCATGCAGCCAAGCAGAAGGTAAATCCAAAGAAAATGAAACTTTGTTTGTTATAATGGTAATGCCATTACTTATTCTGCAGGACAAAATGCCAGGCTGACCAGCTACTGACATGACACTGTTGAGGACAGACATGGCAGGAGTCTGCAAAAATTGTCTAGCAAGTAACAAGATCTTCCTGATGGGAGGAATTGGATATTTGATGTATTTGAATGTAGCAGTTCATATCAGTTACTTACACCACAGTAAGTAATAAGTTTCTAATACAAAAAGCAGAGTCAAATGCAGCATTCCAGTTCCAGCCAAACTCCTATTTACTTTGAAAAATGAAAGAGAGGACTTAGTTCTTGTGTGGTCTAATGACATTTAAGTAGGATGTTGTGCCACTTTCTCACAAGCCAGAATGATCATTTGAACACAAAAGTAAAAATAATGGTCAGCTTATCTGCAGAAGCCAAAGAAAGAATTAAAAAAACAAAACAAAAAAGAAAAAAAAAAACAACAAAAAAACCAAAAAAACCAACAAAAAACAAAACGAGAAAAACCACCCCAAACAAAACAAACAGAGAAAAACAAGGAAGTGATTCAAAACACCAGTTCAGGGAAGAATTTTTTGCCAAACAAAATGCTGGTACATTTTTGTTTTAAGGACAATGAAAACACCTCACATTTATGCTTGATCCTTCTGATATTAACTCCAGCATCTGCCAGACTAGGACATGAATGCAATGTATGGGGAAATTTTCAGTTATGATGCATTTTTTTCAACACGGTGCACATAAAGGTGCTGACCCTTAGTAGGATCGTTACTTTCACTGAGATTTCAACAACATGTTTTCTTTTTAGCCTAGAATCCCAAAGCAGAGCTATTGAGAGACAGCAGATCCCAGTGCTGCCTGCTAATTAGGAGCCCTACAAATGTAGGTCACAAAAACAAAAGCAATGCTTTTCCGGGAGAAGACAAATGTGTGATTTGTGAATGAAAAGCCAGGAAGTTTTAAAAGTGAAACAGAAGTAAATTCAATCAGGCTCTTCTTACAAATGAAAGCAGTGAAAACTCTTGGCCTTTGGCACTTGAAGAGTAGAGAAGATTTTATTAACCCTTTGGTCTTCCAGATAAACTACAGCCAATTAACATTACAAATATATTTTCCAGTGCTTACTAAAGTGCGGAATTTGTTTTAGAAATATCAAACCATCACAGTGCCAAGCATTATATAGAAGAAATAGGAAAATAGAGGTATAATAGTCTCTTGTTCCCCTCGTTGACATTGCTAAGTACAGCTGTAGTCTGGCTCCCTTGTTCAGTACAAGACACACTTCAAACCTGTCACTGATTATTTAAGTTCTTTCAATTTGCTTTAATTGTGGAATATGTTTTTAGGTTGGTTAAGCACTTTCACATGTGAAGATCCTTCCTTGAGAGAAAGAGTGCTTGTTTTTAATCAAAACAATAATGTCTCCACTATGTGACTTCTGAAGATGCAATTATTCTCCCTTTTAGAGAGGCTGATAAGGTTTCTGATTATACAGCCTCAAAAATAATAAAAAGGGTTATAGAAGAGAGTTTACAGCAGCATGGTTCTAATCCACACATGCTGAATAAGTGCCTGTTATTAAAATCTGACATTCTATCTTACCCCTTACTGAAGTCAATGTAAGGGTCTTTTCCCTTGTGTAATTTATATGTAGACTGATTTACCAAGCCATGTCTTCCTTCCCAGCAAATAACATTTCTAACCATGATGAATGTCATTACTAAGTAGCACAGTAGGGATGTTAGTTTGTTCTGCAATAACAATGCACTTGAATGGAATTTAGGGTACCTATGTCAGAGACACCCCCTGCACTTGCTCTTCCTTTTGCCGAGAAGAATTTTTTTGCAAATATCCATTCAGTACAATTTTTTTCACCTTCCTAAACTCAATGAATTCTTGCTTTTTGTCATCTTAACAAAGTGGCAGAGAATTCTAAAAAACTATTACTTTCATCTCTCTTTTCCACAAGCTTAGCTTTAAGAAGTTATTATTCTGAATTCCTTTCCCTCATTTGTTTAATTGCAAAATTTAATTTTAAATAACAGCTATTAAAAGGCATTGTTAGGTCTGTCACAGAGACTACAGTAATCCCCCCCACTGAAGTTACCTCAACAGCTTAAAATATTCACAAAGTATAGCCTATTTTATCAGTATATAAAAAAAAAAAAAACTTGGCAACTAGATATTTAAAAACATAAACCCACCATCTATTCATCTTTTTTTTTCCATTAAAACAGTGTTTCAAGAGCCAAATTATTTCACAGTCCTATCTAGAGTCCAGTATTTATGGGGTACAACACAAGATAACTGGATTTTGTTCTGTGCTACACCACAGCTTCTGATCTTAGGAAAACTTACAAATGCCACAAATTAGTACTAAAATTCTGCCTAAGTCCAAGACTGTGACTTTCAAAACCCTTTGCTCAGCTGCTGCCAACCCTGGGGGCAAATGCTCTGACTGAGTGACTCTCTCCCAGGACATAAGTGAGAACCATGGAACTGGGCTCTGTACAAAATGCAATAGAAGACACATGGGTTTTTTAACTGAGCCAAAATATTTCAGTATTTCATTAGATTAGAACCTTCATCCTATGAAAAAATACCTCATTTCCCTAAAAATGCTCAAGAACAATATTTCTACAGAAATGGAGAATAGGAGAATATCTTGTCCATTATCCCTATCAAATGGCCTGAGAAATTCGTATGGATTGTAGCGGGACACATGTTTACTTCTCAGTAATTATGCATTTATAGAATACTCCCTGTTCCACCCACAGAATTTGCCTGTATAAAGACCCTGTATTCTGCTAATAGGATATATACACAAGACTTTTCTTCATGTTTTAAGAGTCAAATGTATAATATTTTCTTGAAGTTTAATTCCAATCTGTAATATACCGATAAATTTTTGAGACATTGTTAAATCACAAACAGCCCTACTGACAGACACAGAAGAGGTGGCAAATTTCTTCCAAAGAAAGCAGCAAACAATTATCACATGTAGGTTAGGAGCACCATCAACAAAAGTAACTGGGGATATAAATAAAAGTTCACTGTATAAAAGAGAAAGATTGAATTAAGCCAAAATTTTAATATTTCAGAGATATTTACTGTAGTACAAAAATATTTATACTTTAATCCCAAAATAAAAGTTATTTTACAAAGACTTGGGATATATAGAACAATTAGTTGCTTAATGAAATTCAACTTCACTATTTTTAGAAATTTAATTTTTAGTAGTGAATAATGCTATAGGCCTGTGTATAAATTAATGTGGTAAACAGTAAGGATTATTTTTGCCTTCTGACTTTAAAATGGGAAAAAAAATATTTTCAAATTTAATGAAAAGCAGGGAAATATATATCCTTAATATATATCCTTAAGTTATATGAATGCTGTGCAAATAGAGACTTAATGTTACAAGACTAATAAAGAAGACACTTTCATTTCCAGAGGAACATCTCAGGAAAGCAAAAAGGAACAGAAACCTCTTCATGATATAGTGCAACACAGCAGAGCACTAAGAAGGAAAAATAATTCTGGCTTGGAGTTTTGGGGCATTTTAATTGTGTAATGAATCTTGAAATAAAGTAAGAGGTTTCAAACGAGCAACTAGTAGCAGAAATCATTTTGAAAGATTAAAGTACAGCAGTAGCATCTTTCACATTTTTCTCTGGAAAATTTTCATTTTTCATCATTCATTCTAGCAAAAGTATTTCTCTTTAGAAGTTTGACCTTATTTTTCCTTTACCTTCTCTCCCTCACATTCTCATTTTTTCTCAGACCAGACCAAGGAAAATGTTATCCATTTTCTGTTCCAGATGCTCACCCATCTCTCTCCTATCCTTTGCTTTGATCTGTTACTATCCTCTTCAATCATTGCTTAACCACAGAGCTGCTATTTCTTTTGAACTTTAAGTTGAAAGTAAACTGATGTACAGATTAGGCTTTGGTGAATCTCTTGCTTTGTTAGAGATTAATTTTGGATCTTCTGGCAGATTGAGTTTTTGCTTTTTCCTCTTAGGTTTCAATCAAGATGTGATCTCTTATGAGAGAACCCCTTAAAATGTAAGCTTGTAACTGATCTCGACCTAGGTAAAAGATGAAAATAATTTTTTCTTTATTACTGTATTTCAGAATGATTCAAATCTTCATTTCTATGTAAAGAAATATTTTAACACCTGTATTACAATTCCATAAGCTGACATCCTCTGCATGAGAGAAAAGATGCCTATCAACATCTCTTAAATATTCCCATTGCCCTTAAAACACCAGCACCCTTCCCAGAGTTTCCTCATTCTACTGTTCAAAATCCCTCAAGAGGCTGAAGTTTTCAGAAATGAAGTATTTGCTTTCAGCCTCAACAAGAGACACATTTGAATTACATCTGTCATTGAATTGTCAGAATTGTGGAGAAAAAAGCTGCCACAAAAAGATAATTTTGTTTCCATCTTTCCTTATTCTTCTCCCTCACTGACTAGTGCAGCATTTGGCTCTTTATAGGCATAGGCATATAAGAGTTTGTTTCTTAATATCTCACTTGTTTCTTGTCTCATTCAGTTGTCCCTCGGTTGCCAATTCAGGAAGTATCTCTTTCAAGGAATTTCTTTACCACAAATTACATATGAACTAATTAAAGTCCATTAGAAATTTGTGCTAATAATTCTTCCTGCCATCTAGATGTGCAAAATGATTGCAACCTCACCTTGTACTCTGCACAGATATTTTCAATTATAATTGAAAATTGTACTTTTGTACAAATTTCAATTGTACATTTGAAAATATTACAACATGTTATGCTAGTAACCCAACCACCAACCTAACCACTTCTTAAACTTATAAAGAGATGATTCCATTAAACTGGGTAAGGATGTATTTTCTTGTATCTGCTAAAGATTATATTGCTAAAACTTCTTTAATGTGATGCCCATATTGACATCTTTTCAAGAAGAGATTAGGAAACTTAAAGGATCAATCTTTAGGAGTTCCTATCATTGACCTAACCTTGTTCATATTATTGATTATAATTTCTTTTTAAATATTTTTTCACCCAACTAAATTTATTTCACTAAAGATGCCATTTGTATAGAAATTATTATTGTGAGTGAGTCCATTTTCATAAACTCTTCAAAGTCATCCCTTTTAATTCTACAACAGAAGGCCAAAGGAAAGCTCTTTGATATATCTACTTCATTTGCTTTATCGGAGGCACTTTTTTTTGCTTATCAAATGTCAAGGGAGCATTTTTATTAAAGTTTTTCCACACTCTAGCCACATGTAGAACAGTTCTTTTACCAGTAAACATTTACAGATATCTCATCACAGAAGTGGGAGGACCATTCTTACTGAATGTTGATCAGTGGGCTACCTTCACAGGATGGTGAGCTGTTATGTCACATGTTTAGTTAATTCTACTCTTAACAAATAAATAAATGTCCCCAAATTAATGAATTCTTAAGCATGACTATATGTCTGCATGTCTAAACAATTATAACACTTTCTCCAGATAAAAAATTTCTCATGAGCAGCAGTTTTCCTATACAAAGAGTCTTTCAGGTCTTATATTGGTAAATAATTAAGAAATAAGGACTGTGATAATTTAGTTGTGTTTGGTGGGTATGTGCCTTTCATAACACAGCAGAATTATCCTGTCATTTCATAGGTCAAGTATATATTAGACTTTAACCTTCTGTGGAAAAAAAAACCAAACCAAACCAAACCAAACAACAAACCAAAAACATACACACGAATGGCTATGTTTGTCAGAGTCTGAAACATTACTAGATTCTCCTGGGAAATTATGTCAGTTCCTACACAGTTCTATGTCACCATTATACAGTAGACTTTTAGGTGAGAAACACAAGGATTCCCCTGCTGACAAGTAGTAGCCATTAAATCTCCAGGAAAGGAAGCATAGGCGCTAAAATGTTCTATGAAGAGGCAACCAAATAGGTCAGAAAGTGAGTCAATCTCAAAGTCTTCCAGCTAGCAAAGCAGCTTAGAAATTTTCTTTGTCACCTCATGTCCCTTCTCTGTAGCACATTTGGCTGTTTTCTCTCACAAAGGTTTCAAATAAAATGAAAACATAGACAGAATTTACATCCAAACTTTCAGTCCAAAAATTTCCTCTGCTCTTACCCCAGAGACCTTGAACTAGGCACCTGTAGAAATCCTACTTGTATGTTTGGACTGTCCTCTACTTAGAAACCCTGTTTTAGCTATCAAGTTTTTATGTTTCTATGAAGCTTTTCCCACTCCACCACTAAGTCTGCTTTTCCTGAAATGGTCTGTTTTGGCTTCAGTCTTTTACTCTGGTATTTGACAACTGACTCCTTAATTACATCTGTTAGAATAGCTGGTGGATTTTTAACTTCTGAATTGCTATAGTATTGGATCTCATTAAGTCAAGGTGCAAGGTCAGTAAATGCCCTCCTTGAGTTGATATCAAATAGCAATTGAGTACATACATTTAAAATAAAATGTAAGAGGTGTCTGATATGCCCACATAACTCTATGACCTTGCTGTAAGAAGCGCGTTGCTAAGCCCTGATAAAGGGGATGAGGACATGAGCTACTGGGAGTCTCTCTGCAGACTCAAGGCCACTTCATATGGTACAGGTGTTATGACCCTGAGTCCACAATGACTCAAATACTGAAAAATGACTGATTCTTAGAACCTCTGTGCTTTGGGATGGACTTTCCACTGCACTGGAATGTTATGGTGATATGAGGACAAAGGAGTGTTTACTGACATGGCACTAATATAAGGATGACAAAATAAGAAGCATAAAAGAAAGGATTATGCAAATCTTGAAACTGCCACAGACACAGGAGAAGTGAGAGCATATTGCAAACCAGAGTCCTTATAGGCAGAAACAGAAAAAAAGTCCCAACAAGTACTAAAACCAGCCAACCTAACCACCGAAGTTGTTCCTTAATCTTAGCTAAGAATATGGACAATTCAGCTGTTCAAAATAAGTAATGCAGTAAATCTATCTAGACTGTATCACAGTTTGGATCCCATGCCATTTTTCCTATGCAGGAAGAACAGCACTACAGACCATGAGATAACTGTCACAAGAATAGATCAGGAATGCATTCAGACAGCTAATAGATAGGAGATGACAAGTTGCCCTCCCTGATTTTGCTGCAGTACACAGGACTTCAGGTAGATTACTTCCCCTTCATCCTTTCAGACATGATCACATTGTGCTGGAATAACCCCAAGGAAATACAAGTCAATACCATTTCTGATAAATTTCCTGACCATAATTTGCTAGATCAGCTAATCAGAAAGCACTTTATAACTTGTGATCATTTATAACTTGCATAACACCTAATTAAAATACAGAAAACGAGAAAAGAACTGGAATGTTTACAGGCATCTCAAGAGTGAAAGGAACTCTCAAATGCTTACCAAAATTATTTAAATTTTTAGCTGTTTCATAAGAAAGGACCAATAATTTTGACTAAAAAAAAAGGTAAAAAAAGAAAGTTGTGCATCCAGCTGAAGTAATTGAAAAAATCAGAATTCATTTCATGCCTAAGTGTCTAATGAAAATCTGAGAAATTAAACAGCCACTGCTGAATACCTTGATCCATCTCTTGACAGCCAGTGATTGGTGCACTTAGGTAGCCTAAATGAGTACTTAGTTTCTGTATGAAACCTGAGATGCCATGGTTAACACGACAGTCTTTCACATATTGGTACATTCCATCCTGTCAAATGGTTCTTATCTCCTGCTACAGCAAATGCTTTAAACTGCCATTGAGATCAGTGAACAAAAGGCAGTCCATATACTTTGAGGTGTCCAGCATGTTTAGCATATAAAAGCTTGTAATATATATCTGTTACTGTCAGCCTTTCTGTTTGAGGCTTACATGATTTCAGTGCAGTAGCAAGTCTCTCCCAGCTCTTTCCCCAGATTTGCTTCCAGAGAATAAAAATAAATCTTTAAGATTACAGACATTATATTCATTGTAAAGAATCCTCTTAGATGGGGCCATGTTTTAAATTTGGCATTACTTCCAGACTTAGTTAGTACAAGAACCTTGCTTACAGGGATGACTCAGTGATTCACTCAGTGCTGTTTTGTTGATCCAGCTGTAGGGCTGAATTAGACAACAGGCTTCCAGAAAGACAGAAAAATATGATTTTACAGCAGACAGAGAGTGACATGCCTTGGATCTACCAGGATGACTCACATACTTGCAGCGAGAAGTAACTCCTGCCTTAGTCAGTTCACAAATTAGCAATGATTAATCACGCATAAAAAAGGCTGGAATGACTACAGCAAAATACATCCCAAATAAAACACAAGTCCTTCCAAAAATACTTGTGAGTTTTTAGCATATTCATGTTTGTTATGGTTCATTCAACCTACACCCTGCCACTGCTGTACTTGCTTGTCAGAAAATGTTACTACAATAAAGAATAGCAAAAAAAAATTAATTTCAAAGTAATATTTAAAAGGTTTCAAGTATGTTTGACTTCAAATTTCCATGTCAGACTTAGGTCTAGAAATTATTCAGAAAACTGTTTATTCTATTAACCAACCTTTTTCAATTTTATGCTGCACATTTAGCATAAAATAAATAGCATTTTTGTATCTTCCCCTGGATCTTAATATATTCAAGAGATTAGAAATGTGTAAAAGTGTTCATCATAACATCTTGTTCTTCTTGAGAACATCTATCAAATAAAGATTAAACAATAGCAAATGGCAACATGTGTGAGCTCTCTATACCTGTGGCTGAAAGAACATCCCTGATGATTTCTGTAACCAGAACACAGATCGGAGGCCAGGTCAGGATCAATCCATAGAGCTAAGAAGATTGGGAGAGGGGAGGTGAAAGTGGAGGAGGTGGAAATCATTGCATTTTTTAGAGAGAGAAACATGAGGAAACTGCAATCTATTCATAGCTACAGGCAGATGGTTTCATGCCCAAGAAGAAAAAATCAGCTGTTTGTCAGGACAGAAATATACTGTGAAATATTCACTCAGCTCAAGTAATAAGTAGGGTCAGGGTAGAAAAAATAAGAGACTTATTTTACATTGTTTTTTTCCTTACAAAGAAGCCATGTCAATGGCTAGTGCAAGTATTCCTTTGGGCTGCTGCCCCAGCCCAGGGAGCAGCTGCTTCCCTCTCTGCCGAGGTTTCCTTCACACTCCCTGTGTCCCCAGTACCATGGCACAGCTCTCAGACTGCTGACACTCAGGTCCTGTCTAAGCCTAGAAGGTACTTAAAATCAATTTGTTCCTCTGTTTAAATGTACAAAGATACTAAGGACCGGCTTATCACTTACTCAGAGATGCATTGGCTGAGGGTTCAAAGCTTCTACACTCCAGCGCAAGCTGATAAAAGGCACGAGGCAGCTAAAGCTACCCTAACTTCTTAGAGAAGCCTGATGCATTAGACATGCTCAGGTCATGCACTGACTTCCACACAATGGCCTAACAGAATAGACTAACATTTACAATGTGGGAAACCCACACTTTTGACTCTTTTTGGCCTGTGGTAATTTTGAATCTGCTGATCCCATTTTTAAGAAGGTGTTCTTACTGCAAGGCTGTGGAATACTGAAGATGAAGACTAATCCCTATCCCTGGAGATACCAAAGGTGTGATGCTGAGCAGAGAGAAAAAGTGAGACTTAGGGCACTGGAGCAAGACTGATCCAAAAGGGGATTTAGTCCAGGAAAGGTAGAGTGTTATAATTTTTAATAGCATAAATTTTGATTCAAAGAATGGGTTATATTACAGGACTCTGGGACTCTGAAGATGGGGAACCAGCACTTTCTGAAAACTTTCCTCATTCACATTCTCTGAGAACTTGTAAATATCATGGCCACTGTTGATACCTACATGGTTTTTGACACTTTGTCTACTTACTAAGTGTTTTGTTATCTATCATAGCCTGTTCTCTATCACATCCGGGTACAATTATCATAATTTATTAACTAGTTCTTGATTAAATCAACTACTCTTATAAGCACAGTGGAAAAAAACCCCAGTTTTCCCCCAAAGAAGCTGAGAAGGAATAAAAGGTGTGAAGAGAAATGGTGGAGCCTGGTTTGGTGGCCAGCTGAGGGCTCAGCAGGAGTGCTGACATGAGAACCCCAAGACTGTGCCTTGCAGTCTGGTATTTCAGTGTCTAGCATATATTTCTTTGTTTCTATTTCCTTTGTTGTGAACACTGTACAAAGATGCGCATTTGCAAACTTTACAAATCCAAATTGGTATGTTTTTCTTTTTCTGTGGTTCCAAAACACCTGTTTAAAATTCCAGAAATGAGAATGGTAAACTCTTTTGTTTTGGGCTGTTGTTTTGTTTTGCATTAACTTTTCTAGAAATAGTTCCATGGTATATTGTCTATTGCATCACAAGCTGGACAAAGTACTTGAAACACTTCATGAATGTGTGTGGGGCTATATAAAGATTTTATGCTATGTGGCATTAAAATCCCTTATAGACTTAAATTCTGGACTTCAAAGTATATTTTCTGTGATGTTGATTAGAATTAGTGCAGTGACAGCTGCCATGATTTAAACTATATAACTTGAATTTTGGACATTGAAATTGCATTTGTGACCATATGCCAAAGGCCTAAAGAGGGAAATGCTGGACTTGGGACGTAATTGATTTCCAGCATATTTTATAAGAAAAATCTATTCATGGATAATGTACATTTATCCTTTTATACCTTTTAAGGGACATCAAAATACCATCTATTCTCATTTAAAACACACCAGACTCTAGTGAACCAGACACTTGGAGCTTATACAAGCCAGCTACTGTTTGACCTAGTTTCATTACAAGCCTGAAACTGCCCATTACACACTTAATGATGAGTAAGATGAAAAATTGAATTCAATCTACCTCGCAGGACTTGAAAAACCATCCAGACAAATCTCATCCAAGAAAAGCAGCTGAAATGAATATGCCAGATTGTGAACTCCAGTGTCTGAGGGAGGAGCTGACACACTCATTTTTTCTGCCCCTTCCAAAGTGTCACCTCTCACTGTGTCCCAGCTGTGGGGCAGGTGAGGCTGTACCTGAGCTCAGCTCCACTAAACTCATCAGCTCCTTCCTGCCAGAGTATGCAGCCTTTCAGTCACCTTTCAAAAAGCAGCAGCAGCAGCAGCAGTGGGGCTGTCATGCCCAGGTTAACAAGCTCTGCTTTCTCAGCAATGGCTATTGACTTGGGTTTAATATTTCACTCACCATGATTGCTGTTTTCGAGGATAACTCAGACTCATTACTTACTACAGCCTGTGATACACATAACTGTACACTCAGGTATGAAATAGTACATTTAACTACACAAGACCAAAGTCTCTTTCTTCCACCAACATAAAGAAATAAAAGCTCAACCTTTCAGATTCTTCTTAGCTATCATTGTGTGATGGAAATGTGCCTAAAATCTTGTTTAAAACACAGAACAAATCAAGGTCTACCACCGATGAAAACAGACACCTAAGCCTAGATTTGCACTGGTATGATTGAGAGCAAAATTTGTTCTGGAGTGTCAAAGAGGTATCACAATGAATTAAAGAGTGCAACCAATTTAAAAGAAAAATGCTCATTAGTGTGAATAGAAAACCATCACAGCAGAAAAATGCCAGCACTTACTGCAATACATCAGCTATTCCCATTAACATAGTAACTAACCATTTCTGGGTAATATGATTCATGGCTAAACAGAATACTGAAAAATTATATCTTCCATTCACATGACTAAATTAGAGCTCCTCTGTATCTTTATCACCTATCTCTGCTGGTATTTTATTGAATATTTTTAGCACAGACAGTGAAAAAGGTAAAGTTGTTTTCTATACAATGATATATGCATATATGAGTTGTACTGTTCTTAAATATAAACAAAATAAAAATGAGCAAAACCAACCCAAACCTTTGGTTTCAGAGATATTCTCCAAAAGAAGTAATCTCTAACACTGATGGTTTTGAGCAGACTGATTCCAGACCAACTCTGAAAATCCCAGTCAAAGCACATAGTTTTGCAATAGACTCATCTGGATAGTTTCTTAGCCAAAACAATTTCAACAAAAAGGCTGGTTCCAGACATAGCGTATTAAATAACCCTGAATTGGCAAAGAGTGATGCATACATTCCATCTGAGAGTCTGCTGCGGCTCCGGTCAGTTGAGGTAATGTAAGTTCAGCTTCACAGCTAGAAACTATAACAGCATTTTCAGCAAATTGTCAAAAAAGTCCTTTTGTACCTCTGGTGTTGAAGTACATATAAAAATCTGAGTAGATAATGTACTGTTTCAGGCTCTTTAAACTTTTAAAAACAAAACAGCCGAAAAGTGGGATGAGTGGTTACAGTGAAAGCAGAAACAAGTATGAGTGTGTAATTTTATTGGCAGACAGGAATATATGGTCATCATCAAACAAGATCCTGGTTTTTTCTTCAATTATGTCATAGTTCACTGTAATTTTAGTTGCTCTGTGGGAGCTACTCACAGACAAGAATTAAAGCAGTCTGCAAACTATAAAGATGGGACAAGTCCTTATCTCCTCAGCCTAAATTATTTTTTCCCTTCTCATGGCCTTTTCCCTCACAACTGTGGCACATAGTTTGAAAGTGGCTTACCTATAGTTTGAAAGCAATTTCTATAGGCTGGGTAGAGGTGGATGGTGAGGTGCCAAGAGCAAAGCAGGACCCCTGCTCCTGGCAGCCCTCTGCACAGGCAGGAGGGTGGGTAGGGCTGAAAGGCAGGGGTCTGGGCCAGCATCCTCACCCTCTCCCATCAGGATCCTTCTCTACAATATTACTCCTAGAATATACTCCACAACTCTATCTTTCCTACCTTCATATTTTAATTTTTTATCCTGAGCTCTGCTACATTCAATGTAGCCACAAAATTGGGTTTACTGTTAGTAGTATATCAAGCCCCTGAAAAAAAGCAAGAAACCTAGTATTGCCTATTGTGATGTCCAGCTAATACCTGCAAAACCGTGTGTTAATATCCCCTACCACTTATTCCTTTCAGCTTGATTTAGGGCCAATCTACTTTTATTTAACAGTCTTCTATAGTAGTAGTTTTCTTGGATCCTTGAAGAACTGGAAGGACTGAATACAAATACAATGCAATAATACATATGCAAATATGCAACATTTGCTTTGGCAGCCAAGAAAACAAACTCCATCCTGGGGTGCATCAAGTACAGCATAAACAGCTGGTGAAAAGCAGTAGTTATCCCTCTGCATTCAGTGTTGGTGCAGCCTCACTTTTTATCCTCTGTGCAGTTCTGGGCATCACAGAGGAGACATGACACTGTTCCTCCAGTTCATCCACAAAGATCTTTAGTTGAACTAGTGAGTTTCTTTAGTCCTTTCCTCAGAATAAATAATATATATATATAGAGAGAGAGAATATTTCAGACAATGTAATAATACAAAGAATCTTTCCACCTCTGGTAACAAAATTTTGCCTGCTTCTAATGGTTCTTGAAGTTGGGTCCAGAGAGGTGCATACAACCAAAGGGACAGACTGCCTACTTGTCAAAAGATTTTTCCACAGGGTTTGAGGTGCGCACAAAGGATAAAGGAAGAGAACGAGGAAGACAGGTGCACAGATCAATACAGATATTTTTATTCCATGTGAATCTTGAGGGCAGTATGAGCAGCACACTGATTTGGCTTCATGTAGTGAGTAAATTCAAACTAGCATAGCTTGCATGGCATAGGTAGAATGTGAAAACCTGTCCCTGTGCCTCTAAAAGCAGAACAGGCCTCAGTTCACACCTTGCCTACTGTAACCCCTTCTTCCAAGGTGAATAGGTTATTGCTTCAGTACTGATTTAATTTCTATGAACTATCAAAATCAACTCTTCTTGTTACAAAATCTCATACCAAAAAAAAAAAAAAAGGCAAGATCTAACTCTGACAAAGCTTTGAGCATTACTGAAAAGACAGAGCAGAAAAAGACAGGACTGTAAATTACATGTGATGTGTGCTGGTTCTTCAGTGGCTCTTGCATTGCTTAAGGTCAAAATCTGAAAACCAAATGTTTACAGCCATTGATATCATTAATCAAACTTAAGCTCTCAGAAGTATTAGTGCTTTCAGTTTGAAGGGATATATTTTAGTGCTCTTTGCAGATCTAGGATAGTTTGCATGCTTAGCACCCTGTAAATCTTTCAAATGCAAAATGTAACATGGCTCAGTTCATGCACTTCTTTTAGAGTCTGTTTATATTGATACAAAGAATAGTTTCAGTATGTCATGAGTGTCATTCTGTGCCCTTCAGAAATAATACCTGCATGGTAGATATTAGAAAAATTTTGGTTATTTTGGTGTTTACAGAGCCCTTCAGCTCACCACAAACATGGGAGAGACAAAGCCATATAAATATAAGTGAAATTCACACAAATGCAAAAGGGATAATGGTTTGAACACATATACATTGTAAGACCTCCATCCTTCCCTGACTGCTGTGTTTTCTTTTTTGAATTGTAAACTCTTAGGGACTGACCACAACAAATGAATACCTTGACTTGAATATTAGAGATCAACCTTGTTAGGGACTCTGGATGCTAATGTAATACAAATTATGTAAATAAGTATGACTTGTAGTCCTTAATCTAGGAATGTCACATTAAAAAGTCGATCACTGAATAAATCTACAAGCATTTGTGGAAGCAGAGTCTAAGACTTTACGGGTAATCACCCTCTGTGTTGGCAGATAGAGGTGCACCTTCCTCCTTTGTTTTCCCTGTGGTAGCACAAATCCTTCCCTCCCTCTGTGAAGTCACCCAGCTGCTGTGGAAAGCCACCTCATGGCTGGTGTCCACCACAGTGATTTGCCACCAGGAGCTATGGACTCAGTCCCTTCAAGGAGGAGAGTATCTGGGATGGTCATCAAACTGGTTGGCTCCCACAATGGTGGTGAATAATTGTTTCTGAATGAAAATAATAACTTCTAGATTTTCCTGGTCCAGCGTGTCAGGCACATTCTGAACATGCCTGGTGGTTCACCCAGGAAAGTTAGGAGACATTTAGGTACTTCCCTAGACATCTCTGAACTGCTTAGCCAGAAGGTAGGGGCCCAAATGCACAAATTGGGACATGCCCAGGCAGGCAGAGGGTGGACTTGGAGCTCTGAAGTAAACTGATTTCAGGTACTGCTGCAGAAGCCACTCAGACTGCTCTCTGAGAGTTCAGCTCTGCAGGGGTGTCCTGTTGCCAGCCTTGACACAAAATCAGTAACCTGAACCTTGGTGTGGACTCCCAGTTTCTCTGCTATTCTTGCTGTGAACGTATTGTAGTAAAACTAGACCTCTGAATCAGGTGAGCTGGAAGAACTTAAAAGATCCACAAGCTAGGACAAGCTAATAGCAAGGCTGCCTGTGTAATGGAAACACTGGGTAAATGCTTGTGGAGTGTTTTACCACTTGCAGTCCATGTAAGCTGTAAACAGCATGTGTCTACCATGCAGAGTTTCCTGAATAGAACATATATTCCCACTGTCCTTGAAAACCGTTGTATGTAAGATGGTTTTCCTCAACTATCCTTGTGCTGAAATAGATGTCAAAGCTTCTGGCACTCCATCAAACCAAATAATCTATTTCCAAAGTAACAGCCCATTTAGCATTAAAATTGGCACTTAAGGGTTGATATAAAATGTAAATTAAATGTAGGATATGAGTAAATGAGACTACTCTTATACTTCAATTTTTGTATTGGCACCAAGGTTGATAATTTTAAGCAAATCATAAGTACTCTTTCTCTTTTTAAAAGTATGGTTTTCAATTTCATTTGTGGCATTGCTTTCAAAGCAGAGAAACATCACCTTCACTACCAATTCACATGAGAGTAATATGACTATCAATCACAGTGGCTTGGAAAGAGCTAGTAAGATTTCAAAGCTAGGGATAAAGATAAAAGAATTAAATTAAGTAATGCTAGAATGAAGCAATCAAGATTAAATGTGTTCTCAGCTGTTGAGTTAACCGGTTCTGAGTTTTTATCGAACAAAAGGTTAAAGAAATGAACCTTTAACAGCAATTATTTCAGTTTAATGGGTTTTTTTTAAGCTCAAGCTCACAGCAGCTGAATTTCTTCTGTCACTTAAAGAAAAAGTAAAACACCTGACATTATCATGTCTCGTTAATGGCTCTCAAGGAGTCAATTTAGCACTTGCGATGATCAAGTCCAAACAGGTTTTGTGATTTAATTAGAACCCTAAGAGTTTTGAAAATCCCATATAGTAAGTAAATTTATGGGTTGGTGATTTAAAAAAGGTTCAAAAATCTTGAAATGAATTAATTATTTAAATGAATTAAATTAGACATAAATGAATTAAACTGAAAATAATGAAAATATTTCTTACAATGTTGAGAAAGCTCAAGAAATCTTATTTGGTAAATGCTGTCCTAGGAGAAAAAATGTCAGTGGATGATAAATTAATATCCTTGATGAAACTAGTGTAAATTCAAACCATGGTTGTCATATCTAAGAATTTCCAATAGAAATTTGAGAGCTCACGGCTCAATTCTCTTAAAAAAATATGTAACATATTTTCCTGGGTAATTGTTGGTTGTTTGAATTCCTTCATCTACCAGCTTCCTCCCAGAACTAAAATTCTTGTTATTGTGGTTTTGCCTTGCACTGTGGAACCAGAAATGGGGGGCCGGAGAGGGGTACATTTGAGTCAGGGGCCTCATGATGAACATACCTTGGGGCTGTCCTGGAGAACAGACTGTCACCTCCACATCTTAGGGCTGTAATGCCACATCAGGGCTTCCAGTGGCTCTGCTCTGAGTCACCTAACCCAGAAATCAACCCACAACCCAGGGCTGCCTGCCTCCTGTGGTGTCTCTCCTGCTTCTCAGTGCATTTGTGTGGGCAGCTGGTTCACAGGCAGTGGAGCAGGGCTGCCAGTGGCCTGCCAGAAGGGAGAAGGCCAGTGCATAAACTAAGGCTGGTAATTCAAACGTGGCATTGGAATCACATGGGGTGCGCAAGATCCAAACACATAGTTCCTCCTGAGGTTTATTTTAATGGTCTCTCTCAAGAAAGAGAGACAAATTAACTGAAACACATGAAATTTGAATGGGAGAGCTAAACTTCAGTAAGCTTCAATGTAAATTTCCACCTAGATTTATGTGCCTTAACCTGGTTTCAGGCTTTTGTATAAAGAGTGGTTAGCTCAAAAATCACGTGGGGTTCAAAACTGATGTTTATTTCTTTGCCATCCCTGACTCCACCTTTCCATCCTCATCTCACCACAGTCCCCACATTGTCCCATAGGTGTAAGATCTTCATGTGCCTCTTCACCTGTAGCAGCTTATGCAGGGCTGCTCACCCAGCTCAGGCACGGGGGCCCACCCAACATACAGGATCCTGCCTGATCTTTCAAACACCGTCCCACATACTGTCCCATCTCAGCCTCTCCAGCTGCAACATCATGAGACAGACTGAAAAGACCAAAAATAAAGACATAGCTCTTTTGGAGAGTAGAAAGGAAAAGGTTCTCTCAGCCATGGAGAGAGGAGAAGAAGAGCAGGTGGCTTGGTGCATTTTCATGATTTGTTTAAAGACATTCACAGTGCCAACTGCATTGGCAGGCACCTGATGTGTTTCTTCCCCCACCTCACCTCTACCTCAGACTGGGGCTCATGTGTCATCTGGATCAGGAGTTGGTATGGCTGAAAAACAACTCTGTAAATGAGTGAATGTGGAAGATTTATGTTTAACCCAGGTCACTTATCTAATCAAGTTTTCTTCAAAGCCCTGCAAATGGTTGCACTGACAACATGAGGGAGTGATGGAAGAGTGAGAATGAGTAACCGGAGGTATGAAGTAGTAAGGGTTGCTCGTGCTGCACAAGAGTTGAAACAAATATGGGTCAAATGACAGACTTAGTAGCTTTTTTAAAAAAAAAGCTTTCACAATGGAACATCTCACACTGGAAAATATTAGGGAATTTGAAGAAATTGGAAGGTTTGTCTTGTTCACAGGAGTTCACAGATAGATTTCAAAAACAATCAAGCATCAAGATCGCCAGCTTTCCTCTTTCATACTTGTCAACATCAGATTCTCAAACACCTAAATCAAATAATTTTCCTCTGAGCACCAAAAAAAAGGTCTCCATTTGGTGCCTAAGAGTACTAAGTATGCTTGAGGAATGAGACCCCTGAGGATAGGAAGTGTCTGGCTGCTAATGTGCTTCTTCAGTTTCCAGCACATGCTGGAAGAAGGGAAGGAATGAGCCAAGAATCCCAAATGCTATTTCCCCACGCAACATATTCTGCTGTAGGGATGATGCTGACTTGAAGCTTGACTTCAGAATTCAAAAATCTTTCAATTTTCTTTCCACACTTGATTTTATTGCTTTTTAGGCTTATTAGTAATAGAGCCAGTTTCTGTAGAAGCTGCAAAAAAGAGTTCCAGAGTCAAACATTGTAACAAGTAGCTCTCACAGGAAAATGCTTGGTGGCAAATAAAAATGGGGAGGAAAAGTGAATCCACATAAATGCTGTTGCTTTAAAGAAAGGAGTAGGTTTGAAGCAACATTTTATGACTGATCAGTTGAAAGTTTAATTTAGAGCAATCAAATATTTGTCTAATAAAGACAAGGCTTGATGCTTTTAAAAACTGTATCATGAGCATGTAGGACTCCTTAAATCAACATAAATGGGGAAAGTGCAGAAATGAGAATCAAATCAAAGAACCAAAAATACATCCCAGAAAACTAAAGAATGAATGAACTTGCAAAATGGTACCCAAAAAATCAAGGCAAACAGTATCTGAACGTGGAGGTCCTGAAAAGTCATTCACTACATTCACATCTTGGAGGGAATGTGTAAGGCTCCAGCCAAGTGGTGGCAGAGGTGGTGATTTCATCTTCATCTTTCAGCCCCAGCACTAGCTCTCAGTCTTCCTACACCACTCATCCTTTTCCTATGGCATATCCCCAGCCTGGTCATGCAACCAGGGCTTCTTGGGGCCTGTGCTGTGAATGAGATCCTTGAAATATTCCCTTTAAAAAATAGTCTGGTTTTACCTCAGTACATTTATTGGTCAGACTGACCAAGTTAGTCCAGTGGAACTTAGCACATGATTGTGTGGTGGATTTGGCAGAGCTGGGTTAATGATCAGACTCAATAATTTTAAAGGTCTTTTACAATGTACATGATTCTATGATTACATGACTTTTGTGATAACATTCTCCTTCAATATCTCACTGCCTCAGGCCTTAATTTTGGAAAGGATCTCATTGAGCATGCTTGAGTCCTACTGATGCAGGGCATATGGCTAAGTACTTCCCTGATCAGACGTGCATACGTGGCTTCTCAGATTGATGTCTTAGATCATCGCTTATTTGCAAAATACATTATTAATTCTCTGGCATGTTCTGTGAGAACAAGAATAAACAGATAAATAAATAAAGTCAAGCAGTTTCTCTATTTTTGGGTAAAAAGAGTTTTTTTTGGCTAATCTTCCTTTGCTAATTTCTGAATACAGTTTAAGTGTATATTTTACCTCTATTTTGGGTTTTTAAAAACAAACAGATTAGAAGAAAGTTAAAATTATCTTTCATATTTTTAAAGGTTATTAATTATTTTTTGCTCTAAAAAGTAAAATATTGTCTCTGACAAAATGTTTGTAGGAAGCACTTGGCTGTTTTGGTACAAATGAAGAGTGATAAAGTCTAAATAAATTCAATAGACTTGACATATTCCTCTTTTTTACATTATTCAAATAATAAAGACCACATTTACATTCTGTCAGAGACCTTAACAGAAGGCTGTCAATTGTGACAAATTTCACAAAGCAATATTTGATGTGTGTTTACGTCTTTTTGTGCTTGTAGCTGTCATGGAGTGACTAATTCACAACAAAAGCTTTATTTGATAAATTTAGGATCTTTAGGATTGTGTTGAATATCCATGTAGAGAATTCAGTTTTGAGAAAACAATCAATTATTCAACTTTTCTGGTAATCACTTTTTTGAACCATTTAATGATACAATCATTCATGGACATTGAAAAACTGGCTGTGTTGTGTAGACATGGTTACTCACACCACTCAAGTGGGATCACTCTGCTCTGACGTTTGTCTGGGCATGGGAAAGCGTCTGGTGATGACTCTCCCACGTGCACAGGTGAAATATGTTCCAGTTTTCTGTGGGTGTGAAGCTTTGAAAATTTGTCATAATCACGTATTTCAACTTAAAAAGTCTATTTCAACTTTCGTAGGAAATGAATTTGAAAAAAACCAAACCCTACAAATAATCCACCAAAAAGTCTCAATTCATTATCACATATTGGTTAAACTGTTTAACATTACTTGACTTCCAGCTATGCTGTCTGGACTTATCCAAACTCAGACACCTGAACAAGATGTGTCCACACCTGGAACATCTGGTCTGACTAGCCACTACAGACAGCTTTGCCCCTTGGAAGTGACTTGGGTCACCCAAGATCTGAGCTGCCTCTCCCTCTGAACTGAACATGTTGAGAGCCCACAGCATCCAAGCCTCACAATGAAAGGTTCAAACAGATGCATGGAGTGCAGTGTCCTGGATTAAAGCAGCACCTGAGCAGCTGTGAGTACTCAGTTGTCTACTACTTTATTCCTTGGCTAACGAGTGCAGTTCTGTGATAGCTATCAAAAATGAAGCAACAGAAAATATTAGCATTTGGAGGCTCTTTTATAAGGAGGATCTAGCCTCTGAGCTAATCTGGTTCTCTAGAATAAGTGTTCTTTAAAAGGAATCTGGATCAAAATCTGAGAAAGGTAACCAGGCCAAAGGTGACTTTGGCTTATACTGCTTTTTCAGGTGATCAGGCAATTTGTCAGGTATTCAGAATACAACAAAAATGTGTACACATATTCTGAAGTTTGGAAAAAAGGGAAAAGGTACAAATTATGGAATTGTTTTGTGGGGGGAAAAAATAAAAATTAAACAGAGCAAATTTGTGAATAGCTAACAGAAACATGGTGTCTCAAGTGCGTCCTCTGCTTTTAATATTAGGGAATTAGGGAATTAGGAATTAGGAAAAGCCGTACCAGAGAACACAAGATGCATAAGAATTAGAACAGCAGATTGAGAGAATATTATACATATCTATATGATTTTGCTTAATTAGGCATCCTCTTTCACTCACAGTGAGAGAGAGAACACTGGTTTAGACTGCCTTTCCTCTGATCTGACATTTGTTTCTTTAAAAAAATAACTTTTAAAACAATCAACAATCAAATGGAATTTAAGTTGAATAAATATTACAAGACTGCACCAAGGTCGACCCCCTTTTCACTGAAAAGATTTTCTTCATTTATCTAAAACAACTTTAGATATATTATGCTGATCAATGTAGTTGTTCATTGGCTAAATTATCTCCTTCATTGAAGTGTAAAGTTCATAAGGAAAGATGATTAATTCATGTATGTATTGTTTATGCTGTCTTTACTGAAGAAAATATTCCAATTATCATTTAAATAATGGTATTTGACTTTAAAATGGACCATATATGCAAATATTATTCTACTGCTGTTCTGAGCTGAGCCATTACACTTCAAAATCAAAAACGGGTGGGCCAGTACTGCTTCAGTTTATAGCTGTGTGATGACAGAGCTGATTTCCTTGTGCAAGGAAAATTACTTTGTGTTTACCCCAGCACAACAGATAATCAGATGTGAGCCACTGGAATTAATATCTCTGGGAAACTTTGACATGTTATCTTTGAAAGTATGATATTCACTTACTGTTAGGAATGAATGATTTAAATCACAAACTTGGGGCATTATTTCCTTGGGCTGTTACACTTTCAGGACATAAACC
The DNA here is from genome assembly GCA_039654755.1 of Calcarius lapponicus. NCBI lineage: Eukaryota > Metazoa > Chordata > Aves > Passeriformes > Fringillidae > Calcarius > Calcarius lapponicus. The sequence goes on from CM077463.1 coordinate 8,823,297, forward strand.
TAGCGTTGAGAGAATTGCCAGCTATCTCAATTTTCATTAACGAGAAGAACTTCAATCTAGAAATCCATGTAAAACATTACAGATAAGCCAATAAATAGAGAAAATGTGCTTTCATGCAGCAGCCATTAGAAGAAAACTCTGCTCCTGATGAGAAAACTTAAACCACCCCAAACCAAAGCAACCCCCACTCCACAGGAAAAGTCCTGAGGTCAGCAATTCAATACTTTGTTTTTCTTGATCTGTATGGCCGCATATTAATAATGTCTGGGGGTGGGGGCATGTTAACTATGAAGGAATTTGGGATGTTTTCATTATTGCTGGGCAAATAACTCTTGAAAAGTAAGCATCTCTTTTATGCATAGATCAAGTGAACTTGGCAGCAGCAGTGTCATTGATGCTAACAGTGTGTGACAGGAAACAAACCCATGTGACTGCTGTGTTTTGTAAGTCGAGCTCTTGTGTAAGATTCCGGTACATTCTTTTCCAGCTATTCTCTCAGAAATTTGAACTTTTAATTAAAAGGCAACATTGAAGCATGTCCAGCACTGACAGTCTTAATGCTGTTTCTTCTCCACATTAACATGCAAACCGGCTTCAGTCAGCATGCAAGATCATCCTGTATAATTAGCTTCATTGTCCATGATGAGCAAATACGTGTTTTGGGGAGGGAGAGGATGTACCAGTGTTTTCTAATCAAATGATCAGGATTTTCAACTCCTGGTAGACTGCCATTTTCTCATAGAAACTCTAATGACTATTTTATTTTATAAGTTGGAACAAAATACATGTATCAAATTCAGGTTGTTTGTATGGATACACGAGCTATTAGAAAACAAATCATTTTAAAAAACATTTGAAATTTAGCATATTTTTTAAAGTAAATATCTACTACAATTGTAGCCAATATCAAAATACAAATACATAGCCAGATACTGATCTCTGGAAAGATGAGCTATATATAGTATGTTTCATATAACAGGCACCATCATTTAAAACCCTAGAATCCAGGTCAGTAATAAGCACAGAGCTTTGTAATGTATGTGTATTAAAAATAATCAATAATATCTAATATAGATTTTTAGTAGTACAAACATAGGGACTGATATTACATGACACGGTAAGTTTATTACATCAACTGCTGACTTCGGTGCTAGGTTTGAATTCTGAAATTAATTTTGAGTGCTAAATTAAAAGCACATTAGCTGACACGAAGAAGAGAGTGAAAAACAAAAATATATATATGTTATTATGAATCTTAATATTACTTTTTCCTGTGGTTTGGGGGTGTATTTTATATGCTATTCAAATAACAAAACACCTACTTGACAAAAAAAAAAAAAAAAAAGCAAAAAAATCCCTATCATTTCAATTTCTGAATTAAACATCCTGTAATGGCAACAGAAGATGACAGGATTAGATCTTGATTTCCAGGTTCACAATATCCACATTTTTCTTTTCCATGGAACTAGCAATAAGGTAGCATGAAAACAGAATTTCTTTCTTCTCAGATTATTGAGTAATGTTGCAGAATTGAATTTTATAGTGTATCCCATAAGAAGCAGCATGACAAAACAAATCTAATATTTTTATAGTTCAATTCTCAAGAAATAAACAATCATTTAAATATCATGGTTCCACCTCCAAAGAAAACTACCAATATTGTGGAAATCAGTCTAGACACACGTAAATTAATAAATCAAGAAAGCAGTAACTCAAAGATATCAGCAGAGCCATTGATATTTCTGGATTATCCACAGCTCATTCAGAAGATGACCTGACAGTGTTTGCAGATAGCTTAACAGAAACAATCTGAAAGAGAGTATTTGATAGGAACATCATGGGCAGGTACAAAATTATCTATCTGTTTATATGCCTCCATAACTAAATTTTGAGCACAAATACTTTTTGTTAGATGTTTCCTCATGGACACAAAATTAAGACTTATTAGGTATTTCTTCATCACCCAGATTTGCTTAAATGATGGTTTCCTGTCAAAAGGAAGCTTGTTTGTTTCCTAATTTAGTTCAACTTCGTTCAGAGCAAGATGATGGATCTATTCCTTACTATTCTTTTTGCGTTTTACAATTTAACATTATTTTTTCCTCCAGTTGTCCCAAAGATTTCTGAAAACTCAGCTCTAGGCACTGCAGATGAAGGCAAAGGCTCCATAGAAGCAAAATTCTATTACACAAATGGCTTATCCAAAACTTTTTTAGGTGAGTAACAGTCTTTCAATCTATCTTGGCTGACTTGTAATGAAGCCTAAAAAACATAAAATGGAAAATTGCTTCAGATGGACATGCATTTCTTCATTATTTTAAAGAAAAAAGAAGTGGAAAGGATATTTTTGAGCATTCTTTCTGTTGTCACACAAGAATTTCAGTATATTCTAAGAATATTCATAAAATATGCAATCTGCATTATAATGCAGTGAATTAATCAGTGTATAGGTATCTGACAATATATTTAACAGGAAGACTTTTTAATAACTCCAAGTGGCATGGATTCTGTTGCTTGATTTTACAGAAAATGAATGTCTGGTACATCTTTGAATCTGACTCACCACAGACCAACATCAGTGAGGAAGCAATATACTGACAGGCCAGGAACTAAAAGCTACATTAAAGGTAACCCTAATTTTCCTCCTTTCATAACATTTTTCAGTCTTTTTCTTACTGCTGAGAAATAGAGGCTTTCCCTATTTGATCTAAGCATTCACTGAAAAATTATATATATTTAGAAAAAAAAATCAATTTTTTCCCAAAACAAGGGAGAGCCAGCTATGATAGAGTGCTGAGATTAAAGTTTCAACATGTACCGAAATATTCCAAGTTCTTTGTCATTTCCGATCAGAACTAATATCATGGGTACTGCCTTCTCCAACACTCCAAATAACCTTCACTGCTATTAGGAACACAGCTGGTAATATACACTTGATCTTCAGGTAAAATAAACCACTAAAATTTGCATTACATGGATATATACAATTGAGAACTCTTTGACTGTCTCCTGACTGCATCTAATTGTGAAAGACTCTCATGAAGAAGTTTCTAAGAATAATTCTGTTATCTCTGAAAAGCTGAGCAGCTTGGTAAGTGCTGTTAAATGCTCTTTCAGATGCCTAATACATGCTCTACCTTCTGGGATCTTGACCAGCAGGGTGGAACAAGTGGTGTTCATTACTGATGGGATATCTCCAGAGAATTTAGAGATCCACTGAGTTGATTCTAAACCTGTTCTCTCTCTATGCCTGATGATAAATAGTATATTTTCTGATAATCACACATTTTAGTTGCGAGTAACACAATATTAACCTGATAAATGTTTAACTCAAATGCATATTTACAGCATCTGTTGAGAACCATTGCAAAATCAATTAAAATATTAAAAAGCAGCATTTTTATCATATCAGTTTTAGAGGACCTACTTTACAGAAGGTATCTACAGGAGCCTCTTAGCAATATGCATAAGCAGTGACTGTCCAATTGCCCAAAGGTTATTTTACATTAGATTTCATAAAGATTTCAGGTATTTGAGAAAAGAGAATGTTCTAGAAGACACATTTTTCCTCTCACAAAATCCATATTAGTTTGTTTCAACATAATTCTGAATTATTCTCATAAGTAACCACTAAATCGCTGTTTTTGCCAGTGGAGTTATTCCAACTGATTCAATGAATGCAGGAAAACATGAATTCTCCTATCCAAGTCCAAAGGCTTTGCTTACACTGAGACTCCTGAGGGGCTTGTGCATGCATGGCACAGGATCAGGCACATGGTGCCTGAGTTATTCTCCAGTTGTAAAGTGAGTGAAAGGATTGAAATTTGATAGATGCATTCCTGTTGTGTTTCTGAAGATATTCAGCTATTTCTGTTTTACTTTGGGAGCTACCACTTTCATCCACCCGCCTAACACACGTTATAACACCTGTTAAAACTGAAGATCAGAGTCTGTAAAATTTTGTCTTCCCAGCATCGGTAAGATGTGAGACAGAGCTGGTTTCCCCACACTGTGGAGGAGAAACAGTGGTGTGTGCACATCCACCCTGCAGCTCCCAGAGCACCAGGCAGGCACAGGTGAGGACCTCTGTCAGAAGCCATCTAACAGGAGCCTTACTCCCCACCCTGCCATAGCCACACTTAGTGCTGGGAGGCCACAGGGTCAGCTCTGTCAGGGAGTTAATTCAGATCCAAATTAACCGCTTTTATAGCAAGTTAGTTTTACCCTGATGACTTTCTTGCTCCAGTTCACTGTACAGTTGCACAAACCCTTATGTAACTGAAAGGGAAGAGTGCTTGTGGGCAGGAGGGGAAGGAGCTGTGATCTGTGAGTGCCAGAGTACAATGGGCACCAGAAGAGCTTTATGTCAGCTCATGGTGTTGGTGGAAGTACAGCAGAGCTCACCCTTAAAAGCTACTCTGTGTCTGACTTCCCCTGAAATTAGTGCTCTGAACCTATATGACTTTTCAAAGGTCATGCAAAATGTTTCTTATAGTGCACAAAATTAACATAATTATGCTGGCTAGAATAGGTGAAAGAAGCCATTTCAGTCCTGAGGGCCAAGGAAGCTTTACACATACCTTTGGCGATCCGTATCTTTACTCAATAGTAACACCAAGAAAAAAAAAAAAAGAACTGTGGCTGCAGGCTGCATAGAATTAAGGAATAACTCATTTGAGGATTTTTCTGTTAATACAATATAGTATTTTCACTGAAAAATTCCAGGTGTTAAGCTGAAGACGAAGGCACACAGAAGTTTTCTGGCTATTGCTGAATTAGCCACTGAATTACACTCCCAAGACAGGCCCACATTTTGAATCTTTGCAAGCACAACTAAGCCTATTAGGAGCAAAGATATCTCAGGGCTTTATGTTTATCAACATAAATATGCAAAAAACCTCCAAACCCTAGCCCTAACAGCTTCCATTTAACAAGAAAACAGGGGATTTTTCCTTTGATGCTTACTCTGAGAGTGGTACTGACAAAGGAGCTCCTTCTCTTGTATGAGCTGTTTCTGCACTGGAGGGAGGAAGGATAGCATTAGCTCTAGCAGTGCAGCTATGCCTTTTGAGCACAGAAAAATCTTAAGGAGACAAGATACTGGCAGGAGGGCCAAAGCAAAAGATTCTGTTGGGCAGGTATCTGTGGAAAAAAAAATCCCAACAGCTCTCTGGCACATTTTGCAAACAGCAAAAATTTAAAACTGGCCCAAGCTGCCCAAAGTTACCCCTTCCTAATGCCTATTCACAGTGGGATTCTACTGAAGAATACGGTGTAGAAGTCAGTTTAGCTTCTTTAGCTGAATCCTTTTTCTGTGTAACTTGACTTGTCCTGCTTTCTTTGTAGTACAGCACACACTGGTGATGCTGAGGGTCCTGCATGGCAGAAGCAGGATGGCAGAACATTTTACAAAGAAATACAGCCCAGCTATCTTGACAAGTGCTGCATGTCAAGCCAGTCCTTCAGTCCAGTTGCTTCATGGTAATGTTTTCCTTTTTATTAAGAAAATAGAAGGAAAATGAAGAACCTCTTGAACTAAAGACTTTTGTATCACATGCAGATGAGAAACCAGTTTCATCCATTCAGAGATAGCATGTCTGTCCTGTGTCTGAAGGAGTCCATTATGACAGAACAAGACCTGAGATAGTCTCAAAATACTGATAAAAACTGTGCTGATTCTTATAAGTTAATCATGTCAGATCCAGTCAAGTTAATTAGCAAACAATGTTCTTGTTCTGTGATCATCTATGTTTTATATCATTCCCTATTTCCACTTGCTGCTGGGAAAATATTAGCAAGCTTAACATTGAGGGTGAATTTTATTTCTCATAGAGCTTTTTTAAGCTTAAAATATATGTAACAAATCTTTTTTAAGGACTTGTCAGTCACATTCCTTATCCATCCAGCATCCTTAGCATAAATGCATCATATACACTCAGCCAGGGCTGTGCTTAGCCTGGTATGAAGACACAAATGAAGAGTAAGTTGGGAAAATTTTTTCATATCATGTTACTCTACAAGAAAGATATCCATGATAGAAGGTCTGTTTTGAATATTAAAAAATACAGAGGCACATCTTGTCTCTACAAGAATCAACAGTAGTTTCAGGAAGGACAAGTTTAGACTCAAAGACTCTGATAATTAGAGACATCTCTGTTGATGACATTTTTGTATGAATGAAACTGTTGTTTGTAAGAAAAGCTTCCCTGAAGTATATGCCACATGCCCAAAATCCCTCACCTGTACTGATTTTGTATCACTTAAAAGTTGTGAATGCTTTTAATGGCTATTGCTTCTGGACAAAAGTACTAGGTCATGAGGAATAAATTTTGTTTGCTACTACTCAAAATGATTCAAGGACATTTTATGCTCCTCTGTAGGCAATTATAGTTGTCACATCATTTATTTTATTGGGGAAAGCTACAATTTTCCAGATTCTTTGTGTTTTATTATATCTTATTTAAAGGAGGTAGAAATCAATTCCCTTTTTTTCCTACATGTGAAAAATAAATTCCAAACAACTTAAATGTTATTATTTTATTCATACCTCTGGAATGATTAAATGGGCCATGAACATTGACAAGACAAAAAAATGAAATCCCAGAAGAGCAGGCCTTTTAATTTACTTTTTATTCCCTGTACTCTCTAATTAGAGGTATATGCCACATTATCAACTATGCCTTTAAAATAAAAAGCATTTATTGAAGCCAGGTCTAGAGTTTGTTAGGGTTTTTAGGTATGGCTTCTAAAAAAGCTGTAAGAGCAGTTTACCTCGTATAATAATATTTCCACAGAAGCCAGCTGTATTTTTTGTTGTCACCAAATGCCAGCCACTTTGTCCTCTGCCATCCTTGGCACTGGTGCCTGCACCTAGTGCTGGACAGTCTGCAACAGATATGGCCATACAGAAAGAAAAAGGGACTTGGGCAGAAGAGGGGTTTATTGGGACTGTGCCTGCAATGCTATGTAGGAAACTCTGCAGTGAGGGCAGAACTGAGGAGCTGCACGGTGGCAGAGCCTGGCAGCAACCAGTGACCCGAGATCCAGCCCACCCATCCGTGTCAGGGGCAAAAGGACAGCTCCAGCCCTCCCATCCATGTCAGGGACACAGGGGCAGCTCCAGCCCTCCCATCCATGTCAGGACACAGGGGCAGCTCCAGCCCTCCCATCCATGTCAGGACATAGGGGCAGCTCCAGCCCTCCCATCCATGTCAGGACATAGGGGCAGCTCCAGCCCTCCCATCCATATCAGGGCACAGGGGCAGCTCCAGCCCTCCCATCCATGTCAGGACACAGGGGCAGCTCCAGCCCTCCCATCCATGTCAGGACACAGGGACAGCTCCAGCCCTCCCATCCATGTCAGGGGCACAGGGGCAGCTCCAGCTCTCCCATCCATATCAGGGCACAGGGGCAGTTCCAGCCCTCCCATCCATGTCAGGGGCACAGGGGCAGCTCCAGCCCTCCCATCCATGTCAGGGCACAGGGGCAGCTCCAGCCCTCCCATCCATATCAGGGCACAGGGGCAGCTCCAGCCCTCCCATCCATGTCAGGGCACAGGGGCAGCTCCAGCCCTCCCATCCATATCAGGACACAGGGGCAGCTCCAGCCCTCCCATCCATGTCAGGGCACAGGGGCAGCTCCAGCCCTCCCATCCATATCAGGACACAGGGGCAGCTCCAGCCCTCCCATCTGTATCGGGGGCAGAGGAGCAAAGATTATGGGGATTAATGGGGTATTTCAGGGTATTTTTAGCTTGATTCCATATTCCTTTTGACATTAGTCTCTGACTCCTTTGCATGAACATTGCTTCAGCTGAAGTCAGGCAGGGTTTGAGGTACGTGCTGACTCTGTTGCTTTTGATAACTGAGTGCACCTTCAGCACATATTTATAGAAATCCCTGCGGAGGGGGCTGGATAAGCCACAAGGGCCAGTCCTCAAGACAGGAGCATGTGAACTGTGTCATTCACAAGAAACATCTTTTGAACCTGCTTTAAAAGTCCCAGACTCTCCATCTTCCTGCCCAATGATCAAGTCCTGTGTCTCTTAACCCTTTTCATTAAAGCTCCTTCCCTGGGATTTCCATACTTTGAAATGCAAGCCACCATTTCTTGTCCTGTAATGGATACCACAGGGAGCACATAGGTCCACTTTGCAGCAAATGAAATGGAAAACCCTTTTCACATTCCATTTTCTGTGTTCTGTGCAATAAACAGTGCAAAATCTTCTACCATTTATTGTGGCTTTTGGTACCTTTTTTTCATTGTTTCAGAGCTGTTACACTGAAACCTGTGTGTGATAATCCATCTGAGACAACTGTTCATTGGTATAGAAAGACTATTTTATATGACTGATGATGACCTAACCTAAACCAAGTTTCACCTTTTTGCAAAAGTAGGTCAACACTGCCTTAAGATCTCATTAAATCACCAGTATCTCCAGATTCTTTCCATCTATGAACTGATACCTCTTCCCTTGCTCATTCAGATTTTTTTTTTTCATCCCAATGTGTGGCACTTCACCTCTTTCCATAGAAAGTAATCTTACAATTTTGGCTATAGTCTGCCTGGATTTACAGCTACTCAGCAGTTCAGGTTTCTAGATTTTCAAAAAGATGGGAAAATGTTCTTTCTGATATCGCAAGGCAAAGGTGATCTGTACATGAGTCCTTCTACACTTTGTTATTCCTGCTGTTATCACCCAAATCATTTGGACACATGCAGCACTCCCCAAAAATGCCAAACAGCAGGTCTGTCACAGATGGGACTCCCATTGTTATATCTATCTGGCCAGATCTGCAAGAATAAGGAACTATGTGCCTTTTCCACCTGAGCATTGAAAACCAGCTTCAGACTACAATGGAATTGATACATGCACATATAAACCATTGGTATTTAAACCTGGCTTATCATTTTTTCTTTGCAAATAAGCATGCCCCTCACTATGACTGGTATGTTTATAGGGTACTGAAAATACTGTAGGTTATTAAACAAAATAACAAATTCAATCTAATTTCTTACATTAAAAAGTGGAAATAAAAGGTTTGGATTCAGGAAAATAATAAAAATCAACTAATGTCAATCAGTTTCAACTCAATGATCTCAGATTGTGTTTTTACCCATGGAGTTACAAGTAAATTCAATTTTTAGATGGAATTTCAGTGGGTTTGTGAAGTGCCTGGAATTAGGTTGTCCTCTATTCACTGGGAAAGTGAAGGAACAAACAGAAGTCAAGCCATTAAAATGAAGTCATTTCATTAAAATGAAAACAAGTCAATGAAATATTTAATAGAGAGACTATAACAACGCTTCCTGCAATTTTCAGGTACCTATATATTAACATGTCTGTACCCATGAAAGTGAGTTGTTAGACATCTGTGGATTGCATAAATATCCTAGCTCTGACTTGTGATGTTTTCTTTCTATACTCAAAAATGCTTGGCTCTGCACAAGAACTGTGCTATACAAGATACAGCCACAAATGGTGAGAATACGCAGTGAAATTATAAATAGCTGGTACTGAGTGAGAACAATCTTATCTATCTTGTGTAGTAAACCAGGGAAACATATATGGAGAGCTTTGGCAGGAATGAATCTTTTCCCATCAGCCTTGGAGGAGATGTGACCAGTTAACTTAAAAAGATTATTAACTGTAAGAAGGTCAAAGCTAAGTGAAGTAAAACCTGTGATGTTTGTAACAGACAGGGTAGCAGACTTAAGAAGGTGGGTAAAATTAAAGGTACAGTTTTGGATTCCTGCATAAGAATTTATGCATACAAATACCAGAAAGTAGATGAGATGGTGATCCAGCAGCACAAATACATGTAGATTATATACAATGCTGCTCAGCAGAACAACTTCTCCTTGCCTTTTTCTTGATAGATTTCTCAGCCCTGCATTACTCTGTCATCACAAGCATTTTTCTGTCAGCACATGATCTTTTCTCTACGTGTCAGTGACAAACATGTTAGCCCCATTTACACTGCAGAAGAACCACACTCCTCAGCGCACAGGTGAGATATAGATCTATTGCCATGCTGCTTTATTGTGTGGCAATTCATTTTCTGGATTTGCTGACGTGATAGGGCTACTAGAAAATGCAAAGAACACAGCCTGAGGAGGGTAATATTTTCTGGAGATATTTCAGCTGTAGCAAATCAGTGCATTGCCTTTGATTTAACAGAACTGTATGATTAATGCGAGATAGGGTTTGATTAACAGGACTCCTGTTAAAGCACGTGGTCATTCTGTGGTTACTATCTGTGGTTCAATATCAGCTAAATATCTGCATAAGTTAAAACAATTTCAAGAAAAATCCTCCCTTCTTTCTTTTATAAATTTATGTGTATGGATTAGATCCACAATTTCTCATTTGCTTTGGAGCTGAGGTGAAAATGAGTAAAAAGAAAGAAACAACAACCAAAAAAAGATATCAAGATAAAAATGAAAAGCAGAAAGCCTTAGCTGGCCCTGTTGGAGACTGTCTTCAAACAGCTCTTGTGCAAACCCCAGGTAAGAGAGATTGTTTTAGCAAGGTGATTTTTTAAAAAAGTTGTTACTATTTTTAACCATTCAGTGTATATCTTTCGAGAAAACACAACACTAGACAACAACAAAAAACAAAAAAAAGCAAGAAAGCAAGCAAACAAACAAAAAAGCTAACTTACAGCAAGGGATGGAATAAAAAGTGAATTTAAGATACAATATAAAACCAGCAGAAAAGAGACTGACATTTGAAAGAAGAGGCCTTGGGAGAAAGCACGTGGAAATGTAAGGAAAAGCAGAGCACAAAAGCTACAGCAATACAAAGGTGAACTAAGAGGCTTGGTGAGCAGCTGAGAGAGAACAGAACCAGGAAATGTGCCAGTGAGTGGAAAAGATTAGCTTACTGTCTCTGATGCTAAGAAAAGGACAAAATCAAATGGATGGCTCAAACCATGTAAGAAGGCAGATCCAGGACTTTTCAGGTCCTAGATATTCAGCTGGATACTATCTAATCAAATATATTTGACTAAACTCAAATGGTTAGACTCAATGTTCCTTTGAGTCTAACCATTTTAGACTCTAATTTAATGTAAGTTATTTTTTGCCCAGAAAGTGACTCATTTATGGAACCAGCTCTCAAGATTCATGGGTCCAATTCTGAGCAAGAACTGTCATGTGGAGAAGAGGTGAGGAACCACACACCTCCCTCTTCCCAGGCTGTTCTTGGCTCATTCACTTCTCTGAGCACTGAATTCATTCACAAATTGGGAACATCTCCTGCTGTTACTTTCTAGCACATTTAGTAAAGTGCTGAATCCCAAATTAGTAGTGCGGTGTTCCTAGGTTTTGATAAATGTTCCTATAAATTTACTTCAGTATTCCCTGCTTAGTTCACAAAGGCTGCTCCTGTCAAAGGCAGAAGTAAGCTTGAAATTAAATATTTTTTAAGAAAATATTTTAAGATAGCATTTTCTTCATACGCAGCTACAACAAGACCCAGTTCTATTTACAGAATGATAGCATTAGCATTTACATGCAGTTCCTATGTAGGCTTTTAGTTAACCTAACAATATTTTGCTGTGCGGCTGATACATTAGCACCTGTATAAGTGAGCATTGTCCACAAGGAATTTGTCAGACCATCACCAAAGACTAAGACAGGCAGAGCAGGCTCTGGGTAAAAACACCTGGGGATCACAGCAATCACTCTGAAGGGAGTTAAAGCAATAGATTAATTGACCATAAGAGCAGTGTTCCTTGTTCACGAATCTGGATTTCCCTTGGCTGCCAGAATTGTAAATGAAAGAGGAAAACATTCTTGACCTTCTCTGTCAAATAAAATGCTTCTCCCTTTTTCTTTGTCTGATTTGCAGAAAAGTGGATTTTTTTTTTTTTTTTTTTTAGTGATTTACAGGGTCTAAGAATTACAAAGAAAAGGTTTCAATAAAATAGTACCCTGGTTCTCATTTATTCTGCTATGTCCTGACCCATAAAGATAGGTAAGAGCATGTTTCAAAAGCTGTCAGCTTGTATCCTTGTAGTCTACCACACTTCCTGACTTCAAAGTCTGTGGCACACCAGCTAGCCCGTGAATGCAGCACAAATGCTTGAAATAAAACTGCATGGATATTTGGGAAAACAGCACTGTCTGGAGAGAGATGAGAGGTGCTCACATCTTTGCTCTGCCTGTAACTCTCTGTGCAGTCCTTGGCAAGACAACTTGTCTGGCTCCCATTTATCTATCTGAAAAATATCCCTTCACAGGAAATTCAGGTGCTGTCATTAATTAACCCCTAATTAGAAAAAAAATTAAACAAGTGTTCACTTGGACCTTTTTCTAAAGAACAGTTTAAAGATGTGCTTAAATGACATCCTGGATTAGAGTTTACCACTTGCAAAATGCTTCATATCTAAAGGCAAAAGATGGTACAGAAGAGTTATATAGATAAGGTTTATTTATACACTGCTCAGTAGAAGAATAAAGTGATCATTTGACAGGCCAGTTAGCTTGTTTGCCTTTTTACTGATAGTGCTTGCTAGCTCTTTCTATGTGCATTATTTCTGGATTAATTATTTTAGTGGACAGAGCTTGAATAAAACACAGGCACAACAGGGCTAAGCTAAGAGTGAACTGTCTGACCTATGAAATATTTTGACATAAAAAATGTTCTATTTCCATATCACTAGGAAACCAAAACATTTCAAAGCATTTCAGCAGGGGAAGCATGTCTATGGCAAAGGCATTTCTCTGGTGCGCAAGAGATAAACATTCAAGCCTGCATTTTCTCACTCTCCTGCTGACTGGACAGGTAGCCACAAGCACAATTCTGGAGTGGATCTTTCCTGTCTGACAAAAAAAAAAAAAAAACCAACTCTGCCCTCCTCTTCCCTCTCTCTACTTTTTGTCCAAAACTTTATTTTCCTATGATATTATTGGATTTGGGTAAATCTGTATATTCTGACCAAATCAGGTTTCTTTAACAGATCTGTTCTCTCAAACAACTGGGTCTCCACAGGTCTCACTCAGTCTTTGGTGGGGTTACTGCTCCCACCTTGACCTAGTTTATGTTTAAACTGCTTTTGTGACTATAACATCAAACACTTCTCTCAGAAGGAGAAATAATCACAAATTAAAAGGTTAAAGCCTTTCTATTTACTTCAGGTCCCCATTTCTGTCTCACAATGGAGTGCCAGAGGAGGGGAGAAAAGATAAAATAATATTGGCGTTTATGGTGGCATGTATTCTGTTCCAGAGGGATCAGTATCATCAGAAAAGCCAGGTGAGATCTGCTACTGCCAAATAATAAAACCTTGGTGGGCAGGTATTCCACCAAGCTGGATTGGCAGTCTCTGTCACATGGAAACTTTCAAATATTTATTGAACACTTACAAGTAATTTCTTTTCTTCCAGTTGCAATAAATGGACAACTGAAACACTGGAAGTGTTTTGAAGCATCAAAACAAGGACTACATACTCAAAAACAGCTCCAATTTGTGAAAAACACAACAGCCTATCTGCCCAGCAATGGATGTTACTGTGAAAGCACCACCCTTTGTCTCTGCCCTCTACACCACAGCCTACTGTATGGAGAACCATTTCAGTCTCCTCACCCATTGCATTGTCACCACCGTGAGTAACTCCTGAGCTCCAGGGGATACAAGAAGTCCCAACCATACTGGCAGTGGGACTCTTTGGGGACATCACTTATGAGTACCCCAGGTGGGAGAAAGCAGCTCCGTTTCAGTACAGGCACAGCAGGACTGGGAATATCAGCTCTGACAGGCACTGGCAAACTCTCCTGGTAGTTGCTGGACCTGACTAACCACAGTGAAATGGACTAATGGATAATCGTCTCCATCCTCTGACCCACCAAATGATGAGGTGCAACTCTATGGTAGGGGAAATTTAAGCACACCACATGCTGGGTGTGGAAGTTTGGCCAAACGTCCCTTGGGCAAGAGAGGAACATCCACAGCAAGAAGTAAAATCAATTTATGCAAGCCACTTCAACTTCAATGAGATCTTCATACACTGAAAAGTCATTTTAAGTGATATACAAATAACAAAACCATTTTGGGTACAAATTTGGAAAAACCCATATACATAAATATGCGTACATATATATGAGTGTGTGAGTGTGCCAATTGAGAGAAGAATGAGATGTGATTGTTGTGATTTATTTTTTAATTACTTAAATCTCTTTATAGATAAATATACTGTAACACAAACCATCTTATTGAAGAGATTATTCTGATGCATTTTTCCTTTTTGAATTATTAGTAAGTATACAAAAACTATTCAGGGAATAAAATTGTTCATTTCTTCCAGGAAAATAAAAACCCCAAGACTAGGAAAGGAAAGTATTAAGCAAACATCATATAATGCTTGGATCCTAGTGCATCCCAGTGATATTTTTTTTCTCTACTGAATTCCTTGTAAGAGAATAAAGACAAAAATGTAACTCCACGAAAGATTTGAAAATTTCTTATGGTGAAATATTCAAAATGCTTTCTGTTTACTAAAATAATTCATTGGTTGCTAGAAACACCTTAGAATAGATAAAGTTAAATCATAACCCTATTGAAGTAAATTACAGTAATAATAAATATCCCTGTTCAATTCAATGAGGAACAGGATTTCATCAATAGCTCTTTCATCATTTTCTTCAGGTATTTTGGGGGCTTATTTTCTCTGATTTCCACAGAAAGTGTTCCCAAGCTTACTAAAATTAGTGCAACTCTCTTCTGCGATCTCTTATCATCCCAGTGCTTCTGGGATCAGGCCCAGAAAGAGTAAGGGACAGCTCTCTAGAGAAAAGATAAAGTGTATGGAACTGGGGCAAAGGAGAAGTCTCAGGAAAAACACAGGGAACAACCATTGCACAACTCGGGCTTAACCTTCCCTGGAGCAGCTGGGTCAGCAGGGCCAGGGAAGCCGTTCTGAACCCAACAGACCCTCTTGTCTTTGGTGAAAGCCAACATGAGAAACTGGAGAAAGTTTAAATCCCCAGGCTCCCCGAGTCCTCCTCACAGAACTTCCCACAAAAAGGCACGAGGAGCCTGTAGATTTCATATCATCAGCTGCTCACGTCCATGCGCCATTGGAGAGAACTTAATCATGTATATCAACAGAGGCAACACCTAAAGTTTTCTAGAATATTTCTAGAAAATATTCTAAAAATATTTCTAGAAAATCTGTTCCCCAAACAGATACTTAAGCAACAAGGATTTCATTTCTTTGTTATTGATATTTCTTGAGTTACTCTGCTATTTGCTTTTAACATAGTACAAACGAGTTTGTGGAAGGGAGGTAATATACCATTGGGTATTATTCCAAGATTTCTTGTAATCTGTAATATACAAACGTCAGGGAAAAACAAAGGAGAGAACATTTTCTTATATAAGAGAATACAATGCGATATAAAAGGCACTCCTAGTCAGACATTCCAGAAAATATTTTAGTGATGTCATTAACAGTTTTTCCTTTACCGAAAAGAACATCACTAGGCTTCATCTCTATGTATTACTGCTGATTGCTTATGTTTGTTCATCAGAAACAGTTTAAAAGAGTTCAGCACCTATTTGAACTAGATCAGTGTCAACGGTATGACTGTCATTCAAATGGGTGCCTGTTTGTTTGAATGGATAGTAGACTAGTTGTACTGATGGAAACATATCAATATTTTATTATAGCTTTGGACAAGTTTTTTCTTTTACAAATCAAAAGTGTTTTGACAAAGCGTGTTGTCTTGGATGCTGTTAGTATGTAACATAGCTAAGGGTTTCAGATAACTGCTCATTATTAGAAGATGTGAATACATGATTCACATCCTGTTAATTAAACTTGTTAGTAACTCTTGAAGCTTTTTTATGTAACTGGCAGCTACCTGGGAATTCAGTACATGATAGTTTGCACCTGTAAATGTGATACAGATGACATGTGACTCAGAAGACCATCTGGTGTAAGAAAATCTGAATTTCCCCAACACAGAATAGGGAGCACTGGGAAAACCATGTTCCAGCCTGGAAAGGAGACTCTACATCTCTCTCTATTTTCCTTTTCCTAAACACAAAGATCTTCCCTTAGAAAGCAAGTACTAAGGAAGTTTTTACTAACACACTAACAACACATAAAAACACAGATGAACAAGAAATACAAGAATTATGAAATGATGCAGCATCACAGGCCTGTCTACAGAATTGCAAATTAGAGAAAACTTGAGAAGACCAGAAACTATTCATTAATTGATGCACAGTTTAATCCTGAGCAGAACAGTTATTTTCGGTAATATTCAGTAGTTTTTTGCACAAAACCCAATTTGAGATAATTAGCAATGATCAATCTTTCCCTCATTATATCCCAGACTTGACTGTAGCAGGAATTCAGGGTGTGTAAGACAAACTCAACCGAAGAAACAAAAGGTGATTTAAAATCAGATAAATTCAATCTATTTTGTTTAAGGCAGATATTATAGTGTGCTTTCACACATAACAAGCAAGCTCATGGAGAATATATATGAACAGCTGAGTACTGAAAAACTAATAAGTGGGAAAACAGTAAAGAAAAATATAACAAATGCCAGTTCCTAATAATTATATGAAAGTCTACTGTGTCTTATTAAGTAATAAGTGGTAATGAAGATAATCCATAATCTTGCTTTGTACAGTGAAGGTAAAACAAAAAAAATTGTCTAATAAATCTGAATGGTCCTACAATACTCTCCTCCACAAAGAAACAAAGTTGAGCCTTAGAAAAGACCAGTTAAGAGTGGTAACTAGGCCAGTAATTAAGTGAAAAAATTAACAGAGAACAAATGAGAGAAAACAAAGACCGAGATACTAGGTAAAAGAGCATATTTCTTCCGTCTGCTTCTCATGCAAGCAAAACACTATCCAACACTCACCCAACTTCAGATTGCAGTAGGGTGTTTATTCAGAGAGTCCTAAATCTCTGCCCTATATCTGAATTTGCTATTAATGCCTTTGGTGGACATTAATATTGCACTGCTTTCATCTAGATGCACACTTTGAAAATGGCTGAGCCAGACAAATGCTTCCCTTTGTGAATACATTAGAATCTATGTCTGGGAAAGCAGACAGTCACTACCGTGTTTTGCTCCATAAAAGCAAAGCCTGCATTCTGTTACCTTTGGAGGGGCCTACTCATCATATATGTTACACCATCTCAGAAACAACAAAATGTTAATTTGCCCATTGGATTCTCATTTAATCAAATGATTAAGTGATATGTTTTTCTTATTGCCTGGATTTCAAATTTCCTTCTCTTTCTCTAACTTTAGGCATTGCTTATACCTTTTATTGTTTCTCCTAATGGCTTATTTTCTTCTGGTAGGTATTTCATCGCTCCCTCAGTACAGATGTGTTAGTATATCTATGGAGATATATGGAAAGCTTTACTGGATTTCTAAAAGATTCTGTCTGGATTTTTGGAAATAGAGTCCTTTACACAGTGAGGTTATCTGCTGACAAGAATGAAGGCCATGTTATAAAAAAACACTAACATGCAACATGATTTCAACAGAGATTAAGTGCTCAACAACTTTCAAAAATCTCAGAAATCATAGATCACTAATAGACTGCTGGTGCTAAATGCTCTTTACCTGACCAGATCACTGGGAAAGTGTTTCATTCCAATGGAGGCTTCAGCGGTTCAGCTTTGGAGAGATGGCCCAGGCTAGTTGGCCAGCAAGTGCTGGCAGTAGGGGGGCACTTAACCCGATAGCTGTCGCACTTTGGGTCAGCGCCTCAGGTGGTCACCCAGCGTTGTAGCTGGGGATGCTGCCAGATAAAGGATGAGGCCGAGACTTGGCTGCGAATGGCAGGAATAAAGAGCGCGCTCCGATTGCAGCAAGTTCACGCTTTAATGCAGATCCCAAGGGAGCCAGCAAGGGAAGAGGAATTGGCGGGGGCTACATGAACTTATACAGGGAGTGGGAGGTAGGGGTGGAACCAGTTAGGGAGCCAATGGGTATCCAGGGGGGAGTGGGGTACATGGATTGACATACAGAAATTACCAATGGAAACAACTTGAGGGAGGGGCCCCGGCCCTGAACCAATCACTCCGAGTCCTACACAGAAGCTTCTGGAGAAAAAGGTGGTGGCAGGGAGCAACTGGCAGGGCACCAGGGAGGGTTTGAGGGAAAGATACATTTGGTTTCTAGGGTAACTGGGGAGGGGAGTAAGTGGATACAAAGGTGTCCATGGAAACTGGGGTGGAGTTCGGGTAACAGACACTGTCAGGGAGGGGAGGGAGAACCAGGGTAGAATCATTGCAACATGGGGGGAAAACAGAACAAACCAACTCAGAAAACAGAACAATCCAGAAAACGCAAAACAACATCTCCCCGTTTTTTTTTTTTTTTTTTTTAATAAAACAAGATTAAAGGTAAATCCTTAAAAATGACCCAACCCAACCCGAAAGGTCCCATCCACTGAAAATGTCCCCCAGCCAGTTTGATGTTTCTTTTTTGATGTCTTGGACCATGTCTCGCATTTTCCAGATGATGTTTCCTGCACCCTTGGCCCTTGACGACAGGTTGCGATGTTGAAGCACATGGTCTTGGCCAAGGACTTATGCGAGGGTCCGCAGCAGAGGCTGGCTTTAGGCTGACGGACAATCCGGTGGTCCGCAGCAGAGGCTGGCTTTGGGTTGAGGGTGGTCCGATGGTGGAACAGGGACCCAAAGGGACAGCAGTTGGCAATGGTGCCACTGGGTTGGGGTCACTAAAACAATAGAAAAACACTAAAACAATAGAGAGATGAGAACAAGAACACAGACACAAAAAACTTCAGTTCTGCCTTGAGGGAAGGTCTAGAGGAGGTCAAGATCTAAATCAAAAGGTTTCCACCTCCTTCTCTGGCACATTTCCTCTACCTGTGCCACTGCATCAACCTTAGCCTTTTTCCGGGGTAGGAAGGGCCTGACCCACTTGGATAGAGCCCACCTGAGACCAGAGGGGGTGGATATGCAAGCGTACCCCCTTCCCCAGGTCACCAGGTCGAACGGCCCCTCCATCTTCCAGGTCTCCGGGTCTTTAATTAGGACCAGAGGCCTGGCTTTCAGTTGCAGTTTTTCATGATGCCCGAAATGCCTGGCAATTGGTGGATTCAAGTTGTCAAAGGAACAGTTCAGGAAACTGATTGTAAAAAGGGCCTTTGATAACCGGACATGAGGGGACTCCACCTCCACAGCCGTCCGTTGTTGTTCAAGGACTCTTCTGAGGCTCTGGTGGGTCCTCTCAACCACCGCTTGGCCTGTCGGGGAATAGGGGATGCCAGTTTTATGTTCTATTCCCCATTGCTGCAGAAAGCTTCGCAATTCCCTCAACTTGTACACAGGCCATTTTCTGTTTTGATGACCTTGAGGATGCCCAGGACAGTGAAAGCCTGAACTAGATGTTTTTCAGTATCCACTGCCTTCTCACTTGTGTGGGCAGAAGCACAGACTGCGCCAGAGAAAGTATCCACAGAAACACATATGAAGCTCAGGTGGCCAAAGGACGGGATGTGGGTCACATCCATTTGCCACACCTCGCAGCTAGACAGATCTCTGGGGTTAGCTCTAGAACTAAGAGATGGGAGCTGGTAGGACTGGCACTGGAGACATGTAGCCACAATTGCCTTGGCCTGTTCACGTGTGAGTTGGAGCTACCGAACCAGGCCAGGGGCGTTCTGATAGAATTGCCGGTGGCTGATCTTAGCTTGACCGAATAGATCAGGGAGCAGGGCCATCTGGGCAGGAGCAGCCAAGGCATCAGCTCTTCGATTGCCCTCTGCAATGAACCCCAGCAGGTCAGTATGTGACCTGACATGCATCACATAGAAGGGTTGCTCTCAGCAAGAGACCAAGGTAACTAATTTTGAGAGCAAGTTAAATAGGGGGTTGTTGCGCACCTTTTGAAGGACTGCTTCTTCTGCTCTGGACACTACACCAGCGACATACACCAAATCAGTTACTAAACTGAATGGTTCAGAGAACCTCTCAAAGACCCTCACGACAGCGTCCAACTCAGCTACTTGTGGAGAACCTTGGCAACATCGGCCTCCCACCGCTGAGTTTGAGAATCCTTCCAAGTCATGACTGACTTGTGGGACACTCCAGACACATCTGTGAACACAGTCAGTGCCTTCAAAGGAGTTCAACTCTGAACCCTTTTTAGAGACAAAGATTAAATAATTTGTGGGCCAGCTGATCGACAGCAATTTGGCTGGTGTAACTGTCCAGCGTGAATTGTAGCATTTCATTGATCTCGAGCAGCTCATCAAAGGTTTTCTTTTTAAATTGGCCCAGTTCTAATTGGATGGGGATATGGATGCAATCAAAGTCACAGCCTGCAAGCTCCTTGATCCACAATCTTACTTTTCGGATCAACTCTGCCACCAGCTCTGATGGTGTCATCCCTTTGGACCTGTGATGGCTGAGGAACACCCACTCTATGATCAAGATGGGATCCCCCAAGCCTCAGTCCTTGCCTTTGATGGAATCGTCACATTGAAAAAGCACGCCATGGAGTTGTGGCAACTTTCCTAAAATGACAAATCTGAATGGCAGACCTGGTTGGTATCGGTGGGCCTTCCTGGCCGCAATGGACTCTTGGATTTTCTCTAGCGCTGCCTGTGCCTCTGGAGTAAGAGACCTGGGAGAACTAAGCTCCTCTCCCCCTTTCAATAAATTGAAAAGGGGGAACTAGGTCATCTGTAGGAATCCGCAGCCAAGGCCTTACCCAGTTCAAAGACCCACACAGCTGATGAACATCCGCTAAGGTCTTGATTTTAGTTTTAATAGCCAGTTTTTGGGGAATAATGGTTCGCCTTGTGATTTCTAGACCCAGGTACTTCCAGGGCGGCATCTGTTGAATCTTTTCTTGCTGAAGCTCGAACCCTGCAGCAACCAATGCATTGATTGTCAGGTCAAGCGTGTGGGCAAGCATGTCGTCGTTCGGAGCACAAACGAGGATGTCGTCCATATAATGACAGATAATTACATTCTCGGCAGCTGTATGTATTCGTGACAGCAAGGAAGCGACGTACCATTAGCAGATAACAGGGCTGCTCTTCATTCCCTGTGGAAGAACACGCCAATGGTAGTGCTTGCTTGGGGCTCCACGGTTGATGGCAGGAACCGTGAACGCAAAACGTGGGGCATCGTGCAGGGATATTTGAAAAAAGCAATCTTTTATATCGAAGATGGCCAGATTCCAATTTTGGGGGAGCATCGTCGGGGTGCATCCCTGGTTGGATGCACCATGTCTTCAATAATATTATTAATTTGACAGAGCTCGGGGAAGAGCCGCCACTTATCCTTGTTCAGTTTCTTAATGACAAACTCTGGGGAGTTCCATTCAGATATGGTCTCCACCAGATTGCCTTTACGCAGCTGCTCCTCAACGAGCTCGTTGAGCGCCTTCAATTTTTATTTAGCAGCCACTGCATTACCTGTACTGGTTTATTTGATTTCCAATTCAGTTTCCAAGTAGGGCACTCCTCAGTGACCGCTGCCCGAAAAATCTGAGGAGCCGCTGGTAGGTCAATTCAGCCTCCCCATTGGGCAAGAAGGTCCCTTCCCCACAAGGGTTCCATGTAGCCCAATACGAATGGGTGTACAGACGCCAATTGCCCATCTGTCCCCTTAATTTGCACAGTGCTCTTGGACTGTTTGGCCAATTGTAAACCCCCAACACCTCAGATGTGACCAGCCACGTCCTGCAATTCCCAATGTGACAGCCATTCCCGAGAAGGAATGATCGTCACATCTGCCCCTGTGTCCACAAGACCTTTGAGAGGCTTTTGGTCTCCTCCCCTCAAGAGCTGGCAGGTGATTCTTGGTTTTTCCCACCCCAAGACCTGAGCCCAGATATGTAGGATGGCTGTCTTTTGGTGGTGTGGAGGGTAGCCCTGGGTCCCAGATCAACTCAGGTACCAGAATAGTTTGTGTTATAATCTGACCTTTGGGCAGGAAGTGAGGAGGACGGACACAGTAGAGCCCCATACAGAATTGCCCCAGGTCTGATGTTAAGAGACCCGGGACAATGTTCACTTCAATCGGAGCAAATTTTGTGTCTCCAATGACAACATGCTTACATCCCATCCATTCCCAACTACCTGGACACTCGGGGCACATGATCACCTGATGGAAATTGGTGTCTTTCAGGTGTAATGACTCCGTCAACTGCAGTCTGAAAGGAATGGTTTTAGAAAAGGTTGTTAAAATCAGCATACATAATAAACAACACAAATCCAGTATAGAACAGTTAAGTCCGGTGGTGGCAGCAGGCGGTTCTTCTCCTTTCGCCTCCCCGCAAGATGGTACAGTGCCCGTCGTATTTGTGTCTGCGCAGGGGGGGACTGTGCTCAGTTCTTAGTTTTTTGGTGAGGGGTTCCCCCAAAGTCCCTGCCCTTTCTTAAATTCGTAGAATTGCCTCCATAGAGGGCAGTCCGGCATCCACTGCCCCAGCTTCCCACAGAGGTGGCAAGAGGAAGTGCTCCTGTGGACCAGCCCAGGTATACTGGGCAGAGGTGGAAGATTTGATGGAGAAGCAGGAGCAGGGTCAACTGGAGTGGCGTCCCAAGTATCGGCAGTGGCGACACGTCAGGGCGGTGGTTTGGCCCAGTTGTCAAGGTCTCCGGAGGCCAAGGAGACTTTGCGGGCGCAGATCTCCAGCATCCGCTGCAGGGCTGGGGGAGGGTCCAGCGGCAGGCTCAGGATGGCATCCCTGCAGGCTGGATTGGCGTTGGTCAAAGCCACTTCTTTTAGGAGTTCCCTCCTGGTCTCCTCCCTGTGGACCTGGGCTTCAATAGCCTTCCGGAGACGCTCAACGAAAAGAATGAATGGTTCATCAGCCTGCAGCATGATTCTTGAATAAGAGACCTGGGGCACACCTGAAGATAATTTAAAAAAGGCCCTCTCAGCTGCCCTCCGGCTCTCCCTCAACACCTCAGGCGGGATGACCCTGGCCTGGGTGTGCCCGTTGGCCCGGTTTCCCACCCCGCACAGGTGATCGGTGGACATGATCTCGCCATTAAGGTCGCGCCCTCTGTGGCGGTTCTCCCATAGACACGGCAACACCTCCACCACCTCCCTGTTCCATGCCGCCTCTCACAGCATGAACTCTGTGGGATTGAGGAGGCACGAGAACAGGTTGCGGAGATCACAAGGAGTGACCTCAGAGCTCACTAAAATGGCCCTCAGGATCCCCTGGAAGTACTCACTCTCCTGGGAGAAATCCTTTTGGGCCTTGCAAAGCTCCTTGATTTGGTGGTGGGGGAAGGGAGTCCACAGGGCACGGGTTCCCTCCTTCTCTCTCAGGGTGGGAGGTGACCGGAGCCGCAGATGGGATGGAAACCGGCTCCGGTCCTCGGGTCTCCACCCCCCACCCCCAGACACTGGAGCGTGGGAACCAGAAGGGGGAGTGTGGGAACTGGAAGGGAGAGGGGAAGGGAAGGGGCTGGAGAACTAGGCGTGGCTGGAGAACTGGACGGGGACATAGGATGGAAGGGTTCCAGCCCCGAGATAGGAGACTGGGGGTGTAACTTGAGGGAAAGGAGGAGAAATGGAAGAAGTCACCAGAGACAGAGAAGTGGAGGGAAATGGGAAGCAGTCAGGGAACAGGAAGGGGTTGTTCTGGAGGCAAAAAGGGTTATGGGGAGAAGGAGAGACCGTGGCGGGAAATGTCACATGGCTGCCGCCATCTTGTGCTCCACGGGAGCAATCTTGCAAACGTAACTGAAACCGAATGGAGAACTTTCGAACTGGAGGCTTACGGACCAGGAAAGGAGGGGAAGAAAAAGATTCCGTAAGAGTCTGGCCGGGACTCCTAAGGTGGGGGTATTGGGACCTTCGAGAGGAGCCAGGGGGATGGTGGACACCCTGCACTTTGCTGGAGCGGGCTGCTCCTCTCAAAATCCCAGTTTTACGACAAACAGGGGAGGAAAAAGGGCTAGGAACAGGGGTAAAGAACTGGGGAACAAACTGGCTGCTGATGGCTGTCTCTCCAGTTTCAAATTAGATTTTAACACCGATCTGACCTGGGAGACCCAGAATATGGTTTTAGCCAGCAGGTTTCCCCTGGCCTAACTGAATCTTGTAGTTTGCTGTTAACAGTCTCCCAAAAACTGGGACTGTAGATTAGGTCAGGGGAAACTTCAGGAAACCCGGAGAACAGCCAACATGCTAACCTTTTTAACTCTTTTTTGTGGATAACGAACCCCCCCCCCCCCCCCCGCAAGGATACCCCCAACTTGGACAGCAGCTCTTTTGTGAGTTGCCCACTGCCGAGCACCCATAGCTAAAGATGCAAATGGGGCAACTCAATCCACCCAGCACTCCGGGGAAAACGAGAAAGAAAACAATGAGAGACCTGCACCGCCCATCAAAGGGAAAGGCTGCGCAGCCGAAAAGAGAAAACACCTCAGCCCAGTGATGGCACGGAGGGATAAAAGAAACTAAAAAGACAAGGGGAGAGAGAAAAAGAGGAACAATTACGTGAAATCTGGCAGGGGCGAAAAGAAAATCCAGAGCAGTAGTTCCTGCCGGGGGATGACTCCTGGGGTGTCAGGAGCTACTGTCTCCAATCTCTGGGGAGCGCCACCCACTAGAACTGGGTCTACTCTACCCAGGGTAGTCTGGCAGCCAGCGAGACAGCTTTGCCTCGTTCGCGGGGTCCGCTGCTCCCTCAGGCGAAGCGCTCAGGTGAGGTGATGCCAGGAGACACACCCAGGCCTCACGTTGGGCACCACGAACTGCAGCGGTTCGGCTTTGGAGAGACTGCCCAGGCTTGTCGGCCAGCAACTGCTGGCAGTAGGGAGGCACTTAACCCAATAGCTGCCGCGCTTCGGGTCAGCACCTCAGGTGGTCGCCCAGCGTTGTAGCTGAGGACACTGCTGGAAAAAGGATGAGGCCGAGACTTGGCTGCGAACGACAGGAATAAAGAGCGCGCTCCGATTGCGGCAAGTTCAGGCTTTAATGCGGATCCCAAGGGAGCCAGCAAGCGAAGAGAAATTGGCGGGGGCTACATGAACTTATACAGGGAGTGGGAGGTAGGGGTGGAACCAGTTAGGGAGCCAATGGGTATCCAGGGGAGAGTGGGGTACTTGGGATTGACATACAGAAATTACCAATGGAAACAACTTGAGGGAGGGGCCCCGGCCCTGAACCAATCACTCCGAGTCCTAGACAGAAGCTTCTGGAGAAAAAGGTGGTGGCAGGGAGGGACTGGCAGGGCACCAGGGAGGGTTTGAGGGAAAGATACATTTGGTTTCTAGGGTAACTGGGGAGGGGAGTAAGTGGATACAAAGGTGTCCATGGAAACTGGGGTGGAGTTCGGGTAACAGACACTGTCAGGGAGGGGAGGGAGAACCAGGGTAGAATCATTGCGACATGGGGGGAAAACAGAACAAACCAACTCAGGCAGGGGAGAACAGAACAATCCAGAAAACAGAGCAACAGGAGGCAGCAGAGATTATTAACTGTGGTTCTTCAAGCCAATTACTGGGAGGTGGCAACTCCAACCCTGCTTGTCTCTGCTCAATATTCATGTTTGGAGGGGAGGTCTCGCACTGTTGCACTGCTGCTGTCATGCTCTCCTCTGCATCTGAAAACCTCCTGGCCATCCTCCCATCCCTGCAGTTCTGACCATTGGCTGAATCCTACTTGGCAACAGAATATCAACTGGCAAAAGAAAATCAATAAGCAACTATATAGGCTAAAAATAAATATTGCAATGCATAAAAACCCTACAAAAAGATAATATAATATTCAAAAGATAATATAAGATGCTGTTTTGCTACAACATGGCATGTGAGAAGCAAGATCAAGGAAATAGAAAACAGCTACCTGTGTATACTCAGCTGAGCTAAATCACCACTGCTTTCTTGAAGCAAACTGAGTTACAACCATTTATAACAGGAATTTGACCTCTGCATTGAATAAAATTACTGAGACATTTGGATTTCCTGTTTCTTCCTGATTACAGAAAATGAAGAGCAAAGTAGCTGTGCAAAAGACCTGAAAACTGCATCCGCCTGTATGTAATTGACCTAATAATAAAATTCACCATGGTCCTTTGCTAAGGGGAAGGAAAGTGTTCAGCATCTTGAGGCAGCCACCCAGCTGTACATGCTTGAGGAAATCTTTCTGACCAGCAGACTATTGATTCTGAAAAAGGCTATATTCAATCATAAATCTTGAGCAACTTGACACAGGTCAGTGCAGGCAAAATATTAACCACTCTAAGGTGCTTTTAAAGATTCTCAGACTGAAATAAAGAAAAATATGATGTATGTTTATCTCTAATATAGATTTTTCTTCCTTGTGTTTACATACCTTGCTCACTTTTTCTTTCAGAAAATTGCATCTATGGTAGCCCACAAAAGCCTTCCATCTGCAATCACATGAGTAGGCTGCACAAAAAAAAAGTGATGAGGTAGGAATTTCTCTGTTGAACAAAGTAGATTTATTATTTTTTTAATTACTTCAGTGTTGTCAATTGCATTAATTAATTCAGGTCAAACAGTGTGCTCCTTCCCTGAATATCTCTTGAGACATCACCTAGCGATAGGTGATAGTTCTAATTAGCAGAATAATAAATAAATAAACCAGTTTTAAATAGAGAAACCAAAGTTTTGGGGATTTTTACTTTGTCAGGTCCAAAACATTGAAAATCCCTTACATACAGGTCTTTCCATCACTTACAAATTGGCATTGCCTGAATTATTAATCCCTCTTTCTCATGCTCAGGTGTGGCGTGTTTGGAGTGCCATCAGTCCCATGGCAGTCCAAGAGCTGTTGTGTTGGCATCTCGAATGTCCTTTCCCCTGGGATTTGATGGTGAGGGCAGACCAAAAGACCTCTCCTCGTGGCCTGCACTTCTCAGGAGATGGTAACACATAGAACACCACTCTGGTCTATTTTTCACAGAGAGCTGAATAGACAATTCAAACAAACAGACAATTCAAACCAAACCACACCAGTTTCCATCTACCTCAGAACAAGAAACCATTTAACAGGGAAAAATAATTTTGTAGTTTTAAGGTCTGATAATAGCATGACAAAAAGTCCTTTAGGCTTCTTAAGTTCAAACATATCCTGGCTGAGAAGAGAGTCTCTCAACTCCTATGATTCTGAATCTGAAATTATTTTCAGATGGAGCTATTTAACACACCAGAATGAATTTCTTAAAATCAGCCTTTTTCACAGTCTCTCACAAGCACTTACTGTGCTTACTCACTTTCTTGCAGAAAATTGCAGTCTTATTTAATTGTGGCTAAGAAGCATGGATTGGAACTTAAAGGAATGTTCATAGAGTGGACAATTTAGCTCCAGTCTTATATGAGCTTCTCATTCTTTTTCCATTATCTTCTCACTCACAGACATTAGAGAGAATTCCTTAGCACTGTAGCTTCATATTCTGATTGCTTACATTTAAAAAATTCATCCATAATTTTGTCTATCTCTTTAGCTTAAGCTGTGAGAGAGTGGCTTAGCATGAAGCATTTACAATGTTGTTAGAGGTATTTATGGTCCTGTTTTTTCCAAGTGGCCTAATGAACACTGTATAGACTAGAGCTGCTGGTTAGTACTGTCAGAGGAGAAATGTCTCTCTCTTCATTCACTCTTCAATCCCTTTCCTGAAAACAGGGGTCTCACAAAAGAATCTAAATCAACTCTGATTTTTAAAGTATTTTATTCCTTGTAAATTTGGCTCAGAGACAAGCCCCATTTCTCTGCAAGGCTAGTTTGAAATCCTGGTGAGTGTGTCAAATCTTCTCTGTTCCCAAGACAGTCTTTAGATATGTGAAAATACAAGGATATTGTCCAGAGGGACATTTTTCTGGAAGCATTAACAATCTAATTATCACAGAGGATGGTAAGCAGAGGAGAACAGGGACACTAAAAATAAAGAGCAGAGGCACAAACTGGTAGCAGAGAGTTGCTTTATGGGCAGACCTATAGGCTGTTCCGTTTGTAGTATGTTTCTTGGTTTTTAGGATAGTTATTTTTTTCTGCAGAAGGTCAGGTAGTTGAAAACTAAACCAAAGGACAGATAGCTCTGTAGCAGAGGTCAGTAACAGAAAGGTTGCTGAGTTCTTAGCAGGAATTGAAGGGTTTGTCCTGAATAGTCACATGTAATTTTTGTCCTTGAATAGTAATTACAACTTGTCAGAAATACCAGTTGTTTCCAGATGAAGATAGAAGCTAAGCATGGTTTATGAGCCTACACTTCTCAAGTAAATAGATTTCCCTTAATTTGCTATTCTAAAAATACATTTAAACATATTTTTACATGGCTTCTGTAAACACAGGGAAGATCTAGTCAGGCAGTTTTTGACAGAATTTATTTTTCTTGAAAGGGGTTGTTTCATTTAAGATGAATCATTAATGGGGCTGAACAGCTTTTGAAGATGTATTCAGTGAGATTTTTGAATAATAAAATTTTGACCTATGTTTTGGTACAATTACATTTTGAGAAAATGTGTTCCAAATATTTTGTTTCAACCTGAAATTCCAAACCCCAAAGTTTGTTGTGAAGTAGAACCTGCATCTTCTGCCCTGCACAGAACTGGTGAGAATGCACTGCAGAACTCTGCAGATTCCTCAGCTGCCTGCAGTTTTCTCAGTGGTTTTATTACAGAGTTAAATGAGCTGCATTTTAATTGCTTTCTAGGTTAATACATCAAAGAGCAAACCGCAGTATCCTGTACAAGGTCTGCAGAAGTTCTTCTTGAGAACTGTGCTAAGCAGAGTAGAAATGGAACAAGAAAATGAACAAAAATTTCTTTATAGATAATGC
The DNA here is from genome assembly GCA_039654755.1 of Calcarius lapponicus. Taxonomy (NCBI): domain Eukaryota; kingdom Metazoa; phylum Chordata; class Aves; order Passeriformes; family Fringillidae; genus Calcarius; species Calcarius lapponicus. The sequence goes on from CM077463.1 coordinate 8,852,086, forward strand.
AATATTTTCACCTGGCTTTCTATTGGTTCTCATGGATTATAAGTAATTCTGTGATAGTAATAATTTTCAATTGTTGCAATTTGGTTTTCTTTTTGTCTTCTTTTCCTTTGTTTTCCCAGTGGGAGTTCATATTAGCCACCCTTTCCATAAAGCTCAGACGGGTTGTGACAATCCAGCTCAGACAAACACAATTACCGCGTTATTAACAAATCTTGCAGTAACCTGCTGTACAGAAATGTGGAAAGTTATACAGTTCAAACATATAATAGATACAATATGTTTCACATATAATAAATTATCATAATTGCCAAAAAGCAAAATCAGTCAAACTGAAGAATGCTATGTACATTTCTGACTAAGCAGTTTGGGCTTTTATAGTAAGATAGCAGTCAAACAGAGGGAAAAATATGTTTGATGAAGTCCCATGCTCTGTATGGTTTTGTGTTGCTTGATTTGTAAAATAAGGCCACAAGCCAGGCAGACTGGTAAGTGCTGCTAGTGGGAATTTTCTGAAACAATTTCACTAGTAATAATTTTCTAGATCACGGTGGGTTGTGTGAAAATGAATTATTTTATTTGCTATGCATGCTCCCTTACTCATGTTTTATGACATTTGAATGCTTCCAAAGTGGCCACTTCCCAGGCTTTTAGTTCAAACAAAATATAACACTCAGATATTCAACAAGCAAGAGAACTGAGATCCTCTCTCATGCCCAGAAAAAACTCCCACATACTAAAGTGAAGGGTCAAAGAGTGAGGTGAGAAAACTAGTAAACTACTACTGCATTTTTAGACTAATGAAAGCTTAGTTACTATTATGTATTTTTCCAATCATTGTCCAATGCATGGGTTGACAATTTAAACTTTTAGAGGTCTGATTACACAATAGAGAAGAAGGAAAGGAAAGGAATATTGGAAGGAAAATAGAGAAAGCATAAGATTTAGTGTACATTAACTTACACATCTAAAATGTAAACATCTAAGCCTGAACTATTTTCCCTACACCCTTTCTAGTCACTGAGGAGAAACAGGCAGGGACAGATTCCTCTCACATTCAGACAGTGATGAAAAGACAGGTCACATACATCATCCTGTTACTCACTTCTTGCTATATTGAAAAGATAAAATGACCAAATGAAAAGCTGAAATGACCAAGTTTTAGTCATTTATAGTTAGATTAGATTGCTCTTACCCTAGCTAGCCAACAGGTCTTTTTTTTTTTATGGAACAAACCATAAAAATGGAACAACTTGAAGTTTGTTGAAGCAATAGTTTACAAGGGAATGGCACAGTTCCTTCAGCTGAGCTTTTTTCTTTTGAGACTTCTCTTTACTCTAGATACTTTAATTTTACAGTCAACTTAGTAAATGTTTTGGGATGAATTAGTATGTCTGTCACTATTAAATTACAGCTGCACTATCATGTATGATACCCACTCATAGAGCTGAATAGTTAGCTTGACTCAGCACACTCACACTACACCACCTGTGGCAACTTAGTTTTCCAAATGCAGCTGTACAGTGAGGCTTTCAAATGATCTGTGACTCTTTGGTTACCAAAGCAGTCAGAGGAGCAGGGTGACTTCAGTTACTTAATGAACTGTTCTTGCTGAAGTTGCTGTGCCACCCTTGCATTACTTTTTGACTAAAGCCCTTCTGTAACCTCTCCTGAGCCCCAAAGCTATAGAACACTATGCAAAAATTACACTCGGGCAAATATTTAAAACTCAAAAACCTGTCCCACCTGCATTTCCCCATGTCTGCCATAGTCAAACTCCCATCAGACAGTTGACTGGGACAATAGCATCTCCTGTGTAATTCTTGTCAGTCTGCAAAAGCTTTCAGAGAAACTTCTCTGTATTCTATCACCTCCTGTGTTAGAGTTCAGCAAATACATCTCACTATAAAAAACTCCAGAACATTCTTTCTGAAGAGGTGCTTTGAAGTCTAAACACTTGTCTGTCTGTATTTTCTAAATATATCACCTTTCTATACACCTTGTCCTTATGTCTTCACAGATCCTACTTCACTAATACTATTGCAACTCTCACCACAAATCCCATAATGCATTTTTTTTTTCAAGGAAGAGGAAAATTTAACTTCCATTGGCATTAAGAGGACTTCACAGGGCAAAATTATTCTCACTTTAGGAAACCTGAATTTGTTTCCTGAAACTTTCATTCATGCTTACCGAAAGCAAAATTGTTCTGTGAGTGCAGCTTGGTCTGTGCTGATTTGCGTGAGAGTGAGCACATCCCCAGCAATGCACAGCAGAACAGCTCACGGCAGCAGGTTGACATGTTGTGTGTCTCCAGGCAAAGCAAGTCTTGTGACAGATCTGAAAGTTCACTACATAATTCAAAACATTGCTGTAAGTATAGTAAATAAACCATTAAAGAAAATTCCTCACTTATCACTTAAACTCTTAATGCAGCTTAGCAATTCATACATTCATTCTCTTCATTGCTCAGTGGTTACAGCTATACCACACTTCACTGAAAACAGAATGAGCAGAGATAGCAATCAAGCTGACCCAATGGGAGCAACCTGGTTTTTATTGTTTGTGGACAATACCCTCAAGAGATTACAGACTCTTAAGAGAAAGAGTTATGTGATATTTTTTAGGACAAATCCCAAAGGATTTGATCTTTCCCTCAACCAATGGGTCACAGATTAACATGGTAGGCATTTTCCTGGTTTCTAGGATTTTCAGTTTTATTGTTGGCTGAGCCTATCTTCTCAGGATTGCTTCACCGGTATGGATCAATTTATTCTGAGAAGCCATGCTGGATATGTTTCTTTTTCTGTGCTCAGCTGGCAGCTGCAGAACTCTGGGTGAGGCTGGAGGGGTTCCAGCATACTGTGCTCCACGCACCCCTCACACCAGACAGGATTGCACGAGGTCCTGAATCACAGGGTGAACCTGAGCATGTTCCTTTAAAGCTTGAAAGGTCCACATTTCCTAAGTGTGAGGTTATTTGTTTAATAATATATTTGTTTTATCTCTGTTTTCGCACATCTCCTGATAACTGCCTGACAAGTTCCTAAGGGAAATGAAGCCCAGGCTGGTCGCAAAGGTTGTGAACCACGAGGAATTATTAACAAGAGTCCCCTGAGTCTGGAGCCTGTGATTGCCTGACTTTCGGCCTGCAGCGTGTTCCTGAGAGACAAATAGTGCTCAGTGGGAGCACAGCGAGTGACCTTCTACCTGGGGTATGAGGAGGCCTGACAAATGCTCAGGTGCCATGTGTTATTTGTGACACGTGGCAGCTCTCACTGCCCTTCTCTTGCCAGCAAGATGACAAGACCCAGAAAAACAAGGAGCCTCACAGGTTTTGGGCCTGATGCCAGTTGTAGAGCTGAGTTTGAAGGAATAACTCGTTCTTTCTCTGGCTCATCTCCTGACCCTTATTTTCTTTTACCCTCTACTTTTGGAAAAAGGGCAGAGGAGTAGGCATTCCTCCTCTTTCTTTCACATTGCCAAAACTTTTTACAGTTCATTTCTCTGGACATGGATCCTATTTTTCTGACACTTCCCATAAAAACTCACTTCATGCCTGCTTTTCCCTTCTTCAGTCTTGCAGGTCTGTTTAGGAGTGTGGGGTTTCTCTGTGCTAAGATGAATTTCACCCTATTCATCACAGCCCCATTAGCAACCTGCAGCTGCAGGGACAGGCATCTGGTGCCCCTGTCTTTCCTGGGGACAAAGGGAAGAGCTCAAGCACCAAGCACAGTCCCAGGAACGTGCACAGGAGGCTCAGAGCCCTGGACCAATGTGAGGCACATTTTCTTTCTCTCTTTCCTTAGAGGCCAAAAACTTTGCTTGTGTGAGGAATGCCAGAAAACAGAAGCAGCCTGGGGAAAGCTCCAAATTGCTACTGCCACTGGGCAAGTGGGAGGGGATATGGAGAAAAAAGGGAGCCCTCTAACCTAGGCTCTGGCACTGCCAATGTCAGATCTTGTCTCAGTTGACAGGACTACAAAAGGTAGTAAAAATGTTGTCCCTTTCTTTCTTAGATGTCAAGGAGGAAATTCAGCTGAATTAAATCTGTCCCATCCTGTTGATATTGTTCATTACGCCATCACCTTGTGTGTTCCATCCTCCCACCAGATTCCACAATGCTTTTCCATTTTTTTAGAAATCTTTAAAAAGTTGCTTTTGGACCTCATCAAATGTTTTATTTTTGCACAAGTGCATGTGAATGAAGCCAGCATCTGCAGTGCAGGTGTTTACAGATGTTGCTGTAGTGGCCTGGAGTACCCTGGTCCTGGAAAACCCTCTGAGAAAGCTCTCACATGTTTTTAGAGAAGAAATAAACTTTTTCTTGTATACATAAATCAAATTCAAATATAAACCACTGAGAGCTTTGTTGGCCTTGAACTAATACATCCAGAGTTCATACACTCCAGTACTATATAAATAAGAACAAGATTTGAATGTCCTATTTTGACTTCAATGGCCTTCAAATATGCAAGCAGTACTTGTGAAGAATGTGCCTGACATTTAAGTCTGTCAAGGTTCCTGGATAATTCTTTCCTTTATTTCCTTGTCCCAGATTCTGCTCCTCATCAACTTTTAGATGCAGTTTTCTCTTTTTTTCTCCATTCTCTTCTGAAGATGCAGAATAGAGTTTTTGACATGCTTTAGAGCTTTGAGCTGCAATGTATCATAGTTCAAATCTACAGCTATCAAAGCAACATTAAATGAATGTTCATATTGGAATTTAGTGCAATTAAAAAGCAGCAATAAGTAAGGAGAAAATAATGCAAAAATGTGTTTTACTTAGGATAAGAATATACCTTCTGGGGCAGGGGGAAGCTTCTAGCTAAAAGAAAAAGGATAGCAGCTCCTGGTTGATGGGCAATCTTTAGAGTCTTTGCTGAGACAAACCATACCTCTGTTTAATAGGAGGGAGGCACTACACAAAAGCAGTAGGTTAGTTCACAGTCATGCATGCTTGATTTACTACAGGTCACAGATCATGTTGTCTGCAGGAACATGTCCTTGAAAGGGCAAATAAATTCACTAAGTTTTCTGATTTTACTCTGGTGTAGTAAACTATTAGCTGGAGTAAGAGATTTTTAGTGCATTTTTTCTTCCTTAGGGAGAAATCTGAATTCCATTTTAACTGTTTCAGGGCGATCAATAGAGGAGGTAGAAATGAAGGCTTTCAATGCCTCTCTATTTTTATATACTGACAAGCTAAAAAAATACCCAAATCATAACAGAGTTATGATAAAATATGAATTACATAAAATATGAATCACTTGAGGATGATACTTAGAACTTAAAATTCACTAGAAGTCAGAAACATCTGCTCACTTACAATATAAAAAAATTCACCTATATACTTAGAATTGTGAACAAAGTAGGCTTTAGAGTACGATTTCAAACATACAATGGAAGAATCAATGAAAAGTTGTGATGGTCTTCCCTGCTTGAGAGCAAGGCAAGCTCAGTATTCAAATAACAGTTAAAACCCTTTCCAGCCCACTAGTGTTTTGGGTGATGTACTCTCTTCATACATCTATGAATGTAAAACTAGGTTGGAAATTCCACTAGAAGCAAGCACTGAGAAGTACTCACCCTGAAACCTCAAATCAGAATGACCTTTGAAAAAAATATAGGCCACCCATAGGATTTAGGAAATTACAGTGGTTAAACCATTATGTTTATTAACTTTCATTTGATTTTTATTCATCCTGGGTGTGCTGCTTTTGGTCAGGGTAACTTGGGGGTATACCATATTTGGGTACAGAAGAGGAAACACTTGTCTATATTGCACAATAAATAAAAGCAATACAAGAGAATCATGTTAATCGTTGCAAGTCTAGAATACTGTTCATCTGAGACAGATTGAAAGTTAATGCATAGGAAAAGGTGGAGTAGACTAAACCATATATACCTTCCACCTGGTATATCCTGCAATTTCTGCCGGGGAAAGCACATGGTGTGACTCTTGGGGCTGCTGAGCTTGGCCAGGAGTTGGACCAGCTGATCCTGGTGGGTCCCCTCCCACTCTGATATTCCAGATACGCTTCCAACACAGCATATTCTCTGCTTCTATGATTTCATTGCCTCTATTAAGAACATAAGCAACAAATTCACATATTTATCCTTGAAGGGGATATCAGGTCATGCTCAATGTCATTTGGAAGGAAGCATTCTGTGGAAGCACATTGTATTTTTCTGATTGGAAGATGACTGTTTTGTGATGTCTTTTACTTCATACCTGTGGTCTGGGCTTAACTGACACTTCAGTGAAGATTTTCTTCAGCAATTTCTTTGTTTCCTCTCTGTGAAATGAGGATTCTTCACTTCTGTTAGCCCAAATTATTGAGAATGGAAAACAAGATTTTTCCCTCAAGCATACAAAAAACCCTTAGAACAGGATTCAGCTGCAGTCCATGTCAGCACATGCATAACAACAGTGGTTTTGTTTATTATCTGCTGGCTCCTCTCAATATATTTTCCTGAAGACACGGGATAATACACCATAATATGTATTCAGATTGTTTCAAATGATCTGCATATGGGGTGAAGCAGGAGGAAAAAAACCCAGTCATCGACTTGTTAACAATCACCTTTGATTTTGACCCATGGAACTGTAAGTGCCCAGAAACTTCTGTGCCCAGAGTACAGTGTGGCTGGGCTCCCAGCACTCCACCATGGTGCCTGATTGATCTCAATCACATTTTGTGTGAAAGCTCAGAACAGTAGCAAATATATAGCACATATTTACATTATGCTTCATCCCTGTTCTTTTTTCTTCCCAGAACATCTGTTCATTGCTGGCCAAAGACCCAAAAGGCTCAAGAAAAGCAGACATAATTTTTGAAGATTTTCTAGATGCTTATTCCTGTTAGGGAGTAATTCTCATTGCTGAAATTTAGCTTATGATACCAAGCATCAAACAATACAAGTGAAATGGATATAAAAAGAAATAGCATTAAGTACATATTATATTTGCTAATATGCACAGGCACTAAAAATAGGCTAAGAAAAATTAATCTAGGGTTTTAATATTCTGTGGTGAAGATTCTGTCTCAGTTCAAAACTGTACTGGATTCCATACAGATTTCCTGTATAACAGTATAACTGAGAGAATAATCTGACCTGTTTTGTCTGATTTTTGGGACAGTGTTTATAGCCTTGAAGTCTTCAGAACACAAATATGCTCAGATTTAGATAAAACAGTACCACCTTAATCCACTCATCAATCAAGATTGTTTAACACATTCTTCTGTCATTTTAAAAAAATATTATTTTTCTTGGCATTGTCAGATGTTTTCAAGATGTCTGTGAAATTAGGAAAGTCACTCTGTATGGTTGCCACCCTTCTCCAAGCTACTGGATCATCTGCTGTGGAAGAAAAAAAATGACATAAAAGTTATTTGAAGGATTTTCAAAATAGAGACATGCATAGTGTGTCTGACTAATAGCTTTTAGATAATTTGTGGGATTGGAGCCAGGTTGTGGTTATGTATATTTAAATTTCAAGTGAGGAAAGACAATATTTCTCTTCATGTCAGTTTCCCCATTAACAATAAATAAAGGATAGCTAACAAAAAGAGGAAAAAGCAAAACTGTGAGGAAAATACCTCAGGTTTTCTATAGAATTCTTACCACTCCTTATATAAGACTATATAAGTTGAATCAATCAATCATCTGGTTTAGAGTTCAATAAAAGAGAATAAAAGTATTGTTTTAGTCTTATTTTCTGTTTTCATCATCCCCAGTCATTCCATATGGAACATAGAACAATGGAAGGAAAGATCTGCATAACCACACCCCCTTTTTTTTTTTTTTTTCCTGTTCTCCGGCGATGTGAGAAGGAGAGGTTGCTCTTCCTTTTCTTAGAAGAGAAAGTGACATTATGGAAAATAAGGAAGCAAAACCCTGCTGTAGCCATAGCAGATTCCTGATTCAAGAGGCAGGAAGTCGTGACTCTGCCTGTCCCTTAGCAGTCTTTGTTTCTCTGGATCACCTGATTTACCCACAGGAATGAGTAAGCTTTTGTTAGATACTACCAGAGATTCACATGATTAAACTTTTTTTTTTCCACTTCCACAACACAAGACATAATCCTCCAACTAATTAATCTTGTTTACCTACTTGGCAAATTAATCTGGGCAAAGGTGCAAGTGTGAAATAGTTCTCTGACTGTTAATATTTAGTGTCTATTTCATAGCAACTAAGTAGTTCCCCTGAGACAAAGAGATAATAGGCTTGTTTAAAGTATTGTCCCTAAGCTTTTACTCACTATAACCCTGATTTCAACAATAGTTATCCACTTCTTTAGGAATCTGTAATTTCGGTGGCTAGGGTGTAATATATGTTATATAAAATGATGAATACTAGCAGTATAAGAATCCTTAGGTAGGATTTAGCCCTCAAATGAAGACACTAAAATAGAGTTATGCAGGCATTAAATATCTGTCTAAACTGGCCTTGTAAATAATTGATACTTATTCACTACTGTCTATGAAAAATGAAGGCCGATGAACCAAACTTAGGTGTCCAGGTGCCATCTCTCATGTCTAGATTCCTTAATGCAGCTTTCCTTCGATGATGAGAAGTCTGTGCTTAGGGTGGGATTCAGCTGCCAGAGCAGGAATGTGTGGTGTGTTAGCTCACTGATGGGACAAACCTGGCAGGAGTGGCTGACACCCCAGAGTGCTGCGCAGCCCTTCAGAGGGGACTTGGCAGTTTGGGGAGATGCACAGAGAAGAGCTTTCTGAAATTCAAGGAAGGCAAATGCAGGCTCCTGTACATGGGGAGGAACAGCCCCACACCCCAGCACAGGCTGGGGGCTGGCCGGCTGGAGAGCAGCCATGTGGAGAAGGCCCTGGGAGTCCTGGCGGACACCAAGCTGTCCCTGAGGCAGCAGTGTGTCCTGGGGGCCAAGAATGCCAATGGAATCTTGGGATGCATTGTGAAGGGCACTGCCAGCAGGCCAAGAGGGGTGATCCTGCCCCTCTACTCGGCTTTTGTGAGGCTGCCCTGGAGTGCTGTGCCCAGTTCTGAGCTCCTCAGCACAGGAGAGATGTGGAGCTCCTGGAGAGGGTGCAGGGGAGGGCAGAAAAGATGATTAAGGGACTGAAGCATCTCTCTCATGAGGAAAGACTGAGGAAGCTGGGCCTGTTCAGCCTTGAAAAGAGACTGAGAGGGGACCTCATCAATATCTGTCAGCATCTGCAGGGAGGTGTCAGATGATGGACCAGGCTCTGCTTGGTGCTGCCAGGCAATAGAACAAGAGGCAACAGGCAGAAACTGATGCGCAGGAAGCTCCGTCTGAACAGGAGGAAGAACTTATTTACTGTGTGGGTTACTATGCACTGGAACAGGTTGCCCAGGGAGGTTGTGGAGTCTCTCTCACTGAAGATATTGTCCAAATGTAATTCTGCGCCTTGTGCCCTGGGATGATCCTGCTTGGGCAGGGAGATTGGACCCGATGACCCACAGTGGTCTCTTCCAACCTGATCCATTCTCTGATTCCGTGACTCTGTAACTCTGTGTTGCTACTCTTGCATCAGGCCGTCCTTTTAAGAAGATTGTCTATCATTCCTCTGTCACATCCAGCCCTCACTGACTAGCTAAACACTGAAGTCTCAGACAATATGCATATGACAATATTTTGAGGAAACAAAATTAATATTTTGAAGTTTTTCACAGACTAGAGTTAGTAACACTTGTGCAAAATTCGGAATTTATCAAGACAAAATTAGTGTATGCATGCTGGTACAAAAGGATTCCAGTTCGAAAAGGAATTTTAGTGATTTTGCTCCATGTTACAGCAATGGCTTATATAAATGAAGTTGGGACTATCTCCAGGCTATGGGGTTAGACAATACTGCTTAGGGTGATAGTTTTGCCAGCCTTGTGCAACCAACCCATCTGTGGCCCTATCAAATTCTTCACTGAGGTTTTGGATTTGTTCAGCCTCCATCTACCTCACACAGAAATGTTGTTGCTAACTTGGGACAGCTGAAACTGACACAAAAATCACAGTAATCTGTTTTTTTTGTATTTAAAATTTCCATAGCTCTGTTTACCATTTTATCGCTGCTTTTCAGACTTATTATATTCTACTATGCAAAATCCCTGTTTTATTTTCTTTGTTTTGTCATTTTCCCAGACATTTATCTGCCGTTTTCTTAGAATACAGTGTTTAGTCTCCCACAGACATTTAGTCTTTATGACACTATGAGCAAACATAACAGTATAGAATCTAGTGTACAATAATTCAACTGAAAATAGCTGTGATACCCTGCAGATATGGCTAGCTAGAGCAGTGTCCATCTGCTGGCCCTCGTTTGTTTTCTGATGGTCACCAGAGGTCAGTTCAACAATGCCTCCATTGATCCCTTTCTATCCATTAAACTTTCACTACTAAAAGAACAAAACTCTAAACATACACACAAAAGAGAGAAGGAAGAATGTACTCATTGTGGTTCAGCCGGAATTCACAAATACAGAAAAGATCCTCTCTACTGGCTGTTTCCTCCTGCAACTTGACTTCCGAAATAGAACTATCTTTTTGTACAAGACACAAAAACAAAAATGCAAAAAAAATCCCACCAGAAAGCATGTGACTTCCAGAATTGCCTGTAGCTTTCCTGGCACTGGGTTGAGAAATATTTCTTCATCTCATGTTGTATAATCATCCTTGACGCATTGTTTGTTCCAGCTCAGTGCTGTTTTCATCAGATAAGAACCACAAATCTAATGGAATATGAGGAGTGTCCCCCAATGGTGTATGGGGGATTTTTGTGGCTTTTTTTTTTTAAGTTTCATAATTATGAAAGGTATTTAAAAATATGTGCCGGAGCAGATAGTTTTTGAAACCATAATTCTTGTTAGCTAAAGTTCACAGTGCACATTTCCTGTCTTTTTCCAGTAAGCAGACTCATTACAGCACTCTAAGATCTCATTTGAATGAATGACTAAATGAATGAATGAAAGGAAGACATAGTAAAGGAAAGAAGGAATCTGTATTGGACGTAACAGGCTCCAATGATAAATTTGATTTAGGTAATAATTTATACTGTAATGTTTCAGTGACACAGTCTAAGGGATTTACTCCAAATCCCATGAAGTTATGTAAGTTTTTTGCTGGTGTCAGTGGGTCTGGATCAAGTTTCAGAAGGATTAAATAGCTGCTTATTACTTCTTTTTTATTCATAAAGAAAATAATTTTATGCAGGTAAACCACTTCACTGGATGATCATTTCTTGAGCCTTGTATCTGTCATTGCTCTCTTTTCTGTTCTCTGTGAAAATATCTGTCCAACATTCAGCATTTATTCTTACTTCAAACACAGATTGCAGTCATGAGTGCTCAAAAATTAATATAGAAAGCTTCCTCTTACACACACTCAAGGAGCCCTGTGAAATCCTTCACCTCCTTTCATTTAATATGCTAATGATTGATTTCATCTTCCTTGCCACTGTATCAAAAGTTCTACTTAATATTGCAGAGCATACACTTTGCTCCTTCCATGGAAAGACTTCTTCTGGACACCATTACATATCTAGCACAGAAACTGATCACAGTGCCTCAAGAGAACATGAAAAGCCAAGTTGCACCTGACTCATAGCCTGATCAGTGGTTTTCCTCTTGTTTCAGTGCAGAAGGAAGTAAATTGGCTCAACTTACAAATTATCACAGTTGTTCCCTCAAGTTCAAACATAAGGATGCATTTAGTGAAGCTTATGGGATGTGTATCTGGCCTTGATACTTGATATTTTTACTAAAAATCCTGAATGATAGAAAAAAGAGCAAGCTTCAAAGGACTGGAAGCATTTTTGAAGATGGGACCAGAATTCAAAATAATTTTAGTTATTTGGAAAAAAAAGGCATGGAGAAAAAAATGTCATCCTTGTAAGAAGAAGACCAAAATCACACCATTGGAAAATAATCTTGATAGGACAGGAAGTGGTAAATAAGTGTAACTTTAGGAAAGGTGGTAAAAACTGTGGTGAGTTACTTTAAAGTCTGTGTGTCCAGACTACAAACTTCACATGTTTTTACAACCAAATGCAACGGTTTTAAATTTCAACAAGGGATCTTAATGTAAGATGTCAAGAAGAGGTTCCTAACAATGAAATAGTGAAACCCTGAAATCGATTGTGCAGAATGATCATGAAAATTCCAGCTTTGAAGGTCTTTCAGGATAAATTCAGGAGTCCCATAGACAGAACTGGTCTTTTCTTGGGCAAGGAGACCGACAGTGATTTTCGGAGGTGTTTTCTAGTTCAATTACCTCAGTTATGTCTAGCACTATTCTGGCGTTGTTTGAACTGCTGAATCTAAGTTTTCATCTTGCTGTCCAGTCATGCTCCATGTATCAGTGTGAGACAGGTAAAATAATTATTCAAAACAGGATATTCAGACCTCCGATTTCTGAAGGAGGTAACATAAATGAGTAAAGAAAATTAAACAACATGGGATGCTGTTTGATGATTTGAGGTGGAACTTTGCATTGTTGCTTTGGGAATTCTACTACCATATCAAGGAAAACTGATAAAACCTAGAAAATGCAAGTCTTCTTTTTAAAAAAGACATTTGAGACAGTAAACGTGGACAAGTAAACAAGAATTTTGGTCTACATCATAGGTGCTAACATCTAGGAATTGAAGACTAAACAACGCTTGAAAAATACCATTAAGTTATGAAAATGTTTTACCATGTACCAGCATTGTGAAGACCCAAGTCTGAGTAGGTCAGTGCCTCTTTTTTTGTTCCTTGAAATACTTTATTTTTATTCAAGATGGTATGGCCACCTTGAATAAAGAAACCTTTTTCCTCTTCATTATAACTACTTTGTTTATGTAACAGAATATCTGAAAGAGAAAGCTGCTGGTTCATGGGCAATTCCAATGGCTGTACTCAGATTAGGAGAATACTTCTGCAAAGATAATTTTGTTTTACTAGAGAGTGGCTTTTCTGAACTTCTCTTTTACTTGTATAATCACTTTGGCAAGTTTTCTGCCAAAGATTCAAGTAAACTGAAGAAAGTGATGATTTCATAGGGAATAATATCGCAACTGGTTTAATCGTAAGAAATCCTGACTGAATCATCCTGGGTTTCTTTTATTGCTTTCTAGGGTAGAGGTACCAAAAACAATAGCTTGGAGAGGGTCCTCAAGTTCACACCATCATGCAGCCTAGCTATCCATCAGGGACTACTGCACTGTTTTCAGACGCTTCACCAAGGAGCTAATCTCAAGCCCTAGGTTCTCAAGACCTCTATGCCCTCAGCAATGACTGAACTCCCTGGGCCTCAAAGTTTTCCTTGATGGTCCTGCAGTGTCCTGGGGAGATGCTGATGATGACTCCAATCATGAATTTGCTCAGGTACCAGCAGTTTTATGGACCATAAATGTAACCCAATCAGAAGTCTCTACAAATCTGAACTGTTTCCAGTGTCCAAGGTGGATTGCTTAGTGTTGGCTCAGGCAACTGTGTGCAATTCTGCATTATTTCTACCACTAGCAAGGAGTCAGCCATGTTACCCTTTTCTAAGAGGGAGAGAGCACATGTGTGTTCTCTGAGCTGTGTATTATCTAGAACAATGCACAGGGAAAAAATAATAAGACTTTCGACACTGATATTTTCTAAGCAGGCATACAAAATTATGATTAATTACAGGGTGATTTGATTTGCACACACCTGAACAAAATGTTCTTAGGGCAAAAATTCATTCCCAAACCCTATTAAAATCACATTACAAGGTAATTTTTACATTTAAAAAGTGAATAAAATAAATGTAAATAAATAAATATAGTGTATACCAGGGTGAGAGAAGAACAAATGTCTTGGTTGGATTTTAAGCTGGACTTCAACTGTTTAATCATTTTGATTAATTTAGATGCTGGAAAATTGATTGTAGTGACTATTAACCAAACTCCTCCAATTTGCAATCTCTGTGCTGGTCTTGGAGAGTACACAATGACAGTAAGGCTATGTCAGTGCTGTCCCTGCACCCATGGGGTGCAGTTGATAGTGTCAAACATGTAAATTAGAATAGTTCTATACCATGAGGTTCAGTTTGTATAGGCCTTTATGTTCACTTTGACTGTACAAGTATAGAACTGCACAGCACAGAGAGACACAGAACAGAGGTTGCAAAGAAAAATGAATAACCAGAGGTTAACTGGTTCTATCTCCAAACTTTGCCTGCACTGAACACGAGGACTAGGTTTCTTGCACTGTGAGCAGGTGTCCCTCATCCTGTCCTTCACTTCTTTGAGAAGGAGGTCCCTATGAAGGGACAATTCTCCTGGTCAACAGATCCCCTCTCCCTCTGGGAAGGGTCATGTGCTGCCTCAAGCAGAGTCAGAAAATCAAGCCAGCTCTGATATTAGAATGTACTGAAGGGGAGGCCTGAGAAGTGGGCCAATTTTATTTGCTCAGCTGACAACATGATAGTGGTTACTGTTAAAAGGAGCCATTGGATGATATAAAAAGGTTCTCTACATTCCCTGCCAAATCCTCCTATCAGGCTTCCATGAGTTCATATCAGGTCACTATGAGATTCTTTTCATCTCATAACACTGAACTCATTAATTTCCATGACTGATCTGAAACAGTAGCATGTACGGAAAAACCCCTAAATTTAGATGTATGACTAATCTGCTTTTGTTTTCCCTTTCCTGGATCCTCTTTCACATACAAAGTGGAATTTCAGCTTTGCTACAAAACATCATTTTGCTTGTTATATTTCCAGAACATTGGCCTTATATCTGTGTTCTTTGTTCATATTGACACTAATTGATACTAGCAGGGCTGTGACACTGCAGTAAGTTTTCCCACAGTACAGGCAAAAGCACTGCAGGTTAGGCTGCCAGCCAAGGCAGTTAATGCTTCTCTTTGCATTCTTTTCAGCTCCCCAGAGAAGAGCTAGTTTGTGGACACCTGGCACTTAAAGGTCCAGGACATTATTGCCACTGTTGTTGCTCTTAAAATACTTACTAGAAATGGTGTCACCGCACAATCATGTTTCAGAAGCTTAACATATGAAGGAAAAACTATCTGAAAGTCATCAGCTACACAATTTGTGATTAAACCTTTAAGCTATTTTAATTAAAACTATTTAGACCATTTAAAAAAATGACCATTTCAGACCATTTAAAAAAATAACACCAAATGCACTGCTTGACCTAGGATTGATAAACATAATAATGAGATGAACAGAGAATATTTTTCTGTGGGCAGATATTAACTCCATGCAATATCAGCTGAATGTATGACGAACTTGTTTTTCTGGCTTTTACTGTCCCCACCTGTGCTGCAGTTCCAAGACAGAGGGGAGTGAGAATAAATGGCTACCTGGACCATACAGCTGCTTGCAAACTGGATATGCCCTATTTCACATAACTGAGCTTGTTGATTAGTTGCTGTCCTAGTATCTGTGTATACAGATTTGTGTGAGTGTCCTCAGAGTAACTCTAGTAGAAAAAGAGTCTCAAAGCACAAGTATTAAGTCATGTGATGCCTTTTTATTTTTGTTTTCCCATCCCTTAGATCAAAATGTGAGGATATAAAATTTGACCTACTTCTTTTCTGCCTGACCTAAAACAGCTTTTACATGCACAAAACAGACTATTTTTTTTCCCAGACAATCAAATTTTGGATAAGTTCCCAAACACAAATAAAGACATTCCTTTGAGTATAATATAAATATTGACATAACAGAATTAATCAGAGGAAAAGGGGATCCATATTCAAAGGTCAGTCTTCTAATAATCCTAAACCACACCAATCCCAGAAAGAATGAAGTGTTTATTAAATAGAGCAGAGAATTGAAAAATCAGTTCCAGATTCTATACCTGATCAGTGGGGAAAGTAATCTTCCTCTTTCCTGGCTTTTAGACCCAAGGTTATCCTGTTTCAGCACCAACATGCAAGAATCAGGCCATGCCAGAAAAGCATACAATAAAAGATGTGGAAACGATCAGAGATAAAACTGAGAGCAAAAATAAAAATAATTTAAAAAATCATTCACCTTTTCACCCTAGAAGACTTTTGCTTTCTGCAAATATCTGTGTTTGACTTTTAAACTCCTTGTGAGCCAAGGGTTCTTCTCTGCATACGGACAGACTGTGGCAGCCAGAGCAGCTTGGTCTCTAATGCTGGGATGCAGCTAGCAGTCATCCCTTTTTTAAAATTCTCAGGGAGAGGTGGAGGAGTGTCAACCCAGGGAGTGGGCTTCAGACATACTCATATTAAGACCCTCAGAAAATACATCCTTAAGCAGCATCTCTTTGAAAGAGTGGGTGTTGGGACAGCCCCCTCCAACACATGCACATGCTCATGTATGCTCCTAGGGACAGACTCTCTATTTTTCTTTTCTAAAAGTCTGCGGAGTGATTGAAGATCTGTCAGCAGATGCAAGGCAAATTCTTTCCTCAGGCAGGCAGGGAGCTAGTTGTGCAGTTCTGCATTCTACCCAGAGTTGTTCAATGTAAGATATGTGAGCCCAGAGGGAAGGACAGGCACCCCAGGCACCCTTTCTCCGTGGCAGAGGCTTAGTTCTGGCCAGCCTTGCAGTCTTCACCCTCACAAAATCCTGCACTCCCACTTGACAGCTGGAGATTATCCTCCCTCTGCTTTTGTTCATGACAGATTGTCCTGAGAAAAAGGAAATGTAGAAGACCTAGATTACTAATCTGAGCTCATAATGTCACACAGAAAAAACTCATGCATGACACTGCTAGTCATCCTCATGGTTGCCTGTTAGCATAGCCTGGCCTAACTTTTGTGCAGATTAGACCACATTTGACCACATCCTCAGTCTCATGCTATATATTGGCATTGCTCTGATGGATTGCACCACAACATCTCCATTTATTCAGGCAATTCCAGTGAGAAATATGTGAACTTCATAAGAAAAGATTCCATAAAAGGCTTTAGGAATACCACTGTTGGATAAAAAGTGATGCTGAGCCAAGTGGTCTGTTACATGGATATGATCAGTCTGTACAAGTTGGTCTTAGAGACAAATAGCAGTCCCATGCTTGGCTTTGCTTTGTGGTCTAGACCTGGCCAATGTCTCCCAGTTGTGACTAAGTGCTCCCACTCTGAAACTGTCCCTTGAAAAAAGCACTGTGTCCATCTATAAAGGTTTACATTTTCTTAAAAGTAAATCCTGCCCAGTTCTTTGAAACTGTCCTCATGCCCACTCTCTAGAAAGGCTATGACAGGAAGAGACAGTGATGGCTTCCTGCATCTCTAAATGAAGAGCTCAGATTCAGGGGAGGGATCAGCTTTCTCTATTTGATAGCTGTAAGCAAATTCCACCTTTGAGTGAATGTCATTCTGGGGTGCCTACCTTGACTTCTGCATTCAGTCCAGAACTTCGATGCCCTTAACTGTGGCTGGGTCACCTTCTTGACCTGACTCCTAAAATACCAGCTTCCCTAGCATCAAAGGTCAGTGCAATCAGGTCTTTCATCAGCTCTAAACTTGCAGAGAACACTATGAAGCAGTCACTAGGAACAGCAGGAAGAACATTAGGACAGTAATGGAGCTTTACTCTGGCTTGAGTTTCACCTGTGTTCATGCTGCTCCGTGCATTGCTGGCACCCAGCAGCCCTTAGACGTGAGTGTGCAGATGGCAGCCTGGCACAAGACAATGGGGGAGTTCCCCCAGCTGCAAGCCAAAGGCCCAGGCCACTGTGTGTATTGGTGGTGAGAGGCAACATGAGTTGCCTGGAATAATAGCTGGAATTTCCCCTTCAGTAGGGAAATCCACAGTGTCACAATTAATGCATTTTTCCAGGTCCTGTGAGCCATCAGACTGATTCCCTTTTTTTGTCTCTTGTAGCAAGCATTAATTGTTATCTGAAAATATACCCTTTATTTTATTTGGGGCCTTTGTTTGCTTCTGTTTCTACCTGTCTCTTCCCCTATCTCCTTTACTGTCACTACCTCTTCTGCAAAAATATTCTTCCTCCTGATGGTTTGTTACTGATCTGTTTACACCATTCCAGTGTTTGGGAAATATTTAGGGTGGTTAGGTAAATATATCACAGAATTCCCAAGAGGCATGTGTCTGTTAGGTGTGTATGATCCCACCTCCTCTTGGTATCTTGGTGCTGGATTGTGGCAGTGCCATGTGGGGCAGCTGTCCCTCCACCATTGCCAGGTCTGCTCATCCATGAAAGACACACTCTGGAGATACAGGAGTGAGGGGGAGGCTCTACATGCTGCTTACTCAAGGACAGAGCTGAGACTGCAAACGAGTGAATTTATCCGGTGTATTCAGAGCCATCATCTACCTGATCCATGTGAAAGTCTGAGGGAGAGCCTTTTTATTTCAAGAAAAGAAGGGATACAGTCAAATTTGGAATCTGGCCTTTTTGTACCATGTGTGTTGATAAGCAGATAGACAGAAGCTCTTCTGTCTTTATGGTCATCTTCACTTTCTGCAAAACTTCTGCAATACTTGAATTTCCTGCAAAATTTACAACCTTCAGGAATAGACTCAAAAATAAAGGATTAAATTCACCAACACCTTAGTGCTATTTGAGGTTAAATGGTCTTTCCTGGACACAGGGAGTCATTGTCTTCATCTTCTAAGGAAATGTGGTTGGAAGGCCATACACATATGTGCACGTATTATAATTAATTAAAAATATCACATTGGGATCTCCCATGAAAGATAAAACCATCCTTCATTTTTTTTGGACATACTGAGGTTTTTTGTATATTTAATAGTTTTTTTGAGCTTTGTTCCAAACTAGCTGCTGATGACAGGATTTGAGGTAACCACATTTTACTGAGCTACCATAAAGAAAACATGACCAAAAAAAGAGAAATGACCTCAAAATCTTTGCTACTGTGCATTTTTTTTTTTTTAATTTGACTGAAAACATTGTCATGGCAAAAAGAAACTGAGGACTGTGACAAGAAAATGGGATAAACCCTGACAAGTCAGGAATAGAATGAGTTTAACATATTTGTATTTGCCTTAAAGGCATTTTAATTTGCAGGAAGATTACTCCATTGTCAATCCAATGCAGAAAAGCAGTTATTAGTGGCTAATAACCAGGGGCACAAATCTTTTTAACTTCAAGATTTTTAAGTACTTGGCATAATGTTTTTCAGATTTTTAAACTTACATCTAAGTAATACATTCTAAAGTAGATCAACATTATTTAGAAGTATTTGTTAGCATTTGTTAAACAATTTTGCCTTAAAAATAATCCTTTTCTTTTAAATCCGGAATGCATAGTTTCAATGTTTTTTTGTGAGATACACTTCTATTTTTCTCTTTGGAAATGGTAATTTGAAGATGGAAGCATCAAACAAGAAGATTGATCAAGAAGAAATATTAAACTTTTAATTGACCTGACACCATGCTCATAGTGCTATTATCAGTTATATTTTAAGGAGAGGTTCTGCAGGGTAAAGGACTAAGCTTCAATTGGGACCCCTTTCTCAGTCAGTCTTGTTGCCAAAGGGCTGCAGCAGAGAAAAGCAAAAAATGGGGATTTTTAAAATCATGATTGTTTTGACCTAGGAATATTTTTATCCATTTCTGAAATCAAGATGAAAAAAATTATGTATTTAACAACTTGTTTGCTATCAAGAATGGCAAGTGTATGTGATTACAGTTTCTTCCATCAATACTCAGATTCAAAGCAGTAGAAAAGAAAAAAAAGGATAAATTATGAATCAGGAGAGTAAGTTTTGTTGACACCAATGGATCCACAAAATAAGTTTCATCTTTGCAGCTGTAAACTTTAGGAAAGAGATAAGTAAATGCATCAATGTACCATTTATCTTGTGTCTGAAATGAAAATTAGGTTTAACAGGAAAAACAAACCTACCATCTTCTGCTTAGGAAGTAAAAAACAATCCATTATATCATAATGTTATTTCTTTGAGGATTATGAAGCAGTATAATTCTTTAACAAGATCATGCTGTGTGCTCTTGATGTGGAGAACATTGCTAATTCCATTTTGTCTGCTCTCCCACACAACATAACTTGTGACAAAATATTGTGTTTGTGTTTATTTTTTTGTTGTTTTTTTTTTTTTTTCTGGAGAAGTCTAAAGTTGGTGTAAGTGACTTTAACCCCTTCAAGTAATAAAAGACAAAAAATACTGATGAACCTGTGCCACCTAATGATTATAGACTGGTGTCAATAATACATATCATCAGCCACAGGAAACTTGTGTGATCTCATTAATTAGATTTCTGTTCCATCAGGGATTGAAGACAAAGAAAGCAAGAAATTAATCTTTACCATCAAAATGCAACAGGAAAAAGGAGTCAGTTGACCCAAGTACAATCTTTACATGTCCCACCTCTGGAAAATACTACAAACAACAGCTTCTAGCACAAACATCTTTGCCCTCCTGTGGTGTCAATAAGAACCATTATCTACCATAAGCTGTGGGCTGTTTCTTGAATATGTTTAATGGTAATGCTGGAGGGGAATTACCTATAAGCTGTGCTGGCAGGAGGGCACTGAAATGTGTGTAGAAGTTCTAATGGCATGCATAATGAGAGCAGCTGTATGTCAACATGCTGTTTCACAATGCTTCTTTAGGTCTGCTCATGCTCCTGCCTGGAATTTTTCAGACAGATTTCTTGTGCTACATTTATTTCCTTGATGCCTGAGGGGGATTTAGGTGTAAATCCCAAAATTAAAGGTAAACATTGTATGCACATTGCATATCTGATATACAAAACTGATAAACACATAGCACATCATTCCTAAAATGGCATGAAGTCAGGGAAGAAGTTGAGAGCCAGAACTCCATGAAAAATATTTTAAAGTGGAAGAGTCCAGCAAATTGGAAAAGTCCAGCAAGTTGGAAAAGTCCAGCAAATGCAGCAGAAGTTTAATCTATGCTCATGAGGACAGACCTGTAGGAACTCCTGTTAAAAGGCTGCTGTCCATTCCAGAGTCAGGTGGCAAATACCCTTCTGTGGTTCTTTTGACATCAGATTACACATTCTGCAAGCCTTAAAGATAGGTCCCACTCCAGTACAGCTGCTGACTCAGGCTGCAGGGAGATAGGGTTTCTGTTTACAGAGTCAACGTGGAGCTAAGGGGACGACCCAGTGACATATTGGAGTTCATCTGGGGGAGTAGAGCTTGAAGTGACACTGCATGTGCTACACTGCCAGGCTGCAGATCTTATAAAAAGAAGTGCTGTGAAGCAGATGGTTCACTTCCACCACAGACACCATTTTGATAGGCACAACTGAGAAGTAGATCCTGATGATATGCACATGTATGCATATATACACACTCCGTGTGTATGTGAGTGTTAGCTAGCAAGTGTACCTTGAATACAGGCTAGGATACAGCACTTATGCCTTTGTGGCCTCCTGAGGTTTTTGTTTCTTCTTTTTTTTTTAAATTTTTTTATAAGACAGAACATGCTTTTATGAACAGTTTTATATTTCAGCAGTACACATCTTGCAAAATTTCCATTTTTCCACTGCTCACTCACCTACATGTTAGCTACTTGGGAAAATTCCCTTTTCTCATCACCTCAGCTCAGAGGAGCAGACCATGAGCTTTGGAACAAGCCTCAAAGAAAATTCAGGGATTTTTGGGTGAAAGTGCATAGCCACAAAACTGTTGGGAATAAAGGTGGAGGTGTGGTTGGTAGGGGATAACTAGGAGGTCCTGGGAATTGTAGGCTTCCCCTGTCCCCTATCATAAATTTAAACTGGGGAAGAATTAATGCTTTTTTCTTGAGGTGCCATACTCCTTTTCCTCATCGTACTCTTCACCTCAACTTCTGGTTCACCCGTGTCAGTCCCTTCTCTGTCAACTTATGGGAGCATATCCAGGGGTTTTCTGGGAAGTGCTCCTTCTGGATGGGGAAGGAGCACTAGGGAAATATTGGAGAGTTGTTGGCTTGTGACAGACCACGAACAAAGTTGATTGATGTCTCTCCCAGTCCGGGCTTACTTTGTCCTACTAAAGCTGCAACAAATGACACAAAACATTAATTTTAAGTATGTTGATAAAAATTTGAACTATAAGAACTACCTTAGCTGCTTTTGCCTTGCAATTCAGTGCAGGGATAGTAGAAAAATCACTTTGTACTCAAAATTTGGGTAAAGAAGCAAATCCTCTGGGTGTTTCCTCAGCCACATATGTGTACTCCTTGGACGAAAGATGGAGAAAAGGTAATTGATTGATAGTAAATTTCAAAATTGAAATGGATCTCCTTAAAAAAGTTGGAAGCTAAAAACTAAAGTTGATACTAAGAAGCTACAATTTAGGAACCATTTCACAAAATGAAATTTTGAAAATGCTTTAGTATGGGGCATATGACCTAAAAATGAATCAAAACCACTTTGTTTAACTTTTTTGTTGGGTTTTATACCTTTTAAGTTTGAAATAACAATCATTAAAAAGATGGAAAAAGGCCTAAAAGAGACAGAGAATATTTTTTTCTGTTTTTTTCTTTTTTTTTTTTTTTATTTCAAGATCAAATTTCAGCATTATTTACATATTTTAGCAAAAACTTGTTAGCTCTCTTTAAAAAGAGTTTTCTTATGAAATCCAAATTTTTAAGCTTAGGAAGCAAAAGCCATGTCTAGCCCCTATACCTACAAGGTGATGATCAAATTCCTGCCTGGAAGCTGTATGTTGGGTTTTGTGTGACATTTGTGTGACCACTTCACCAGGACCCAGTCAGCATGACAAGTCAGTTCGTTTGATCATCTTTAACTTATATCAAGTGGTCCTAACAGCTGGTATTTTCATTTCCTTGAGGTGCTGTCTCTCTGCTAACATATCCACTTGCACTGTCCCTCCTGAAGCATAAGGCTACCTGTAAAGTAAGGAGCATCCTGGGATTTGTGCAGAATAGGTTGCATGTGCTCACCCTGAATAACTTCTGTTTGTGAAAGCCAAGTTAAAATACTCAAGAAGAAGGCAGCTCACCTGTGAAAGTGAGCAAAAAAGGAGAGGAAAGAGTAGTAACACATAGTCTGCTGATAAGTGATGAGCTGACATGAGAGTTTAGCTCCTTCTCATGATGAAAGCCATTCCCACATGGCATTGCCCATGTTTCTGTAAGGAGACACCCCACCTTTGCACCTCAAGCCCCCTGGCCACGTGCAGGGCAGCAGAGCAGCCACAACACCCCCTGGGAGCTGCACAAGGACACAGGGGCACAGCGGCCGCCTGAGAAGCTCAGGTTCCTTTGAAGCAGTGGTGGGAAGGAAGAGGGAGGGCAGACAGGTGCAGACATACATCTGCTCCAGGAAAGCATGTGGAGACTGCCAGGATAACAGCCACATTCCACAGACACCGTGATGCATTTCGGAAATGCTCTGTGAGTGCACTGACAGGGACTTGTGCATATGGACCAGCAGAGTCGCACAAGTGCAGCTTGTCAAGGTAACAAAGCTTTGGGAGGCCAGCATGTAACTTTGGCTCTTGATCTTTAATTACAAACTTTCTCCATTTGTACTGTGTTTGTTCAGTAGCTGGATACCTTATGTTCCTTTTCAGTTCAGAAGAGCTAAAACTCTACCTTGGGGCGCTTATCTCAAATTCCATTTATAAACCACTCTAGAGAACTCCCTCATGGCTATCATTAAACTCCTTTCCTGCACATACAGGCAGCAGGTGTAAAATTCAGAGAACCTGAGTTTAGTGCCTGACTTTCCTAACAAATCATTGTACATCACTGTAATATTGTATATATCACTTTTGTGCTTTCTTTTTTCTTTCTCTTCTTTGTCTTTTGAGGAGGTGTTGATTTTGGTCTGTAGCATTTATACATACATTGGGTCAATGCTTTTAGCAAGAGGGTATTTTTTTAAGCAGGAAACATCAAAGCTGGAGGGCACTTCTAGGCAGGGAACTGGATAAAGCCTGTGACGGCACTTCATATAAACTACGGCCTCATGACTTTAAGATGCACAGTATTTTATGGTGCATAAAGGTTCTTGGGAAGTCAGTTTAGTCCCGGACCAGGAAATTTTTTTTGCCTCTGCATTAGACTATTCAGATAAGATGCTGGCTGTAGCTTCCCAACAGCAGCTCAGAACAGGTATCTAACCTTGTGATTTATCCACCTCATTTATACTACTTGCTTATCTTGACCTAAACCATTTAAAATCAACTAAGGCATCCTCACAAGAAGTGAGAATATCCCTTTGAACTCCATTGAGGTCATACCCTGAAGAAGATACAGGTAGCTACACAGAGATTCTCAAGTTCTGGTCATTTACCATGGTAGGTAACAACATGACTGTAATATAAATCAATAGCAAAAATGATGTGGGAAATAGTTGGGTTAGGAACTTGGAAATGTATCAGATTTGGGACTGCAGTTTCCCTTTTACAATATACCTTTCTCTAGTCTTCAATATTTAACTTAAAAACTGTTGCCTGTTTCATATAAGTATGAGAGTTTTTTTTTCATAATTTCACATGGAGCACTCATGGACAAATATCAAGCATCGAAATACATAGATAAACAGCAATCCATGAATTTGTTTCCTTTTTTCCATCTATGTTCCAACCAACTCAGCAAAACATTTTACTTTACATTTTTATAAGCCTCATTCTAACACAGAAGGAAACAAAGCACTATTATAAGAAATTCTGGAAAGAGAAACTGTGATGACACAGGCTTGACCTGGATGACATAAAAGGAATTAAATTACTCCAATTATTTAAAAGCATATGTTATTCAATTATCTAAATCCATATAAGAAGCAGAATGTCTGCACTAAGTTTCTTTTGACCACAAAATAGAAATAAAATTCTTATCCCTTAAAATTTAACATCCTGATTTACAACCAGATGCACCAGGCACATGGAGGGATAAACAAGACAAAATGACAGTGTCAAAAAAACCTCTGTGTTGTAGGCAAGGACTTCAGTCCAGCATATATTTAAATTGGTGTATGCAACAGAGGCTAGGCCAGCACTTCACAGCCCCAAGGAGACTGCAATTAGCCTGTGGACAACTGCACCCATGTTAGGGCTCCTGTGGAGCCAGACAAGTGGTTATGAGCAGTTTCAAGTGACTTCAGGGCTCCCATGGCACTTTCACATTGGCCTCTACTGCAAGTCCTTCAAAATAAATCAGAGTGGCACCAGGCATAACCATCTGCAAAGTGGAGCTGGGAGCAACATGCCAAGAGGGAATTGACCTTTAAAAATACTTTGGAAGTAACCTCCTGATCACCACTTAGCAGAGCACTTGGATGCAGAATCTGGACCCTTATGCCCCTAAAAAAAATTTCTTAAAACCAATTTTATGGACTAAAATTATTACTGCAGATTGTCTTCATATTGCCAAGAGTTTGTTTTCCCTAAAATTGTCAGACAAAAGTATGGTTCCTGCACAGGAAATTGAAAATATGGCTCACTCTTCCCCATTTTCAGTGTTTACCCAGCTCTCTGCACACAGGGTTGCCTGTTCCTGCTATCTCTTCCTCAAGCCAGCTCGCCGTCCCCAGCACAAATGCAGAGCAATAGTTTAGAGCAGCTGACAGTGCTTGAGCAAGCACTGGCTAGGGCTGGAAGTACCTGCCTCACTGAAAAACATCAGCATTGATGTTTGCTGGTGTCTCATATCTCCTGCTCTCTTATTACAGCTTTGTCAGAGCTGGAACCACTGAAGAAAATACAGCCTAGTGTGTGAAAGCCCCATCGTTTAGGGGCTAAAGGTTTTGGAAGAACTGGCCAAGACTTCACATACAGCTTTCTGCATTTTTAACAAAGGGCAGAGCCTAGCTGAACCATTCACGTACAAGCTTTACCTTAAATTTCTTCTTAGCTATACATGTGCATTCAAAATATTTTTTGCAATTAGAAGATGAAAAGGCCACTTAAGGAGATAAAGGAGAGGACAGATGTTGATTATTTATTCAAGGGTCTGAATAAGAATTCATCACATGTCATAGTTATGACTGCTTTGCTATCACAGAGCACCAGATCCAAGAAATTTAATTCATCTTTTGGGAATGAGATGCTGGGGAATTTTGTCTCTTGCACTTTTGAAGCAGTAAAATTAAAGATAATTAAAATTAGCTGTGATGAATTGGCACACAGGAAATAAACAGATATTTTGTCTCTGAACCATGAGTTTTCTTCCTAGAAACAGCCCCACGTTTTGAATACCAAGCTGGATTACCCAGGTTAATGGGGGAAGAAGGTCTTCCATTTCTACTGAACTCACTGGAAACTGTGCAGACATTGTGCAAACTCACATAAAACCTTGAGATTTTCAATCAAAATATGCTGCAGTGACCTATTTTCACCATGCAAATGCCTCACCACCTCAATGTGATTCCTGTCACAGGGACTGACATGTTTTGCTGTTATAGTCTCTGTTTGCAGATCCTCTCTAATGTGCTAGATTGATGCTGCTTCATCCATGGGTGTCTCTGATGGTCAGTGGAAGCCAAGCCCAAATGAGAATCCTAGACATTTATTTCAGCCACCAAGTGTCACTATGCTTTTCAGCTCTTTGCATCCAGCTTTTAAACAATATTTAAAAAATTATTAATAATTTTGTCCTTTACAAAAACCCATATGTTTTATTGAATTGAAGATTCTGAAAAAACATGAGAACATAACAATGATAAAACATGACTGGAGTGAAATAGTGAAATCCTTATTCTTAAAAAAATTGCTTTGGCTTCTTAAATTGCTTGAAGAGTTTGGGACTGCAGTTTGGCTTTTTACCACACAAACCATCTGCCTGGCACTGGCGTAGAGCTGACTTCAAGGGACAAATCCTGACTGACTCACCACTGATGAATCATTGTCTCACTTGGGGATTTCCTCTGAATTGTTCCACTCCAAATCATCATGAAAAGGACATTCTCCTCATTCAATGGCATAAATTAGAATCAAGAAAAAAAAATAAGCAATATATAGTTACTGTGGCATAGTAAATCTGCTTAGTCCTTGAGTTTCAATATCAGTTTTGCTAAGTACAATGCTTTTGGCTAAGGATTTTGGGTAGTTTTGTTTTGGTTTTTTGTTGTTGTTGATTCCTTTCCTTTCCTTTCCTTTCCTTTCCTTTCCTTTCCTTTCCTTTCCTTTCCTTTCCTTTCCTTTCCTTTCCTTTCCTTTCCTTTTCCTTTCCTTTCCTTTCCTTTCCTTTCCTTTCCTTTCCTTTCCTTTCCTTTCCTTTCCTTTCCTTTCCTTTCCTTTCCTTTCCTTTCCTTTCCTTTCCTTTCCTTTCCTTTCCTTTCCTTTCCTTTCCTTTCCTTTCCTTTCCTTTCCTTTCCTTTCTTTCCTTCTCTCAAAGGCCTTCACTTAGTGTGACAGTTTTACATATCACTTTAATCACTTCAGAAGTTGTCTATTTATATAAGCTACTAATTGTTCTCCCCTCAAGCAGTAGCACTGCTCTCTGAGGTGTGCAGGTAATCGATCCTGCTAAAGACATGAATATTTCCACTAAATGCCAATCTAGAAAAAGTAATTAGATCAACAGTGGTAAAAGTGGGGGTCTGTTGCCAGGCAGAGGAAAGGCAAGAAATGAGGACATTGGTATTAAGAACAATTAGAAATGAGCAATGTAGGCAGTGGGAACTGTTGCAGAGAGAGGCAAGATGAATGTTGTGGTCAATGCATGGTATCAGGAAAGGGAAGTGATTTGCAGATAAAAGGAATGACAAAAAAGTAAACAGCAATTTGGATGGAACATAGAGAGTCAAAAATCTCTCAAAGATCTTATGTATTACTCAAGTGGGAGCGTGAAGTGTTTTCTACTACATTTATTATTATTATAGACTGCAAATTATCTTGGGAGGGTCTGCAGCTTTTGATGTTTATATAAAATGTTATACAACATAGTTTCTGATGTTCTGTAATGTAATACAGAATAGTTTGAAAACGTGCTGCATGTATCCGTGAAACAGAATACCTTTACCTTCTGTAAGGGCAATTTTCCAGTTGTGGCTCAGTAAAATGTTGAGGCAGCCCTAGAAGATCCTCTTTTGGGTACATTTCTCTCAGCTGACATTTCTTTGCATTTGTTCTGTTGCAGAATAAAATATACCCTGAGAATTTGAATTGGTTTTCCTTTACATGTGACTATTAAACAGTGCGGTTACAGCATATAACATTGGTGTTGAAAAAAATTTAATTCTGGTTCTGTAGCTTTTGGCAGCTGGCAGTATGTGTGAGTCCTTATACCTGTGTTTATGCTGAACACACTGTGCCTCAGCATGGTTGTGAGGTGGTGAATAGACTGTGTGCACTGTAAGCTATTACCTCATAGAAATACCAAATGTTGAGATTTGTATTTACGTAATTGCTGCACATTACATAACAGTCGAATATCTAGTGGTTGGCTTTTGGTTTTGTTGTTAATTCTTTTTCTTAAGGGAAGTATCAAATTTGTTCCTGTTTGCTTAGCTGATTTAGAATAGGAGGTCAGTTCATGCTGAACTTCCAAACAACACAAAGCTAAAGAGGTTTTAAACAACCAAAGGCCAAGGGTTAACAAACACAACTGGTTCCAGGCAAGCCTGTGGGCTGGCAGGGAGTAATGTGTTACTTAATGGACAAATAACCCCAAGTAGGGATGCCCAGTGGATTAAAACTGCTTGCAAAAATGTTACATTATAAAACTAAATAGGAAAATTATTTGTAAAGTGCAATTTGCTATTATAAATGGAGTACTTGCTCATAAAATAACCAATAACATAATAGAATTTGTGCAACTCAGGGTATCAGAGAAGTTTATTGTCTTATAATTCTAGCATAAAAATTTACATTTTGGTATCTTATTTTACAATGCCAAATACAAAGAATCTGTTATTCTGATGTAACATAAATTTTAAAAGATAAAGTTTTGTCTCTTTACAATCTTAGCTTTATTTTTTCTTAATAGTAAGGAGCAGCAATAAATAGCCAATAAACAATAAATTTCCCAAGTTATTCCTATATTCCAATGGCCAAATTTGATTTTGACTTTGTGTAAAATCACATAGGTATCCATTGAAACTCTTTTAAAGTTGCCCTTACTTTAATGAGGATGTGCAAGAAGCCTTTAAGAAAACAACAGAAAATGAAACAATATCTAATGCCAGCTCTTCTGCTGATTTTATAATAGTGGTTCATTATATTTAAAGTGATTCATTATATGTCAGGTACTGACAATATCTGTGGCAAAACATTTATTTCTAGGTTGTCCAGAAGAGGTTGTAGGTTGATTACCTATGAGTAGCAATAATCCATTTAAAATATTCAAAGATAGTATAGCTTTTTTTAGTGTGGACACCTAATGTATTTTTGCTACAAAGTCTGGGGCCTAATGAGACTCTCTGGCTGCCCTCAGTGAAATTAGGATGGTCACCTCCTTAACCCATCTGCCAGCTTCCCTCTTACTTCTCTCTACACTCAGGTGCTCCAAGGAAAGGAATATTCACTGTGGAAGAATATTGTGTCCAGATGGAAAGGGCAATGACATATGTCTGTAAAGCAGCAGAAAAACTTTTTCATGCATAACTAATTTCTGGCTACCTGTAAGAAAATTTTGATGTTCAGGAAAAATTCTCTTTCTAATTACCAACCAGGTTTAATAACAGTAGCAAGTAGCATTGGAGATTAATGCCACAGGATATATTCAGGGACTCCTCTGATTGCTACTGTATTCAGGCTCAGTTCCAAGTCTGTTACAGTTGGTATGTGTAACTCACAGCAATTAAATTAACCCTTGACTTATAAAAATTAATACATAATGAAACCAAATAGAAAGCAGGGGGGTTAATTTTTAAACCTATTTCAGAATCTCTTTTTGTCTTTTACTTCCATATGAAACTTTGTAATATTGCAGATTTTTAGGGGATTTTGTCTATTTTCCCACATTCAGATCCAACGAGTGTAGACAGGCAACCTTCAAATCAGGCAAGATTTGGCCTTTTTAATGTAGGCTCTGTATTTATGCTACAGAAACTGGTTTTCAGTTGGCATAGATTCAAATTTATTAACAGGGTGATCAAATGAAAAAGTTACATGATGTTTGCCCAATTTGTTTTCAAACAACAGAAACAGAGCTTCCTAAAATATATTGAATTCATCCCAAGATTTTGACCAGTTGCTGATGCAGTGATGAACAATTTGCAGCCAGGCCACAGCCCCAGGTGTGAACTGGAACCTCTGGGAAGCACATTGCTTCATCCTTGATTTAGATTAAATCTTCTGCAGCTGAAAGAGACACCTTCAGCTGTTCAGGTCAGATTGGATGCAATCATTTTAACCCTACTTAGCCTGGATAAGATATTTGATCTAGTTTCCAGTCAGCAAGCACAAGCTTACATTCTCAGCTGGTGTCAACCAAATTCAGTGGAGCTGTGTCAGTTTATACCAGGTGGGGAATTAGCCTGGGCTTTTGTTTTCTCTGAAATCAAAGTTAGACCAAAGGCAAACCCAAAGCCTCATCACATGGATTTGGAGTTTGTTGATAATCTGTGCAGGTGTTGTCTGTGGTGACCTCTGTATTGTCTAAATATGAGACAAAGCAAAATGCCTGTGTTTGTTATCTCTACTTTTCAGCATGGTAGCTGCACAGATGCAGGGTCAGCCAGCCTGTTTGTCTATAGGCAAAACAGTGGGTGTCTTACAATAAAGTTCACATATGGAAATAAAAGGGAAGTGATGAACATCATGTGAACATCTTATGAAGTAGATGAACTTTAAAAAAACTAAGGAAAAATAAATAATGCTTATCTTCATTAGAAATTAAAAATATTATCCGTTTTCCAAAAAGTATTAAATAGAAGTTATTCTATAAAGATAATAATTTGTTAATAAAACATAGTATAAATGTCTTTTTAAAACCTTAAAGAAAAAAAATTCCTTGAAGAGGGAGGACATTTCATTGCAACCAATATATTTCTCAGTAAAAGCCAGAATCAAATATACAAAGTCCCTCTGGAAATCACTGCAACCATTTATGAAGCCTCACTGCTCTGCAGACTCACTATCTGGTTGATACCAGCAAAAGATTTTTGTCAATCCATCTCATCATCATTAAGGGAGGCCAGCTGAGCATCACAGAAAAGCAGCAAACAGGAGCATTGTGTCACATTTTGGAGAAAATTCATTTAGTCACTGAAAGTAGAAATCAAAAATGATTGAATATTTGTGTCAGCACACTTCGGAGGATAATCATATTTTAAGAACATCTCAACCTATTTTCACTTTTCAGAATTAATGCTATTTTCTATTAATTCTATTTCTTTAACACTTTTACACAGACACATGCAGGCTTGTGTTTGATGCATACATGCAAATGTACTAGGATCTGTAAGAAACTTTGGAAACTGTTGAGTAAAGAACATAGCATTATATGCTCTGTCATGAAAGCCTGAACTGGCATTTGCCAGTATCATTAGGGAGCTGTGAAAAACA
Organism: Calcarius lapponicus; assembly: GCA_039654755.1. Taxonomy (NCBI): domain Eukaryota; kingdom Metazoa; phylum Chordata; class Aves; order Passeriformes; family Fringillidae; genus Calcarius; species Calcarius lapponicus. The sequence goes on from CM077463.1 coordinate 8,883,468, forward strand.
AAAGTAACTTCAGAACAAGAATGAGAACACGTGATCCTAAAGTCCTGCACTCGGGTTAATTGAATTCCAGTAGGAAGAAGCTCATGTGTCACTTTTAGTTGCTTTAGTCTTTTTAACAGTGGAAAGAGCCAGCCCCTGAATAAATCACAACTCAGTAGTTTTAAATGAACTACAGACAGAAGACAAAATCTTTGCCTTGTGAAATTCCCCATAATATCTGACTGTTGTTTCATTAGTACACTATTAGATCTCTGTTGAAATGTTTAAGAGACTCATACATGGGTCCTCTTGTTTCTCCTGAGGGATTCAAGGTGTCTCATGATTCAAGGTCCCTTGTCTTATCAGATGAACACCAGCATTACTCTCTCCTTGCAGGAATAGTCCTCTAGGGCATCACAGGTTCTGCATTAAGTAGTGCTTAGAAATCCTCATGCTAAATTTCTCTCTTTCCCACAATTCCTCTTTGGATAAGTTAGACAAGTTACCATAATAAAATAAACCAAGTTTCTTTCTCCTAAATTCTTCTTATGGCCCAAACACTGCAGAGCAAGGTTGGATATTGCTAGCTCTGCTGCCAGATCTCAAATAAAGCCTGTGATCTTTGCTGCAGCAGAAAACTTCACTGAGCATAATAATTGGGGATTTAAATAATCATACAATATTTTGGGTTGGAAGGTACCTTTAAAGATCATCCAACTGGGAAAGAATGCCTACCCTGCAGGCTGCTCCACCTATCCCAGGGGCACAGAAAGTGTGGCTGAAGTGCTCACAAGGATTTAGTTCAAAAGCTGTGGGACACTTACAATCCAATCACTATGTCTCACAGGTGACTGCCACTAGCCAGAGCTCATGCATGGTATGAAATGAAAGGATGATTTTGTAGTGGGAATTTGAGGAAGTGGTGGCCCTGCAGATCTCTCTGTTCCCCAGAGTTGTGGTTGAAGGATCTCACGCAGCTCCCAAATCCACAGCTTTTCTTGCACATTAGCTGTGCGTGTAGCATGTGTTTCATCCATCACTGGATTTCTGCAGTTATACCAAATTAAGAAGGGCTGACATGCCTTCTGTATTTAACATGGGCCACTTTTTTCTCCCCAGAAAGGCAACTGAACCTCTCACACACTTCAGCTGACACTAGGCAGTATCGCCAGAGCGTTTGCAGTATTTCCTAGGAATTCCCTGTAGGTCAGAAATAGCACAGCAATGCCAGTTGCTTATCAAAGGAAAAGTGGCGAGGTTGGAAAGCCGACCTCTATAATAGAGAACAGCAGATTGTGGTCTGCAAGCAGAGTGTCATGTGTCACCAGCACTCAGCACATAGGTGTGCAGCCCCTGCAGCACAAGCCCAAAGGGAAGGAGCTAAAAAGGGAGTCTGAGGACAGCTATGGCAGCTGTTTGCACCCCCCTGCACTGCTGGCTGCCACAGATGGAACCAAGTGGTCACATGCACTGGGCTGTGGAAAGAATGTGTGCTGCCTGGGACACAGAAGTGTCACTTGGTGTGACTCCCCTACAGACAGTGTTTGACAGTAGCTAACAGAGCCGTCTCCCCAGCTGACCCCTGAGCACAAAGGTGTTCTCAATAAAAGCTGTACCCAGCCTTCTCACAGTGTATCTTCTGGATGTCTACGGCAGTTATTTGAAGCTAAACAGCAGTTCTTCAGGCCATATTGGACTCTGGTATGGGCACCCCCAAGGTACCACTAAGTGGTTCATTAATTCAGTGAAGGAAAAATTTCAGTCTTGAAATGCATCACAGTAATAGTAGAAAGATCTTGCACCCAAATGCATCAATCTGGGCAGACTGCCATGGTCATAAGATCAGGAAAATAATACCAGAAAGGACCTCAAGAGGTCATCCAGCTCATCTCTCTACCCAAAGGCAGGGCAAGCTCTAGCTGAATAGTTATTCTATTCTTTCTAGTCTGTCCCTGGTGATGGACATCTCATGCCTTTTCTGAGTAGCCTCCTACACCAGTGAACTGCTCCTGATATGCTAAACATTGATTCAGCTAGACTATTATTTCTTGACCTAGATGTGTCAGACTTGGCAATATTTATACTTGAATTTATCCCTTAATTTTCTACAACAGGTTTTTTATATATTTGAAGATGACTACCTCCCACCATTTTTTCCCTGGAGTGAGCATAACCAAGTACTTCAACTTTTCTTTCCATGCCAGAGTCCTTTAGTCAGTGACCTGATCATTGTTGTTCCTTTCCTCTAGACTCTATTTTATTGTTCTCACACTCTTTCTGGTTTCAGATAGAGCTTGGTGTAGACATGCCCTTGAGGGTTCTCTTAGGAAACATTTAATGAATATAATTTTCTCTATAAGCAGAGGATAAGCAGAGAAGCAGAAGAAAAGTGGTGAGCACTTGTCACAATTTTCCATGGAGTGTATATAACAGTTATAATGCCCTTCCACTGTGGCAGCTATAGTTTTGTCAACTAAAACAATTCAAGTGAGCTGTGTAGGAGTGAGAGCTGCAACAAGGGACATGGCTGAGATTAGCCACCTGAGCACTTACATTCCCAGGAATGAACAGTAAACAGCCCACGCTATCACATCCTTCATCCTCTGAGACCACCAGATTTAAAACTCAACTGGCCATGACCATCCAGTCTCTGTTAAGTGCCTGTCAAGTCTTCACTACATCTATTCAGGGGTGTTGAACAGTTACACAGCCATGCAGACTTTTAGTGAAGAGAAATTTGATTTTTTTAAAAAATAATTTTCTTCAGACATAGCAATATAGCAATATATTCATAGCAATACGGAGACTACCTTGTGAGACTACCTTTCCTAATGGAAATGATCCTTTCACCACACATTTGTGGAAAAGGAACAGTTAAGTAACAACGATTCTTTGTTCTGAAAACACCTCACACAATGTTGAATTAGAAGTAGCATTATGTGCTTTATAAGCCTGACTTGGCCAAGCAACATAATTCAAACATGGACTATTCACAGTAAATCCCCAATTCAAAAGAATGGCAAAAAGATTTTACAAAATAGAAAAAAAATAAAAGGTGTTTCTTTTTACTTATTCTACCAATGTACATACCCAGGACATATCGCTTCATACTGCTCTGAGAAGGCACATGGCTTAGACTTGAGCCCCAGAGCCTTGGGGCTGGAGTAAGCCTCAGGAAAACACCCACTTCTGTGTCAGAGTCACACTCGTGCATGTGAGGATCACGCTGGCTTTATTATTATTATTATTGTTGACTTTATTATTATTTTACACTCAGGAAGATAAACCTTCCTGAGCATGGATGAGGATGCAATGTTTAGCTACAAATGAATTTACTTGATTAGAGGTATTAATTAGATCACTGGGTCATACCTGTGTTACGTGTCAAGGTCAAATGCTTAGATTTCCCTAGAGCCACGGATATAATTTGTGTAACAGCAATACCACAATGTAGACTTATGAAACACTTTGTGTTATTTTAACAATGTAGCCCTAATCACATGTATAACTTTAGGGTCTAAGAATAATACTTGTCCTTAGACAAAATTCTTCTGATTCCTTTCTTATCTCAGCTTGTCTCCTCTCTGCTAAAAGCATACCCAAACACTTTGTGACTTTGTGCCACATTTTTATTTATGTTATAATTAAAACCTCTTAATAATTTCTTATGGGGAGTGGTCTTGTTCAATTCAATATGTACTCAGATGATTGCTCTCATAATTGATTGTTGTACATTGTTACAAAATTATCTAAATATTCATTATTATAATTTCACTTCTGATACTTGCTTCATTTCTAGTTGCTAGTATATCTTCATCATACGACCAGTTCCTGACAAATCATTTGCATCAACATAATTTTAACAATGTTCTTGTTTTCCAGAAAAATAAACATATAGTTAAAGGTTAAAGCCTTTGTACCATTTTTTAAAAGAAGGAGCTTCTTGTCCTGATTTAGTTTTGGGGTTTTTTAGAACAAGTGTTAGTGAAATCATCTGATTGCAGTGAAACATACAACTAATGTATATTTAATTTTTTTTTCCTTTTTTTACTTTTTTTTATTCCTTGTTGATAATAATGTCATAATCAACACTACTATCAGAGAAGTGGGCTCATGAAAAAAGAATTAATTCTTACTGGAGAAATAGCAAGTAGAGGTAGGTGACACCTGAGCAATTATAAGGAGGGCTGGAGAGACAAAAGCCTCCAGCAAATGTTGTCCAGAGAGGAGCACATGAGCCCAGGCAAGCTGTATGTCTGCTCCTCAGTCCACATTGACTTTGCACCTAAAACAAGCTGTGAGAAGTGATCTTCTGCCTGGAGACTCTCTCCAAGTCATCTGCCAGCTGTGTGTATGATAAACACAGTTCTGTGATCACTCTAAATATTGAGAATCTTGAATCCTCATAGTTTTCCCAATAATTCCTATTTTGTAACTTTTTTCTTGCTGAAGGCTCAGCAACCAAATATTTCACTGATGCTTTCAGGGCCTTTAATGTTGCCTCCAAGAGCAGCAATAGCTAATTGAGAGTTGATCACTGTGAATGAACAGTAAAGGTTATTATTTTTTTCAGTGTATAACTTTCCATTTATTGACATTGATTTCATCTGTCATTTCATTGCTCGGTATCATGAGACTGGTCTATCACTCCTCACATCCAGCTTATGCTTTTACTATCCTGATTAATTCTGTATCATTACACATAAAATTACCTTTCAACTCACCACCTTTCCACAACGTTTTTGTATCCAAATCCTTAGTGCTGATGGTTCCTTGCTGTGAATAATTATTGTTCTCCCTACCTTTTGATTCCTATCTTTTCACCTAGTATTTTGGAAAAGTTTTACCCCTCTACCCTGCGACAATTCCATTTCAATAATGTTGTTTATATCTTTTTTAAAAGTTAAGTTAGTAAATTTGAGTCAGCATTATCCAAATAATCCTTGGCTTCTTCAGAGAATTGCCATAGTTTTGCAAAGTATGGCTTTTTTCTACAAAAGTTGTTCTGATTCTAGATCAATATATTTCATTTACCCTTTTGTCTACTTATTATTTGTAATTATAATTTCTACCAATTTTTCTGATAATCACATCTGACCAACTGACCTGCTAGAGCAAGGAAGAGCCCTTTTTGATGGCTGATTGCCCGTTTGCCACTTTCTGTTATTTTGGTGTCAAATTGCAAGGTACCAGTCCCATGGACCCTTTCCAGTTCACCAGGATGCAGTGATCAGGTTTTTACCTGTAGAGAAAATCTGCAGGATAGGCTGTTCCTTAATCTTTCCTATAATGACCATAAAGCAAGAAGAAGGAAAAGAATAGTGTATAGTGTAGAGGCTTGTGCTAGTCTTTCTTTTAGTCTTTCACTAATGAACCCTTTCTTTAATAGACTCCTTGGCTTCTTTGCTTCTAAATTGTTTTAAATGCTTCCTCTTCCTCCCCACCTTTTCTTCCCCCCCTTTTCCTTTTTTCTTATTTCTCTTTTTTTCTTTTTTTTTTCTTTTTTTTTTCTTTTTTTTTTTCTTTTTTTTTTCTTTTTTCTTTTTTTTTTTTTTTTCTGTTTGGAAAAAGATTATTCCATTTCTGAGGGAAGGTTTTTTCTGTTCTTCATATAATCCCCTGTCCTCTGCTGTTCAATCACTAGTTTGGAGAAGAAAAATTGAAGAACGTTGTCCTTTTAGGAGTGTTTTTGATGAGTAGTGCAAATTTTCCAAACTTCTAAGGGGGCGTAAAACCATTAGTATTTTAGCCTTTTAGCTAGAGTATTCCTTTTAACTACTTTTCTCAGTTTAACAATGTTATTCTTTAGTGGTCCATATTACACAAGTAGGAGGAGAAATTTTTTGTATGTTTGTTCATTACTGTCATTGTACTTTTTTATGCTTACAAGGATATGAAATTTGAATATTCTGTGTCCACTGTTGCATGGACAGGGTAACTCTTACGTTTTATCAGATATTGTGCATTAAATTCTGAGATATAAATCTAGTAATAATCCTTATTTTGGTTTTTTTGATTTAGACCTGCAGTGTGCAGATAGTTACAATGACGTTTATTGTGAGTAAAGTTTATCAAATGTTCATTTATGTTTTCTTTTAATAATCTAGACTGTTCTGCTTTGTATGTCAGTATTTTTTATTGTGTCTGGGTTTCTCTCTTCTCTAGTCCTCTGTCTTAAATGGGAAGAATAGCACATATTTGTGCTGGATTGAAATTAGGAAGAGAAATATTCTATAATTTATGAATTATAACTGGGAGATGCAATGACAACAAGATTCATAGAAGCATTCAAGATAAAAAATAAAAAGACAACACCCTTTAAAAACATCTGGTTTCTGCATACAGTGCTGTTGCAAATATTGTGCCATAATCTGCATTAATGTTTATAGTTTTTATTTTTAACATTTTGCTAATGTGACACACAAGTTGTGATAGGTTTTGTACATACATTTTGCAAATACTTATCATTAGAGGGGAAAATACATAGTAAGATAGGGAAGAAAGGGAAAAATGTCAGAGATATATTTCAGAATTTGGTTTTTTTCCATATTGTAAAAGTGAGATATACCCGTATTTATATTTCTATACATAAATTTATAATTGGTTGAATTTTGGTTGCATTTGTAGTCGTATTGAAAAATTTTGTCTTGAGAAGCAATTTGCAGATGGTGGAAGCTGAAGGCCACATCAGGAGAGGAGTCCCAGGTGAAGCAATTTGCTTGGGAGGCAGTGCAAACAGAAGACAGAAAAATTAATGAAGAGAAAAGTGGATCTGGAGCCACTGGTGCAGCAACAGGGATAGGGACGATGGAGCAGAAGGAAAGAATGGTCACACAGGAAAGGGGTGAACTCTGTGCAGACCTCAAGGCAAGGCACTGATTAGATGCACCAGTGAAGAATAAGCCACCGAAAGAAATAAAAGGGAGTTGAGTCGAATGGATGAGCCAGACAATGATCTTTTCAGTGAGGTGAATTGGGGTAAAGCAGAGAGATCTCAGCATGGCCTTGCCAGGGAGCAGACCCAAAGAACCCCCAGTGGCAGGCAGAGGCTCATTGGAAAAGGCAGGGAAATGCATTTTTATAGTGTAGCAACTGTGCAGCTCCGTGTTTGCAGAGCCACCCAAACTCAGACGACCAACATAACTATAAAGCAAGCAGTGCTATACTGCAGGTGATTTGAGAAACTGTAAAACATCACTGTGTCGTGTAAAATCCATTATCCTCTGTCTTGATGTGTTGTGAGCAATGATGTAGCCCTATGTTTTGACATATTTGACTTAGGAGACTGACTTAAAGCCCTATACTCTTATTATAAAAGACTGTAACTTAACAAACAAAAAGGCGTGTTGTAAAATACTTGTATATATCAAAAAGAATATCCAAAGGCAGTTTTCAGGCAGCTCATAATTTCAAAATCCTATTTCACAGCACTGGAGATAGTTTCATAATGCATGGATTAAGTTCCTATATCCACATATTCTTTAACAATATACAATAAGGGTACTGGTAAATCACAATTTTTCTCAGTCATTATGATTAAAAGCATATATTTTATAGGCAGTAGGAAACAAACCAACATATAAGAAAGGCATGCTTTTTAACCATTCTTGGCATTATTTAATAGTCTGAAAACAGTACACTTATTTTTGCAATAAAAGTCAAGTACTGTATAAAGGGTTTTAGGTTCCTTAATAATTCAAAGAAATTGACTTTAGATTTAGTTATAAGAAGTTTCAAATAAATTCTTGTTAAATATTTTCTCTATCTTACCTTCTAAAGAAGCATAACAGAGACATTCATCTCACCTCATTTTACACAGCCACAATGTCAAAAAGTTCACCTGATCTACTTGTACATCTTCCTTTTATTTTCAGTAAGACATATGGGCATTTCCAGAATGCATCTCATCCCAATAAAGAGATGCAAAATGAGTCAGATGAGTCACAGCACAAATGTCTATTCCTGTGAACAGTTGCCAAAGGAAGCCTTGGTCAGCAATTCAGGTGCAGAATTCTAATGTGTAAATAACTAAAGGGAGATGAAACCTATTCAGGAGAAGTGACATCAGCAGCCAGAAAAAAAGGGAGTCATAATGAATAATAAGAGACTTTAGAAAGCAGGATGGATGGGTTCTCTCATGACAAGAATTACAGGAAGGAACAAATCGAGGAATGAAAGTTCATATTTAAGTTCCTGAGATGATGAGTGTAAGCCACAGATGACAAAAGCAGAAAATGGCCAGTGAAGTTTCATGTCAAGCAGCAGTGAAAGAAAGGAAATGAGAAGCCTAGCAAAATGCTCAAAGAAAAATGTGAAATGAAAAAAATGGGATAAAACGAACAAGTATCCCTTTGCTGAAAACAGGGAGACTGGGCATACCTTCTATTTTATTCCTTTAAAGGGAAATTATTTATGCTCTCCTGTAAGGTCTGTTGGAAAGAAGAAAGCAAAGAGGCTGGAGCTCCTCTGCCCCTTCAGCACCACTCAGTGAAATATCTGAATTCCCAGGCATGGGGCAGAGTAGTAACTCTGATACGATGCAACTTCCCTTTCAGTGACCCTGCTACCTCTAACCTGCAACCCATTGTCACTTTAAGAACAGCCTCAGATCTCTGATTTGCCCTAAAACTCCTTATAGTCAAAGGAAGTGTTTTTTCCCTTTGGCTTTCTCTGTGGTCAGCTACATTATTTCTATAATAACAGTCTTTATCAAGATCCTGATTTTGATCCAAATTTTCTGTCACAGTTGTGCACTTCTTTCCTTATGTGGGCTTATTTCACATCCTTAATATTAATTAAACGGAGAGGAGTGGGTTTTTTCACATTAATTTCTTTTCTCACATTTGTTCCTTTCTTTTTTCTCCAGTAATTGCAGTAGGATTAACTGCATTGTTAGAGTTCTGAATACAAATAAGAGGGTTTTTCCCTTTCTTTTCCCTGACTACATTTCTATTACTGCAATCACAAGTATTGTTAACAACATTAAAGCCCACAGCAGATGTGAACCAGGCTATAGTGAGAGAATATTTTGATTCCACAAAAAGGTTCAGTGCTGAAACATAATGTTCTTGCTTCCCAGCTATTACAGGGCAAACTAGCATGCACTTTTGAAAGTTAATATCTAATTTTCTAGATGTCTGCTGCCAATCTGTTTTTATTCTACTTCAATATAGAAGGCAATGAGAAGGGATTTTGCAAAGATTACTACTGGGCTCATTATTATTGCACAAGTAATTCTGGAAAACAAAATACCAAAACTCAGCTGATGATGACATAGTTATACAACAAACTCAGCTGCCCAGAACTCAGAGCTTGGAATGAGCCCCTAGAGGGGACCTCAGCCTCACACCCTTACAATGTAAATAAGCCCAACTTATCTTTTATGTTATGGCTTTAGTTGTATTGCAAAATGGAATTTATGTAGGAACTGAAGGGTTATGCAGTCTTTAACCTCTCTTTTTACCCCGTGTTTGGAAGATAAAGTAGGCCAGGAGTGACCACTGAAAGCTGCTGCCACCTCACAGCTGCAGAACCCCTTCAAGATACGTTGCCTGAAAGCAGGCAGAAATCCTTCCAGGCATAAACGAGGTCTCTGTCAGGTTTGAGGCTATGGGCAATTTAATGGTCCTGGTGCCTCCAGCCTGGGCCCTGCTGCCCACAGACCCCAGACACTCACAGGTGTCTTGTGTGGCATCTCTCAGCTCTTCTGAGTTATTCCCTCTGCTGTCCTGCAGGCAGGGAACACAGCAAAGCGCCATGACTTCTGTAACACTGCAGAAATTGCCAATATATCTGTACTTTTGGAGTGATTTGCCTCTACCAGAGGAGACAAATGAAGCTACTGGTTCCAGGACAGAATAAAGGAGATTCCTTCTTACCATGAAGACTTCCCGCAAAAAATGGAGGTTGGCTTTGCCCTTACTTTTGCTAGAGGTGATTTTCTAAATATGACCTGGAACCGTGTTTGACTTTCAAGCTGACAAAGTCTTTGAAGTTTTATAACATATGCAGTATTTTGTTTCAATTATATTCCAGCTCTTATCCAGCATCAATCGTTTGATTACAATAATATCCACCTGAAATGTACATTGGCATTTCAAGGCTGAGGCTAGGGGAATCATGAGTAATCAGCAGTTAATAAACAGCAAAGAAAATTAAAAGAAAAAAAATCAAACAAAAAGTGTTAGAAACCCATACACAATCCATAAAGTTGCATTAAAGAATTGCATGAAAATTGAGCCAAGTTTAAACCAGAAAAAACATTCTGTAATATGTTCTCTACCACAAGTGGGTACAAGCTTTGCATGTTCAGTAACCCTGAATTGCTGTTTCCCTTTCTAATTAAGGAAAAGAGCTTTCTAGGGATGTCCTCAGAACATTACAAGATGCTCTGAGGAGATGCCAAATCATAGTGGAAATATGTTCATTCTCAGTGTGAGTACAAGCACTTGAGAACCCAGTTGTTTAGAGGTACAGAGATATCAGATGCTGGCACAAATGCTTTTATATTCCTTCAAATAATTAGGCAGCCCTAGATGTTTTAGTCTAGGTCAATTCTTTCAAACACTCAAGCTAAAAAATTTAATAAAGTCTAGGGCCTCTATGAAGAAATATTTACAGGACCACAAACAATCCAATTTTCAGGAGACACCTTCCCCACTTTCGAGTGGAGCTGAGCCAGCAGAATGTGTGCACACTCATCAGTGCCCTGAAAAGCAGAGCAGTGCTGACGGATCTCTTCCTTGTTTTGACAGCGTGCTTTAAGCAGAGGCTTAGTTATCTTATTTGTGACATAGGTCATAAGATAATCTTTTCCCTCATGCAGGATAAGAGATCTCGTTTAAGCAGAAGAGGTTGTGAAGGACAAAAAATATTTGGTAGGTGGCAATGGCAGAGTTGGAAACCGAAATATTTAATTTTCAGCTTCTTTAACTGAAGTAAAGACCATCTGTCTAATTCTATATTTACCTACCTCCAGCACCTTTTCCCCCCTTATCCAAAAGTCTTTCCTTTCAGAGAAAAAAGTTTGTACGTGAACTAAAAATTATAAGATAAAAATATTTCTGGGGGGAATGTGTGTTGTGCTTGTCACACAAACAGACACTACACAGTGACTCCCAAACATGAGATGTGACATTCAGGTGCTCAGGTTCTCTAAAAATGCCATGCATGAAAGGGAGAGCTGAAACAGCCTCTCACTGCTACCTGTGCAAAAGAGAAAAAATTCATGCAAATTATGTACTTTATTTCTGTCTATAATAAATACAAGTGAGAGCAGAATAAAGCAAAAGGTGAGTCCCTCCCCAGAAGATGCTTCAGAAGGCCCATGAGCTCTTTATCTCCCTCACATAAGCTCACATTTTAATGCCACAAGGCATACATTAAATTAAGGATTCCAGTCTGTGCAATCATAGCATTTTAAAGAGTTTGTTCAGCAGTTGTTGAAAATAAGTATCAGCTATTCTGGGCAACTAAATTTCATAGCTGAAAATTATAGAAGGAGCTTTCTCCATTAGCACAAGCAGTAGGGAAGAAGATATTATCTGAACTTGGAAATTATTCTTGCTAAAGGAAAACTGGAAGGACCCTTGTCCCTTGCCAAATAATATTATTATTTTTTAAAGAAATATGAATTGATTTTATATACTAGAAGGATGAAGAGCTGCTAAAACTGTTAGCTGCTCCACATGGCTGTGTTCATATTAGAAAATATATTTAGGTTTTCAGAAATAAGAACTTTCATCACCTGTTTGTACCATTCCCAGTACAACCGAGCTCTAGTACCTGTAGTCTATTGTAAGACTGATTATTTTACCAGTGTGATGACAGAAAATCTAGTAGGGCTATCATATTTCTTGAGTTTTCATGAGCAGAAAAGGAACTTCAATGAAACCAGCTACATCCTCCCTAAACCACAGGTTTTCTAAACATTATATATTGTTTAAAATTATTTAGTTGATCAACAAAACAAAGTCACCATATGTTTTTTCAGATTCAATAGCTCTCCAGATGGGATGATTAAAAATGTACTGTAATTACATGATGAACAAAAATCAACATTATTTACATTAATTGCATGAAACCATGACTAATACAGCAGAAGGTGTCAGAGATGCTTTCTGGCAGCAGCTACTAATTTGTGATCCAGAAAGACACGTGCAATATCTATCCAGCCTTGTGTAACAGTTCCACGTGTCACATCACCTTTTGGAAAATACCTAAGACACACACAAGTAGATATGGCATGCACAGTTTGAGTCACAGGCAAGGTGAGAACTTGGACAAAAAGCTACTCTAAAAATAAAAATGAGGTATAGAATCTCAGTATCTGCTCAACCCCAGAGGGAGAAAAGAAGAAAAAAGAGGCCTCTGCTAACTGCTTGCCCATAAGTCAGAATTGGCAAAGCAGTAGAGACTGCACAAGTGAAGTGACATGTGCCCCAAATCCAGGGTGACAGTGAGAGTCCTGAGCTTCATGAACTGCTCTGGGGAAAAAGCTCTACAGATATGTGGGTGCTTAAAACATTTATCTCTAAAACTCTGAAATTTTCTAAAACTTCACTCTCCATAGACCAAAGCCATATCCTGCAGTTTATGAGGGACAGGGCTGCCTATGTTGCTACACCTGTGCCCTCACCTGGCTCCTGCAGGACACTAGGATATGCCAGTCTGAGCTTGGATCACTCCTCACCCTCCTGACCTTAAATCTCAGAGCAATTCCAACTCCCACATCAGGTACCTATGACACACCATCTGAATATAGCTCTCTGTTCCCACTCAGCACACCTCCACGTGCGCTGCTCTCAGCTCACATCCGCAGCAAACTCTGCCACTGCCTGCCCCGACAGAGAGTGCAGGAAGAAACATTCTCTGTTGTACTCTTTGCATCTTAATCTTACAATTTATACTTTTTTTCCATTTGTTGTACTCTGGGCATAAAGATCAAGCCCAGAATACTTGACTTTTTACATGAGAGTGCCTTTTGTGTTTTCCCTATAATTTCAGGCTAATAGCTATTCTGCAAAATTTACTGTTTTTAGTCTCCCTGTGCTATCTGAAGATTTGCATACATAAGTCTTATCTCTTTTAATGATGCTGGGAAGGATGTGCATAAATCCCCACACAGAGAGATGAAATAATGTGACTTATAAGGCATATTTATTTTGCACTGGAAGACATGTCATAGCTATTGCAATAATCTCTACAGCTCTGATTGGGTATATGAAGGAAACAGGGACTCCATATATTGCTGTATAACTTCAATTAATGATTACTGTAAAATCAAAAAAGCCTTTGCCATCAAAAAAAAAAAAAGTGATTTCAGGCACTTCTTGAATATACATTATAATATATGCATTATATATTTTGACTGCTAATTAGTAATCCATTTTTTCTACAGATATATAACATTATTTTCTTTATATTATCTTTCATACAGTCTAGATACTGTGCATGCCATTTTAAGTTAATAATACTAGACTCTTGCAATTATTCTTCACAGAATCCAGTGATAGTATTAATAATTCCTTCAAATTGTTCTTCCAGACAATGTAATTTCTTCCAGTAAAATGTACAACATGTTCTCATTGAACATTTCATTAACTACTTCCCTTAGTGCTCTTTGGATTATCTTTACTATGGCATCTGTGTATTTGTGAAATATTTAGAGCATTGCTTTAAATTCTTCATATTGGGTGTTGGCATATGGATTTTTCACCTTTTACTGGGTTGCAAAGTCTTATGTATGCATTGAAGCACAGGTATGTAGTACTCATTTGAATTTCTACTATGATCTTTTTACATTTCTTTTCTATGTGAGCAGATGAAAAATGTGGGTCAAGGGTAACTCTTAGCCAAATGGCAGTGAACAGTGAAAGCTGAACCTATCTGATCTGGTAGATGTCTGTAATCACATGAGCTGAAGTTGCTGTGGATCAGATGTCATTCTATTTGAATATTTGGAGAATCAGCAAAGTGAACTTGCTGCTAGCTGATAAAGATTTGTTAACTACAGTGGTTAATTTTTAACTAAGGGAGGGGGTCTAAAGGTATAGCAAGTTATTAAAAAATGGGGGTTTTTCAAAGTAAAATGCTTTTCTGGTTTTCAGTATCTGTTGACAGCAAATCAATACCTTAGGGTATGTTCATATATTCATGGATTCAACAAATACCCATTCTTGAACTTTAGTCTGCAGGCTATCTAACTTCCCTAGGAAGCAATGGTTAATAGGGCTTAGAAAAACAGTGCAGACTGAAAACATTTTCTTTTCTGAAAAACAAAGGGGTGTTACCCCTTGCCCTTAATGAAGATAGTTGTTCAAATATTTAAGTTTCTGGATGGACCCTGAGAGCTTAACCAGTAGATTCCTCAATCCCAAGTGTTCCCCCATCCATATTACACCATCCCAAAGACTTTTGCAGGCATTCAGAAGCAGAGGAAATTTTCTAATTAGACTTTAGCAGAGATGTGAGCTCCAAGGTGGGAAAAGGAACAGAGGATCTTTGAGAAGCAAAGCAAAAGAGGCAAAGAAGCAATCAGAAAAAGCACAGGGGATCTCTGGGAGGGAGGAGCATTGAACTCACTGCAATGGACACAAAGGCATCTCTCTGAGCCCCACCTTCAACCTTGCCTGGTGCTGGAGGGCATTGGCCACACTGCAGTGTCCCCCAGGCACTGCAGCCCTGTTAGGGTGTTCCACTTGCCACTCTTCCTCAGCTCTGTGACAGCTCAGCACAGTGGGATGTCTGCCCAGGCAGGCCTCCCTGCAATTTCTGTAATTGTGGCTTATATCAGGGAAATGGATCCTCACAGTCTGGGATCCTGCAAGCTGTGGAGGCTGCTAGGAGACATCCATGCTCTCACCCCAACATGTAGGCACAGGATGTCAGGCACCACTAGACATTTGGCTCAGTTTCAAAGTCCCAGCAATACTGGAAGGTAACCCATGATAGGCAGGACTTAGGGAATTTACCAAAATTTTCACAGACAGGGCTGCTGGTCCCACCAAACAGCACATTTTTTAGCAAGTTCAAGCATTGTGTGGTCTATGTGAAGGGAAACTGTGGAAAGCAGGCAGGAAGGACCTCAGATCAAGGTAGAGAAGAGCCAGCAGCTGTCCTGTGGATTGTCATCTAGGATGTAAGCAGAGTGAAGGCATTGCTGTAGTAAGGCAGGATTTTATAAGATTGGATTTATTCTGTATGATCTGATTTGCATAGGTGGTGGAATCCTGCTAGTCTTTTTGGCTTCAATATTCAGATCAAGGATAATGTATTGCATGGCGTGACAAGCTGTGGATTGAAAACACAGAGTTTGTAACAACCATTTTCCAGAACACTCCTTTGATGCAAATGCTTATTTTGATACACCTACACAAAAAGAGTCATCTCCATAGAAACCTCATGAACCTTATGTCTTAAATAGCTACTTTAAAGGACTTATCTTGAGAGTTATTGAGGACACTCAGCTCTCGCTGTCTCCTAAAATAGCAATAACACTGGAAACTGCAGTGCTATTTTCCACTGTGTATTAACAAAAGTGTAGACATTAAACTCAGATTAATGTAAAGAGTTCAATATTTTAATAAACTGAAAAATAAATCTCTTTACATGTTCAATTTTTCTTTAACTTAATTTGTATATTTTTTCATCTGAGTGCATTCAAATAATGCATATGCAAACGTAAGTGATTTTCCACTGTATTAATCATTAGATATTGGTCTCAGATAGTCAATATTTTCTCTGTAGTCAGGGGAGAGAATAGGGTACCTGCAGACAAATATTGTGCCTAGTTCAGATTCCCTCTTCTCAGAGATTTAGTTCAGCATCCTCATCCAGGATGTACCTACATGAGAAGTGATGGGAAATTGTAGGATGAAGTTTCCTTTTTTAGAGATTGCAAAGAATTGTCACGACTAAACTTTAATTTCTCCAAAAGCCACTTTGTGCTTTGGCCAGTAGCTTTATGACATCTTATATTACTCATACTATAATACTAAATACTATTAGCTCAAAACATCTCGATTAAATGCTGTAAGCTTTGACAGTAAGCTAAAAATACCCCCATCCTTCTGATTGCCATTTGTAACTCTGTTAACAGGTATCCTCAGTTAATACTGATATCAGGTGATTATCCTCAAGCTCCTCAACTACTTTGAGAGTTTAATCTTTCAAAGTGGAGATTTTCCTCAGTCTGGAAGCAGAGTGAATCATGCTAAAGTCAAATCTTACACTGCAAAGTGCCTGAACAGAAGGAAGGCTGAACAGAGAGGGTAGCATTAGCAAGAAGAGGTGCAGAGGAAAAATAACCTGGAAAAATAACCTGTATTTACTGCAATGGCTTCTCCCTGGTTCCTGGAGGCCTAGAGAGGTTCTAGAATACTGTGCCTTAAATGACCTGTACAGTAACCTCTCAAAGGAGCCTTGAGTGATCAGATCAGATCGTAATGTTTTGGATCATAATGCTTTGACACTGGATTCAGTATCTCTGTGAGGTGATGCTCTGTGCCATGTAGATTTACTGGCAAAGGTCAGCTTTTGTTTTAGGTCTGTGCTCTATATCCCCAGCAATGTGTAAATATACCTGAAGATTTGCAAAAAGTTCATGGCCCAAATGGTAGTATCAGTGGATCACTGAATACATTTTTTGGGAAAGACCTCTGGAGGCCATCTATTCCCAGTGCTGCTCCAAGCAAAGTTAATTTCAAAGCTTTAAACAGGTTTCTCAGAGTTATGTGCAGTTATGTTCTTTTTAAAAGAAATCCCAAGGATGAGACAGCCTCTTCAGACAAGATGCTCCAGTGCATGTTGATTCTTATTGTGAAGTTTCCATTTCAAAGTAAATAAAAGTATAAAAATGAAGAAGAATAATCTTTTTGCTGGCCATCTCCATGAAACAAAAGCAAGACAAACCTTTTGTTTCTAACCAGTTTTATTTTTTGTTCCTGTAAACCTATACAGCATAGACCTGAAGCAACTAAAAGGAATGTAATATTCTTTATCAAGGGAAAATGAACAAGATTTATAAATAGGTACAGAATTGAAGACTGTCTCAATTTACTTATCAGCAAGGATTTCCCTCAAACTCCATTCTGGAATCATTACTCAGGAATACTTCCCCCAGTGACAGTGTCACTAGTCAACAAGTATCAACCTCCCTGGAAAAAAATTGGAGCAGTTGTGCCATGAAATCATGAGTTCAGAAAATAGAGGAGTAAAATAGATTTCTACTTGGGATTAGAGGGCACTGGAGAAGTAAGTATTGTTGATAAGTATGCAGGAGCTTATCACTGTAATATCCAAGCAATTTTGGAACATATGGTCATTTAATGCAGCCTTTATTTTAAATGATGTAATAAAATGTACATTGAGTTAGGAAGAGATTTTTAAAATTAACTTGTGATTTGATTGCCTGGGACTTCTTCAAGAATCCCATAGACAGGCTCATTTCAAGAAAGTATTGAGCACTGGGAATTTGGAATTGCCCATCCCTTTCTATTTGTTGAGAGCTATGCACCCAAAACCACAATTCACTTTATTTACAAAGAGAATTCAGTTTGTATGCAAGTTTGTATATAAGAATACCCATCAGTTTGGCAAAAAATACTCTTACTGGGCAGTAATGCTCTTTATGAGGAGTGTCAGGCATCTTCTTTCACAGGCAGCCACTCCACTCTTTTAACCCCGAGGACAGCAGCCTTCCACAATCCCCCACAAATCCAGTCAATAAGTAATGCAATGTGTAACAAGAGACTAAGGTGTAAAGGGAAAAGATTGGCTCTGCTTCAGAAGTTTGATGATACATTTTCTGCTGTCTACTGTTGCAGAAGTGCATGTTCACATTAAATGTTACCTTCCAATTCCACTTCCAAGGTTATGTTAAAATGAATATGTTTTAATTATCAAAGCCAAAAAGGGAGTGTTTTCCTTGATTTCCTTTCCCTAGCCACATCAATATTTTATATAACATTTTACCTGCTGGCTATCTCTTCTTTTGCTAGAAGATAAACTGTGAAGTGTAGGCACCATGTCTTTCTCATATTTTTGTTTTTCAGCCTAACACAGCAGGAGCCAGGGGCCTCTGGTTGCTGCACAAAATGGTCCTGATAAACATTTGTTTGGATACCAGGAAATGTGACAGCAGTAAACACATTTTTAAATATTTTGCCCTGCAGTTAGAATATATGTTTGTTCATCTCAGCAGAGCATGTTAGCTGAGGTTCAGTGACTCACTAAACTGTGGTCATGTGGGCTTTTTGTGAGCTTAGAGTGCAGACAGAGGTTGCTCGTGTCTGCCTGCAGTGCATGCATGGATGTACCCTGAGTCCCTTGTGGATCTCAGTCTAAATTCTAGAGCTGCACAGATAATGGATCTTTGTCAGCATGGTTGCTGAGTCAAAAACTCTGTCTGTGTGTATGTTGTGGAGGGGGGAAGCCAGCTATGTGCAAGCCATGTTGTTCTGTTCTGCTTTAGTGCAAAATGCTTCATTTGAAGGGAACCCTCGAGGTGAAATGGCTTTCTTTCTGAGAGTTTTGAGGAGCTCTCCTACTTTTGCAGGGCTGCAAGCTCTGACCAAATAGTACCAGCAAAGGTGTCTATAAGTGTATACTGCAAACAAGACCAGCTACAGTCATCACAAGAAGAATCTGGGTGGCTGAGCCTCACACCAGGCTAGAAGTGTGAAGTGCAGCTGTTACCACAGGGGAAGCTGTTCTGCTCCACCAGCTGCATCCCACCAGCACTGCATATTGCTGCAGTTTCAGTGCAACACTTTGGGATATCCCTCCTGTTCTCAGCGTAGAGGAGACCAAGAGCAGATTTACCTCCAGACCTTCAGAGTTTTCCACCACGTGATCCAAAGAGTGAGCCAAATTTCAAAGTAGAAGAGCCACTGCACAGCCCATCTTTTCCTCATACACTGCTTTTACTCTGCCCTATGTATCTCTAAATGCATCTACTTCTAAGTAAGCATAACTCCAGAATGCCAAATTTCTCAAAGCCACTCAAAGAGAATTTATTCTACCTTATGTTATCAGGACAGATTTAATGTTAAAACTACCAATCAGGGCCCGTTCCTTCTTCATCAGCTGGTTTTCTGATATGGCTGTCACAAGAGATGGGCACAAAAGCCACAGCTTTTTCCCAGCCTCATGGAAAGGAGGTCTGGCAAATTAAGCCTCATGTGCATACTGCATTCCTGGTACACCACTCAGACGCATCTGCCATGCCCTAGAGACTGCTCATTACCTGTGCTGGGAGCTTCATTTCAGGGTACTCATGATACAAATTCGTTTTGAACTCATACAACAAATTTCAGTCTTGAAGACTGTTGTTGTATGAGCCAAAAACTGTATGCAGCTTGTTGAAATCAGTCTGTGGTTCAGGACAGCTATTTGACACTCTCCTTGGCATCACTGACCTCTTTCCCTTTTTTATTGCTGACATCTACATATAAAAGTAGTAAAAAACTGTTTCTGACATTTCCAAACTACTGTTCTTAACAGATTGCATCACACTTCCAACAGACAGTGTCAATTGTTTGGCCAGCCTGAGGCAGTCTCTGCCCAAGGCTCTGAGGGTGCTGGAAAGCCAATGAACTCAGCACCCAGCACGATTTGGCCTTGCTACAACAAGGTGACCTGGTGAACGAGCAACCTGGCTGCCAGCAGAGCCCTTTGGGAACAGGTGGCAGCATGATCATGTAATTTCCTTTCCACGAGCAGCCTGGCAGGTGCCCTCTGTGCTAGACCCAGAACTTTGGTCTCTGGCCAGCAAAGGTCTGTGAGTCCCTACTATAAAGATCAAATGCAGTCACCACAGCAAAATTAAAAAAAAAAAAAAAAGCCAAACAAGCACCTCTGCCCTTTTCTCCCTCACAAATATACTAAATACATGTCTCCAAGTGAATGGGCAGCTGTGTGTTAAAGGTCAAATTCCAGATGTTGCAACTCAGTTTTGTTGCAATCCTGCAATAACAGCAAGCAAACGCTCAGTAGGAAGAGAGGAAACAACAAAGAAACTGCCATATGAAATAGCTTGTTCCTTCAAATCTGAATGGAACAAAAAGTGTTCTTACACAAAACATATCAGAAACAGCAACAAACTGTGAAGATTTCTTTACAACCCCACATATAACTAGAATGTTTTTGAGTAGCATAGTTAGACCTCTTTTGATAGCATTTAAATAAAACAGGAATTCTGCCTCTGCGTGATCAAATAGACACAATTCCATGACATAGCTTTTTGAGTTAATAAGTTTCCCCAAAAGTTTATACACTCAGCTTTCATGGGCTTACCTTCAATAGTTTTTCCCAAACTTACTAGGAAAAGTTTTCTTCTCAGACAAATTTTTTCAGCTAGTATTTTTCAGCAACTTCAAATCGAAGAAAATAGAGAAAAATGCAAAAATGTCTGCTTATCTTTAAAAATTGTTTAAACCTCCTTACTGAAAGATCATACCTCTGAGCAGAGTCCTAAGTATAGTGTGATCATATTTGCAAGAACATACTTTTTCCTACCCAATAAACTGACAAACCTAATCTAATCTGTATTGTGTAATTATAAAATCTCCATTCAACAGAGCCTTGAAAGCTGAGAGCAGAATTCCCTGAAGATTTGGATTACAAAGACCACTCTCTGTTCCCTCAAATGCCCCATGTTTCTATTTGTCAGCAAATGAGTGGGGCAGACCTTATGAAATTAGGGTGATTGCTTAATGAAATACAGAGCACCATTCACACTTGCCAAGGGATTGCATGAGTGAGCTACATTCTGGCATGTAGTTGTATCCTAATGTCTACTGAATAAGACATTTTAAATAATTTTGTTATTGTTAAGATGGTTTAGGTAAAGTGTTTGTGCTGAGCCTAAGTAAAGATGTATCAGAGGTGAGAGGGTAATATTTGCTTTGCACTATGCTGCAACATGAGAAGATACTCCAGGTAGTGCCATACAAGCTGGGTCTCAAATTGGAAGCCATGTAGCTGTAGCAGCACAAAAACTCTGCTTTATTATGCTGATGCAGTTTTTCTGAGATTCACTAGTGTCAAATCTCTGCATGGTGCTAACCAGACATAGCTAGACACTATCGAAAACAGCATCAAAACTGAAGTATGACGCTTGTATTAGCAGCCAAAGATAAACATCAGTGCAGGGTACATCTATACCTTGGCCTATCAAATGTAGGAAAACCTTCTTATGTATTCAGGAAAGATCATGATTTCCTAGGTTGAACCTCGTAAAATTTGAAATTGGCCTTTGGGAGAAATAGGACTGAAACTTTTGAGAATATATAAAATAATAGTCTAGAACTTAGTGTTTGTCAGAATGCCAAGTGCCTCCTAACATCAGTGAGAGTCCAGATTGCAGATATAAATCTGAAAATAATGTAGAAATTCAAAGACTTCCCAAAAGGTGCCCAAGAAAGCTGAATAACTTTCTTTAATGAGTTAGATCATACGCTGCTGCTAGAACAAGTGTGGTCCAAGCCACATGACTACTGTCCTCCCAGTAGATGAATGGTTGAATGAATGAATGTATGAATGAATGAGTGAGTGAATGAGTAAATCATTACAAGGTCTATTACAAGCAGAGTTAGTGTTATAACGAAGCCTGGAAACAGTCTTAGATTTCTTATGTACCTGGTTATGTTTAAAGTGAAAAAGCAGCAGTACATAGAGTCTTTTACGAAAAGGTTTTCTTGAGAAAACCTTCTTCAAGAATGCTTACTTTTATATATAAGATTACTTAGCAAAGACAGATTGCTTTGTGTTTTTATCAGCAGTGAAATAGAGTCTGTAAATAAATGGAAGGAAAAAACCAAAATCTTCACCCTTAAAATAAATTTGAAATTATTTAATCAAAATTAAAGTTTTGACAGCTGTTTAAGTATGTCAGCTCTGTAATTAAAAGTCTCTGTTTAAGTGAAGGATGTAATTCAGACTTTATTTCTTGCTTTGCCATACCAGAATTGTGTAATTCAACTTTTCTCTATGGGTTTCTCCAGCTTTGTTCTATCTGTGCCCTTGCCATGGGTCATACATTGCTCAAGTCTCTAATAGCAATTATGGTCTTTGAGGCATTACCCCATTCTTGAAATTAACTGAAAATGGTCAATACATTCATTAGTGTTGCAATCCCATAAATGGAATTTCTTAAGCTAAATACGCACCCCCAGAACAAGCATTGAGACTGAAACAGACTAAAGATAGGTACAAACTCAGACACTCCTGATCTTTACAAAGGCATGAGGGAAAGAGCCCTAATCCTCAATGGCTGCTTTTGACACTCAGAAGTTGGAGGTCTTTGTGTTCCAGCATGGAGAAAGTCTACATGTCCCAAGACAAACTCCCACTGACTTCAGGAACAGTCCATACCACAGTGCTTATTCAGGTACCTGCTTTGAATTTTAGAATAAGAAACCACAACACAAAAGAAGAAGGTGTTTTTAATGTTGTTTGTTTGTTTTTCCCAATAGCTCTAAAATTTCCAGAAGGCAGAGTGAGTGTTATGTTGAGGGAACTCAACGATGTGAAGAGTTTCCAGATTTAGGATCAATCTCTGAACAATGGCTGAAACATTTCATTTATGTGGAGGCACTTGTGCAGAGAAATATGCACATTTATGCTTATACAACATTCTTCAGAATCACATAGATTGTGAGAGCTGAATCATTACAAAGGTCATATTATTTTTATGTTACCAAATAACTCAAACAAAAGACTTAGAAATTTGCAATAAATTTGCCAGTTACATTGCCTGAATTAAATAAAATCTATAGCATTCCCTATAAACATAATAATTTGAAGTAACATCAGAGAAAACATTACTCCTGGAGAGCAGTTAGCTACTCTGAATAGCAGAAATTGTGACAAGAAGCAATAATTCTCTATCCTAGTTGTAGAAATGTTCAGTTCACTATGCAACTATGGCTACTTGAATGAAATGCTGCAGTGATTAGTAACTGTATGCTTCTGGAACATAATCAAGATAATTTTGAAAAGCGACTTCTTAAAATCCTCAATTTTAAAATATAGTTTTTTTCCTATGAGTGTTATCATTGCAGTTCTCATCTGCTTTACATTCGAGAAATGAAAAAAAATACAGAAATCGTCACTTTTTCTTTTTTTTTTTCTTTTTTTTTTTTTTTTTCTGAAAACAAGGAAATCTTACAGTTCTAGAAAAGGTCAAGGGCCTCTTAAGTCTTCAACACCTAACACATCAAGTGACACTCCCCTGATTAAATCAAGTCACAGGATGTGTGCCCTACGGGTATTGGTTAAACTGTTCTGGAGCTAAGTGGATTAGACTGGCATCCTGCATTTTACTTGAAAGTGTACTATGCCAGAAAGGTCAACAATATTTCAAGGAAGTTGTTAATTGAAATCAACCAAATGAGACAACTCTCTTCCTGGAGGAAAACTTTGTCCAGCCAAGCTTCGCCTTCAGGCTAATACACATCAGAACTGGCATTTAGGCATTTTGATCAGAATTTAGGTGTTGATCAGTTTGCACAGCAAAAGCAATGGTTCATACAGTTTAGCAATTCTCCCCAGATCTTCAGAAAACTGCAGCATTTTTTCTGTATTTCTTCATTACTCTTATATAGGAAAAAGAGTATATTTCATCCTGAATCAAGATGATCTATGGTTGCAAGATATTACTTATTGTAAGTTTGTAAAACTGCAGATATGACAACATCTATCATGAGTATCCAGCACATCCTCTGGGATGTTCATATTTTGGAAAAGGGAGAAATAACTTAGTTTGACTGCAGTTGTGGTTACTCCAGGTTTTTGGGAAGGGGGAAAAACCTTCTATTAGAAGTGGATATAATGGTGAGTATAATGGAGAAGAATAGATACAACTTTGTGTACATATTTTTTTTTATCTATAAGGGAAAAAAAGGGTTTTGTCAATGTCCAGATCTTAGTTGGGATTCCCTGTGCTCTATGACTTCACTTTGTAAATGTTGCTGCTTCAAAGGGAAACTGTAATTTAAAACAGATTCAATGAAAGCTTAGAATTGTTCTCATTTCTTCATCAAGAATGCTGCACAAATAACAGAAATAGACGAGAGTGAATTTCTATTAAAACAAAATATTCTTTTTCCAACTTTTATTTTAAGTAGAAGAATTTAAGCCCTTAGTATTTCCATGGACTCTGAATGCACCTCACAGAGTTCATCTCTCTTCTATTGCATGAGCTGAAAATGAATTCTGGGAGAAAAAAGTTGCAGCACAATATTAGAGACTGCTGCCAGACTCCCAAAAAATGACATGTCCCCTAAACGAGAGTACTTCGCTCTCAGTCACAAGATCATCCCAGTACATGAGTTAACTAAAAGGAGTAGCAGTGCATGTAAGGGTCATTATAAGCAATAACTTACTTAAGTAAGTTATTAATATTACTTGAGTAAGTTATTCTCCACCTGAATACAAGGAAGAATTTCCTTCCTGTTCGAGTGACTGCACACTGGAACAAGCTGCCCAGAGAGGTTGTGGAGTCTCCCTCGCTGGAGATATTCAAGAACAGTCTGGACACAATCCTGTGCCCTGTGCTTTGGGATGACCCTGCTTGAGTAGGGAGGTTGGACAAGATGACTCATTAAGGTGGTACCTTCCAACCTCACCCGTACTGTGACTCTGATTCTGTGATTCTGTGGAGTGTACTGTCAGACATGTCTATCAGCCTTACACAAAGGCAAGCTGCCATTTACTGTAACTGCTTGCCAAATGATTTTAGGTTTCTATAAATTCAGTCCCATATGAGTAAAAAGAGCCAATGTCAATTGCTTATACCATCACTTAGTGGTGTCATGGCTCTGTTCTCTCCCATGCCTCAGCAGGAGCAGGCAGCCCATCTCACAGGTAATCTGCCTTCTTGCCACCTGACATGCAGTGCTACTGCACTTAACACTTTTGCAGGGCTCAAAGATCTGTCTTTACCTTCATATTACCATGACCTTTGCCTATGACTATTTATTTTCTACAAGTATTTGACAGAAAGGGGAAGGCGTCAGTACACCTGTGCTTTAGTTCCACTTCCCTAAATACTCCAGCTTAAATTATGCTTGTTTATATGTTCCATACCTCCAGTGTGGCTTCCTTCAGAAGGACAACTTAATGACAAGGATGCTGCAACTTAATTTTAAATACTAACAATCTTCCTATATCCAAAGTCTGACTAATGTGTGGGAGCTATTTAATAATTATACTAAATGTTAGACTTGAGTGCCCTTTCTACCATATATGTGGGTGAGGATTCTTCACCATTGACATTTGTTGGGACAGCAGATTTTGCCTCTAAAAAGAAATGAAAAAAAACCAAAACGCTGTTTCTAGAGAAATGTTTTCAATGGTTTTCAAATTTTATTTTCAGGAAGCACCCAGAATAGTTTGGACAAGATGAGTCAGAAATACAGAAGCAGTTTAAGGCATCTCTATTGCCAATTCAGCTGGGAGCATCCGAACACCAAAGCTGTTCCCAGATTACTCTATTACTGTTTCTGCAGTTTCTGTGTGTCTGGAGACATGATCAGTGACTTCTCTCTGGTAAACACTTCAGCATTCTTCCCTAGAAAGCTGTATTAAGGCTGCAGTGATCTGTGCAACACACAAAATGAGAGTGTGACGGTGTTCACAGGGGTCTCTTAGGATGAGGGAAGAGACGAGGATCTGACTCCATGTTTCAGAAGGCTTGATTTATTATTTTATTACATATATTATATTAAAACTATACTAAAAGAATAGAAGAAAGGATTTCATCAGAAGGCTAGCTAAGAATAGAAGAGGAATGATAACAAAGGCTTGTGGCTGACCAAGACAGTCTGGACAGCTGGGCTGTGATTGGCCATTAATTAGAAACAACCACATGAGACCAATCACAGATCCACCTGTTGCATTTCACAGCAGCAGATAATCATTGTTTACATTTTGTTCCTGAGGCCTCTCAGCTTCTCAGGAGAAAAAATCCTAAGGAAAGGATTTTTCAGAAAATATCATGGCTACAAGAGAGAGTAGATTAGCAGTGGTGCACAAAACCCAGGCAGAGCAACTCACACACATGGAACCAGGCTTGAAGTCACCTGTGGTCTAATGCATGCACAGAGCCTAACAGCAGAGCTCCTAAGGACTTCTCTTTCCATAACTGTGACAGCATTGTGACTCTATTTTAAGCTATGTCATTTTTTAAGATAGTTATGGACGTTAGTGTAATGCATTTGCAAACATATGTACACACGTAATGTATTTAAGTAGTACAAGGAAATTCTGTGCAAATTGACTGGTCGCTGTGAAACTGGCCCTGAGAGGTGCACAGGACAGACGCACACCCAGGACAATGCCCCTGCACTGCTGGGGGAAGGGAACAGTCACTCTCCCTTCAGTGGCAAAGGGTAACCAGATTTCAGGTCTCTCTCAGGGTGCTTTCCACTCAACAGGACACCCTGTAAGCATGTGGGCATGAAACAGACCCAGCTGCACTGGCACTCCCTCACTTGTGCCTATCTTCACGTGATGCCCTCTGAGCCACCACACACAAACTCTCCTGGTCTGAGCTGCTTTCAGGCATTCTGCCACTTGCTTCTGCAGGCCTGACCCCAGTGATCCCTGCTCCAAATCACATGTTGGTCACTGCAATCATCTGAGTAAAAAAAAAATAAAAATGCCAGAGTACAAACTGGAATGAATTCAAGCCTCATGTGACTATGTCCTGTTCATTGTATGCTTCATTGACTTTAGCACAGACACACTGTACTAGCCACAGATATTTTGTAAATACCATCAGCAGCATAATTTAAGTCTGTTCAGATGAGGGTGGAAGAATTTTTCTTACGTGGATGGTACTTTTAATGGTCTGGGTTTTGGAAGATAAAAAGTTTAACACATACTTTCCTGAGAACATAGTGAGACCCTTTAAAAGCAACACATACAAGAAATGAAGGCTACATATTGACAAAAAAATCAGAACTGTATGTTTTATTACTGTAAACATCATTTTAACATGCAAACACTTATAAATTAATAGATAGAAGTTAATACTCCCACTTTCTTATAGAAAGGATACTTTAAATCATTGAGGAGAAATACACCAATTCTTGGTTTGTGTTCCTCATGATGGCTTTCTTCCTCATAATTTTTTTCTAATAATCCATCTAAATAAATATAAGCCTTTCATTCCCGTACCTACATTGGAAAATAAAAAGAGTTAGGAAGCAAAAAGAGGTTTATTGCATGACAAACAAACAAAGAACAATAAAATATGGTCACTCCTGGCAATGTAAACAATATCACCAAAGTACTGGTACATTGATCCAAAGTCCTTTCTGGTTTGCACTGCTGTTAATGTAGTTATTCCGGGTTTACACTAGTGTACCGAGGAGCAGAATTTGTTCCATTCAAAGATCAGTTTTATCTTTGGATCAGTTGCTGTCCTTTCTGAATATCAGACACTGTTTTCCACAGGCTGGCATTTGAATGTTTAACAATTTCTGTGTTGCATGAGAGAGAAATGAGTAAATATGTGAACTCACTGCTCAGTCAGGACAGCTCATCAGTCACTCTGATTAGGCACATTGACTCCTCCAGCACTAAGAATATAAGGAGGATGGGGCTCATCCAGCCATCATTAGCCATCAGAAAATCAAGCATCTGCTCTGCTAAGTAACTGCAATGCAGCCAGAAGTGAGGGACAGGGACCTTGAGCAGGGGAGGTTGTTATATGTCTCTTAAAATCTTAGGAAGGAGTGAGTTTCCCTTTGGATTTATATAATTTTTTTAAAATAAATTTTCTTCACTGATAATAATCTGAAGTTGTGGCAAGGTCTCCCTTTTAAATGGCTGTGTTTAGAAGACCCAAGTCCCACCTGCAAATGCTACTGCTTGAGTGCTTAAGGATATCAAATCCTTAAAGACTAGGCTTCAAATTCTATGCCACTGGAAGCAAATGGACTGAATCACTAAAATTAACTAAAAAGGGGGAAATGGGAATGGAAAATTACCAGGACACAAACAATACCTTGGGGTATAAAAGAATTGCTTGCAAATATAACACTTTCCTCACATATACAAAGTGAACTGATTGCCAAATCTGTGGTCAGGAAGACATTCTTCCCCTCCTCCCCAAACATGTTGTTTGAGATCTAAATATTTTTGTTGTCTTTCTTGGGCACACTGAGTCAGACATCATTTGCTCCATGAAGAGGGCATGTCCCCATGACCAGTATCAGGTGACTCCAGCAAGAGTGCAGACTTCTGGGCATTTCTTCTACACCATCTCTTAATGTTTATGATTAGAGCTTAGCTTGAAGGTGATGAAAGAAATAGAAAATTTAAAATAAAAAAAGGCTACTTTTTAGAAATGTTTTACAAGCTATCCTTAAACCAGCACTTTGGTTCCACAAAGAGCAGAAGTAAAGGCATGAGGAAGTTTCTTTGGTTCATAAATTTAATTGAGCCATAGTTATGCCAATTTTTCTGACTAATTGGGAATGATGAGATGTTGGCAAGCCCTTTAAACACTGCACTCCCACACATGTAACTCTTCACAGACCAAAGGCAGGCACCCAATAATACATACAGATATTTACACACTACAGTTTTATTTAGGCATATGAAAAAAGACAACTGCAGGGGTTTTTTAAAGCTGCCCACAAGAATTATCCACAACAAGAGTGTAATGAGGGAAAAAAAAAGAGAGAAAGAGAAATATAGTCAGAAATTATTTTCTTCATTTGCCATTTCAGAAATAAATCAAAAAGAGAGAAACATTTTTCAGAATTTCCCTTCTGGTTAGCTTGCATCTGGCTCACAGGTTACTGTTAACCATTCTATTGATAGAACTATCAATTAACAGCCTTTTCTTCTCTGACACTCTATCACCATAGATATTGAAAATCTCTTAAAGCAAAAAATTAACATCATGTTTCCATCACACATTTTCTAGTCTTAAGACTAATCCACGTGTCTTCATAACTGACAGAAAAATCCAAAATAGCTTGTTATTTATCAGATTTTTCTGGATGTAGGTAAAAACAACTGTCTGTTTTCAGAATAAGAAAGATAGAAACAAAGTAGTACCATAACCATCAGACTCTGTTTACTGAAGGGTCTCCTTTGTCAAGATTTTAGCTGTCTCTCCATGACATGTCTGAAGTTGCTATGGTTTGTAGCTGGGACAATAGAATTGCTCTTAGGCATTTTCTTGTAAGATTTTTATTACCATTTCTATCCCAAGAAGTTAAGAGCTGGTTTGGAACCCTATGGTCAGGCCCAGTTCCCAGTTAATGCAAGGCACCTTACATTCATGAAAATAAATGAAGTTAACTCTCTGAACACAAATAAACATTTGACCCCTAAAGAGCACAGCTGAAGAGCCAAACTAAATCACTTGTAAATGAGCTAAAACAGATGTTCAGTACAGCTCTGCAAAGAGCTGTCAAGAGCTGCCCAGAGCCTCCCTTAAAGTGGCATATGGCCTGACTGGGATGGGATGGGATAGGATAGGATAGGATAGGATAGGATAGGATAGGATAGGATAGGATAGGATAGGATAGGATAGGATAGGATAGGATAGGAAGTGCTGAATTACAGCATCTCCTTTGAAGAGGTGTTTTGTGCTCACTGACTGACTCCTAAGTGGGAAGACATCTACCACACACCTTCACATAACATGCCTGATAGATACTTCCCAGTGTCTCCTTTAAAATTCTAGTGTTCAATATCAATAGGAAGATATCTAAAACTTTTCTTGTGTTCTTCAATACTTTTAAATATTTTATTTTCTTTCCTTTATATTACTTCTCTCTTAATATATGTTATGTGATTAACTTCTGTTTTGCAAGACTTTAGCAAGGATTTCTGGATAAATTATGGAGTGTAAGTTCAATAGTTTGAAATTCACCCTTCCATAGAATAAGATTAGAGGAGGGATATGGGATTTGCGATGCACTGGTAATTCACTGCTGAACTCCCCATTAATCAAATATTAACTCAAATTATTTCACTATGTAGAAACTAGAATTCTTCTCAAAATAATGATGTAAAACTGATGTACCCATGCACTGATGAAGGTAAACAAGTAAAATTAAATGAAAAGCAAAACACTTGGAAACCTCACAATATGTGACTACTGCACAAGTGGGACATTAATATTTTACTACAACAGTTCTTTTGCACTGCTTCATCATTTTCCTTTGCAACTCTCACCCTTCATTTGCTGTGTTAAGGCTGTGAATTGTCTAGCATGGGAGCTGGGTCTTTGTTCTTTGCAGGGAGATCATATCAATAAATTGTGGGGTAGAATTTCACACTGTTCCCACTCTTGTCCATGGGCATTTTACACTGAATTCTTTGTGAGAAGAGTATGAGTCATATAGCACGTTTCTGAAAACTCCCAACCCTCCATATGCAAGGAGTAGTAAGTCCAGTTTAGACTGTTCCTCTTTCCTGTCCTGTTCACTTTAATTGCTTTCAGCAGAGGAAGAAAGAAACTTTCACAACCAAGTTTGCAGTTGACATTAGGTTTCTTATTTTTAGGTAATAGTGCTTTTGCAAACTATTCCTGTTACTCAAGTTCGTTAAGCTGATTCTACACTATTCATTCTTGTGCTCTTCTGAGAAGACTGTGAGGTCTGGTGATTTCAGCAAGTCTTAGAAGCAAAAGGTCAAAGTTCCAGTACAGGAGAGGAGTTGATTCAATGAGAAACCATGACTAAACCATCTTATCCTCCTGTGTCACAGCCAGCTCCACTGTGTCTGGGGAGAAACATTATGAAACATGACTTTGGATTAAACTACATGATTCAAACACAGTGGTTGAGATTTCCAAAGCTAATGAGGGAAATCCCCTCACTGAGTTTGAAAACCTCAAACACTTTTAAAAGATCTATTTACATTTTTATATGTAGAAGGCATAGAGTACTCTGCGGATTGTTCATTGCTTGCAGTGTTCATTACAAGTGCAGGAATTTGGTGTTCACTATAAAATACTAGTTTCATATACTGCCTTGTCCTTTCATAGTGCCCTTGCAAAAATGTCATTGTCAATGTGTTTTAATCATTATTAGAAACCAGCATGTGAAAGCACAGTTAAACAGAACTTGAATCTTTAAAGGTGACCTTCAAGTGTTTCTGCATATGTTGTGTTGGAGTGAGTGAATCAGGGACATCTTTCAGGTCATTTCAACTTTCCCCAGTTGTTCTGCAGTTATTTACCAGGAGGACAAGTGGGAATGCTGATTCTGCCCTAGAAGCTGCACTTTGTACACCTGCTTATTCATAAAATATTCAGCTTGCTTTTCAGGCAGACAAAATATAAAAGTATTGGCTGGAGCTGGAAATCCCTGCAAAACCACACTCTTCCCTTCATATTCAAATTCAAGGCAGGCAAAGCCTGTGAATCATGGAGACTATTCGAGGGTATAACTTTGCTTACAATGGAGGGAGTATGAATCAGCAAAGGACAGGCACACACTTATGTTTGAGACTGATTTACACAAGTCCATAAATCATCCAAATGAGAAAAGCTAGAAGTGGAAGTCAGGAATGCCACATGTGCGATACTTAAAGAACATCTTACAGAATGATTCCAAGTATCAGCACAGCTATCCAGAATAGGAACCTGAGTCAATTAGGGCCACTGAATCCATGCTTACAAACACTGCAAATTACTCACCATCACACCATGGTGATTATGGAGTTTCAGAAGCAGGTTATTAGCAAGGTTTTCTGACTTAATCCTTCATTTACAAAGTAATGTGTTTGCCTATTGTGAGCTCAGCCTCACAGTCTTGGGGCAGCAATTAATGCTGCCTCTTCCTGAAACACTCACTGGAGGTCAAAGCTCTGGGGGAGCCTTCCAAAAATTCCCTCTCCTGGACACTGCTGCCACCCACAGTTTAAGAGACAACAGGTTATAAACCCATATTTTTTTCAGCAGCCTTCAGAGCTCTTCCAAGTCTTGATCATTGTTCTGAGCACAGTAATTCCTTCTCCCAGTAGAATTCCTTGGCATTCAGATTTTCACACAGGCAATGGGCACACAAGACTAACCTTCCTAACCCTGATGCTGATTGTGGCGTGCAAGCCCATCTTAGCACCTCAATGCAAATTGTATTTACAGAGCCAACTGTTACACAGCCTATGAAAACTCCTTGCTTAAGTTGCCGTCATATCAAGGAGGGAAATTATAGATCAAAAAAAATAAGAAGTGTAGTCATATTTAGCATAGAATAATGTCTACCGTAGATGAGAATTTATCTGTACTCCCAGTACAATTTCAAAGCAAAGCACAGAGGTTTTGCTGCTTGAATTCCAGTAAAATTGTTTGAATTTTTGCCACTAGAGCTTTTCAAGACTTCCTCTGTTTTCCTTAAAAGCTTTATAACAAAGTGTATGAGCTGTTCTCTGGGATATTTCAGTCCCCACAAGAAAACAGTGAACTTTTAAAAACTATTTGTATCCATCAAAAAATGAGTGCCTTGCACAAGCTGCTACTTGTGGGTCTCTGTTTGATACAACTGCAGGGACCCTCAGCTGTGGGCGAGAGCACACGAGGAAGGGGGGAGGAATACTTCCTCCTGAAAGCCTGAGTATGGGAAGAAGTCACAGGAGGCAGATTACACAGGCTCTCAAGGGAAGCTGTAAGCCCATGCAGGCCAGTGCCTAAATGCTGTAATTTTGCCCAGAAAGTTGAATCCTATTTATTTTTCTTATTTCCCATTTTATTGGAGCAACATTAAACCTGAAAATTATCTATTGCAGAACAGATCTGCAAGTCCAAATAGAACATTTTACTGTCATTTGTTATTTGTCACAGCATTTGGGCTTCTGTTTTACTTCTCTGTAGTACTGGAGAAAATTATCTGAAGATGACATGAATCTGTGAAACATCTTAATAACTGTCACCTTTGCAATATTTTTCCTGTGTTGCCTCAACATTAATGTTGGCATTATTATTATTATTGCTTTTAAAAGGTTTTTAATATTAATCCTTTGGGAGATATTTTGGAATTAAGAAATACAGAAATGCACAAACCAATATAAAATTTTTTAAAACTGAAGGATTGTAAATGTTGAGCATCGTAGTCCATCACCTTACCAGTAAGGCTTTTCAGATTTCTTGCCTTCTATATATTTAATCTTCAATCCTATGAAATCTTTCTATAATGTATAAGTATTTTACCTGTCCCTCAGCTTTCTAGGCTGAAAACATACATCATTATGTGCTTTGTCAATTTCAACTAGATTTAGAATTGAAACAGACTCTTGCTCTAAAGAGTATAAATCTACTCTCCGCATGCTAAGAGTCTGACTTTATGAGGGTTTTTTTAACTGGATTTTTTAACAATCTGGTAAACAAGCAAAAATTGTGAGGTACTGAGTCTACTGTTGTAGGACACTCAGCATAATTTAAAATTATTTTGCATTAACCTTTGACTGTTCTGCTGGAGATAGGCAAACACTTACTACTCTCTAATTTACTAGATCATACTTTGCACAGAAGAAATGGAGATTGGACTGGAAGTAAAACATTTATCCACCTTTCTCCTGGAAACGATCAGTAAGGCTATTTTTATGCAGTGAAAAAAATTTGCAAAACTGCTATATGGAAAAGAGATTGTGACCTCCTCCACTGCATGTTTTTTAACTGAATGTAAGCCAGTGATTTCAATAATAAATCATTCAAGGAGGAAAAAAACTCCACAGGGCCTAAACCAAACTGCTGTGTTTAAAGAAAACTTATTCAACATTATGGGTTAGTCAAACAAATAATGTGTGTAAGCAGCACAAGGAGCTCCACACATGCTTTACTTCAGAGTCTGCAGACCCCACACTGGCAGCTCACTGCATGAGTAATGCTGCACAGCAGTGGTTCCAGCTCAGAGAACCTCAGAGGATTAGAGTTGGATCCAGCTGATGCAAAGGCACTCTTCACATAAAGGAAATGGAAAGAGAGCTGAAGAGTAGTGTGGAATTGACTCAATATTAGTAGGGAAGAAATCTCAAGAACACAAATTCTGTATTTTTGCTCATATTTCTAACCTGGGTCACTTTTTTTTTTTTCCACAGAAGATGAAAACCCATAATTTAATTACATAATTTAGATTTGTGTATGTTTAATGTGACATTTGAGATTTTTCATCACCTTTTCTTGTAAAACTACACATGCCTGTTCATTAAGACTCTTACTCGAATGCTATAACATCATGTCTGTACTAAATAAAAATGCTTATTTATTTGATTGGCCATCAGAGTTATGTATCAGCATCAAGATCCTCATTTGTGGGAAATCAATTTGCACAAGAAATTTCTTGTTTCATATAAAAGCAAATAAATCTTTCATGCTTCTAGGGGCTGTCTCTTAGCTGTTAGAAGCAATTCTGCCAGTATTCTTTGTGTTCCTGTGTGGTGCTTTGACCTTGACTAGATACCAGGTGTCCACCACTGTGGACACTCCCTTCCTCAGCTGGACAGAGGAGAGAAAATATAATGAAAGGCTCATGAGTCAAAATGAGGACAGGGAGAGATCCCACACCAGTTACTGTCATGGGCAAAACAAACTCAGCTTGTGGAAATTACCTTAATTTAGTAACAATCATATCAGAGCAATACAATGAGAATGAAAAAAAATCTTACAACATCTTCCTCTCTGCTTCCCTTCTTCCTGAGCTCAAATTCATTCCCAATTTCTCCACTGCTTCCTCGCCAGTGGAAGAGCTCAGCCTTGGCCAGCAGCAGGTCTGTCTTGTTTCTGGCTGACATTAGCCCCATTGGACAAATGGGAAACTTCTGGAATCTTCTAGCAGAAGCTGCTCCTATAGCCCCCCCTGCTACCAAAACATGGCAAACTCAAGATGTACTGGCTCAGCATTTCGTAGTGAAATGCCACTTGAACATATTTATTTAAAACAAGATAGCTAAAATTTTCAAATTAAAAAATGAAAGAACATTTTGGTGAACAGAGAGTGAAGAGCTGCTCTTTAAGCCAGGATTAGGCCTTGTGAGTGAAGTTTGGTGTTTTGGGGAATTTTTAAGGTAATGTAAATAATCCCAATCCTTGTTATGAAATCGCTGTGTCGTTAAACACTTCAATACACAGCTAGCCATCAGAAGATTTTCCAATGCCTCTCCCCACCCTTTTGGAAAGTGTTACAGCACAAACAAAAATGTCATTAGCAGTGGATGAACAGTGCTTGAACTAAAGAGAAAGCCCAATGGAAAACCTGTTTTTCTCTAGGGAGGTACACACATACACAATAGGAAAATCCCTAAACCAAAGAACAGAGAAGCTGTCTTTTGTGTCAGAGGGGTTCTTTTTGTTGAGAGCACAGTACAACAAAGAAAGACCATAGAGGAGAAAAGGATTCAGGAAAAAACTTCATGTGAAGAGGGTACCTTGACCCCTCTTACAGAACAACAAAGAAGAACAAGTGTTTGGACCCAAAATCATCCTGCCATAGCTACACCAAGGAAACAGCAGTGGAAACAACCTTCAGAGGTTTCTGTACTCTTTGGTAGTATCTCTCCAGCTGAGTAAGCAGTTTAAAGAGAGGTTCCAAGCACAGGAATTTGTTCCTCTGCATTTTGCTATACTACCAGTATGGTCCCTGGGATGGGTCCTTCTACCAAACAGTAGGCTCACCTGGCATGGGGGTGGCCTTTCTAGCAGGTGGTTTGGATGGACATTTTTATTTTAAGAATTTTATATATTGCTATATATTCTGTTTGCTCTGGCTGCAGAGTCTAAAAACACCAGAATGTATCATTTTATTGCTATTCATGTAGTCTTTCCTTTTGAGGGTCCTGAGTGCCTCCCCAGGCTCCCCTCTACATTGTAATGAAGAAGCAGGCTTGTTTAACATGCCATGCCAGATGTTCATTAGCAAGTTCTTCTTATAAGCAGACTGGTCTTCACCTCACTTTTTCAATAACAACTTAGTATTAATAAAAAGTACAAGTTAAATCAGAAATATGTGCTCCCACTAATTGTCTCTCTTGCTCCCTGTGAGGGTGGCCTTGTAAAGCTTTCAGTGGAAGAGATAATGCAAAGATCTATTTGCACCCTGGGATAGATGGAAGGTCCTGTTAAGAAAAGGCAATATATGATCAAAGAATGGTCTCTCTATATCTTAACGACAGTTTGAATACTTTGTTTTAATAACCCAGTTTGGCCTCTTTCATTCCATAAAATTATTTGTCTAGACTATCAAGATCCATAGTACTCTTGAACACTTTTATATAATTTCTAATTAAGAAATAAATGGCTTCCAGGAGAGTTACCAAAATGGTCATATCAATTTAAATATACAAGAAACTTAACTCAGGCATCCCAACACACCAGGGTCCCTGTGATCAGCTTCAGGAATAATGTGTTCTTGATGCTTTACTGGAAATGCACTCCACCATTATCCAACATCACAGTAAACTCTGCTTGTGGTCCAATGCTGAGCTTCCAAATCTGGTGGACAATTCTTCCACCTCCCATTATCCCACTGTCATTTAGGATCCTGCTGTTCTCCTGCTTTCCCCCTACCACAACCACCCCTTCAACCACTGTCCAAAGTCTTAGGGTCTGATGGGGATTTTCCTGGTGGCTCACTGGCAGTGTTCTTCTTATCCTTTTATCTGTACTTGGAAAAG
Organism: Calcarius lapponicus; assembly: GCA_039654755.1. Classification (NCBI taxonomy): domain Eukaryota; kingdom Metazoa; phylum Chordata; class Aves; order Passeriformes; family Fringillidae; genus Calcarius; species Calcarius lapponicus. The sequence goes on from CM077463.1 coordinate 8,920,086, forward strand.
TTGCCTTTCATACAGGAAAATTTTGCAGCTTCTGTTGTTTGCTTTAGATCCACAAATACGTGGACATTTCTTCAGATGAGCCAAATCACTTATTAAAGTTCAGATGGTAAATGAACAGCTTCACAAATTACTTCAAGTCTTAGATCTTTGTTGCAGCTCCCTTTCTCTTCCTTGCCAAGCAACTCCTCCTCCATAAGTTTCACTATTTCAGCAGGCCAGAGCATAGCTCAAACTTGATTCACCACCAGGATGGATATTCTTTTACTGGGCAGCTCTTTTAAATCCAAGTTAGAGGCATGTCCATTGACACTGGTACCACCAGAGGCTGGGGACACTTGGGCCCACAGATGTGACAAACATGAGAGTACAGAATGTGCCAGAATGACTCACTGGGAAGGAGATTGTCCATTTCTCACAATCTGTTCCATGTTTTATGTTCTAAATTCCTCATTTGTGCCACAAAGAAAAACTGAAAACTCTACTGTGCCAGGTGTGACCCGCTTTCCTCGCGATACATTACTTTACATCCCATAGTGCATTGCCTCAAAAGGTGACAAAAGACCTTCATGGTCTTTTAACAGCAAAAGTGCAAATTGTGAGGACATGAAGTGCTGCTACAGACTCTCTGACCTGTGGTGCTCAGGCAGCTCAGTTTTGTTATCACAGGTGATGAATCAGCAGAAGTATGCACGCCAAATTCTGTAACACAGAGGAAGCTTAAGTTAAATTAAATTCAGTTCCCATAATACAAATTAGCTGGAAAGCAATGACAGAGATAATATTTTAAATATTAGTCTGAATCACACCCCAAAACTGACAACAGTTAATTTTAAGGGGACAAACATTTTGCACCTCTGGGAATATGCACAGTGGAGATAGTGCAATGCCCTTTATTTAGGACTGGTTTCTCACAGCTCACAGCCTGTTATGCTGTTTTTTTAGATGACTAAATCACAAATGCATGCTCAAAACTCCAATTTAGAATTGGCTTGGCTGTCTCTGTACACACTGTATCTGTCATGTTTAGCTGCTGCTAATGTTTTGCTATCAATATAAATGAATCATTCTCTGAATCACTTCAGATTTTCTCTCAGAGATCTTTTAAGAGCCATTATAATACTGTTATTCTGAATGTCAGCTCTCAATGAACCAGAAGGTCTGATGTCAGTGGTAAGACTCACCAATAGCTGGAATAGGCTCCAAATATCACATGGTAAATCAGATTTCCAACAGACCTCTTTTTATTTCTCTCTCCTTCCTCTGTGACTTCATCTCTTTGCTTCTCCTCCCCAGTATGTCAGATTCATAATACTTTGGGATGGCAAATTTCTCCAGTTAGTGAGTCTGTATAATGCTATAGATGCCCACTTTAGCAAAGATATTGCAATAAGTCTGAAGAGTGAATGTAGCCTCCCATCCCAGCTGGACCAGGCACCTTCAGGTTCTTTGAAAACACATCCCAGAACCATTAAAATATTGAAGTTTACCAGTTTGATAGAAACTGGTCAAGAAGCATTTTCATTTGAACTTGCACTCATGTTTTAAGATAATCTCTGATTCCTAACTTTGTCTTCATTCATCAGCATTGATTTCTTACTAGATTCTTCTGAAAGACTGGACCTTTGTCTAATGCTGTTCATAAGAGAGACATTTAGCATGAAAGAACAAAATTAAATACTTGACAGAATTAATTTCTATCAAAGCATGCATTCTTCCTACAGTCATATATGTCAAACAAATTTATTTCAATTATACTTTTAAATCTGAACAGAAATGATGTGAAGTGATTAATTAGTTATATTAGTATTAGAATTAGCACTTAATATAGCAACAGTTTGTGGCTTTTTCAGTTTCTGAGGTAGAACACTATTGCTTTTAGTACACCAGAATTTTCTTTAGGATTAAAAAATGCTTTTTTTCAACTAGTTCCACATTAAAAAAAAAAAAATAAAATGGTGGAGCAACCGTCCCAGTGAAGCGCCTTTGTTTTTTATGCAAAACATAGAAGAAATCTTGCCTAAGGTGACAATCTATGACATAAATGCAGAGTTGCTCAGAAATACAAGACTGCAGCCAAAGAAAGTTAGTGTTTCTAGGATGGTTATGCCCATATGGAATATGTCCAAAGGCCTACCAGGACCTAGGAGTGCCGTGAATGGCAACCTGCAGCTATCAGGGTTGCTGCTCCTTGTACAGCACTTGACAGCCAGCAGGGAGGCTGGAGGGTCTGTCTGGCACACAGTTTGACCCACATCAGTCCCTCCTACTGTGATGGGTTCTGTGTCTTTGTCACTGTCCCAGAGGTATCTTTTCAAATGACCAACTACTCAAACCTCAGCCAGGAGCAAAGAGAAAGAGCTCACCAGCTGGTAATGCTCTTTATCCCATCCCTCAGTTCTAAATTTCAGTTTCTGCAAGCTTTACACATGGTAAGAGGTTTCACTGTGCCTTCCATCACTTTGAATTAACAGTGATAATAATAACACTTAACCTTTGTAGCGTTCTTTCTGTCTCTGCAATGCTTAACTAACATTAGCTAATCACATTACAACGGCTGGGCTTATCATTCCTACTCTTTACAGTGCCATGAATAATCTGATAATTATTTCTTTAGCCGATATAAACAGCTTGTCCACTCTTCTGTCATTTTCTATTCTGCTGAAGCTATAAATATCTGATATTAACTAAAGAAATTATGAAGTTTTTCAGGATCACCCTACACTAAAGCAGATAATTATGTTAATGTGATAGATCTAAAAATTAATATAAACATTTTATTTTTAAATACCTACATCCTTAATTATGAGCATCTGCTAAGGATTATATTGTTCAAGAATGAAAAGGTGTGAATTACTTTGTCTGGAATCTGTTCATATCAATTATTTAAAAGCACTCTGTATTTATTGCTTCAAAATTAAGTACTGACATACTACACCAATAGCACCATACAGTAGCAATGTATATGTAAGAGTAGGCAGAGACTGTGGTTTAAGCAGCTTACAGTTAGTATTCAAACTCTGTTTTATTGTTGAGAAGCACCAGACTGTGTCTTTCCCACACCCTTCTCAATAAATTTATAACTTCATGCCTCAGATAATCAGCAGAAGGTTCGGGAAATAAGAATTGCAAACTTACCACATTTTATCCAAGGTTAACTATTTATGTAGAATGATCTCTCAGTAGCAAAGAAATTCATTTCTAAATTCAGGAGTGAAATTAATTTCTTTGACAGATAACTTTTTATGTGCTCTCCTTATTCAGTGGAATAGCACTATTGCAATATCTCATGAGATCTACCATGTTTTAGGCCATGATTGATTGCCAGTCATATTGAGAATCTCAGCTGAATGTAATGCAAACTGTTTGCACTGATGGTGCATCTTCTTTGGGGTCCTGACCCTTGATTTCTCTTTTAAGACCCAATTGTATTATCAGTCCCCAGCTTTATCCAACATACAACACGAACTAGACTTCAACTTTATTGGCATCTGACACAGAATCAGTCATCTCTGACCCAGTCCCTAAGAGATGAGTAGATCCCATCATTATTCCTTTATTAATACCGTTCTGCGTGCATGGTGCTTTATTTGGAAGAGATGAGTCACTGTTCCAAGAGATCGCACCCTACAAATAAGATGTACCACGTGGAATGATGACAGTAAAATGACTGAGGAAGGAATACATTTTAATATATGAATTTATTGAAAGATTTTGTGAAAAATTCCTTTTACATTTGTATCTTTTTTGTCCAACAAATACTATTCAAAACCAAAAGATAAGGTGCTATGGTCAAAGTAGGACTAGACACATTCCTCTTGCAAGCTCTTCTGTAAGTGCTGAAAGGACGGAACTTGTTCAGAAGAAGATCCTGTAGCACTTTGTCAACAAAATTTTTCTTACCCACCAAAAGAGATACTAAAATGAATAATGACTCATCTCACTAAGACTAAGTTCAGTCAGGCACTGAACTTTAGCCCTGGTGGGAGAAGAATAACAGTCATAATGCTACAGGTCTGAAACAAATACTTTTACACACTTACAGGTACTCCAAAAACATAAATGGACATTTCTCTTGCTTTAGTCTGTGAAAGAGCATCCTCCCTCTGCACAAGTGCACAGGGATCTGACAGAAAACCTATTCCAGCCCTACAGGTGCTCCTTGCAGATGTTCCCCTCAGCCACCCCCATACCTCAGCAGCATCTACTGATACACACACTACCAGCAGAAGTCAGGACAAGGAAAGATCATTTTTACTTTGAAAGGCAAATCTAGCAATTATTTACTGGGGGAAATGGCAATTTTGACTGTCCAGCCTGTACATCGTTAATATCTTGCACACCTGTAATAATGGACAACAGGAAGTACTTTATTTTCCTAGGTATTCCTTGTCATGGTAAAGATGTAGTTTGATCCTTCCAGCCAAATTAGCACAAAGCAAAGTATTTCAGTTCTTGTTACCTGAGTTTTCACACTGCACACCACAGGAATATTTTGTTGAAAACAAGAAGGTACCTAAGCCCAGTAACTGTGAGGGTCAGGAGGAAGCCGCTTCCTGGGAACACCTGGAGGCTTTGAGCACTGGCACCACCCATGACCGCACAGGTAGGGGTAGAGGAGCGAGGATTTTTAGTTATGAGCAAAGGAAGAAAGGGTGACATTAAAAGGAGTCTCCAGCACTCTGGGACAGTGTCTGCCTTGTTGTGTTACAGACCTGCAAGTCCTGCACCTTTCCATAGAGCCATGCAGGGCTCCTATCAGAGATGGCTCCTAACAGAGAAGGCAGGCTCTGAGGGAGACAGAGCGGGATGGCGGCCGAGCGGCGCTGCCTGCTCCATTTCCTCAGGCGTGTCGGGAAGGAATTCAGCCTGGCTCAAGGCACGGCTGAGCTGTAACTAAGAGGAGCGTGCTCGTCTGTCTGGAAGGGTTCCTGCACCCGAGGCAGCCCACATGGAGCGCGGTGCTTCCTTGGACCACCCTGCCCGGTTTGAACGCGTGGTGCTCGCCGAAAGCCGCGTGTGACAAAGGCGGCGAACAAAGGGATGACTGTGGCAGCGTCGGGAGTGCCGGCTGCTCCCGGCCTGGAGCAGCGCCGCTAATTGGCCCTGGGCTCATTTTGTGTTCTTACATTGCCACCCTCTGACAGCCCGGTGGATTAAACCCCGGCCCTTCGACCCGCTGCTGAGGCCTGCGCCTGAACACAGCACGCAGAAATGCACTGTCACTGCCGCGCTTTGACTTCAGGTTCTTGAGTAAGTCTTTCCGGAGATTTGTCATCTGTTGCTGTCTGAGAAAGATATGTTTAAAAGCTGATTTGGGGATGTGTAGCAGAAAGATAATTCAGCACAGTGCAAAAACCCATGTCAAACTCTATGAGTGTCCCAGAGCAATCAGAGATGAGGAACGGTGTTACCCTAAGCCTGATAAATGAAACTAAGGCATTGGTTATATAGATGTCATACTTTGACTCCAGCCAGCAATGAAATATCAAGCAGCCATTTGCTCACTATCCTTGTGCAGAACGTGTGAGAGAATCAGAAGAGTAAAATATGAGAGAACTTGTGGGTTGAGATAAAGATAGTTTAGTAGATAAAGAAAAACAAGGGCTTCATTCACCACATCCCATGGGCTGGCAGGTGTTCAGCCGTCCCCAGGAAAGCAGGGCTCTATCACATGGAACAGTTACTTAGGAAGACAAACACCATCACTCTGAACTCCCTCCTCCCTTCTTCCCTCAGTTTTATATGCTGAATGTGATGCCATATGGTCTGGAATATCCCTTGAGTCAGTTGGGATCAGCTGTCCTGGCTGTGTCCCCTCTCAAATTCTTGCACATCCCCAGATTATTCACTGGTGGGGCAATATAAGAAGTAGAGAAGGCCTTGGCTCTGTGTAAGCTCTGTTCAGCAGCAGCAAAAATATCCCTGTGTTGTCACTCCTGTTTTCAGCACAAATCCAAAATACAAACCCATACTAGCTACTGTGAAGAAAATTAACTCTATCCCAGCCAAAATAAGCATTTATTGAGGAATCACAGAAGTGGGAACATCAAAATCTTAAAAGCAAACTGCCCGAGTGCATTGTACACAGACACTTTGAACACTAATCCACCGACAATAATAGCAGCCGCTGCTGCTGTTGAAGCTGTTTACCATGTATTGGGGGATACATTTTGTCATCCTGACCTACCTTCCTACCAAGAGCTTGCCTGCGAAAGCATAACATTTGTATCTATGTGAATGTCAAATTATATAACACCTAAAGGGCACAAAATGCAGGCCACAAAGTAAACACATCTGCTCATATGAAATGTGAAAGGTAATTTTACATAATGATTACTTTCAGCCAGAATTGCTTACATTTGAGAGAGCACTGCATGAATGATAACTGAAAAGCAAAAAGCTATGCATATGTTTTTGAAATAGGGAGGATTATGTATGATGTGTATGGCATCTAACTTGATACCTTCTTAAATCATTGTATTAGTAGAAGAGAGGCATGGATACACTGAAAAGAGCGCAGCAGAGGTTTACCAAGACAGAGGCACAGAACATGGTGTACAATGAGAAGATGAAGGAACTGGTTGGACAATGCCCCACACAATCTGGTCTAGTTTTGATGTTAGCCCTTCTGCCTTTCAAAGTTAGACCACGCAGCTTCCAGAGGTCCTTGCCAACTTACATTTTTCTGTAGCTAGGGTGTACTTTCCTGGGCTTGTGGACCATGTTGTTCCACCTTGTGCATCTTGGGTTTACTTCATAGCCTAAGTCCCTCCCTATCTCAGATAAAAGTGGTGCTGTGAGGCAGGTCCCTGTTTCAGCACCAGGAAAGGAGTGTAAAACCCACCAAAAAAGATTTACTGCAAATATGGATTGTTGGTCATAAGACAGAAGGCTCTCTGCTACTGTTTCTGTCAGGTTGTTTCACCAAAATGGGAAGTTTTGCATATACATTATTCTGTCTAGAAAGGAGAAATTATACAGCTTTTTTAGTGGCCACAGAAAAAGGCAACAGAAAAACCTCTTTTTAAAGAGACATTTTTAATAATCTGTTCATTTTAACAATACAAATCTAAGGCCTATAATATATGTTACATATTACAACTTCACTTGGATGTCGCCTTAACTTCGAGGTGAATGTTGGCATAGTACCCATAGTGGATACAAATCAGAAAGAAATATTTTCCCAAATAACTGTTGAAGTTTGGATGTTGTGGGATTTTTTTTTTAATGTGTTTGTTTTGTTTGGGTTTTTTTCTTTAATAATTCTTCTTCTGTGGCTTTGTTATACCTCTGGAAAGAACACCTGAAGTGACAAAAAAAAAAAGCATGCCTGGACAGAGTTTATATGAAACTTGAAAATAAATGGAAACACTTTAAAAAAGTATAGAATATGATTGTGAGACTGAAACTCTAGGAAGTGGCACCATAATAAAGGATAAATAAATAAAACTACTAAAAATAGCTTGATTTTCTTTGTTTATAAGAACAGGTGTTTCTGTTTATTCAAGGGAATAATGACTAGATTTTTTACACAATGTTTATTGCCACAGTATTTAACTACAGCTGAGAAAATCCTCAATAACAGTTCCATTTATTTACCCATCTAACTTTCTAAAAATTTTTGTATACTGCAAAGCTTTTTAAGCATATTGTCAGGAAAAACAGATGCTGAGACACCAAAATTAGAATCAATTCTATAGTTAATAAGAAAAATTTTGGCTGAAATGAGAAATAAATTTTACATCTTGAAACACCTATTAAGGGAATAAAATAGCCCTTCTAATTGAGAAATATCAATGAATGAGAAAAATTCAAATAAATAATAGAATAATTCAGGATAATCATATGCAACATTTTAATAAATAATTTTAAAGAAAAATTAAAATCTATTTATTTGAAAATAATGCAGATTTAGAAAATACTAGTAAGAAAGTTCTTAGTGAGTATCTTAAGCATTAGAATATGAAATATTATTCACATATCATATCCAAAATGCTTAGCTTCAGTATCAGCCTTCTTTGTAGCTAAAACTCAGCATCTGATTTCTGTCATCTGTAGCTGAATGATTAAATTGTTCTCAGTTTGAAATAAATGTAGATGTGTGAGGAAGAGCATATTATCCAGCAGAAAAGACTGCAAAGGATATCTCTGGTATGGTAAACATGGCTGAAGGAAAACCTAGTGAGGCTAGAGAGCATTATGCTGAATAGATAGTCATGAAATAAGAGCCTTCTCTCTCTCGCAGCGTCTACAGCTGGCAAGACACAAGAAGAGAGGAGACAAGAAGTGACTTAGCTTCTTCTCCACGAAGAGAAGTCAACAGTGAAGAAGCAAAGCTCAAGAAAACATGGGGAGGTGGGAGGAAATTGTTTCACTTTGCTTTTGTTTCTGACGATCCAAATTTCTTTTGGATCAAATTAAATTAATTTTCCCCAGGTTGATTTCATTTTTTCCTTGATGATAACTGCCAACTGGTCTTCCTGTCCTTGCCTTGACCCACATGCTTTCCATCCTATTCTCTCCTCTTGTCCTATTGCAGATGGAAATAAGAGAGTGGATGAGTGGGTGTCTGACCACCATTCAGGGTCAACCCCCTTGCAATTTCAGAGGACAGCAATGAAGTACAAGAATAGTAAGCAAAGTAGAAAGCAAAATAAAAGACAATGATCTAATCAGGACTGGGGTGCTAGTGACACATTCATTCAGATAACTACTTCTGATATTAGTCTTCAGTATTAAAGAAATTACTTCTGAGTACAATAAATAGAATAAATACATCATTTAAGTATAATAAAATACAACATTCTGGAGACACAAAGAGAAAAGAAAAAGGTTTTGAGATTGATAGCAAAATGATACTTATAACCAGAATAGAAAAAGCTGCATGTCCAATGTGATTATTGGAATTATTGTTTTCTGACATCCTATGATTTTTACTGCATAGTTTTAATGATGTATTGACTAGAGAAGCGAGAACTATATTTGCCTTGTTCCATCATGGATTTTTTTTTCTTTGTGAAGCTAAGTTGTCTAATTTTGTTGTCTTTCTTAAGAAAAACTCTAGTCCAGAAAGCATTCATCATAGCAAAAATCAGTCCAAATTTCTCTTGCTTTGGAAACCTATGAGCACGGGAAAGCAGGTAGTAGTGGAAACTGTTTTGCAACTGTAACTACAGTGGCCTAAATGAATGACTGCTCTTATGTGCAGAGATGTCCCAGGTGAATAGTTCTGCTTTAGAAAGTATCATTGTGCTCAAATCCCAGGCAGCTGAACAAAATGTCCTCGGTGTTTTCACGGCAGACAGCACAGAGTCTCTGTGTTGTTCTGAAATGGGAGTGAGTAGGTGTACACCAGGGTGCTCACATGGTTTCCTGTTTGGGGAGGTTTTTGTCTGAAGTTCATTTTAACATTCTGCTTTGGGTAATTTTTCTTCTAAATTCTCCAAAGCACATAATTAAGGAAGAGGGTTAACTGGTTAATTTAATTAAGTTTAAAACTCTTTCTAAAGTGTGTGCCAGCTACCAAGAAAACATTTGGAAAAGCTTCAGTTTTATCCTTACTTTCCGGAGTGGGCATTCTTCCAGCCACTGAATCAAGAGGCAGAAAAACCTTCTTAGAAAACCTTATCGAGTCAGCACACATTCTTCTGTTTCCACATCAATGTCTCCCAGATGCCTTGAAGCACCAGTTTCAACAGCTTCCAACAAGGCCCCAAAAGCTGGCAATTTTTTGATGATGTTAGGAGGAGGAGCACTGATATCAAACCTATGCTGTTCTAGCCAGGGCTAGAGGATCCCACCACATCATGCCCTACACAAGCACAAGGAGAAGGTCTTGCTCTACAAGAGCTACAATCCAAGAATGATAAGAGCAAAATTATTTCCCTCAAAGGGCTTAACTGAAACAAAGTTTAAAAAAACTGGAAGGACAGACATGCATACTTTTTTCTGTGTTGTATATCACCTTAGGAAAGCACATGCAACTCTTTGCCCTCTAATGGGTGGAAGGGGTTCACAGCCTCCTGCTGTGAGGTGGGGACATGTCCTGTAGGTGTGCTGACCTTCTTCCACTAAGCACACCCTTGGTAAGTTCACAGATGACACTAAATTGGGCATTGATCTGCTGTAGGGTTGGAGGCTCTGCAGAGGGATTTGAGCAGGGTGGATTGGTGAGCCAAGGCCAATGGTATGAGGTTCAACAAGACCAAGTGCCAGGTTCTGTATTTCAATTACAATAACCTCATGCAGAGCTACAGACTGGGGGAAGAGTGGCTGGAAATCTTCCCATTGGAAAAGAACCTGGGGGTGCTGGTTGGCAGTAGCTGAACATGAGTCAGCATCTGCCCAGGTGGCCAACAACGCCAATGGCATTCTGGCTTTTTTCAAAAATACTGTGGCCAGCAGAACCAGGGAAATTATTGGCTCCCTGTACTCAGCACCAGTGAGGCTGCACTTCGAGTGCTATGTTCAGTTCCAGACCCCTCCATTCAGGAAGGAAATTGAGGTGCCGGAGCAAGTCCAGAGAAGGGCAACAGAGCTTGTGAAGGGTCTGGAGAACAAGTCTGATGAGGAGTGGCTGAGTGAGTTGGGATTGATTAGTCTGGAGAAAAGAGAAAAGGCTAAGGTGAGACTTTATCACTCTCTACAAGTATCTGGAAAGAGGTTGTAGCCTGGTGGTTGTTGGTCTCTTCTCCCAAGAAACAAGTGACAGGTGAGGGGAAATGGCCTCAAGCTGCTTCAGGGTAGTTTAATGTTGGATATGAGGAAGAATTTCTTCACTGAAAGTGTTGTCAAGCATTGGAACAGGCTGCCCAGGGAGGTGGTGGAGTCACCATCCCTGAGCCTGTCCAAGTAACAGCTGGATGTGGCACTTAGTTCTCTGGTCAAATGTTTGGGTGGTGATTGGTCAAAGCTTGGACTCAATGACCTTGGAGAACTTTTCTAACCTAGATGATTCTGTGTGATTCTGTGATTCCATTGTGTTTCTTCTCACAATTACCAATTGCTGTACGCTGTCCCAGCTGAGCCCATGTCCAATCTGGGGCAAGTTCTGAATGGCACTTCTGCCTGAGAGCGTGCAGCAGCATTGGCAGTGGACTTCAGGAGCAGGAATGGCAGCACTGACCTCACGTAACCTGAGCAGACCTTCACTTCTTGTGCTCTCTGCTGGAATGAGTCAGCGTGGCATTGGCATGAGCAATCCTCAGAGTCAACCAATGGCACACATGGAAGGAGAGGGAGGATTCAGAAGTAAACAAATATTTAGGCAATGGAGCCTTTTAAAGTTCAAGATGCTTTGCTTATACTGTGCCTCAGTGGGAAAGGAGAACTCAGCTGAGACTTGAAGGAGATTAGACAGATAAAAGTTGAAAAAGGAACGGGAAAATATGTCAAATCCAAGCAAATAGGACAAAGCAACAAACTGTCAGACAGAAACAGAAGACCAGCAATTATCAGCATAAAAAATAACAAATAGGTAGTCAAAAACCAGAAACAAGGAGAAAACCAAAAACATTCACACAGGCAGACTGAGTTCAACTTCCACTATTTTCATCTAATTCTGGTGTCCCTGTTAATCAGATTACAGCTAAACCAGTGTTCTAAGAAACAATGAGGAGCGTCAGGACTCAGTGTGCTCCAGGTGGTTCTTTCACAAGGTTTGTTCCAGGGTGGGAATGTGCAAACTCATTTCCCATGAAAACATGGCAACTCCACTCTGTGTGAAAATACCAGGAATCTATCTGGGTCCACAAGTCTCTTTCCTCCAGCATGCTTTTCCATGAGAGAGAGTAAACCAGCTCCACATTTTTCAGCAGTATACCCACCAGGTTTTTCCTATTGATACACATATTTTGAAGATCAAAGATAGCACGTGAGAGAAAAGATATTTATTTCACTTACAATATCAAAATGTAATTCCTCTGACCTGTTCAAGTTTCATAAAGGGATTTGTGTGACCTGTATCTAACATCTGTTCTGGGCTTCAAATGGACATTTTTATCCTTGGAAACCTCTAGCTTAAAAGACTTGTGTTTCAATACCAGCTGGAACAATAGCAAGCTCAAATACAGCACACAGTTCAGTTTGGAAATTAAATGACTGATACTGGTCACAGTGTGGATGGAGAACTATGAACATGCACTCATTCATGTTAGGATTGCCTACAATACAAAACCTTAAAGGCAATGATGACAATAATTTTCCTACTAGTTGGTTTATGTTGCAAAAGTTCTAGAAAAAGGTTTTTTTTTCACCAAAATATTGTCTGAAAACCAATTTTTTTTTTGGCTATATCCATGTACTCTGTAAAGCAATCTTTATTAGTGAAGGGAAATATATTTTACCTCTCGCAGTGTGGGGAAAAGAAAAATTAAGGTAAGAAGCGGCTGCCTCCTCCAAAAAGGCTGTAGAATAATTATTTTGCAGAACAAGTTCCTTGCAGAACAAGAACAGTGTTGTTCACATGAGACATCAGAGCCAACACAGCAGATTTTACTGGCATGAGCAAGGGGAGGGTGCACATGGTGCTTACACAGTCCATAAAGTGGTTGCATAGCAATTCCTTTGGTTATTGGGGTGATGATGCTAACTAGAAACATCAAAAGGCACTTTTAATTAGCAAAACAGTTTTCAGTCCAAAACATGGCTAACAGCTTGCACTATTTCTACCTTCTAGGTAACCTCCTTTTCTTTTCACTTTTTTCTGTTTTGTTTTTGTTTTGTTTGTTTGTTTGTTTGGGTTTTTGTTTTGTTATAGTTTTGGTGGTGTCTTTGTTTTGGTTTGGTTTTTTGTTTGTTTGTTGTTTTTTTTTTGGGTTTTTTTTTTTTTTTTTTGTCATCCCAAAACTTGTCTGGAAAGTCAGGGAGAAAAACACCATTTAACATGAGAGAGGTTCATGTCTGTAGTGTCACACTCTCCTGAATAAAAATAAAAGAAAGGGATTGAGTCATTCTCAATGGAAAAAATGGTGCAAACTTTGTGCCATGGTGATGTGTTCAATTTTTAAGGGTTTCTCCAAAGCATTCAAACAGGGCTCTTGTGAACATTGTCAGAAACTTGAATAGCTGTCTTACACCAATAATTCAGCAATTGACATTTCCCTATGTTTAATAATGATTTAGACAGAGTTTATTGGGGACCACAGGGGACAACAGAGTTTATTGGGGACAACAGAACATGATAACATAGTGATCCAGGAAAGAACAAGATGACCGCATGCAAGATTGCCATTTTCTACCCAAATTTCTCAGTCCTCTCCCCACAGACACAGCCAAGGTAGCTAACTGCTATCTTCCCCTCACTCAGTGTCTAGGTTGACAGGATTCCCTGTGGATCATTTTATAGGGCTCCATGGGTGATTTCAGCTGAAGTGACGCAAACTCAGTGATACAGCTGTGCTGTGGCTGCATGGAAGCTGCTCTGCTCTGGCCTGCTGGTGTTCTTATTCAGACCCTCAACTGCTGGACGTATCTCCCATGCGTCCCCATCCAAGGTTTCAGACATTTTTCAGAATAGAATTAAAGGTCCTTAGTCCTAAGTAAGCCCTCTGCCTGCAACAGAAACACTTTCTAGTCAAACGTCATTTTTTTCCTCATAAGCCATCTCCAGCGCACCCAGGGCCTCACATACCCTGGTCATGTTTGCCTGTAGACTTTTAAACGTGAATGCCAACCTTATATTCACTTCAACAGCAACATTTCATAGCTTATTTTTAAACAGAAAATTTATAAACTGTTACATAACTGACATGCAGCAGAGGCCTGGCCCATCCAGTAATTCCCCCTTTTTCAAAAGCAGATGCAAGCAGAGCATTCATCTGCTTGGCAGGAAGCTTTGTACCTCCAGGCATTCTGGGCTGCTTTCTCCTACTTCAATGTTGGGTATTAAGAGTAAGCTCATCCTCTTTATGGCTTCAGACCACCGGGTTTACAGACATTTATGGCAGCTTTAGTGCCTCCAACATAAATTATAGGAAGTAACATAAACAAGTGATTCCACGCATTCCCATGAGCTCTGTAAGTGACAGGGGTGAAGGCTGTCCAGAGGCAGAAAAAGTACATGGATGACAGTCTTGCTCCCACACAGGAGCAAACCAGACTTTATCACCTGTAAAGTAGCTCCTAACATGACAAAAAATCCAACAGTTCCAGAAACTGTTACTGAAACTGATTAGCACTTCTTAACCTCCCTTACATGGTCAGGGCAAAAAATAAGGACTAAAGTAGTAAACAGTCCTACCTCCCACCCTGCCCCCAGCCTGCAGCAGAGTGACCAGAGGGATTACAAGGGAGAAATGGAAAGTCCAGGTCTCCCCGGGCCACTGACTTAACTTTGTCTGTGTGATTGTGGTTTCCAATACAGAATCAAAATAGTTTCTAGTAGCAACTAGTTGTAAACATTTGAGAACCTGATGGTAATGAACTCACTCTCCAACAAACAAACAATAGAGTCATCAAGTACTACAATTTCAGTCCTGTAAATATAACACCAGTGAATATTGGTGAACTGCTTCAATCTAAACACCTCACTCTGGGCTAATACCATTCTTTAGAAAACAAACACATACAGATGGGATTTGTTGTCAGAATAGGATCAGGATTGTAAATGAGTGAGGTCATTCCCAATAATGCTGCTGTTGTAGGAGCAGGTCCTTGGGAGTTGCTGGGAACAGCCTGTTGTTTATTATCAGATAAACACATAACATTAGTCTTCCTCTGTTTCAAGAAAAGAGGGCACACAACATTTAGTGAAAGACTTATGTAGATTACTTTTCAAACCTGCAAGGGAAATGTCTCCTTTTACAATGAATTTGCATAACAAGCACAATTCTTTGCTAAAGAGTGATAAATACAAATCTGTTGTGACACAGGACTTCTGCTTCATTCACCTCGTTATAATCTCAGGAAATTGAGCTTTGTTACACATGGAAGCAGTGGAGCACAGCAAAGGCAAAATTGCCTCCCAAGGAAACACATCTGTCAGGATCAGTGGCAAAAGCAGACTCCCACTTGTCCAGAGTCTTGAGGCACACTCCCCCTATTTATCACATTACAGTGGGGAAATTCTTTGATAATTAACAGTTAAAGATAGTAGGAAGAAGCAAGAATACTTGCTTTTTTTTTAGCTAATGATGTACAATAAAATATTTTCATTTTTTCAAGACAAATAAGAAAGTAGAAAAACATCCTGTAGAAAAGATCAGAACTATGTTTTCAACTAGATCAAGAAGAATCATGTTCTGTGAGTCCAAGAGAGCATACAAGTTTCAGATTTACCTCTCCATCCAGTTCACTTCACCAGTTTTCCTTAGTTCCTAAATCCATTTCATAATAAGAAGATATTTTTTCAAACAGAAGAGTTAAGCTGGAACCAAAAGAAATTTGTATCCTTGATAAAAATGTGCTGTATGAATATGGGGAACAAAAGTCCCTGTCCCAAAGCATATGATAGATCACAATTCTGTGCTGAGACCTGTATCCTTTATGATCAGTTACCTAGAGAGATATTTTATAGTACGCCTATCTGTTGGTAGCTACCTGCTTTGAATATTAGCCCAATTATTCCTGGATTCACCTGACCTGATTTAATGGATGAGTCAATGAAAGCCATGTGATATAAGCGAGCAAATGATTTCATTGTGTGCCTCTCTCCCCATGTACTGTTGAGGGAGCCAAGGTGACTCTGCTTCTAACTTTATGTCCCATACTGTACCCAGATGTCACTGAGATGTGACTGTGCCCAAATGCCCAAATTACACAGATCGGATTCTCACTCCAGCAGATTGTCACACAGGAAACTTCAGCAGAAACAAGATTGCATCAAGATTTAAGGAAGGTTATAAAATGTATTTAGATTCACTGGAGAGAGGAGCTTTAGCTAAGTATTCCCATTAACAGGATCCTTCCAGATACTCAATTTCTTTCTCACAATTTACCTGGAGACAGCTATGATAAAAAGACATATTGGCTAGTAGCATCATGAACATCAAAGGGTCAAAGCTGAGACTGCCTGTTTGTGTGCCTGCTCAGGCTTTCTGCTGCAAAGGACTGTACAAAAGCTAGTTTTTCTCCAGGAGGGACAGTGATGAGCTCTGCCCAGGCCTCTTGGAAACTCATACAACATACTTCAAATGGGTGCAGCACATTCTCCCATCCCATTCCATATCTGGCTGGTTCTGCTACAGACTGTCTTTATCTTTCCTCACATCCAAATATGTCCAAGAGTGGCCTCAGTGGATGCAGCTATCAGCTCTCTTTAAAGAATGATGGAAAATGAAGGTTTCTGAAAAATCTTGTTGCTTCCAAAATTGTACAAGGCCACACTGTAAAGCTGGCTGAGCTTAATATTATGAATGCCAGTGGAGCTTAAAGATTTTTCTGCTACCTTCAAGGGGAGTAACTGTTGAACTCAGACTGAGAGAGGGAGGCAAAGGCAGAGAGACACAGAGACAAGACCTCATTTAAGAAATGACTGACAAAGAGATTGAAGGGAAGCTGGGAAGTTGTGTCTAAAGATTCTTCTGTGAAATACGATCTTACCTGCTTGTAACTAATAATGCCAACAGATTTACAGATCATATATAAATTCTCTCCAGGATAGGTGCAGGGCCAGTTCCAGGCTAAGTATCTTGAGAAATTAGTATTTTGACACTTTGACAGCCATGAGTTCAGGCAGGGGGAGGAAAAGACAAGGCAGGACAGACAGACAGCTGTCAGGACATCAGCGAATGTGGGCTTACTACCTCTGAAGAGGACAGACGCTCTTATTTCCCATCACTAGCCCATAGCTAACAAAAACCTGCACCTTCTCAGACCAGTGTGAGTCAATGGGGATTTTGAGGTTTGGCTGCCAGCACAGCATGTAGCCAGCACTCAGGTTGTTTTGCTGTCCTTTGGAAATGCATCACTTTCCGAAATTCCATCCCCTGACCAAGCCTAGTCTCAGCCTTGGTGCTGTGTACTCTGTCTCCGTACATATCTTTTTTTAGTAACATTTAACTTAAGCTGTTTGATTTGTTAAAGTGAAATCAGACCTATCTCATTACCAACCATAGAAGTGAGAAGGGGCCTAGATGAAAACCCAGTCTAGATCTGCAGAAAGAAGTCATTCTGCACTGCTATAAAAGGTATGGTGAACACGGGGCATACAAAAACAAAGTAATCTTAGAAACTTTTGGGTTGGAAGGGGCCTTAACAGAACATCCAGTTCTAACCCTGCTGCCATGGATAGGGGCACCTTACACTAGACTAGGTAAAAATATCAAAGATATATTTTGACAAACACTTTGAAGTAGTTGGGTGTCAAGGTGATCAATTTGAACATAAAAAAAATATTCATTCTCTGGTGTCAAGATTATTCAACCATTGGCAGAAAAAATCTGCTACTACTAAAATTAATTTAGTTCAAAATTAGTGCAGGGGTTTTGGAGTCACCACAATAAAAACCAAATATCAGTTACTAACGTGCAAAATGATGGTTAGTCTGGCAGAAAGACTGAAAAAGATAATTCCTTTTACATGGGGAACTAAGCACAACTACATTAAATCATAAATTCACCAATAAAAGGCAATTTGGGCAGAATTATTGAGGAGGAATGGGGAGAGAGGGATGCCCAAAGCTGCTTAGAGCAGGAGTTCCCTTCTGTTTTATTCTGCTGCACACTATCCCATGCAGCAGAGTTCATCTGCTACACAGAGGACATGTCCTGCATTGACTCCTGTGGCCGTAGATGCACCCAGCCAGCGGAGTTCAGAGGTGGCTTTCTCCATCTGTCCCAGCCACAGCTAGAATATATAGATATCTAGATTTTTTTTTTCTGATGCAATAAAAGAGGATGCAATGATTGAAGATAAAACTGGATGTTAGACTTAATTTAAATATGACATGCATAAGGCCAATGAAACCATAATTCATTAAATACAAATTCTGCTGTGGCCTGTAATGGTTAATGCCTCCAGATATGCCCTGGATATTATGTGTAACTCCTTAGTCATCTACTTCTGGAATCCAACCTTTTACTTATAGAGTGTAGGGAAAATTCAGACCTAGAGGATATGTTTGTGGGGTAAGAAGAATTAAATGCTGGAAGTTTGCTGGTAAATGTCAAGAGTGTTAGTATCTTACACCTTTGTCTGAATTTTTCTATCATCTCATTTTCTGTTGTATTTTGCAGTGGTAAATTTCTTTTATTTGTAAGACTTCAATGCCCTCATATGTGCATCTTTTCCTGCCTATGTGTACATTTTATTGTTAATTTGAGGTCAGTTTGTAGGAAAACAGGAGTGGTCACATAGTTCTGAGCCCCATGATAGGTTGAAACCCCACAGAAAATTACTGCCTTGCAAGATGAGGCAATTTATGCAACAACAGCACCATTGTCTCATCACTTATTATTTTAACTTACTAAAAAAGGGTCATATGCTTGCTCTCTAGCTGATCCTTTGGGTAAAGATTCTGCACTGTAGATAACAAAAATTATGTATACATACATGCATATATATATGTGTGTGTGTGTGTATGTATATGTGTGTACATATACACAAATTTTTATTATTATTTTCAAATGCACATTCAGAAGAAACTTAGGCTGTAGTGGATTTATAGTAGGTCTGTTACTGGATTATCCTCTGATTCAGTGTGTTTGAAATAATATAAACATCACAGTATTGTCACAAGTCCTGACAAGAGCATCCATTTTAAATTATGGAAACATTTGGAGGGCAAGCCATTTGCAATGGACACAGTGAAGCATTCAGAAATATTGAATTATGTGACAGGATGGGGAGAAAGGAATATGATCACCAATTTTTTTTTTCTGGGGTTAATATGGCTATATCTCAAATCTTGTTTCAAAATTGGGAAATTTCATGGGTTTTTTTTGCCTAAGGAGACACTTAGAAGTGTCCTCCTGTTTAGCTAACAGCTTGGAGTTAAGAGTCAGTTTTGTCACAAATGTAAGTTTGCAAGACCAAAACATTGAAAAAGAAAATACTAATAACATTTGATGACTGTGGGTAACATACCAACCTTTCCACATACAGAGTTTCCTAGCATGTACTTCAAAGGCCCATTTTTTTCTGTCAGAAATATACCATGGGCTTTACTGTTACATTTAAATTTCTCTCAATTTCTCTGCAAAAGAAATGCAATTCTATGAGATGCTGAGAAAGTTATGATTCTGATGAAAAGATTTCCCTCCCTTACCTTTCTTTTAACCTTCTTATATTTGACAGCCAAGTTGTGAAAGATCAATGATAGAGCTTTGGGCTCAATTATGCCATCAGATAAGGAGTATATCTCTAAGAATCTCTAGCTAATTTATACACAAGAGATGCTTAAATTGGTTCTCTTGTGTAACTTAACATGCACTGAAAGTTCTGCCATTGGGAAGAACGTCAATCAAATCAAGAAGTTCCACACAGAAAGCAAGAACAGATGGTAGGTGATGAGTGCTGATTTTGGAAAACAGAGAAAATAATACAAAAGAGAGGTTTTTTTCCTACTGAGCTCAAGCTACTTTTTTTCTGTTTGTCACTGTTTGATATGTAAGCAGTTTTTCCTGTTAGAGATATCCTTTAAAACTGATGGGTTAAACACAGTTTCTTAATCAACCACCCAGCAGTACCTAGATTACAGATTAAAATGACTATGACAATTGTACATGTGGGTAAGTATGTGATACTGAAATCTGCAAGAACAGAGGTAGCTTTCCCATGTCATTCTCAGGGCACTGCTACCCATAATCCTAAAAATTTGGAGTGTCAAGTATTATTCAAGCAAGATACAAAATAAATTAATTTGAAGTGGGAAGTGCATTCTATAAACAGTTTATACTGGTCTAAAACTTCACATGAGTTTCAATTTTAGGGTTATAGATTTGTGAATTTTCTTCAGACACTGCATTAATTATGAAAAATCTCAAAATTTGGTATAGATCATGATGTGTGTGCGGATATTGCATGATAATACTCTGCTATGAATGAGAGAGATCAGAAAGAAATACTCTTTATTGTCCAATAAGTTTTTTTTTTTCAGTCTCTTCCTTTTTCTTCTCCAAACAACAAAGGAGAGAGTCCTAGGGTCAATAATAAAGCCGGAAGCTACATGATCTGCTCTCCATTCTTAATCACTATGCAAAATTTTTCTCAATCATTTGTACCTGTTATTCACTATGGCCCAAATTTCCTGTAAGCCAATATCTGCCATACTGGCTTTCACTCTAAATCTCTCCTCGAAAGTGGCACACCTTGTGAGGAAGGTGTTGCAGAAGTGTAAAGACAACCCAAGAACCCCAGAGCGAAGTTTCAGGTGTCAGCTCCTGGGGGGTAACAGATCAATATTACACTGTGCTGCCTGACAGATTGCCTAAATCTCAGGAAAGAGTCATATGAATGTTTCAATAAATACTTACTCATAAGATGTAGGAAAAGAAGAAGCTGTTATGAATAGCCATAATGTCATGGATATTTCAAACTTCACACTGCCAGTGGGGGAAAAAAATCTCTACTATTTCTGAAAACAAGATAGAATAAAAGCACCATCTCAGTGGAATAGAAAGTTTGTCTTTGAAAAATAATAGGCTGTGAACAAACATTTAAAGAGCTTTGGAACATTGTGTTTGTACTTCCACCAAATATTTAGCAAAATGTCTGAGAAGCACTACAAACTGGTTTAAACAAATTCAGTCAAATTTTGACAGACTCAGAAATCAATAATGTTCTTCCAATATTTGAAAATAATAAAGGGGATTTATTAGCTGTGAATTGATTCTATGTGGAATTGTTAAGTGGTTAATTGGAGATCCAGCAAAGAATTTAAGGTTAGAAATATAAGCAAGAACAGTTAGTGTATTTATTTCTGCGTCTGCCTGACCGAAAAGTCCTGTTATATTTTCTGGAAACATTTTAAACCCACTTAGAAAATGTAACGGAGTTCTTATTGTAACCCTGGATTTTTCTGAGTTAATTGACTTAGTACTTGGACATTTGGCTTTAAAAAACATTTGCTGTACGTGGCACTGGCAAGGTCTGTGTTTGAGAGACTAAAAGTATTGGCTAACTGAGAAATCTTAGAACAGTCAGTGTGAAGTCATTGATGAGTAGGAGATTTTCTAACAAAATCCTCCAGATATTATTTTTTGGTCCTGTGCTCTTTTACCAGTGATGTAAACAGGGATCAATTGCCTTTTCTGGCCTATCTAGAAGACACAATATTTGAAAGGGTAATAAATAATTGGGATGACAAATCACTTAAAAGAATAATCTCAATTATGTGCCTAAAAAGTCAAAAACAAGCAAAATGTGCTTTAATTTGACCTATAAGCAGTCCATTATGGGAAGTGGTGGCCTCACCAAGTCTTGAAGTGGTCACTTTAAGCATTTTTATGGATTTCATTTGGTTTCTTTGGAAAATTCTTAAGGACTGTGAATTAAAACATTTATGCAGCATGGTCATGACAATTTGGATTGGAAATATCTAATTATGGGAAACTTTGAGTCCATCTTTTTGGGAGAAAGCAAAACCTGCACTGCCTTTCAGGTTCTCATAATTCCTGATGCTCTGTAGTATGAAAATGCCTGTAACACATCTATCCTGAAACAGCCTGAAGAAACTGTTTCCTCAGATAATTAGAGGTACTGTTGTTTTGCCACTTGATGGATGAGCAGCAGCAGGCCTTGCAGACCACAGAGAAAAAGCTGAGGAAGAAAGAGCCATAAAGGATGTGATTCAAGTAGAATAAGTTCACTCTAAGGTGTTGGGTTTTGCAGACTCATGGAACTCTGCAGAACAAACTAATCACCATATTTCAGGTTAGGAGCTGATTTCCATGGTTTAGGTTTGCAAGGCTGTAACAGAAAGGGTCCTTGGGGGCAGCAGAAATGCTGTGGGTGATGTGAGAGGCCAGCAGACACCTCTGGCACGGTGTGGGATGCAGCCTCCACTGGGAGATTGTCCCTCAGTGCAAGGCTGCACACCCTGGGGCTGAGGGACAGCACTGCCCTTCTCACAGCATCAGCCCCAGCTGAGTGCACAGAGGGCATCAGACAAACAGACAAACAGACAAACTGCCTGCCCTCCAGTTCTGTACAGCCATTCCACAGCCTGCCGTAGCCATTCTGGGTTTCAGGCTTTCTGCTAGTCTTTCCTGCTTTCCTTCCTAAAGACAATAGCTGGTGGATTGTGTAAAGCACATCCAGACTAAAATTAGATAAAAATAGCATTGGATACAACCTGTTCTCAGAAACCCATGTACTTGGTTGAAACAAGAGAAAAAAAGTAAAAGCAACTGGAAAAATATTTTCGTCCTGAAGTCTCTTTCAGCTAATTTGTTTGCATGTAGTAATAGCAGATAAAAATTCAGGCTGCAGTGTAGCTTTGAAGCTGGCAGCATCTCTCAATTTTTTTTTCCCTAGCAGTATCAGAGACTTTGATTTGGAATGTACACAACAAAGGTATAATCTTTCAGATTCAGATTAAAGAAAAACAAAACCACGATTCTTGTCATGTGAAGCTGTAATATTGTCCAGGCTTTTGCTTTTGTGTCATCCAGAGTTGGTCACCCGGGATACAAATTATAAAGCTCTAAATCCTACAGCCAATCACTGTGCCTTTTAAGGGGGTGTTGGTTTCACGTGCTGAAGTGTGTGCACCAGTTTATAGCAGCTAAGAAAAGCTCCTTTCTGCTTGCCATAAACTGAGCTGACTCAAGTCACTACAGTAAGGTGGTTGTTTAAAGTGGGTTTCTCCAAATGTGGCATCTTGCTCAACATCTGGTTCTAGTTAACTTCTCTTCTGAGGTTTATGTGTAAATTGTTGTGTTGAATCCATATTAAATATCAAAGCAGGGCTGACTATAGAGCTAGAAGTTCGCCTTATTTGTGCAAAGAAAATGACTACAGAACAAATGTTATTGGCCAGTTCACACTTGGAGAATTAGGTGCTATCACATGGCATTTTTTGCCCTAAATCTGATGCTTGTAATTTTTGCTAGAAATTCGCATTTAAGTATCCTTTGTAACCATGCCTAAGGCTGCATTGAGGTCAGCTTTCCCTGAGATCTGTTATGCACCATGTTACACAAAGTAAGTTTTCATGTGTTCTGACTGCATGTAACTTCTTTTCTGAGAGAATCAGAAGCCAGCGTTGTTATGGAATAAACCTAAAGCATAGGGATTTATTTCAAATTTTTATGTATTAACTTTTTATGTATAACAATTTTTATGTATCTTTTTTCTGAAAATCATATGTATCATAGTTTAACAACAGATTTAGTCCATAAAAAGCTAAATATAATGCATATATTCATGCCTTCTTCATCTGGTTTAAGGCAGTTAAGCAAAGAGAATATAGCCTTTTAGTGTACAGTCTCATCCCACTTCTGTACTGGCTGCTGAGCAGTTTTTAGTGACCTCAGCATTATGACACCTCATCTTATCCAGACACCTCGTCACTCTTGTGCAAGTGGATTGACCTTAACCTAATGAAGTATCAGATATTCAGCTGCAATTAACAACCCCACCAGAAGATACAATATATTTGTCCTAAAAGAACTCAAAAACATTTTCTCACAAATTTCATATCCATAGAATTGACTTACAGAACCCACAATCTAGGTTTTATTTTATTTATGAACTTGCAATGTTATTTTAATTTCCTAATCTGCCCATTTTGGGGCATTTGATCATGCCTGTTTCACAACACCATCAGCAATGAAACAACATACTTAGTACAGCAGCAGCAGCAGAACAGGACAAATAAGTTTTGTTGCATCTTATTCCTATCTGTATGTCCAGCAGCTGCAGTGAAGAATTACTTCCTGCTTCTGTGGTTCCTCCTTCCTTCTGAATACAGGGATTTCTCTATATCTCTGAATTTTGCCTCATCTGGCTGCTGATTTTTTTCCAGTAGCTGTTCTTTTGTCCAGTTTTTCTGTATATACACTTTGGACCTGAAAATTAACATCTTGCCTTACCAATTGCTTATTAATTCTTAATTTCACCCATCAGTGAAAAAATATCTGAAGGGTACAAGGAAGAATGATACAGGCACTTGTCAGTGGTCCTGGTGACAGGATCAGAGGCAATGAGCACAAACTGAAACAGAGAAGGTGCCATTTGAGCACAGGAACACTTGTGTGCTGTGCATGTGACCAAGCACTGGCACGGATTGCCCAGGGAGGTTGGAGTCTCTCACCTTACAGATCGTCAAAAACCAGCTGGGCAGAGTTCTGGGAAGCTGGCTGTAGGTGATCAGCCTTCTTTCCCAAAGGGAATCAATGAGGATTTTCATCATTGGAGATTAAAACAACTATCAATCAGCGGATTCCTAAAGGGATGTGGAAGCAGAGGTTGTTAAAACTATGAATAAAAATGAAACAGTAAGTGAGCAGAAGGGGATTGTGGGATAAGTGGGATTCCACAATGAAAGGAGTGAAAGGATTTCACTCCTTTCACTGTAGCACTTGCCATCCAGAACACTTTTTTGAGGGAGATCCCACCACAGCCAGCAGTGCACCAACAAACCTCAGGTGTGTGGAAAAACCTGATCAGACTGGTACAGTGGCCATGTCTCAGAAATATCTGATTAAAATGAGGTCAAGCTTTATATTATAGAACTGTCAGCTCCTGAAGACTAAGTGAGGAGGCCTTTCCTGCTCTAAGCCCATATTTAATCTCAAAGAAGTGTAAGTGTCTTTATAATGTTGTTGAAATAAATATGGCTTTTTTTCCTCTCTGCAAGTTTCAGTTTTCCTAAGACAGCTTGTCTTACCCCAGCCCTCATCAGAGAGGCTGGATTTTCTCTGTCATTTCCTTCAGTGGATGTTGAACTTCCTAATATAAGAAAAATTGTTTGATTCTTAGCAAGTAGTATTTTAAAAACACAAACACAACATAATTTTATATTTATAGTTGAATCTCACTAGGATTTCAAGCTGCTTAAATGTCCTGCAAATCTTTAGGTTTATATCATGCCTAGAATACTAATAAAACTGATAATGTGGTAGTGTCTGACTATAACATATAATTTAAAAAAATATATATTATAAGCAAAACTGTGTAAGAATGGCAATGCATACTAAAACAAAAAAAATCAATATTAGCTAAGATTGTTTCTTTAGAACAATCACCTACCAGTATATAGTAGCTGTCTAGTGCAATAAAAACTGAACTTGTGATTCAACTGAAAAACTAGCTCATCTGCAAAATTTTCAGTCTAAAAAATGTGTGTACTACATTACCATCTTCTAGACCTCTGAGGTATGTCACTCATTATATGTTACAGAGGCACATCTGCTTCCATACCTGGAAACTTCCTGCTCTTTGAAAAAGAACATTAAAAATTCTTAAATGCTCAAAAACTTTTACATGGTAGATGAACACTGCCAGACTGTTTAGTGCTAATGACTTCACTGGAAGTATCAGCATGAAAAAGGCTTCACAAGGTAGATTTTCAATAATCTTTAGTATCAGACAGGTCCTTCAGATGCAAGCAGAAATTTACCTGTTAATTAATTACATTATTAAGAACATGGTGTTTTGTTGGCACTCTCTCCTACTGATTTTTTTTTTTTTTAAGTAAAGGTCTTACAAGAACTGTCTTCATAAAATATGTGGCTGATCTGCTGGGTAGAAATAGACAGCTACAGTAGACTGTACCATAAGAAATGTCTGGGTTTGTTTGGTTTTATTTTGCTTCCAGATCATTACTATGAGAAAGCAGCAGCTTGAGCCTAATACAATTGCTCTGGTGGTTTTTATAGAGCTCTTACCATTATTGAAATTGGACTCGCTATTTCCCCCAAGCATATGCCTGAGTAGCTGAAAGATCTGTGCATCAGAGTGGAATTTAAAAAGGGATAGAACAATATTCAAAATGGTGCACAGAATAGGGGATATTTTTTTGCCTTCTCCTATATTAATGTAAGGTCAGTCAAGAGACAAGTATATTTTTTGTCCTCACTGGAGGTGAAACCAGATGTAGATGCAACTTGGGCTACAGTGAACGATCCTGACAGAACGTTTAAGTTTTTTGAATCTGTGGTTACTCACTTCTAGAATAACATTGCAGAGTTAAATCTGATTCTCCAACTTTTATGGAAGAATGACACCAGCGTATGAGCTCCAGAATGTCTGCAAGTGCAGGAAGTGTCAGATCATCTTGTTCTTCAGACTATAAACAAAAATCACTATGTCTGAGAGTAACTTAAAAATAGAAAAGGGCTCTACATAATTGTAGGCTTTTACAACTGACAAAATATTGTTCATTTTAATTAGCCTCTCTCCTACACTGTCGCCTGAAAATATTCTATCTGAGACCTTAGTCATCTGCCTAAAAAGAAGCAAAATATTAAACCTACAATTTCACATTATGGAGGTAACCTTCTACAAAAACATATTGAACCGGTGCATAACATTGCAAAATATTTTGCTGGCAAGAAGTACCTACTTGTCCACAGTATTTTCATGTGGAATAACCTGAAATTTGAGGTAAAAAAATGTTCTCAGATAAATATCCTATGATGGAACAGAATATAAATCTGGTGTGTAAACTGATCAAGGTCTTTACTGTATCACCAGGTTAAAACACAAGTCTTAAGGTACACTGCTCACTACTGTATTATTCAGAATGCAGCATAAGATGGGCAGGACACAGTTTATGGTTCTTTCAGAGGTTCATGAGAAGGTGTAATAACCAGTCAGTATAGCATAAGTTAAATATTTGGCTTATGGATTTTATTTGCATATTCTAGGGGTTTTTTTAGTTCATTGTCCAAAGGAAAAGAAAATCAGAAAAAGTAAATAGCATGGGGAAAAAATATTTCAATTTTCTATTGCTTCTGTACTGCACATTGCAGCTACAATTATACATGAAGTATTCTGTTTAATCAAGTCTATGTGTGTCAATCAGAAAGTCTTTCACCATTTTCTTTGGGAAAATTCTCCATAGACTTGTAGATTTTGCTGCCACAGAGGTTATCCAGAGAGTTAACTTTTGTCCTTCCTTAACTCCATGCAGTTATCATGTTTCTGCTCTCCTTCAGTCTCCTTAAGTGATTCCTGCCCTTTACTGAGAAGGCCTTCAGAAATTTGCAGAGAGCTAAACATCTGCTCCTTCCTCCTGCCAGTGAGGATTTTCTGCTATCGGTGATGCTTCTGAAAGCAGCCTTTTCAAAAATAAATTTGCAATAGGTTGGAGATTAAATTGCATGCTGTTGTACCAGCACACCTGTGACCCTCAGCTAGTCTTGCATCCTGTTGTGCCAGATGCTGTATGGGTGTGATGGTGGGCATGAAACCAGAGCCAGGGGCTTGTCACAATCAGAGGAACTTCTCAGCTCATACTTTACTAGCGTGGCTTGTCACACCTAGATCTTTTTTCCCTGGATCATTACCCCTTTGATGTGAAGGAGACCACAGCAGACAAGTTATACCTTCAGTTTGGATCAGTGCTGAGGGAAACTTCATCACTCCTGAGAGAAACAGGAAAGGAAGGACAAGTGAGGGAACCCAGGGCTCTTGGGCACTCCAGTAAACTCTGGGGTTGAAGTTGTCACCTCATGTGGTTTGGTTGGGTTTATTGTTTCAGTTTGGGTTGGGGTTTTTTGTTAATAGGAAGTGGAATCTTGGCTGATAAAGCTTGATTCTCAATGAAAATGATGGAAAAAAGGTCCTCCCATGCTGAATTTCCCCAGCTACCCACAGAGTGGCTCCCAGCCCAGAGCATGCATACTGCTAGTTATTGAGAAGGGGTGACTAATGCCATAGACAATGGATGGAAGGGTGGAAGGGTCCCAGATTCCAAAGCCTGTGTTGCAGGTTTGTGTCAGCCTCAGTGGCAGAGAGATGAAAGGAGCTGCTCCATTGAGTCCCTCTGGGGCAATGGGAAGCACAGTGTTGCACTCCCAAAATGAACCTGTGGGAGCTGGTGAACCCAAGAGCACCACAGGCACCCAGCTAGTGGGTCACACCAGCCCTGGGAGGCTGTCTCTGCACTTCTCCTTCTGTTTTGTCTTCTCCATTCTCTTGCCTCATTCAATCCAGTCCTGCTTTCCCATGTAAGGAACAGGTGGCTGTTTGCTTCTTTCCTTGTCTTAGTCTCGCCTCAAGACACAGGGGTCTGCTACCCCTGATGCAAATGCCCAATTTTATTTGTTATTCCCTTTCCTGCAGTTGTTCAGACCCTGTGTAACACAGCATCTCCCAGGACTTGCTCTAACCAGCAGTGCTGAGAGATTTCAAGCCAACAAAAAGCCTTTGAGAGGTCTGAGATCACAGTCAAATGAGAAAGGGTGAGCTCTGCTCTCCAAGCCTTAGCTGGACCCCTTGAAACTCTCACACCTAGAGACCATCTAGCTACAAATGCACAGAAAAAGTGCCTGACCACAGTCCTTATGTGACTAGTTAACTTTTTTTTCATTATAAATTATTATTCCTCGTGGGATCCATTATGATTTAATTAGCAAATAGGTTTTGGGATTTTTTTCGCCTGTTAATACGGTGTCCCACTATGTCAATTAAAAAGAAAATTTGACTTCAATCACACAATATAGAGCTGTTAAAAATTGCTTTGCAAACTTTTGTGGGAGAAAAAGTCTTGAGGGGGGAGGTAATACTATAACAGTAAATCAGAAATTTATGTTGAAAAACAGCACAGAAATCAAAGAAATAACCTGTGTTCTTTTTGTGACACATTTTTGTGTATAATTTTTAAGACATAGTCTTGAAATCTGGTAGCAGCATTAGTATCTTTTGGTGGTTTGGGTTGGGTTCTTTTTTTTCAGCTTTCTTTTTCTTGTTCTAATTATCCAAAACAGAACCAGGAAAAACTTTCCATAATTTCCTCTTAAACAGACTAATAGAAGGGTTTACCTTGCTGGAAATTGCCTACTTGCACCATTTTAATCTGATGCACCATTCAAAATATTTTTTAAAGCTGGCTGAGGGAATGGAATAGGTACATTTCTTTGCAGCAGTGAGTCAGTGGAAAGAGACACAGTGACTCCAGGGGAAACAACTTACATGTTTCATTGCCTTTTGAGCAGGTATTACCCATCTTGTGGAGATTACAAACTTGATAGCCCACATTAACCAGGTACAGAACTCTTTTTAGAAGCCTGCTGATAATTTTTCAATGTGAGGCTCTTTTCTCTTAGCTTTACAGTCACTTCTTATTTCTCATGATTGAACAGAACACCTCTGAACTTATAACACCTGAAAGATGACAGTAATATGTCTTCTGCAAATGATATACTTTGGATATCTGTACACTTCCTGTTTTAAAAGGAAATGTTCACAATGACAACAAATCATAGGAATTTTCTGGTTTAAATGAAATAACCCATCTTCAGGATTCCAAGGAAAGTGCTGAGGTGAATCCATGGCTTCCCCAGAGCACTGCAATGATGAATAAAAACATACTGTAAAGCTTGATATATAATTTAAACTCCCTGCCTTCACTCCATGGAAGGTTGCATTTCTAGTCCCAGTCCAAGAGATGTGAATAATTTTATTATCTGTGCATATGCAAAATCCCACTGGGAGTCAATGCAAGCATAAATTTCCCCATGTGTTTTCCAGAACGTGAAGCTCTGCTCATATCCATGTGCAGCCAAAAAAATCTTTGGTAAAGAGGTAATAATTTTAAATCAGAACTAGAAATTGATCCATCTGTTTCATATTTTCAATCTACCAAGTGACAACTGTCCTTATTCACAAGGAGAGAAGCATTCCAGTGGCATTATACTCTGTGTCCTGTACAAGATCTTGTTCTCCACTCTAGTTTTCACTGAAAACTGTAAAAGATGCTGGGGAAAAAAATTATACATGTGCTATTATGAAATTCTTAATTTATTAAACAGCTAAAAAGTACTTCTATAATTAAAACTAGATGTATTCATATTGATATATTTTTAGTGTGAGAAGTATGCTTTGCCTAGTATTTCTTATCAGACAAAAGAAATCCTAGTTTGACCCTCAGTTCAACATTCCCATGCCTTCATTGCTTACAGCAGGCCTTTGAAATTCAGCGAGAAGAAAGCCCTGAGGATGAATACCTGTAGTGTCTCATGAAATTCCATTTGTCTATGTCCCAGGTACATGTGTGGTGTCATTCCCATCTGTCAGCGAAGCCATGGCAGCATGCCAAAATAGCAACTGAACAGGAATGCTTGGACACACAAGAAAATAACCAGAAACACCTGCTACATCAGGAGCTCTGTGCAGGAAACCTCCCTTGGTAAAGAGCAGGGAGGGAAATCTAAACCACCTTCCCTTCCTTGCAGAGTCTCCCTCAGATGTGTTGCATGGCCTCAGGGTCTCATTCTCAGCTCTGAAGGAATCATGTGAACAAAGAGCTTTCCCACCTTCTCCATATAAGCAGACCCCCAAAGCAGGATTTTTCAAATATTTCACAAAGCCAGTACAAAGTCCAAATATATCTTCCCTTGCTAAGATATTCCTCCAGACAGCTGCAGTAGTTATTCAGAGTTGAGGCTAACTGGATGCTCAGAGCTTGATAATACTGATAACATTCGATAATAACATTGCCACATATGTTAACAACAGAATTCTTGCCAGCCCATGTGAGAGACCTAGGAGGTGTATCCAACAACATTAAAATAAAACTATGGCACTTGCTGAAAAGCCAAAAATCTGTCAGCTAAAAAAGGACAAAATTAAGATCATCTGACATTTTACTTTAGTCCTCTTGTACCTCTAGCTGAGACAATGCTTCATGACATGGCATGGTGAATTCAGCAGTTTTCAGGAGTCTCTGTCCTTCTACTGCACAGGTGAGACAGTGCAAAGGACATCTGAGATTGGGATGACCATAGCTGGTTACCAAATATTTCCCTGGCACATTTCTTCCAGAAGTCTGGAAGGATTCTCCAGGAGGAAATGGTCACTTTTATGGCTCCTGTAGATACTGCCATTCAGAAGAGTTCAGTGTCTGTAGATCTACAAGCAGGCATGTGGGAAGCTGATCTGGCAAAGGCTTCACAAGGATCTCTTGCTGAAAAAAGCTCAGTAACAGTTGTTATTGTTGAGCACTTTAGGATAAAATAACACATTCCCATAGTAAATGGCTGCAGAAGGAAGAAAATCTTAAAGAGGGTTAGGGGGTATGTTGAATTTTGCAGTTCATTTTAACAATTTTCTTCCTGCAGATACATTTGGGGTTGATTAAGGTATACAGAGATATTTGGCACCCTGACTGCAGAGAATTTCCCTTCAAGCAAAGTAACAGTTCTTTTACTTCTTTACATTCACTGAGTTCCACCAGATATAAGAGAACAAAGTGTACCTGGAGCCTGAAAAGGGCCCCTATGTCCTAAAACGGTGTAAAAGCCCTCTTCATTTGCACACATCATTAAACATTTCATACAGAAAGGCACCATCTGCTCTTGAAAACCCTGGGACCTCGGCACAGAAGGTATTGATTGCCCTCAGCAAAGAGGGAGAGCATTTTTGACTGAACCTGCTAGACTTGGAACTGCAGTTATTTTGCCAAAATTAGGGCTTTTCTTTGTTGTACTGACCACTTCTCCCCTGATCTTGCTGGATATCAAGAGCAGTCTCCAGTTGTTGCTGGGTTCCTGAGGATGGGAAGTCATGGACTGGTTGGACAGCAGTATTTAAAATTCATCAATTATGTGTATCCATTCTCCCCTCTGTAATCTCACAGCATCAGGCAGCTGCACCCTTACACCAAAGTAAACACTGGGCTTAATTCTGGCACTGGTTTCCCATTCACAGCTCCTGATTGCTGCCCCAAGAGCAAGAAGGGCAGGGCCAATAGGGCCAATGTCACCAGCGGGGTCTCCAGTGCCCCAGCCCTGTCCTGCATCTCTGTGGCCATGTCAGCTGGTAGAATATGCTGCAACCTTCAGGATCACACTGCTCATAAACTGTGAGCTCAGAACACCCTGAGAGCTCCTCAGAACTGACTGTCAGACCAAAGAGCTGTAGCTGAGGGACGTGGCTACTGCCACAATTTTGTGCTGAATGAGTAAATGTCTGGTTTTTCAGGAAACTGATCACACAAAACAAATTTCATTACATAGAAGAAAACATATTCATGAAGATTTTGTATTTCCTTAATGGCCAGGAAGCCAATTATAATTAGGGATAAACCATAGTTCATAAAGATGTCAATCAATTTATCTGGAATATTTGTATCATATTTAAATATACGTAAGCTTATATCAGATCCATAGTATATACTGGTAGTGCACACTACAGAATTCTGGGAGTTTTCCCTGTATTTTTGTAAAAATTAGTGTCATATGTTTAGGAAATAATTTAGGAAACACACTATTAAGTTTAATGTGTATATTACTAGAATAATATGATTCCAAAAATAAAATCAGTATTTGAAACTTGTAAATCTTTTATTCAAACAAAACAAGATAGTCTTAGTGAAAAAAAAATTTAAATTTATGAAAATAATTTTTCTATATTTTGTACAATCATGCTAGAATTATTCATTTTCACAAAAATCTAAATATTTTATCAAAGATGTGTACTATTTGAAAACTAAGAGATATCATGTCTAATGCCATGAAAATTACCATCTCTGAAAATTACCATCTTATCACAATTGATAAAATTATCAACTAGGGGTTGCATATCTGGCAATGTCATCTAATCCACAGTCTTTTCCTATTTTCTAAATGTGATAATTTTAAGTTTTGTCATGGTTATCAGCCTAATTGTCCCTGTGTTTTGCTCTCTTCTTTAATGCAAGACCAAAAAATAGATAAAGCTTCTCAGCAGCTCTTTTGTTCTACCCTTCATCTGCCCAATTACTTGTTACAAACTCTGGAACTTATCTGAAATGCAGAGAATGTTTTTTCCTACATCATTAGTGTGAAACTGGTTTATATCCCTCAGAAATGCTTCATTTTTATTGCTTTTTAAAAATCATTATTGTAGACTGAATTATTTCCATTTGTAATACTGGAAGTACTTACTGACCACCAAATTACTGACATCCCTTTCTTCTGCTGAGTTCTTTTGCCTGCCTAACATCTGATTGCAATGATTCCAGCACTGCTAGGCATTTCCAGTGCTTTATTCATAACAGTTCTTTATAAAATTGTGGGGCCATGTTTCACAATGTAATATTCATTTTTCTTATGTGTCTTTACTTACTAAAGTATATTAACACCTTTGAAAAAAAAAAAGTTCATACACTTTCCTGTAAAAATAAGTTTCTTCATGACATTTGCTGTAGTGCATAGCCATTCCTCATCATTCCTAGTAAAGAGAGAATTAGCATTCCTTCAATCACTTATCTTTATAAGAATTAAAATTCTTTCCAGGATATTTAGTTCTTAAGGCATTTTATCACAGCACGTTTATGTTATAAACATGCACTTTCTTGTTAGGAATGACATTAATTTTCCAGTTAGTTATCAAAGCAAATTACTTCTAAATTTATAGCAGTCTGACATAGATTTACAGAATTAGAACATAAATCTTCCTTGCTATCTTCAAAAACATAGGATGATACGTGCCTTTGCTCAGTCACAGTATGTAACCAGATGTGCTTGTTTTTTTAAGAAAGAAAATTTATTCTCTCCTTATCTAAATCATATGTGTCTGTGATTTGATGAATATGTTCCTTTGATTGCTTCATCACCTTCCCAACAAAGTTATTTTCTAACAGGGAAGACAAGGCTCTGACAGTATTGAACTGTCACTCCCCAAATTTGTACTGTGTACATGAAGTGACCTTGAATTAGTGTCTAAAGCAGCACTGCTGCTTCCTCAGAAGTACAGAACTAAGGAAGTTAGGCTGCCATGAGGATAAAGAGGATTCTACAGGGCAAGTCTAGTGCAGGAATAACACTCTTTATTATTTTAGTATCAAGATGTCTGTCTCTTGATCTCCCATTTCTCTCACTAGGTTGATTTGATATTTGCTGATGATTCATTATTAGTTTTCTCTTGCTCAAAGCTAGGAAAGCTCTCTCACTCCAGGACAAAACAGAATTCAAGCAAAACACTTCTCCAGCACTTCTGAGTCTCAGTTGCTCTTTTTGCTGCAGTGCATCTCTGGCACTATGCTCACAGTCATGCCTCTGCTCTATTACTAATTTTAGCCTTTGGATACTTCAGCTGTGAGCCATAGACTCTTTTTAACCACAAATTACTTTCTGGGTTCCTATGGGCCTGTTAATGTTCATGTTTTTCTCTTCTGACTCTCCTTTCTCCCAAAAGGGAGTGAACCTCTGCTATCCTTTCATGCAATGGCCTTTCTTACTTGACAATTGTTTTCTTATTTTCCTACCTTCATTTCAGCCTATTTTCTCTCCTCAGTAATGTAAGTACTGACTTTTTTCCTTAAGAACATTTTCTCTAAAAATACCCTCCAGTGGATAGAATTAACTAGAGTTTTGACTGAAAATTTTCCCTATTAAAAGTGAATTGGTAAACTCAGTAAAAAATTAGAGAGAGAAAAAAGAGAGGATACAGAAAGCAAAATATGAGACCTGTTATTTAACATTTTCAGGGGAAAAATTATGCTTATGTTAGAAATGCCTTTTGGAGAAGATTTATGCTTGATATGAAGTCAAAGAAGAGTAAAGAGTTATTTCACATACTGTAATGGTCATCCCCAATATTGATATTAAATGCCAGTATCGATGAACAACTGGACATCTCATATAGAAGCCTAACCCATAAACTCTCTTTTAGATGAGCTTCTATTTTCTTTTGCTTTTTTTTCATGAAAATATCTGGTGCATCTCTGATTAGTGCTATAATATACCTGTTATTGTGATTATATGAAAGCAAGGTTTATAAATAAATTATTCCAAAGCCCTAATTCCAGCAATTGTAGACATAATGTTTTGCAAAATGGAAGCAAGTCAAATATTTGACAAGAAGTTAATCAACTGGAATCTCTATGGGGAGATTTACTGTTCTATTATTTGGAAGTACAGCCACACAAGCACCCATACATACATGTGTGAGTAGGTGCCTATACACCATCTGAATATCTAGAATGTTCAAATTCCAAACAAAACATAGAAGCCTCTTGATCTGTCATCTCAGTAAGCTCAGAGCTTAATGAGTGAAGCATGAGATACAATGCAGAAAGTAATTACTCAGATGAGGAAATCAAGTATCATTTCCCTTCCTGATGTAACCAGAGATAAGCTAGCAAATGTCACAAAACTTTACTAATGTATGAGGATAATTTGCTGCTCTTGAAGCATCATTATACTAGCGAGTCAAGAGGCATTCTAACATTAAAATACATAATTTAATATAAAAGCTAAACTTTGCAGAGACTTAGCTTCCAACCAATTGTGGCAGTGTTAGCTTTATGGTTGGACTCAATGGTCTTAAGGACGTTTTCCAGTCAAAATGATTCAGTGATTCTACTAGAGGTAAATAACTAAAATGGCATATCTGACATATTTAGAGAAGATTTGAGTGGTGAGCTAGCCAGCAACTTTTCATTAAGGTTATTTTCATTAAAAGAGAAAATAGGTTATTTTCATTAAAAGAGAAAATATCTGTTCCATGAAGTTGAGATTTTCTAGTGGCTGTCTTCATTTTTCTCTTCTGTTACTGATGAGAGCTACAACTACCCATGCCATAGCCCCCTGCATTTCATTTTGGGGAAAGTTGCAAAGATAACAGAACTCCCTGAATGGGCATCAGCAGAGAGGAGCAAAAGGGCAAAACATTTCACATTTAGCTGCTGGTAACCCCAGCTGAAGACT
Organism: Calcarius lapponicus; assembly: GCA_039654755.1. Lineage (NCBI taxonomy): Eukaryota > Metazoa > Chordata > Aves > Passeriformes > Fringillidae > Calcarius > Calcarius lapponicus. The sequence goes on from CM077463.1 coordinate 8,955,824, forward strand.
AATATGTTCACTTACAGAAAGGAAGAGGAAAGTGAGCAGCACTTTTTGGGCAGGCAGACAGATACCAGGCCAAAACACTCTCCAAACACTTTTTTTTTTTTAATTTTTAAAAAATCTCCTTCTGTTGAAGTAAAAACAATTTATGTGATGTTGGAAGCTGGAGAAGGGAGGGAGGAAGGTCTGTTCATCATACTTTTTACCCCAGTTCTGGAGGCCAATATATTCCAAACATTTTTATTAAGCCAACTGGATTTCTATTTTCCGAATATCTAACTATTTGGTCAGATTGCCGACCACGTGCCAAACATACCTCATATATTTACATGGGGTTTCACTAGAGAAAGATTTGCATGTTCACAAAAACCAGCCCCTCCCAGAAATCATGTCCCACCCAGTCAGGGTGCTGCTCTCCATCCTCCCTGCTCAGCCCACTCTGCTCATTCCTACTTCCAGAAGGAACTGATCCTTCTCACTCTCCCATGCCCATGTGGCTCAGCCCCCACATTCCTTCGTTCTGCTGATCTTTCATAGGCATTTACTTGTGTTTCCCAGATATCACTGTTCTTAACTGACAGGGAAAGGGTTACTCACTTTTTCCCTTTTGATTTTTAAGGGAATATCAGTAGTTAGATGGAAGCCAGAAATGTGAATGTGGTTTATATGACTTTTATAACAGACTTTTCTTTATATACCAGTATCATTTCACTGTTTCATATAGTGTTAAATTTTATTCTACTAAAAATTGTGATACATTTTTTAATATTTGTTTTATTTTATTTAGTCAATATGTATATGAACTTTTTGTCCAATCATTAGCTGTCAGAATTTTTCTTTTGAAAAATATAGGGGTTTTTTTTAATCATATTTTTAAAAAGAATTAACAATGAGGGGAACACTGAGGGGAACTTATACAACTGTTTGGGCAAAATAAATAAGGGGGCTTGATATGGATTTCCACAAATAGCATTTTGTGTAGTACCCACTGGAACATGAGCTGAAAAGATGTCTTCCCTCAAAGCAGCTGCTGTGCTCTCCTCTCAGTGAAGGAAGGAAAGATCACCAGCCACCAGAATCAAGCTACTACACATTAGCAGGTAAATGTTTCAGCACAAAGATGTCATTTATTTGGTTTATCACCAGGCATGTAGAAGAAAAGAAGATTGTCAAGAGTCGTTAGCATGAATCACCAAGGAGGAAGCATGCTTGACCAGTCTGAGAGCCTTCCATGATGACTTGGCAGGATGGGTCAGTGAGGGGAGAGCAGTGGATGTTGTCTGCCTTGACTTCAGCAAGGATTTTGACACTGTCTCACACAACATCTTTGCAGGCAAGCTTAGGAAGTGTGGGTTAGCTGAACGATGAAGTAGATCAAGAACTGTCTAATGACAGAGCTCAGAGGACTGAGATCAATGGAATAGAATCCAGTTGGAGGCCTGCAGTCTGTGGCATTCCCCAGGGATCCCCTAGGAAGTGTTGGGGGAAGAAGGTTAGGTTAACTCCTTGCTCCAGTTTTACTCAACTTGTTTTGCAGTGACCTGGATGAAGGGATAGGAAGTACCCTCAGCCGGCTTGATGACGATGTGAGGCTGGGGAGAATGGCTGATCAACCTGAATGCTGTGCTGGGACCTTGGTAGGCTGGAGAGTTGGGCAGGGACAAAATGAGGTTCAGCAGGGACAAGGGCACCCCGGCAGCAGCTGGGGGCTGACCTGCTGGGGAGCAGCTCTGTTGAGAAGGACCTGGCAGCCTTGGTGGATGACAAACCCTCTGTGAGCCAGCAGTGTGCCTTGCCACAGGAGGGCCAGTGGTATCCTGGGGTGCATTGGGAAGAGTGTGGTCAGAAGGAGATCCCACCCCTGTACTCAGCCCTGGTGAGGCCACAGATGGAGGGCTGTGTCCCATTCTGGGCTCCTGAGTACAAGACAAGGAGCTACTGGAGAGGTCCAGCAAAAGCCACAAAGATCATGGAGAAGTCTGGAGTATCTCTCTTATGAGGAGAGGTTGCAGGAACTGGGCTTGCTTAATCTATAGAATACTGAGAAGGAATCTCTTTGATGCATATAATATCTCAAAGGCAGGTGCCAAGACAGTGGTGCCAGACTTTTCAGTGCTGCCCAGTCACAGGACAAGGAGCAATGTTCAGAAACTAAAACACAAGAAGTTTTGCCTCAACACAAAGAACTTCTTTATATTGAGGGTGGCAGAGCGCTGGAAAAGGCTGACCAGGGATGTCATGAAGTCTCCCTCTCTGGAGATATTCCAAACCCACCTGGATGTGTTCCTGTGTAACGTGCTCCAAGTGACCCTGCCTTGGCAGGGGCTTGGACTGGGTGACCTGCAGAGGTCCTCTCCAATCCTAACAATTCTGTGATTCTTTATAGGTATTATAGCACAGTAAGCACAAGCTTACTGTGATGACAGAGAAAGAACTATTAGAATTTCAGAGTGAAATAGTATTTCTACAATTGGTGGACAAGATATCAGTCAAAGAGCTTGACATTAAATGATTTTCTCCAAAGCTGAAACAAATACAAGGTCAGTTATGTTGATTCAATGGATAGGTGACAACATATTAGTTTTCCATAACTCAACTGTTTGGCTGTGAGCCATGGTCTTGCAGTCAGACACTGTGTTTCCACCTGTCCCACTCATTGTAGTACTAACTCCTCAGTGATGCTATTAATATTTGCTATTAATATGTGCTATTACTATTTTCACTATGTAAACCTGCCACCCAAGTAGTACTCACTATATTGGGACAAACCATTTCAGTGTACTGGTGGAGAACATCAGTAGCTGTCACATTTTATGAGCTTCAAATTTACTATAAAGTGGGGTATTATTAGTTTATTCTATATGTATACAATCACTAATTCAGAAAAACTAGTGATGTGCATTAGTAATGCACATAATGTGCATTAGAAAAACCAGTAATGTGCATTACTGTGTGTTTACCACCATGGGCCCCAACACATACAGATAGCTGCATCAATGTGCAAAAATAAACATTATGTCTTGAATTTTTTATGGAAATACAAAATTTTTATTCCATGTGTTTTATGTCATAATACCATCCTCAGAGAATCTGTTTCTTACAGATTTTAGTCATTCAGTTGAAGCTTAGAAAGCCTCATCAAAGGCTGTAAACTAATGAGTACACTCTTAAATAAGACAAAACCAAACAAACATTGGCTTTTGCAGGGGGTGTGAATATATTCAGAAAATAATTATGCTTGACACTGCCAGAGTTTGACCTTCTGGAGCCCCCAAAGCAATCATGTACATGACAGAACAAGGGAATTCTGACATAATCTCATGAATATAACAGTTTAATAAATTATAACTTGTACAGTGATCCACAGCACATGGGATTTAGCTGCCCTTGGTTATATATTTAGAACAACTCAGGTTAAAAAATACATCTCAGCTATGAAAACATTCCTTATGTCGTACTCCCATGAATTAAAAAAAAAAAAAGTCCAATTTTCTCAGAATTAAGGAAGAGCACACTACCAGGTAGGTTCACCTATCCTGAGCAAAGTGCTTCCTAATCCATCTCATCTGATACTGCTGTTATCGTTTTAACTGCCACAGTCACATTCCAGGAAAAAGACAACTTCAAGCATGGATCTGTATTTAAAACATCTTGTCCATTAACCCAGCAAGTAAAAAAGATATACCAAAACAACTTTTGTAAAGTCTTTATGTGCTGTATTTGCAATGTTAAGGCAGTCTATAATTAGAGCGCACACGGACTGGTGACTAATGCACATGAAGCTACTGTGAATTAGCTGAAGTGTTGTCATTATTTTTGCTCATAGATGTGAATACCAGGCATTCTGATGCTGCTCCTCAGAGTGCAAATATTGGCACACCCTGCTCAAATACAACCACAGAAAGAAAACACAAAAGAAAGAAAAAACCCTCCAAGTGTAGATGCCATATCTTCTCCAAAGTATTTACAATTAATATGTTCACACCCAGCGTGACCATAATTGCAACATACACAAAAAATCCATGCCTCCTCTGCAGCAACACATTTATGTGTATGACCACTAACAAAAAGGCACCCATTTTTTACCTGCTCTTGCACTGACTTTACTGCCCTCTCCCTTGACTTTCACATTTTCCTCATTTACAAGATCTTTTTGGTGTCTTGGAGCAAGGGCTGAACATGGTAGGAAACATTAGATAGTTATTATTATTATTCACTAATACCTGAAAGAATGTCTTTAACTCTTGCTTTCATCTTCAAACCAAACAACACCTGCAGTACTAAACACTCAGCCACTGGACTGTCAGCTTCTTCTTGGTAAAAAAAAAAGCTGGAGTAAATATTATGTATTTGCAAAGAATATATATACAAGTAATAATATGTACTTGCAAATAAGGTGTTTTAACTAATTTAGTGGGAGGACGGGACAGCTGGCTTGCAAATATAGTGCAAAATATGTGAACACAAGACAAAAGAAATATACATTGTCCTAACAAAATCAAGATAGCTCCTGTGGATTACTATGTCTGTATCTGAACACACTCTATTACTTTTTTACACAGATATATAAAATCTATCAGTTCTCATATGTTTTAGAGTTTGGTGAAATCCAGCTCAGTGCCAGGAGCCAGTTATAGGATCAATGCACCTTTGAAGTAGTGCCTAGGTTTGTGTTGACCTTTGATAAGAGGATAAATTTCACCCTGTGTCATTAGTGCTGCCCACAAACATAAAAGGGGTATGTTTGCCTTGCCTTAACATCTTTGATATTTACCCACTGCTTTGCTTGAGATATCAGGTATAAAGATGACCCTATCTTTCCTGACTATGCTGAAAAGGAGAGATATTTGTATTTAAAAAAAGGTTCAAACCTAGGCCGGAAAGATAGTGCCAGCTCTTGCTGAACTTTTCCCTAGCATAGTGCAAGAAGCCAGCAGAGGTGAGCTGATGCAACTTTGCTGTAAGACAAGTCTTCAAAACCTGACATGATTTGTGAACCCAGAGGCCAAAACTTAGCCCAAGAGAGAAGGTTATGGATCAGACATCAGTGACCATGATACCCCACCAAGAGGAGAGGAAAAGCTCAAAGCCAGCAGTTTTCCAACCATTTGAGGGACAGTGGGTGAAGGCTAGCCCTGTCCATGGGTGCAAACCTCACTGTCCTGCCCTGGTCAGCCCACTGAAGCAGGTGGCTGAATTTGTCTATGACCACTTTGGGCTAACGCTGCTTCCCCTGACACTCACATCAATCCCTGCATGGGGAGGAGAGAGAGGGGGCTACAGCTTAGGGAGTGGAAACACACAAAAAGAAACACACTTTAGATACAAACTCTTCTGCTTTCCAAAGGATAGCTGGAAGCACTACCACGCAGCTTCACTGCTGTCCAAAACAGGTTGGTCCCATCCCTTCATCTCAGTCCTGCCACTTCTCCTCCCTACACCTGCTCATAAGCCAAAGGACTTGGGAAGGCTGCCTGGCTGGCTGATGTGCTGCAGGCAATGCCAGCTGCCAGCAGGAGTGACTGAGGCCAGCTCTGCTTGTCAATAAAACAGGCCTTGACCCATCCTTTCAGCCTGGTGTGCGTGGGGCTTTTGCATGTGACTGAGAGACACATAGACAGAGAGAGTGAAAAATTAAGCTGATTTGGGGAAATTGGTTCAAATTATGTTTGTGATCCTTAAGAAGGTGAATAAAGGCTAAGGTTCAAATTCCCAGTGTCCCACACACAAACACAGACCATGACCTTAAATGTGGAGTCTTTTTTTACAGAAAATTAAATACAGGAATATGAAGGTACAATTATATATATTTCATAATGTGGTTCCTTAAAAATAGTTGCTGGTAAAACAAAATTTCTGCTACAAACAAAGTGTCATATTGGTAGTCAGTTAATTTATCAGTCCTCAATTTCAAAAAATAGGGGCTATGTAGGGCCTATGTCCCCAGGAGTTCCTCTGGAAAAGGGGTCCCTCAGAATCTGGAAGATTGCCCAATTACAATTTAAAGAAATTTACAGCAAGGATGACTGACTACAGACAGAAGTCTCTAACAGCATCAGGAAAATAGAAAGGAAGTCTGTAAGAGGGTGATTGTGTGTGTTGGAGCACTTTGTTTTCTCATAGGAGTGAAGTGAGGACAATTTTTCTTGTTAAGTTTTGCAGTGAGTGGAATCAAGGTCCTATTTGCTTTTTTTTTCTTTCTTCTTTTCTTCTCTCTCTCTTTTACTGTGTGCAGACTCTCTACTAACATGAAAAACTTACATTGTTTATTATGGACTCTTTTTAGACTTACATGTGGTAACAAAAAGGGGCCCTTAACTTAAAATTCTGCTTTGAACAAAATGGGGAGAAAATACAACATTGCTTTTAGATCTGGGCTTGGGCAGGGAAGCTGTAGATGTCTTCTTCCCCTGGGAACTAAAAGGAGCTGCCAGAGAGCTGTTGTACTGGAAATTCCAGAATTATCAGAGAATTGTTTAGGTCAGAAAGAACCTCTAATAACACTGAGTCCCAGCCATTAACCCAGCACCAAGTCCACCACTAAACACTGTCCTTAAGTGCCACATCTACATGTCTTTTAAATATCCCCAGGGATGTGATTCCAACCCTTCCCTGTTCCAACACTTGGTCACTATTTCAGTGGAGAAATTCTTGCTAATATCTGATCTAAACCTCCACTGGTGCCACTTGAGGTCATTTTCTCTCATCCCATCACGTTTTACATGTAAGCAAAATTCAACTCCACCTGGCTACAGCCTCCTTTCAGGTGGCTGTAGAGATGAGGATAGGTGCTGCAATAAGCTCACCCCTGAGCCTCCTTCCCTCCAGGCTGAACACCCCCAGCTCCCTCAGCTGCTCCTCACAGGATTTGTGCTCCAGACCCTCTACCAGTGCCGTTGCCTTTCTCTGGACACACTCCATCCCCCCAGTGTCCATCTTGAGAGAGGAGACAGAACTGAACACAGGGTTTGAGGTGTGGCCTTACCAGTGCTGAGTACAAAGGGACAATAATTGCCCTGGTCCTGCTGGCCACACCATTTTTCACCAAAGAAACCACGCACCTCTCCAAGTTGTGATCAGTTAGTTTCTCCAGGAGAAAGCTTTGGGAGACAGCTTCAAAGGCTTTAATAAAGTGAAATGGCCCTCTTCCAAGGGTCACTTTGTCATAAAAGTACCTCCTTCCATACCTAAAGGGGGCTTGCTAGGAAACTGGGGAGGGACTTGTGGGATCTAGGAGGGTCGTGTAGTGATAGGACAAGGAGAAACAGCCTTAAAATGAAGGAAAGTAGGTTTAGATCCAAGATTAGGAAGAAATTCTTTACTGTAAGAGTGGTGAGACACTGGACTGGTTTGTCCTGAGAGGGTGTGGACTCCCCATCCCTGGAGGTGTTCAGGGCCAGGCTGGATAGGGCTCTGAGCACCTGGTCTAGTGGAAGGTGTTCTTGCTCATGGAAAGGGAGCTGGATCTAGATGATTTTTATGGTCCCTTCCAACCCAAACCACTCAGTGATTTTATAATAACAGAGATCAGGATCAGAAGATCAGATCAAGAGTTAAAAAACATTTTCATGAGCTAAGGACTTTTCCTAGCTCTCCTTCTAGTTTCTGGGAGTTGTCCATAGAAAGAGGTTGTACCATTGTGCCTGGAACAGGGATTGTTTGCTCACGCAGTCAAACCCATGGCCATCATAAGTATTCCAATCCAGTATTGAACTGGTGCAGGAGAGTGGCGAAATTATTCAGAAGCATCTAAGATTGATTATAATCAAGTCCATTTGCTCTTTTTTATTGCAAATATCTCCTGCCTGACTCACCTTCAAGGGTGGCTGAACCTCACTGTTTCACCCTTGCAGCTTCCAGTCTGACCTTCTGCCTCAGCAGTGTGGCTGTGAGTCAGTGCCTTGCCCAGACACGCACTGGGAGCTCCTGGTTACCAGGCTGGGAGGAAACAGGGCAGTCCAGGCCATGGTGTACAGCCAGGAACCCTTACCACCCTAAACTGTGTGGCCTCACCCATGAAGGGAATGGTCTTTGGCCTGTGCTATCCTATGAAAGGCTTCTGGGTATTATCCTAGGCAGTGTAAGTATGCCAAAACTCTGACATGGGGCTTATTTCAGAGAAAGTTCATTTTCACCTAGATAGATCCCATAAATCCTCACAAAAGCACATGAAAAATCGCTCAGTTAAAGATTTATTTGACTTAGGACAGCTCCCATGATTTCTCAAACAGTAAGTGAGAAATTATGTAGAGCAGTTAATAAGCTGACCAAGTAGATAAATTAATAAATAGATATGTTCACAGACTTCTCAAGTAATAATAATGTAACAAAGCACAATACTCGTTAGAAATATCTGAGCTATCTACAGGTCGAAGAAAAACAGGTCTTCTCTTCAGGTTGAGTAATAACATTATTAGAACTTATCAACATCTTAAATATTAATCATAGAAATATGACACTAACATCATTTCTGGGAAAGGATGCTACATTTTACATAAAGAATTCTGTAGCATTATCTCTTTCCTCTTACATTCTCAATTATTTGCTCCCTAATTCTGCCCTCCACCAAGTTCAAGACCCTGACATGATTCCATGTGTGATAAAAGCAATGATAGCTTGAGTTGCTCTGCGTATCTTCTTTAGCATCAGATCAAAATAATTTCAGATGATCAGTGTCAATTCCCAAGCAGTATCGTCATGATGATCTCACTGCCTTGCAGGAGAATGTGAAGTGGTTGCAGCCAGATCCAGTGGAATGGTGTAATTTTCTTCCTCTGGCTCACCTGCCCACCTTTCACCCTGGATTACCCAGGCTTCTTCATCTCTTTTAGGGCAATAAGCCCCCTGAGTCATATATGACAGAAATAGGCCATGGGTCATTCTTATGTTGGAAAATGGGTTATTCTTATAAAAGTGAATCCAAATATTTCTGACACACTTTGGATACGCACTAGCTAAGGCACCAAACATACTGTTTTTATGATATTGGCAAAATACATAATTAGAATTGCGCATGTCCATGTTTAATTGACTAGTACTAATTTCCTTTACAAAAACAACATTAAGAAAATTATTTTGTGGAGGAATTGGATGAAGTGTGTCATAATATTTAATGATCTTACTTGTTCCAGCGCCTAAATTAATGACATGTCGCCTTACTGAAAGATGGATTTATGAGTGATTTAGCTTCAGCTCAGTTCCTCTGTTTATCATCTTTCACCACAATGGGAAATATACCATTCAAACAATTCCAAAATAAGAAAAATAAATAAAATTTATGATGACAGTTTCCCAATATAATTGTCCTGCATGTTTAATATTTTGACATCTGCATTATTAAACCAAATTGCTTCATTTTCATTCAACGACTGCGAGTGGAGTTGCAAATCTTGCAAATGTCAGTGAACAGCATGCACAAGAAACCTCCACTACTTTATGATGTACAGGCACCTCCTTGGGCAGATTAACTGTACCGTGGACATTGGCTGATTCAGCACCATGAAAACAGCTGTGCTGCTTCTTCAGCTGTCTTGGGTCTGCTATTAGTGTTATGGTTTTCACATCATAACCTTCCTGAACTAATAATCTGTCCAGAACTTTACTTGGCTCCATGAAGGATGGGCAGACTTCATGTCCCTTCCCAGAACAAGGAGTCCATAAGAAAACAAGGTGCAGTGAACCAATGACCTCCACAATTAGTTACTACAGGTGAGCTTTGGTTTATTAATTTATTAACAGGAGTTGGATTTTGATCCTTGCAGGTCCCTTCAGGATTCTATGACTCCATGGTTATGGTTTGTATTAGACTTCAAGGATTTGGTGTTGAGTGAGAGTTGCTGCTGGAAGCAAAAGGTGACAGCGTTGGTACCGGGTTGTTCAGGGTGCGCTAACTCAGGTGGAGAGCAAGTCTAGTGCAGAGCCTGACCTGGAGACTGATGCTGCACTCAGCTCTGGAATTGGAAGCACTGGGAAACATGGGCATGTGGAATGCCACAGCCATGGCTCTGCATAGTTATAGCTTTACAGTGAGCAGGAACACAAAATCAAACAATTCAGTTTAGAAGGAACACCTGGAAACCTTTTGATCCAAACACCTTCTGGAAGCAAGGCCTGCTTTGAAGACAGTTCAGGTTGCTGAAAGGCAGACATTGCATTACACCTGTCAACACTGGTAGTGTCCAGAATTTTCCAAATTCTAGATGTCCAAGATTCTTTGTATTGAGTAAACCAGGAAAACCACAGAATGAGTTCACTCTGTCCTTCAGTCTTATCACTGACAGACTATTTCATGCTAAAATATAATCAACCCAGTTCTAACTTTCCTTATTCCTACAGAAGTCAGTATCAGATTCAATAAATCAATAATACTTTCATAATGTGAAATGGGTATAAGTAAAAAGAAAATCAAAGCCAGGTATTTTTTACAGCAGCAATTGTATGGGAAGAAGATTTCTACTACATGGCCTTTTCCTCAGTCTTCTTCCCTAAGGCAGAATCCAGTTTCCACTTTATGTCTCTCCCAGCCAAGAGTGGTGGAAAGGAGTCCACAGCAGTATGTATTGATCCTTCCTGAATGAAGAAACTTTACAATAACTTCATTCTTCTTGCTTCATTTTACTTCATCTGTCACCTTGTTGGGCCTGGGGAACACTTCATGAGCATCCTGGCTTTCAGTGTACTCAGGGAGAAGGTGTGCTGGTTCTTTTAGGATGCAACTTTCTGTATAATAGAGGTCTCAAAACACCTAAGTGTGTCCTGTCATGTAGAATGAACTACCTTTGTATAAAAACCTACGCAAAGGCATAACTGAATTCTAGATTTGGGCAAAGTAGATCCAAGGGAAAGATTAAATCTCTAGTTAAAGAAAACCAACAACTTAGCTTGATACAGTTAATTAGAAAAGAAATAAAACATTTACTAAATGATAGTTATGCGTAAGTATCTGTAAGTGTAGCACACTTAGATAACCCTTGGTAAAAGAGCTGGGAGCTGGAAGCAGTCTTGCCACAGCAGCACAGGGTACCACATAATGGAGCTTACTCCTTGCAGCAGCACAGCAAACCTGGCTGTTCCTGTCCTCCTTACAAAACAGAATGCAGACAAAACATCCACTTGCATCCTTAAGTTTTTAAATCAAGACAGATTTATGAGGTATGTCGATTCATTGCAAAGTGAAAAGCATCATGACAATGCAATCCAGCCCTCAAAAAAGGAAAGCTATACATAAAAGTGTCCAAAACCCCCCTCATAGTTAATTAAGGAGAGAGCTTAAAAAAAAAGAGTGGCAAAATACCAATAACTTCAATGGTGCAAACAAAATAACTCCAGTTTGAAGAACTACTAGTAACTCTATCGCAGGCAAAATTGAGATGAGGAAATCTGTTACATCTGAGTCTGTGTGCATTTATTGTTATGTTTTCAAAGAAGTTTTGAGATCCTTCAGAGTCTGGTTTTGGCTCTCTTTTTGTTGCCTCACAAGTTACAGCAGCCAGGAAAAACTCTGACTTTCTTCTGGACAAGGGGTTTTCCAGATATTTGTTAACAATCAGTTTTGCATAGATTTGGCCTAGAGAAATGTGTTCAAGAGAACAGAATTTAAATAAGCTAGAATCCCCAAAGCAAAGATAATCAGAAGCTAATAAAGCATTGTGGTTTAAATAGAGAGTTTGAAAAATCCAGTGAGAGATGTCAGGCACATCACAAAGTCTCTCTGTCTCCATTCTCCAGCTGTAAAATAGAGATAATATTTCTCCTCTAATTCTCCAGGAGGTTATAGCATAAATTCATTAACATTTTCAAGGCATTCAGATGTTGTGTGAATATCTGAGAGCAAAAGAGGAAACTGCTGTTGGTGAATGAAGGCCTTATAACTTGTTATATAGATAAGTCTTGATCCCTTTTATATTTCCCATGGAAATTTGAACTTAATTCTGGAAAAGAATGCACAGATAGAAAATGGGTTCTTTGAGGACTAAAGCCAGGGATCATTAATATCTCTAAGGGTGAAAAGGACTAATAACCTCTTAATATTTGCAATCTCAGCTTCCATCCCTGTTCACATTCATATGACTGCTGCCTTTTCTGTTGCTCTCCTATTCCCATTATTTATTATGAGTGGTAAAAGAACCCTTCTATGTAATATAATATCAGGTTATTTTAATGAGACTGTCTGAAATTTACTCTTGTTATTAATAAGGAAAGATAAGCAGTGAAATATTGGCCTCATTGAGACCAATAGGGTTTTTCCTGTTGATCTCAGTAGAACCAGAACTTCATGCAGGAATCAATACTGACACCTTAGACCCCTTGACAGTTCTGGCATATCTTTGAGTGAAAGTGCATTGACTTTGTTGCAGATCCTAATAGGAAAACATGACTTCAATATCACTCTTTTGAGGGTTTATTTTCTAACCAAGAGAAATAATTGGTACCCAGGATAAGAGTTTGTTCAGCAGGAGAGTGGTCTCGTACACACTTGTGTTCTGATTCCCTCAGTACTTGAGTCGGAGATGAGGGCAAATTTGAGGTGACCTTTTGGTCTCTTTCCTTCTATGGTTGAATGACTGCTCATAGGCAAATAATAGTAGAACATATTAAGAACAAGGAGTATCGTCTGACTGGAAGAAAACGTCTCAATGTAACTATGAAAGGTCTGCCTAGTCTTATTAAATAATTATTTTAAAAGTTCAGAGATTTTTGTATTTTGTCTGAAGTGCTGGCTTATAAAAGCATGTGACAGTCTGTAAGTTATAAACAGAATCTACCATAAAGAATGTATTTGTATCAGATATTTACAAGGTCTATAACCAAAGGAAAAGAGGTATAACATCAAGACAGTGAAACTGGAAAACAGTGAATAAAAGGTATTAACAGCTTTCCTTTCATATTCTTCTTTCTTTTTTGCTTCTGTATCCAATAATATACTTCAAGCAATGACTTGTGTAAAGTAAATCATTGTTTACTGTGATGCCATTTTTTCAAATACAAGGAGCTAAATGTAAGGTCCATATCATAAAGGGCAAGCAGATTATTGTTGTGCTTTTGATGGAGGTTAATTTCCCAGCAACTATTTGCTAGGATAATTATTTAAATACAGACATCCTTTAAACTTGTCAGAATTAAAATGTCTCCAGTCTTCGAGCACCTGTTGGATCAATTTGGAGATAAGTAGAACTCAGAGTTGTGACTGACGCAAACCAAAAATGAAAAGTATTCATTTTGTGAATATATATTATTTACAAAATAAGAATGGATATCAGGAGTTTTCATAATTGCAAAAATACCAATTACATACAGGAAAGAGATAGTGTTATAGTACATTTGATGCTCAATTTGATCTTTTCAGCACTGTAGATACCTAGGGCCCAAGGTATTTGCTGTCATTCCTTAGAAATGTTCCAGTTGAAGGTCACACTTGTCACCTTAATGAACTCTTCTCTGTGTCTTGCAGGTTTTCTTCCTGATTTCAATATAAAACTTTTTTCAATACAAATACATAACCAGCTGCGCCCCTTTTATTACATCTAACTTTGTAAGCATATGAAAGGGTATGATCAGCTTTGTACAAATAAATATGTCAGTTTTATCCTTATTTGTTGACCACCAGAGATCCAGTGAAAAATATTGTATTTTTTTTAATGGTAGGATACTCCTTTGGTTTCAGATGAATTCAGGAGAATATAATTTCCCATCTTTTTTCTTTTTAACATAAGTGCATCTTTAAGCTTCTAGTGGTTTAAGGGACCTGATTTGCCAGCATTGATGATTATGAAATGAACTCAATTTTGTCAATAGAAATACAAGAAGAAAATTTAAAGGGTACTAAAGGGTGCATTTACCAATTAGAAAGGGATTGGTGTAAGATTTGTCCCTGCTGGTGAAAGCCTGAGATCAACTCTATTTTGACAGATTTCCAGTGACTAAGTTTTGTAAGGCTTACTCACAGTACCAGATGACCCCAGAAAAACCTAAAATCAGTTATGACTTTCAAATCAGAACACAAAGTTCCCATGGATCTGTGCCCAGAAGCTGCTTCTGTGGATGCCCAGGAGTGTTTTGGGTCTGGAGACCAAACAGTTGCCCAAGTTCTGTAATAACACAATAATGCCTTGTTACACTGTAAAGCACAGTCACCGTGTTTTTGTGTACCAAAAATCTTGTTGCTACCGCACTCACCATTTTGTAGTGTTGCCATAAATAATTTAGTGTTTATTAATCATTCTGCTCTGCTAACTGCTGCCACTATCCCACTTTTCTGCCCTTCGCCTTTGATTTATTTAATTTGCCTTCCTAAGAAACGGACTGATGATGACTAGGATAAAAATATAACAACTCATAAAGAGGCAAAAAGAACACATGCACTAAAAGATGTATGTCAAGTGTTCAATATTTTGTGAATTGATGATCAATTCTAGAATGGTGGCCTACTCCAAGAAAGGCTGGAAGAACCACCTGGGCACCACACGACTCAGTCCCAGCTTGCAAAGTGAGGTTCCAATCAAAACCTCATAGCAGTACGTAGATCATGTCCTGAGCTAAGTTCTAAAAGTCAGATGAGCATTTTAATTAGCATCTCAGCTGCTGAGAAGTCAGCTTCTCTCCCAGCTGATTGATCAACCTGAGGATCTTCCTTCTGCCTCCCTGTGCTCCCCGCAGCATTCCCTGCAGCCCCATCAATTTGGCTTGTGTTCCTTTCATGACCCACTAAGGGTGACACCTCTCAGGAGTGGATTTGTAGTGCCAGCAAGTACACTTGAGAGACCAAAACTGCTCCATGTCCTTCTTGCTAAAGCATGGTTACCTATCCTCTGAGAGAGACTAGAGGGGAAAATACCTTCTCTGTGTTTCATGAGAACTCCTCCAGCATCAGGTGAGAGTCACTGGGAAAAATATATTGGCAGGAATTAAAGCAGGAATCAGCTTCTGTCTGCCCCTTTCTCCCTCCTGCCCCTACACATGGTTGACTTTTCCTTGGTGGACACACAAGCCAACAAGGAGTTCTGGTATGCTTCAGCCAGGACTATGATATAGGTGGGCCAGAGAATAGATCTGGAGGGTATAAGAAAGGTTGGTACATCCATAACTCCCATAAGCCATCTAAAGAAATTCTTCACATCTACAGCATGTGCTGGGCAGGAGGGGAGAGCAGAGAGAAGTATAGAAAGGCATTGACAGCAGCCTTATTGTTTTTATTTTTATTGGAAAACAGTTTGGCCAATCCCAAACAGTAGGAACACCAGAAGGAACGGATTAGCAAGTCTATAAAGTCTGTCAACACAAAATAAAATTATACCTGGCAAGGAAGAGCGAATTTCCACATCCATACTTGAATTCAGTGTCATTCAGCTTGCTGTGGTGGACATTGTCTGGGAAACCTTAACATCCTTTACAGCAGGTAGCTCAAAGCCAGTAAAGGATTCATTTACTTCAACTGGTATTTGCAAAGAACTATGAAGAGGCAAGTGAGATACTTGTCAGGGAGGCAGCGCTTGGAGTGGGGGTAGTCCCTTGGCAGTGAGGGTAGTCCCTTGTGATTTTTAAAAGCCATTTAGAGAGCTAAGAGCAGCAGGTGTTCAGTGCTAGTGAACAGACATGTTAGATTGCACTGCAAGAAAATAAAATACACATCTGTGAGGCAAGGTCAAAGCAGACTGACAGCACACAGATGCCCAGTGCTGGTCCCAGCTCTTCCATTAGCTCAGCCAGGATTCATCCCTAGAGAATTCAGCAATTGTATCTTGTGACATTGGGGCACTACACTTGACCTATTTAACATTACAAAACAGATGTTGTATCTTTAGGAAATCCTCCCATTTGCTATTGACAAAGATCAAAACATGACTTCTAGGTCACATGTAAAAACCTATAAACAGAACCTTAGACCAGTTAACACCAACATGAGCCAGCTGCTATTGCACTGTTTGAAACAAGCAAACAAAAGCCACTTCTTGTTACTTTTTCATAAGGGTTTAAATAAGCAACCATTTGAAACACAATATTTTACACTGAAAAAGCAAGAGAGCCATGTTTCATTAAGAGCCTTACTTTTTGTAGTCAGAAACAGCACCAAATAGATCAAAGATATGTCTCTTTATTGATTAGTCCTCAGTGTGTGTTTAATCAGTGGCTGGCCTCTTCCAGGTAGGCTGACAGTAAATTAACAGAGATGCTCCTCTGTTCTTGGAAATACCACTTTGCTGGACATCAGAAGGTTCTCTAACTAAGGCCAGTGTTTTTAGTGAATTCAGGTGACCATAGTCTAAATTATCAGCACACAGAGGATTAAAGATGTGTTAGTTAACGACCAATGAACAAGCAAACAAAAACTATTTGCATTATATTATGATACTCTTAACCTTGATAGTCACCTCAGTCTTTTTTTTTTAGTTATTTTCCATAGCTGATGAAACCAAAGCATACCTTCAATTGAATTTATTAGGCTCTGTATTGCTGTTTCTATTTTGTTTTAGCTATAGGAAGACCAAGAAGGGATTTTAAATGTTCAATCAGAAAAAAAGAGAAAAAAAGGGAAAAAAAAGGAAATAAAAGCCAGTATGAGTCCCTTTTAAAAAGCTCTACTCTTAACAAGGTGTTCTCCAATTCAACAACTTTTGAAGACAGTTCCAGCCTCTATTCTCAAAGGCAATGCAGCCGATCCACAGAAAATGTTCACCCAAGTTTCATCAACCTCTGTTATTATTCTGATACCAGAAAGAAACTTTGACTACACTGGCCATCAGCAACCAGACTACAGATAAACACTTCCCACAAAGAGCAGAAAAGCCCTCTCTCCATGTGACAGTGTACCCAGGACTCGTGTTCCAGGAATCAGGCTTTCATTGCTGCTGGCACCAAGGCAGGTGGGCAGCGACCCAGGCTGGAGTGACACAGCACCCTGACCCGTGTGCCCTGCAGCTCTGGGGGTGCCTGCCTCTCCCTTCACTGCTGCTGAGCTTGTGCTCATCATCCTGCCCGAGAAAAGTCTGGACTCGATGAGGTTCACGCTTACATTTAAACCATCAGTCAAGCTGCAACAGGTGCTCTTATAGTGGTAAGGGAGATTATGGGTGGCACAGTCTCTTGTTCACCCATAGATGTAGAAAATGCAATTTTCTATGAGCTGAAGGACAGGCCACAAGCCCATTTTACCTGGTCTTAGCCATCCTGCATGCTCCCAGCTGATGCAGCCTCACAAACTAACTGGCATTATATCATGTGTTTGCCATCAGCTGTGTTCTGCTTGTGTTTCAACTGCATATATTTGCAACTGAGGTATTTTTTCCCCAAACTTTACAGAGTAGTTTTCTTTTGTGAATTTTCTTCCCACTTTTTAAATGGGAACTGCCTCAAACTAGAAGGAATTTTTGTAAAGGTTCCATCCAGTAAGGTCTTAGAATTTCACATTCCAGTGAATAAGGCAGGGTCTTTGTGACTTTGTCCTTGAGGGTCAGAAATAGGAGGGAGGGGAGGTTGCACATAAATGAGGCAAAAATGCAATCTTTATCTGAAAATTTATTTGGTACTTTTGAGACAAGAGTATTTTTTAATGTCCCTAGGGGGGTTTCAATCTTCAGGACATTACTGCTACAGCAGTCTGCTTGCCAGCTAGTCCTGGAGGACATGGCAACTGCTTAAACAAGAAACACCACCCAAACTATCCAACTCCTCCTGGATCTGCACACAGCTTAATCAAGACAGTGTGGGCTAATTTTTCTGCTCTGATAGGGAAATCTACACAAGCTCCCAGTGCAGGAATTGATATCACTCCTGCCCTTGCCACAGTTCCACTAGGGAAGGGTACTTGAACATTTCATAGCCTGACAAAGGTCTGCCAAGGAGGGAGGGGTATTACTCCCTGTTTTACAGCTCAAGACCTAAGACAGAGACCATGTGGAATGACCTGCATGACAGAAAATCTGAATTGAGCAGGGATTCAACCTTTCATACCAGGCTTGCCTTGTGTTTTGGAGGGGGCTTTTTTCTTGCATAGCTGGATAGTAACATGGAATACCATACTTCAGACATAAAATACCAGGAAAATGTAATTAAAACACCTCCCCTAAGGATATCACTATATTCTGATTGACCAAATCCTTTCTTGGGAAAGAGTACTACCTGGCTGTTAGAGAAGAAAATCAAAGGGACAGTCATACTGACCCTGCCACACTGAGTGGTTTTCAGGAAATATTAAATGTAATATAATCATTTCTAGGGCACTGTTTTGGCTCAGGGCATAGGAAGATGAGAAAATCTGAAATTGAAAAGCCAACCCTTCAAATGACATAAACCAGCCAGTTGAATTTGCATCAGTCAAGGTGACAGTACAATTAATAATATAGGCTGCACTTAATTTGAAAATCAAAGGAACCATGGATGTATGATTAGCAAAATACCTGTAAATCCTGTTTGAATAGAGGAGGGAGCTATGTTTTGTCTTATAAATCAGGATTTTAGTTGCTGTGGTAATGTTCCTTGTATAACTTGTCTACATAAATGAAACTCAAGTCCTGTTGTCTCAAGCCACAGAGGATTATGGAATAATGAAAAACAAAACTAAACCGAAGGAACCTAGTCAACTGAAGACTTAAAACTAAAATTTTAAGTAAAATTTAAACAAAAAGTTACACCAACAGATTAACTCTTTTTGATGTTTTCATTTCACTAAGGAAAACAAACTTTGGAAACACTTTACAACTGAAAAACACAGTACTGATGGTAAAACAATCCTGTGCAGCTGTGTGTCTCCTGCACCTGCCTCTGGCACCTTGGGTAGATGTCTTTCAGAAAAAACATAGAGGTGCTGACTAACAGCTGGGGGAGAAGACAGCTGGGGATGATCATGAACAAAGGCCAAGGTGGAATATTATAAGATAATTGGGCAGATTTGAGGTCAGATAATAGACCAATCTAACAGTAATCCATGAACACATAGTAATTTTATTTCTTATAAAACTTCAAGGCAGTTGAAATTAATTTATGCTCAGTATTCTGGAAAGAGCAAAACAGAGTTTCATAGTTTACTAAATAGAACTACACCATGGCCTATGTTTTACTGGCTTTATCGCTGCATGCAAAGTGCTGTACAAACATTGAGCCAGTGCATAATAAAGCAACAAGTCTGGACTGAGCATAGCTGCCACCCCACAGTAAACAGCCCTGGTCCAATCATCAAATATTATGAAGCCCTGGGAACAGCTTTTGGAAGACACAACATTGCACTTTTTCCAAGTGGCTGAAGCTGCTGGCCATGGCAGGGCACTAGTTCAGGGTCCCCAGGGAAATCCATTTGCTTCCCATTGCTCACATCTTTCTAGCTAAAGAGGGGCCAAAAAAAGCAGCAGCAAGTGGACAAAAGTCAGGATTGTGTAATCTACCACATTATTTTTTTCCCTCTTCAGGAAATAACTAGAGAAATTAACATAATGTATGGAAGCCATAAGATGATGTCTTATTTCTCTTGGTAGAAGGCATGGATTTAACTGTCTCTTACTGTAGTAGGATTTCACAGGCCATGTCTAACCATAGAGCTATGCTGACATGTAACTGAATCTTTAAAAGAAAAGGAAAATCCCTCTACTGCGCCCCTTTGTAAAATGTGGGATCTCCTGTCCTCATAGTGCTTACCCAGAATGCCTGGGGTACACTGATCTGATTTTGCTATTAATCATTGAGTTATCTCTCCACCTAATTACCTACCTCTCTGACTGATTGCATCTGGGAGGCCAGTAACTGCAAGGTAGAAAAGTTTGTGTCTATTTATCTCATATTTGCCCCTGACAAGTAGTTTAAACATGGGCTCCTCCCATGGCTGACCTAACTTGGCATAATATGGCTTGCCACAGGAATCGCATCAAGAAGCTGGTTCCCTTCAGACTGGGTTATCAATGTTGTGCATGCTTTTTCCTCCTTTGAATTCAAAATTCTCCACGTGTCCCTTGATGCTGGGATCACCTGGTGGCTCTGGCCAATGGTTCATGCAGATTTCCCAAGAGGAGCTGTACACACAGGCAATGCTTGAACCCATATTTGAGCAGTTTTCAGCTATTTCCAGGTGGACTTCAGACTTGATTTTTGGCCTGCAACTTAGAGGCAACCTTAGCTGCCCCACAGCAAATAGAGAAGTGGAGATAGGAAAAGCACAGGGAATCCTTCTCTCCTCCCCCATCTTTTAAATTGCATACATGGTATGGAAGAGACCCCTGGAGCTAACCCAAATTCTGACGGAATGGAAGAAATTAGTGTGCTGCAACATCTCACTGAGAGCTGGAGATAGGGCAGTAGGGCCAAAAAGAACAAGAAGAATATCTAGCAGAATTGCCTCCATCTTTGGAGGTAATAAAACCTATACTATACCCCCAGTATAGTATATATGCAACAGACACTGGTCTGGTTGCTTGTTGAGGGGGAGGTGGGTGGCATTTCAGAGCTTGCTGTATGGAGACTTTTTTAATCTATTTTTGAGGCTGTTGAGGGAAGTATGAGCTAAAGGCAAAAGACTGTGGGGGAAAATATTTGTAGAAAATATTTTGTAGGAGCTTACAGGATTTTTAAAAAATTTATGTGGCAAGCAAGCAAGCAGAAACTTATATAAGTGCCAAAGCTGCATTATCAAAATGTTAGTAGGTAAAACATATTAATAAAAATGCTGTGAAATGAAGAATCATCTGAATTTCTGTTAACACAGAAGAGATGTTAATAATGGTCCTTCAACCCACTGCCAATATGCTTCAGGGCTCAGAGCTGCACATAACTCTGAGCTCCACAACTCATCCCATTTGTCCTTGCCTCCAGACTGCCAGAGTGCAGGTCGGTTCATGGTCAACAGTACTGGAGGCAGCTGACACATCCAAAAGAATCAGAAATGACACCTGATCTTCATCCATCATTGACAAAGGATCATCAGCCAACACAAATATGTGCTGTGACTTCTGTTATCAAGTGGTTTGTAAAGAACCATGTATTACAGACAGGATTTCAGGAGAGATCAGTGTTGCCCTATCCAGAAAGAAACACAGAACAAAAGTGTGCTTACATGAAGTGATGCAAATTCAGCGCTCGTAGCATACGGAGAGTGGGATTATCTGGCCATCTACTGAAGGATCTGGGATCTGACTGAAGGATTTGGGACCAGTTTCCTACAGAGAAGGGATTTTTAAGGAAATAACAAACATCAAATTGAAGCATATCATTGTGTGAAAGAGTGTCTGGTTTAAAACTGGGATTTATTTGGAACACTTTCTGTGTGAAACAAGTTTAGAAACACTATGTTTCAATCTCTCAAATTGGCTATCAGGCAGAGAATTTTCATATGGCACAATTATTCCACAGATCAGTCAGAACTCATGTCATTCTGACTTTAAAGGTAATCTCTGGATTATTCTGTCCAAAATAGGGCTATTTTAATCTATACAAACAGAGAAAAAGGGAAGGGCTGTTCTTTGGACAAGGAGGCAGCTCTCTCTGTGTACGCCTCTTCTCTGACATCAGAGCCCAGAAAATAATATTCCCCCAAACTAGTAACCCTAACTTCTCCCTCACACCATACTGCTCCTCAGTCCCTTCTGTCCCAATCCTTAAATCTCCCAGTCCTTCCTGCCTAAAAGCTCTTTCAAATGCCTTCTGTGTTGAGGCTCCCCTTCCACACTGTCCCTTTCCAAGGCCTCTGCTGTTTCAAATCACCTTTCTCCCATACAAAGTCCACTCATGTTCCTCCCCATCTCTCCTTACTTAGATTAACTTCACCTCTGACAATTATTTTCCCATAACTTTCACTAATCCTGTTCCTCCAGAGGCAGTCCTTGCAATCCTCAAACCTTTAAAACAGAGAAACAAGGCCTCCCCAATCCTTTTTGAAACCCAACCTTTTTTTCCCATCTGTCACCTTTCTTCTCCAAACCCTTGGAGAAGAACATTTTATTGAACATTTCCGCAGACCTTTAGTTCCCTTTTTGTTCCCAATTCCCATTTCCTCTCCTGCAGCCCATGTACTCCACATCCTTAGTACTTCCAAACTCATTCCCACTTCCCGAGTGGTGCCATTCATTTATAATTGTGCATATAGTTTGTGTTGACTGCCAAGGGACAGTACAGCCTTCTCCTCCACCCTTGCCTCCAGCAGAGCCCTCCCCTTCCTTATGTTGTCCTCAGAGAAACTCTTTGGAGAGGCTGGGCACACACTTGGAGCCAGCTGCATTGGTTCCATCAGACATGAAGGAAACTTCTAGCAGCTTCTCACAGGAGCCAGCCCCGTGGCCACCCAGCTACCAAAAACTTGCCATGCAAAGCCAAGACAGAAGTAATTATTCAAGAAGTATGTGCATCAAGTTCCATTTCCCTCCTCAGCCAGTGGGAATTAAAACTCATTTTTCCTCCTGCTTTGTGCTCTCCTTTTCATTTTGTTAGTCTTCTTTTTCCTGTGACTATTCCAACTTCAGCTCAAGAAGATGTAACAAAATATACAGAACAACCTGTATCTGAGGAGGTCTGATGCTCAATCAAGAAATTAAAGACTTGACATTAAACTTAATCTAGCCAAGAAAGGTCTAGAGACAAAAATTCACAATTTTTCCAAATATTAGAAAAAGCTACTGTATCATATTATGAAGGAATTTAAAAGCGCTGTTTCCTTTAAAAAATATTCATAACAGTGTTTTTTCAAGCAGCGCACTGTTCTGCATCTTTGCTATGAATGTTCTGAGAATATATTCCAACTTAAAGAGAGACTTAGGGGAAAATGCCTATTTCTGAAACCTGATCAAGTGTGGAACCAGCTGCTGAACTTCTCATACTAGGGCAATTTGAGATGGTCTGCAGAGAACTGAATTCTCACAATAATAATGTTAAACATCAAAGAGTTTAGGTGTCTATACTGGGTTAGTTGCAGCTGAGCAGGGGATTTCAGGATAATAATTACTGTCAACTACACCCAAGTTTTTCCAGAACTTTCTGAACCTTGAGTCCTTTTGCAGATATGACCTTGTTTTGACTTTTTTTTCCTTTTAGTACTCCAAAATCTCTTCCAGATCATTCTCAGAAACACAGGAGTTTGAAGTGGTTTTCTGCTTTTTTCCTCCATACTTGGACACAAGACAATGGTTAAATGACATCAGAAAGCTTTATGGAAGGGATTATGAGATGTTGTCATAGCAAATTACCAGCTCCTGATAAACATTGGTGTTGGCTTCTCACAAAAGAAACTCACAAGACAAGAAAAGCCTCTCCAGCTGAAGGGAGAAAGGAGACTCCCTTGCCAGAACACTTTCCATAGTGCAGAGAGGATCACCAGCAGCTGGGCTGGCTCTGTCCATTGTCCTCTGTCAGAGTAGCACATGAGGACAGTGCAACTTCCTCTCCATGTGCCCAGGGTGCTGGGATTCCCTCACGTCCTCAGGCTGGGACCTGTAGCCTCTCTCTACAGAACTATTTCAGAAGGGATGTGGTTTTGACAGCTGGACTAACAACTGTCCTTTGGGAAGTGACTCAAATGAAGCATGTCAAAGTCGTCATGCAAAGGGTGACAACTGTCAGATAACCATTGTCATTGATTTCTGTAGTTATGTTTTTTATAGTTTACACAATATCTTGACTGTGAGATATCATCTAATTGCATGCTTCCTAGTGGGAAAAATTGGGGTTTTTTTCTCATTTCTATTCTATGTGCTAGAATGGCTTTCCTATAGTCTTTTCTTACACCTCCAAGCCTTGCTGTAGTAATTTAATAATTGAGTAACTAGCACTGAAAACAATAGAACAATTTATTCCAGTTGTCACATCCACATTAGGGGGCTTACTTCTGGGGCAGATTTGGCTCTCCCATTTAAAGTTTTAAACTCAGTTTTTCAGTTGCAAAATAGAGCTTTTAGAGCAGCCCCCATACTGTCTAGCAAACTTCTGAAATAAAGCTGCACCTCTTTTAAAAATCTGTTTTGCCTAAATGGCACTTTTTAATGAGTTTTTTGAGACTAAAAACAAGTGTGAGTAAAGAAACATTACACTGGGCTGTATCACTGGAGTCCCTATTTCTCTAATCTGCTTAAAGCCTAAAGAAAACTATTAAATTGAACCTCTCTGAAATAGAAACAAAATAATCTCAGCAACAATTATCACTCACTTCTTCCTTTCAAAATAAATAAGGAAATATCTACCAGAACCATGATATGCTGCAAAGAAGTTTTCCATTTGTTGCCTCCCCAAACAGGATGCTGTTGCTTTTCTAGTAAAAGTTAATTAAATGTTCTATAAATCCCTGCAAATGTTTTGCTTTCATTTCAGTACAAGAATGATATCTGTAGCACTAGTGATGAGAATAGGCCTTCTGTGCAGTGACCACTTCAGACAGCGCTCAAATCTCTTGCCTTTTTCTTCTGATTCAGGAAACGATGGCCTGAGCTCCTTACTGCCTGTCTTATTCCCATGCATGTGATAGTCTGACTAAAGTGCTTGGTGCAAAGATGTGCCAGGGCTCATCAGTAGTTTCTCCACAAATTGCAGTCCTATCCAGGAATACCTGTTCTCACATATGCCATTCATTCAGCAGAGCTCTGGGGTCAGAGGAACCAGGTAATCCACAGAAGCCATTTAGCAGGTGAGTAAATTTGGTCATTTCAAACTAGCCTGTGTTTGCCACACAGAAGATTCAAAGACTGCCAACAGAACTGGAGAATTAAAGCTGTTTTATCAAGCATCCCCCTATTTTACTACATGGCAGCCAAAGGTCTGCCCTGATATATATTGGTTATTTGCACTGACCCATGCACTGTGAAACTTATGTGGTGCAAATAGCTCTGCTGGTAATTAAAATTTTCCTCATATGGGTCCTGGAGTCTTCTATTTTGAGTTGGTGGCAGCCAGACACTGGGCCAGCAGCATGATGAAATGGGAGGCAGGAATAGGAAGGTTGTAGACAGAGTATCATCATGAACTGAGTGTGTCATTACGTGCAAAGCACAACCACACATGCAAAATGCTGATTCCATCCAAACCCATAAAGCCTGACTTCTAGCTGATTTAGCTCCATCTTTTCTGCTCCTTGTTGAGTCATCACAAGGCTTTCTTGTCCAGGATTAGACCTAATCCTTCTGTGACATCACCCTTTACACCCACTAATGTATAAAGTGAGGGCTGGACCCTGGCCGCAATAGCTCCCACAGATTTGTAAGTCACAGCATACATGAGACAGCTTTTTCCTGTCTGTGATATAAAGATCAGGTTTCCTTTTTCTAATTTCTGCCTAACATCTTGTAATTTTTTCTACTTTGGTGTTTTTTACAAAGTGATATATAGCACAACCCGACATTTACAAAAATCACAACGATTTGTTTTTTCTACAAAACATTTGCATTTCAGCTATAACCTTGAAGTTAAAAAGGAACGTTTTTTTCACATCTTACAATGGGGTTCATCTACCTTAATTCTAACATCTAAAAGTCTATCACTTCATGTAGAGGCTCTTTATTCTTCTTCCTCACTTCATGCTTCCATTGCTTATTTTCTCATTTTACACTGTTCTTTTTCTGTGACTGCTTCCATTTCTCCATAAATTCTCTTACTTTAGGATTCTCTCATTCCTCTGTTCTGGCTCTACCATATCTTTCTTTCTTTCTTTCTTTCTTTCTTTCTTTCTTTCTTCTTTCTTTCTTTCTTTCTTTCTTTCTTTCTTTCTTTCTTTCTTTCCCTTTGGTCTTCTTCCTCCTCCATTTCCATCTTCTCCTCTGATGTACCAGCTCCCTTATTATCCCTCTTTGTCACATTCTACTTCTTCCTGTCTTTCCTTCTCCTCTGTAAGATACTCCTTCCCCTTTTCTTCTTCCTCCATTACCACCTGCTCTTCTGTGTGTCAGTTTTCCACTTTGATGTCTTCTCACTCTCACTGCTCTCATTCCCTCATTTCAACCTGCCTCCTCTACGTTCCTATATCTCTTACTATTTCTGTCTGCTCTTGCTCTACTATTTGAATTTGCTTGGTTTAGTTTTGTTGTTTTTTTTTTTTTTTGATGGCTTCTTTTCTTCTTCTTTCCCTACCATTCCATAAGTGAATCTCCAGTGTTACAGGTTTTACAAATTCTGTGTGAATCCCGAGAATAAAAATACCTGTGCTCCAAATTTCAGCTACCAAAAACTCCTGAAGGAACATCTTGAATAGTGCCACAGCTCTTCGGCTTCAATAGGCCAAAACATAAGTTTGAGTTTAGGTGGAAGGATAATCCTTCCTTGTTTCTGGTCTTCAGATTAGGAGGGACCCTGTTGTGTAATCTCCCACCTGTGCACTCAGGTTTTCTTTGGAAGGAGTGCTTATTGTGCTCCAGATTGAGCTTCAGCCTGGACAACAGACTAGGACTGCATCCGTGGACACAGCAGGATTTCCAGTTTCCCCAGGCTGGGGGATAGGAGGGTGTAGAACTTAGGTAAGTTGTGCTTTGATTTTCTCTGAGATGTTCAATAAATTCTGCTTGTTTCCCACCATACTGTCCATGTACTAGGCAGTATACAGGACACAGAAGACATTGCAGTTCTTGCTTGAAAGTATTCAGGTGTTTGAAAAGTCAGTTCTCTGAAGAATAGGAAAGGGAGAGGCAAGAGGTACTCTGGGTTATGTGAGTCTGAAATTGAGCAATTTTCCTTTTTGAATGGGCCAAACAAGTTAAGAAGCAGTCCTGTAAAACCTGGAAAGACTGGAAGGCTGCAAAACCCGAAAGTCTAGAGCAACACTGGCTTTGCATTTTATTGCAGTAAAATACAATGCAGTAATAGAGGGGTTTCAGCTCCTAGGGCCACTTTCCACTCTCTTCCTACATTTGGAAGCTCTAACTGCTCCATCCATTGAACAGTCAGTCTTCTATCAGTAGAGAAAATATTGTTGGTTTTATTTGCTGCAACCTTATGTGAGAAAGAACACTTCCAGCAACCATTAGGAGCTGATGCCTACCCTTGGTTTCAGTGTTCTCAACCAGCACAGAGAACTGAGCTTCTCTGTCAAGGCCCATTCTTGCTACCTGCTAGGTTATTGCAATCTGCAGGAAGAATCTGATTCTTAAAAACAACCAAAAAGCAATTTGTCATCACAGTAGTTTTAAGATAATTTTCTTAAGCCAGTTATACATAACACCCAAAAGCAATAAGACATAGATCCTCAAATATATTTAGATTTCTAAATTCCATTTATTTTGGTATAAATTTCACATGAACTGGAAAGGACCCAGTCTGCCCAATTTTTAACAATCCCAGATCCATTAAAGAGTAAACAGATGTAGATAAGTAATTCCATTATAGCAATGGGAAAAGGAAGGGCTTAAAGGATAAGGCTGAGACATGAAAATTTTGAGTCACTGGAACAGGATCAATTCAACTTATCCAGGAAAGAAACAATGAAAGAAGGATTGTTGTGCAAAGAAAGAATCAAATAGGAGTCTCAGGCTAGAAAAGAGAGTTATGTATGTGGCATGGCAAAACTTACTATTTTCATACTACATAAAAAGCCAAGGTAGTATTAGAAGGGGACAAACAGAATAAAAGGCCAAACTACAGATCCAAACAGGCCAAACTACTGACTGCACTAGCAGTCAGTAAGAATTTCTTCTCAAGACAATCTTCTATCTTTCACCCTGTCCGTTCTTGGCACTGAGACTGCAAACACAGTCTACAATGCTCAGAGTTGATGAGCTTCCAGGCTGGAGACAGCAGCCTGAGGAGTGATCTGTAGATTGTCTAAATGACACTGGAGACTTCTTAACCGAAAGGCCTCTTCAGCACAGTATGACCACTTTGAACTAAAAAAACTCTCAAAACTGATCAGACAACTGACGGCTCTGAACATGCAGACAGGTCTAAAGAGAAATTTCCCTACAGCAACCAGCACACCCAGAAAAAAGGCAGCCAGGAAAGCTGGAATCAAAGTGCTGCTGGTGATCCTGTATTACTCCCAAGTATCTCGGGTGGATGCACGTGCTGCACCTTTCAATCACAGCTTAATGCTCCTCTGGGCAGATGGAGTCACTTTGGACAAAAGAATGAACACATTCCTTTTGCTGCTTGATTTTATTATTGAAATGCTACTGGATTTTGTCTGAGTTTCTCGTGTAAATATATTTAGCTGTGCTCAGCAAATTCCTTTTTGCAGTCCTTCCAAACGAGCCCTCGTTAACGCCTAGGCCTCCCAAGAATGGTGATAATGCAGCTGATTAAGTAATAGCAATACTGAAGCAAATTCTTCTGGAGTTACATTACTTTAGAGTCTACTGCTACTCCTCAGCATGTCTCTCCTAAAGAGTTATTTGGACTTTCACTCAATTAACTCAGCATCCCCCGAAGTGAGTAAGCCTCCAGATGGTCTCTTCTTTTGAGGTGGCTAAGATATTTTTACTGGGAGGGGGATGCAATTTCTTTCAGTCTGCATCTGTGAGACATTTAGGAATTTATATTGGTACTCACAAAATAACGATGCCTGTCCTGAAAAATCATCCTGCTCTTTTATGACAGTCTGTTTTAATTGGCTGCCTACCTAGTGTAGCTGTCTTCTTGGCCCACACTTCTGCCTGATCTGGGCTGAGATGTCAAAAACGGAAGAAGAAAATGAATTATTTAAACCTTCATGTAAAAAGCACCCAATTCTTTTTGTCATTACACTGATTTTACATTACTTTGTAAAGTTTACCATTTATATTAGTGCATTTTACAAAATCTCTTTTAACTGACAGCACTGTGAGATGTCAAACAGGCATTAGGAGATTGCTCAAACTTAAAGATGGCTCTTTATTCTGATATTTAATACTAAACCTTTTTGAACCTCGATGTATTTGAATTCATGGCAAAGCTGATTCTGCATCATGGAATTTGGATCTGAATCAGAACCCTCAGTACCTACTGAAACTGCAAACTCAGTAGCTATTGAAAAGCAGTGCTCATGCTTTTCTACAGGGCCTTCTGAACCAAGTTGTCAACAATTTTTTTTTTTTTTGGTAATTGAAAACAGCCTCCTATATGGTTCCATCCTTTATTTTATTTTGGGTTTTTTTTTTTATTTTTTAAATTTTTTTTGGAGGGGGCATTAATTGAGATTAACAAAATTCCTAAAAAATCCTAAAATGCTCTACAACAGCCTTTGGCGTATTTTAAAATGTCACATAATATAATCACCCACAAAACAGTTAAATTTATACTGCTATTTATGAATGTCAGATAATTCTTGAAAATGTGTGTGTAAAACTCAATTAATTCTGGACTTCTGCCAAAAACTTGAAGTCACTTTTTGTTACATTAATTCAAATGACAAAATTACTGTTTGAATAATTTAAAGTATGTTTTGGTTTGTATATTTCAAAATGTGAACTGTTTCAGGTGAGATTGACAACAGGCAACTAAGAAGTGAAAATGCTTTTTAAAAGTTCCCAGGTATATAGTATTCTTTTAGTTAAATAATATTCTTTTTCAAAGTATCTTAGTTTATCAGTCCCTCCAGTCTCTATTTCAGAGCAACATCACTTTAGTATCACCTTCGTACTAATGGAAAGAATTACAGAAGGTATCTTAAATACTCTGATTCATAATTTAGAATATTTGTCAAACTCCAGTATAGCCCCCATATTTTACTCTGAAACCTGCACTAAATTTACACCCAACAATCTTTCTACATTCTTATTTCTGTGTTCTTTCATTTTTCTTTTTTTTCCCCTGTTTTATTCATCTCTTGGCTCTTACCTCTACTCAGGCTCCTTACCCTTGTTCACAGAGGCTTTTGGGGCTGTTTCCTGATTGTTCTGGTTATTGTGGCTGCCTTATGGTATATGAAGGACATATAGACATATATTAGGACAGAGTATTGGTTTGAAAGCAGAAATTTCGTCATCAATGTGAAGAGTAGCACACTGACTTCCTCCACCTTTCTAAATGTAATGATACCGGGATTGCCAATTTGAGAATCACAGAGACTATCTTGAAAATATAACCCTCTGCTGAGAATATACCTGGCTTTTTTTTTTTTTTTTGCTAATTGCAACACAGAAACAGAGGAATAGATTGAGTATTCAATCTCATTTTTAGTTGCATAGCATTTTCTCCCACACTGCAATTTTCCTAGGTAATAATATCACCCTCACTTTGAAAGGGAAAGAAATATTTATAAATGTGTCAGAGCCCTAAAAGACAATTCTTTATTGAAAGCTAAAATTTGCTCAAGTAAGAACTTCAGTCATCATTTTCTGTGCCTTCTGCTACAGCATACTATTATTAAACTTCACCAGTGAGTATGAGAAACGTGACACAGTAACCAGTTACATAAACCATACAGATGCTTCTGATGAAAGAGCTAATCATAAGCCCTGCTAAAATATGCTGAAGTGAGGGTAGTAGGATCCCTATCACTGATATAAAACTCTTCTTGCCATGGGGCTTGTGATTGTAACCTTTGCTGTAGTTTCCTGCGTGGATAACTGGTAAATGATCGTCCCTACATGATGGCAGCACGACCCTGTCTTCACAGAGTCTGTGAGACAGAGATCTGCTACACTCTAATCTCAGGGGACACTCTGAATGAGTCTGTGAGACAGAGATCTGCTACACTCTAATCTCAGGGGACACTCTGAATACCTACCATGTTGCTAAGATGGATATAGGTGGAATTTAATATCCACTTCCACAGGAGAGAGGGACACCAGAAACCTCTATCCCAACATAAAGTTTTCTCACACCAAAAAAATCATGGAAATTCAGGACTGGGTTGATTGAAAAGCATTTCCTAATACTGCAGGCAACAAGTTACTGAAAGGCTTTTCACTGGAGAAGAAGTTCAAACTATCACTGTAAATCTAATCTTCAACTCCCTTATTTTATGCTATAATTAATGGAATATTACAAAAATTGTTACTATGGTTCCTCTTCTATCCATGGGCCAGAAAGAAAAGTATTCATCTTCAGACCAATTCAGTTTGTATTTCTAGAAAAGCAGAATAAATGTCTAGATTAAGACGTGATCCCATCCTCAGCACGCTCTGTTGGTTAGTGATGAGTAGCAGTGAACTTAATGTATTTGTGGTTTTGGAATTCTCTCCACAGCAG
Organism: Calcarius lapponicus; assembly: GCA_039654755.1. Lineage (NCBI taxonomy): Eukaryota > Metazoa > Chordata > Aves > Passeriformes > Fringillidae > Calcarius > Calcarius lapponicus. Next base: position 8,986,865 of record CM077463.1, read on the forward strand.
TTAAATGCCTAACTGTGAGTTAAAGTATCTATTCAGGAGGGCAAGCACTTGTCTGCGAGCTCCTTTAGCTCCTTTGGCTTATCTGGCCTAATGAATTTCTGGGTGTTCTTTAGGGAGATAGAGAGGTAGGCTGCTCACAGGGATCATTGGGAACTCAGCATTCCTGCAAGGAGACCAGTTATTAGAGCAAACCTGTTTCCTCACTAATGCAGAGTTGCTATTCACTTGTTTCAAATAAACACTGTCCTTCCCTTCCACAAACTTTGCATTTCACCCAATTTTACAGTACTTCTCCAGGAGGCACATATTCTGCTCTTCCAGCTAGGGACCTGAATGGTAGAGCTGTATGACTCCAGATAAGGATGATAAAAGAATGGGCTGTTAGTTTCAGACTTATTTTGTTGTTGTTTGTCAGGAGCTCTGCAGTGACAGTGCATCTGTCTTTGGTTTGACACTGCTTTCTGTAATCTAGCCTGAATCCTACAGCTCTGAACCCCAGCTATTTGTCATCAGCAAGTCCTTTCTATTTGTCTTCTCATGGAAATTTGCACCATTCCATACCAGTTCTCCCCTACAGATGATCTTTGGATGTGATATCAAGACTCATCACTGCCTACTGGAGAGAGAACATGGCTCATTAGAACAAAATATCAATTAACCACATCACCTCATGGACTGGAGTGACAGACTCTAAATTCTGGGGTTCTGTACTTGCCGACAGGAATTGGTGGAATTACCTTTGTGTCCATCTTTCCCTTTCACCCAAACAGAAAAGGATGCTGATATGTTTGTAAGGAAGGGACTATACTGAAAATGAAATAGCTGTGTGTTCTTGCAATAGAGCTTTTGAAGAACCACTCACTCAGGTGCAGGCTACACAAAACTCTGAGGATGCAAAGGAGCAGTGCTCTGAGGTCAGCATGAGAGGGCAAATGGGACAGAGGGTGGGTGACCCACTCTCCCTGGGATAAACCCTACCTGGTGCAGGTCCCTGGAGGTGGGATCAGTGGGTGCACCAGCTGACATGCTCAAGGCACCCAGAGTGCACACCAGAGCTTGCTTTCCTTACACATTGTGTTAAGGAGTTTGTGCCTAGCGAGCCACTGGAAGCATTGCAACAGGACAGGCCAAAGGAAGATTTCTTGGTCAACAGGGTAAGAACCCCAGGATTACTGTGTGAAGAGAATCTACACTTCACACAGGTCCCATCCAGTGAGTGCGAAAGGAGGCTTCTCCTGCAAAATTTTCCTGCGCTGACTTCACCAGCAAGGCTGCACTAAGTGGCAGCGTGATCACTTGGCAGAGAGTACACTCTTTCTTCTATCCTTTCCAGGTCTCATAAAAATAAAAGTGAGCTTGTTGGTTCATGTTTTCATTGCTCAACCATCCCTAAAAGTTGGGAAAACCTACCCATAGGGGAGATACCAAGAAACAACTTTAAAAAACCCAACCTTAAAATAACTTGCACCATTATCACAAGCAAATAATAAAAGCAAGGATGCTTTTCTTGGTTTTTTTGTAAGTACCAAGTAAAAATGCATGTCCGTTACCTTGTCTTCCAAAAGCAATAAAAGAAATTCAGAATAAAACCAGGTCTATTGTTTTAGATTTAAAAACACTGTATAATTTACTATATCTTTGAAAAGGTCTGGTTTCCTGGAGATTCCTGGTAATTCCAAGGCTATAAAATTACATGTAACGACAGAATTTATAAAAAACATGAGAAGACATTAAGTATCTTTTTTTTTCCAAAGAAACCATCAATTCCAGTTAGATTTCTTACTTTAAAAACTGAAAACTAAACCAAACCACAGTCATTTTAAGGTCATTAGGCTGAAAAATTACATTTTCTTGGAAGTACTTCCAAGTGTAGTAGCACAAGATATGAGGCTCTTTCCTTGGCTTTTTCCAACAAGTGCTCAATGCAGCTATGCAGCTAGCAAAGGAGAGGAAACTTCCTGGAGCTTCCTGGGTTCAAGGGGTTGCTCTGTACTGATTCCATGCCCATTGTCGACCTGGAGGCATCTCAGGGCTGCCTAACCCAAGTTGAATGGCCAGTGCACCCTCATCACAGTTCCTTACAGAAACTGCCCCAGAACCCCACAGGCAAATCTTCTTCTGTCCACAAAAGGATGCAGCCAAATGGCAAAGTGTAGCCTCAAAAAAATCCCCAGTAGCTGCTCATGGCAGGCCTCTGGCACCCTCTGCATTGCCAGCAGAGCACAGAAGGCTCCAAATGTGGCTGAAATTGCTGCCTGCAGATTTTATAGCAATGGTTCTCTCCGTCATTTTCTTTACAAATCTTCTGGAATGTGGTAGCATCCAACTATTAGTCGTGCATCACTATCAAGCTAAGAGCTTGAGTAAACATGAAAAAAAAATCACAGATAAGCACATTCTGACTTGTGAAAGCCAAAAGTGAGCTGGGATGTAACAAGGGCTAAGTGTGGCATGTCCTGTGATAAGGAGGAGCTTAATCACAGAAGGGCCCTTGTTTTCAATTTGCTAATTTCCTTTTTCTGCAGCAGTGTCAATAACAAGGGCGTAGATGGCCTTTTTAATTGGAAATGCCTTATGTCTTCACTGATTCAGGCATTTTCAGGGCGTGGATGGGACTTTCACCATTAGCACGACCCAACACTGTCCCAGCGTTTCAAAGTTTTCTGTCCCTCTGCATCCTGCATTGCAAGGTAAGGCAACCCATATTGCCACCAAGGAATATAGAACAAGGTACTAAAAAGGAGATTAACTTGGGAGAGCTGGCTGAATCTCTAAGCATGGGGAATCACTAATGCCAGTGTATAAATCAGCTTCATTCTTAGTGGCCAAATTCTGCTCTGATTTACACCCTTGTGGATCCAGATAAACTCTGTGAAAGTGAAATGAGGTCCTGTGGAACTGCATCACAATAAGGCAGAAACAGAATATATCCCTTTGCTTAAATCCATCATGGTTTCAGGACAACAAGGAATTTGGGGAAGACCCTTTTTTAAGGCTTATGAACTAATGAAAAAGGTAATCCAGGAAGAAAAAGGTTTCTAGGGACTCTTACACAGTGACCAGAAACACAAATAGAGTGCTACTAGATTATTAATCTCAGAGTTGCACTCCTGTGAGAACAAATCAAATAAAATAAAATAAAATAAAATAAATAAAATAAAATTAAATAAAATAAAGTAAAATAAAATAAAATAAAATAAAATAAAATAAAATAAAACAAAATCTCTAAAGAGCAAAGAGAAAAATCAGAAAAATAAAGTTTTCATTCTGTATAATGAAAACTTTGTATTTTTTTGTATTTGCTTCCCCCTTGGAAACAAGTTGTGCTTTATAACAGGTAAAAAACAACATTAAACTCATTTGTGTGAGAGACAGTGTTTCCCCACATTCTGCATGGCAAGAAGCATGATGAACTGAGAGCTACCCACTGGAAGTGACACTTTGCATCACCAAATTCATAAAGTATCACTTTTTTTTCTATGTACTATACAGTACCAGCTTTCACTGCTTGTTTTATCATACTTTTAGTGGGACAGAAGACCAAAGAACAGAATGCCAGGGCTGGTATAATGTTTTTAGCATAGAAGGATGGGGGGGAACAAAGGTCATTGCTACTGGAAAAGAACAACCTACTTCACAGAAGCAATGGAGAACAGGGAGAACAGGAAACCAGCAGCTTTGTCTCTGGCTCCCATGCTGCACACATTGATGCTGCCTGTGAATTGTCAGTGGAAGTCCCCACTGATAGCAGGATGTGAAGAGAGAGATGTCAACCATCTTTTCCAGGGCATAAAATGAGAAAGCTAAATCCAGACTAGTGGAGAGATTCTCTTCAGCAGGAGGAGGAAAGCAACTGCAATGTTTCAGAGGGATCATATGTTTCTGTGAATTCAAGCTGTGAAAGCACAGCAGAATGACCTGCTCAGTCACAAAATAGCCCCAAAATCCCTGGCTGTTAGACAGAGCTGACAGATCTCAGCTTTCCTGCAGAAACCAGCCAGATGCTGTAGTCTCTCATATGGCTAGCTATGTCAGGCAGAACAGGGTATGTAATCCATGAGCCAGGAAAAATTTTGCAGTGTCTTCCTCTGCCCCACTTGTCTTGGTTTCCAAGGACTGAAATAGCTTCTTGTGAACAGAAACAAGTGACAATCCTGAGACATAGGACACAACCACAAGAATTTGATATTCACAGCTTAGTTTCAATGCCAGTTCTCTTTCTGCTCCCAAACTTTAGACATAATCAGCTCTGGAGAAGTCACGTCCACTCAGCTTAGCTCTCTGCCCGTCCACAGCAGAGCAGTCCCATCCTTGATGTCCCAGAGGAAGAACAGTTCCAGGGTCACTCTGTCCCTGGACACAAGGCCAGGTACTTGTTGGTAGAGTCCTGGGTGGGCCAGTCAAACACACACCAGAGGCTGGGCTGTCACAGGAGAGACCCCAACCCTCCCTGCAGCTGTGATCCTTTCACCAGTGTACTCACGGCCCTCCAGAAGGCCAAAGGAGCAGGAGACTGCAGGACTCAGCAGTGATGGCACTGACCTGTGCTCACCCTCTGTTACCTGCCATGGGCAGCTTCTCCTCTGTCCAATCACTGCAGTGCACACCAGACTGGCACACAAAGTTACTGTGCTCAGAGGAGCTTTGGCTACCAATGTGATTGACTTTCCATAAAACAGTCCCGGTCAAAATATTTAAGATGAACACAAAAGACAGACAACAAAAAGTTCCTGTTCCAGAGGATCCAGTGAGGGAGTAACCTTCCAAAGAAGATGGAGCAAATTTTTTTAAGACACCTTCCAAAACATCCTGGCCAAAAAACAACAGTGCTGTCACAACAAAAGCCTCTGCCCAACCCCATGGGAGAATGGCCAAGGGACCCTGTAAAATCTGCTTCTGGAGAAAGAACATGCTCAGATCTGATGCAGTGTACAGACTTCTACAGATTGCTGAACAGTTTTGAAAATTCAACTAAGTTTAAATTCAACTAAGAAAAAGACACATTACATATATTTATTGAGCCCTCTTACCAATTTTCTTGCTTTATTCATTCAGGGCTCAGCTGGGAAGCTAACCAACTTCCTTTGTATTGTCAGCAGTTTCAGGATTTTAGCATCACTAGTAAATGCCAAGACTTTCATGGTATCTGATATTTCAAACAGAGATTTGGTTATGAGCATTTGTTTATAGAGTGCTTTCACTCCAAACTCCCAAAACACTGACCACCACAGAAATTCCTGCTCTGGCACTAGCAGGAATCCCTTCACTGGTCCTTGGCTTATTAAAACCTCTGGCAAGGCAGCAGCAGCTCTTAATACAGCAGCTCTGTGCTGCAGTCTGAGGCAAGAAAGGAATAATAATTTAACTAAATTACATGCAAAAGTCAGCTAGACAAAATATAGTTACCCACATGGAACTTGGACAGAACACTCCTATTAACACCCTACCTCCTGGCCAAAGTGCCAAAGCACTTCTGGAAGTTAAGAGTGGCCAAGAACTTGGTTTTACAGCTCATCAAAAAGCCCATAATGTTTGCATTAATTAATGGATTATAGAATAATGACCATTTTAGTGATGAATTGCAGCTCTTCATATGATGATTTTTTTTATTTTGGTGGTGGTGGTGGTGGCAATGGTGTCTGACTTAAAATGATCTGTTTTTTACTGCTGTTGGTTTTTCCAATCCTGAGAGGGTTTAGTCCATTTAAAGTCCTGCAGGTACTCTTTATTTTCTGTGTCTCTTGCTGATAAGCATTTCTACAGGAGTCATTTATTTTGACAAAAAAAAAATCAAGACATACAGGTCAGGTAATTTTTCAGAGAGGAACTCTTAGATTTAAGGGAAATTCAGATTTTTGCACTCATCTGCAAAAGTTCACTGCAGTTCAAGGAGATTCTGTGTGACCTGCTCATGGCAGATTTTAGCAAGTCACTCATCCATCTATCTTTCTTTCTTTCTTTCTTTCTTTTCTTTCTTTCTTTCTTTCTTTCTTTCTTTCTTTCTTTCTTTCTTTCTTTCTTTTCTTTCTTTCTTTCTTTCTTTCTTTCTTTCTTCTTTCTTTCTTTCTTTCTTTCTTTCTTTCTTTCCTCTCTCTCTCTCTCTTTCTTTCTTTCTTTCTTTCTCTCCTTTCTTTTTCTCTCCTTTCTTTCTTCCTTTTGTTATTAGGCAAGTACAGGTGAAAAAATATGTGAACAGCAGAATTTATTAGAATCTATTGAGCACCAGGAGAGACTAATTATACAGCTTCAATACAAGACTGACACCATCTGGCTACTACAAGGTTTTGCAGGACTTACAACGTTTGTGTGAAATACTCCTTTTATACCTGGAAAACTACAGTATTTTGAGATCCAGTTCCAAGTGGCAATCCCCAGTGAACAGTCCCACCGGTGTGCGCCCCCTGGAAGCTGGAAAAGCAGAGGGCTTCTCAGCAGTAGGCACCCTCCTGCTGCTCCTCCATCACTGCTCTCAGGGCAGGTGCAGGTATTTTATCACCACAGCTCTGCAATGTTGCCAGATAAAGCATGTCCTCTAGTGTAAGCAGTTTCTAGTAAAGAAATTGATTTAGCTTTTTTTTATATCTGCAGGGTGAACCTCTAGCTTTTGTAGGATCTTCCCAGGAGCACACAAGAAAATGAGGTGAGAAGCCAGAGTGTTCCTTGAGAAACTGCAGCGTTTTCTCCCAGTAAAGCACCGGAGGCTTAAGCCAATGCACTTGAACAATGTACCAAAGTCAATGAAATTGTTCATGCTCTTAAACTGAAATGACTGGATAAGCACCTCTGAACAACAGCTTGAAAAACAAATTTAACTAAATGAGACCCATTATTTACCCAATTCCTGTACTGAGCTTGGATTCACAACCTATGAACTTGATTCCCTCCATCAGGAAAGAAAAATAAGATAATGATCAAAATTACACTGCTATTGAATATGAGATGACAAGAAGTAATTTCTCACTTCTCTAACCGCTTTTTCCCCAGATACTTGCAGCTGACTTATTTGCATTTATTTGGAGCAGAATTGCTTTTCCTTTGCACTTTCCCAGAAAGGAGTAACACTGACTGCTTTCTTGAGCTCAGTGAGTCAGAATGAGTCAGACCGCAAGGCGAGAGAAGGGTCCCTGGCACAGAACTCTCTGCAGAGGGTTTCAGGAAGAAGGGAGTTTCAAACCATACATGGAGCTCCCTTCGTGGAGCTTTTGCCAGGATGCCACAACTGCAGCACACTTCCCCAGTCAGATCAGAGCAAGGGGAAATGGAATTAAGTCCTTGCTCACTGATAAGGTGAACAATTGCGCTTTTGAGGAAGGAGTAGAGTTATGCAATAAACAATAAAGAATATGATCCAAAGAAACCATCATTGCAATGATACGGAGAAACACTTCAAAGATATTGCAAGCAGATGGAGAAATAGGATTTTCAAAAGTATGATGTTTCCTTAATAAGAACTCCATCTGGGATTTAAAGTCTCCAGCTTTTTCTAGTTTCCATAGAAAACTATTTGCGTATCTTAACATAATATAGATTATTACCGTGTGTCCACCAAATTTACTAAAGGAGTGTTCAAACTCTACCCAGAAAAGGAATTTTCATTCCTCACATTGCGTGTTAGGTTCAAATTTGTGTGTTCAAATCAAAAAGAGATTAATTCTTTTTCTCCTTCCATGCAATCCTGAAAACTGCATACAAGGGTAAATAAGCAGGAAAGAATTGTGAAATCTCAAATATACTTCCCTTCCTAATAAATGGTCTAGCTTCCCAAATATGTCTTGGAAAACAGCCATCACCAGAACTACAAGCCAAAGCTATGTGAATATCTGTTTGTATCGTTTGGTTGCCAAAAAATGATTAAATAATGAAATAAAAACTACTTTGACCTAAAATGAACTTTTGCTAATTCCTTGGAAGAAACAGACAAATCAGTGAAAACTATTTGAGGACAACAAACAAAAAACCCCTTTTTTAAACTTTGTGTTTTCCTCATATACTGAACCTACTACAAATGTTTACATTTGTTAGTATAGGATTTTTTTTTTCTGAAAATGAGGTAACTACTTTTTAATCAGGTTACCAGATTAAATACAAATGCTTCTCCCAGTGTTTGCTGTTCTGTGGCCCTGTCCTTAAGAGACTTCAGTGCTTCTGACCGTGCCCCATTATTAACATTTCAGCAGCTCTGAGATGGAGTTAAATGGTGCTGTGGGGAGCTGTTATTCTGCACTTTGTTGGAGAGCACTGGGCTGGCCTGGACTCTGCTAGGGAAGCACTTCTTTTCTGTCTGGCAGTTCCTTGCTGCATATATGTGCTATTTTCTACCTTGTATCAAAATGGGTAGTGACAATTTATTAAAAATTCACACAAGCATTTCCATGAATTCACACTCTGTTCTTATCACAGATGGACCCAAATTGTAAAATCTGGATCCTGAATTAAAATTTCTTTTGCTTTGGTATGCCAGATGCAAGGCCTTGCATTCATTAAGGTAAAAAAAAAAAATTAAAAAAGGCAAAAGGTGTGTTCTCATTTTCAGTTAGTTAACTAAAGGTTAAATCCTAGCAAAGGCATAGAAACTCAGATTTTGTTTGGTTTCTCTACAGTCATCAGCTCAATGTGTCACTTATTTGAAGCCTATAAACTGCCCTGTCTTCAGTGGAGTATTGCTGTGCATCAATTGCTCTGAGTTATGGGTACCTATTATCCATCTTTAGTGAGGAAAATACCCAAGTACCTGAGCAAGGCCCAGTTCCAACCTTAAAAACACCAGAAACACTAAAGCACTGGATGTTAAGATATTTATCATTTGGTTGTGCTTCCAGGACACTGCACATTGTCAGAGTCAGTAGTGAGGAAGGATCCCAGGATGAGAGACATCACTCAGATCTCCAGTACCACGGGAGAGAGAAGGAATTCTGCAGCAGATGTAAGGATTTTGCTGCTTTGCAAGCAGTGATAGGAAAGCATCATGTTTTGCTTATGCTGGTTTGTGACCAGGCCCACTAGTAATAGCATTTTTTCACACCGTTATTTTTGGCTGGTCTGTGTGTTGTAACACAAGGAAGAGAAAATGAGGACCAGTCAAAATGTAGCATAAATTAGGTGATTATGATGAAAAACACTTAAATTTTGACATACACTCAACAGTTCTTCTGCACCCAGCAATGCTGGAAATAAGATGAACATGTTTTTCAGTAATGCCAGATCCCATAATATCGCCCAGGATCAGTACTGAGAAGGGCTGCTCTCTCTGAAGATTACTGCAATCACAGCTTTCCATGGAAGGTTCAATGCTCAGCAGTCTGTTAGGAAGAAATATGTTTTAAAACAGCGTTGGAAATAGAAAAGATGATTATGACACAGTTATGCAGAAAAAGAATGGCAAAGAAGACTTCATAGAGAGCAGTCTGGGAGAAGTCAAAACAAACAAACAAACCAAAAATGAAGCCTTTTTTTCTGTGTTACACCCAGCTTCTTAACAGATACCTCAGTGGGACTGCTACAGCTACTTCTCTGTATTGGTGTATCTTCTGTCACTTTAAAGATCCTTCTGTCCCATTCTGAACCTTTCAAAGGGTAAAATACATAATGCTGTGTACAGCTAAAATCCAGTGGTTCAAAAATATTGCAGCCAAGGCCAAAATCTTTGGATTGCAGTGTCAGCTTTACAATAGTACTTTGCAGCACCAAAGTTATCTCTTTCCACTTCATAAGCATTTTTTTTATTTGTTATGCTTTTTTGTATGCCTTTTGAAGTCCAGAAATTCTTAAAGCACAGCATGCTGTATCACCAGACAATGTTTCCTTCAGAATTTTCTTTAGATATTTCCTGGAAGATTGTCATCATGAAATTTGTACTGTTCTATGATTTATGTTTTTTCCCCGTGCCAAATAGTTACATACTAATATATTAGAATACATGCTCTTAGTATCACCAAGCAGAAACACACAATCTATTAAATGTTGACTAAGCTTACCACATGAGATCATTTAAATTATGTTTAAGTGACTTCAATCCTCCAAATTCATTTAAAACCCAAAGAGCAGGCATAAGTCCAGAAGCAATCAAGGAAGCCAAGACCTACAGGAGATCAATATAAAATTTAAAATTTAGAGTCTCTGAATCCAAACTGCTGACAAAGAACGCAAGCTCAAAAAAAAAAAAGTAAGCCAGTTAATGACTTTTCTAAGTAAACATCTAACATATTTTTTATCATGCAATGAAGCTTTTTGATATATGTAATCTTTGCTCTTTTCCAGCTACTATCTCTCAGTGGAAATGTAATCTTTTATATACAAACAGATTAATTTTCTCAAAAGAAAAAAAAAAGGCAAAGGAATGCACTATTGCAATCACTTTTTAGAAACACAGTTAACTAAACATCGAACATTTGACAGAGGATACTGTGAGGAGAGACTTTATGTCAGAACACCTTTTCCTTGTTTTTATTTTTAAGCAGTGACTAACTATAGAAGCAGCACTGCATCTATGCTACCACAATTAATGTGGTGACAGCTTTTCCACTATAAATTTCTGTTTTCAGGGGTTTGTAACTCATCTGTGGAAGACTGTTCCAGGCAAAAAAAAAAAATCTTTTTGAAGTGCAAAGATCAAAGATCACATTAAACTACATGTTTAAAAGAAAACTGTACCTTTTTTTCTTCAGCACAGCAAGCCAAAAGTTCAAAACAGCAGCAAAAGGATAAATGGATCTGGTCTGCTTTATTTTGACTTTACACTGGAAGAAAGGATAGAATTTATATGTCTAATAGTAAACATCAATACTAGAAGAACATTACACTGATTTTGAGGCAGCAAGGAGGCTGGCATTCACTATCACAATTTAAATTATTTTGATTCATTGCAAGACAAGAATGTGTCCTAAGATTTCAGAAACAACTATTTTAATTTAAATTTGTGGTAACCCTTGATTTCATAAGACCAATTATTTTGCCCCCAGCAGGTTGTACACAGCAAAAATTCAGTTTCATCAAGGGAATGTTTGGGTAATATGGATTAATATCACGAAGGTTTATTTAAGTGTTGAGAAGAATGAAAATACTAAATCAAGCAGAAAAATTAAAAAAAAATACCTGAAGTATATTACCTGAATCTTGTCACAAAAAAGCAAAACAACCCTTCTAAAGCACTTCTATGTGTTGGTATTTCCATAGAAGTCTGTACTTCTGTAAGTTAAAAATGAAATACAAGGATAGCTTGAAAACAAAATCAGACAGGCATGAATACCAGAGAAATAAACTATCAAAGAGAGATCTCTGGCACTAAAAAAGCATCATCAACCCATCACACTATACTATTTAGTCACTAATACTTTTATAAGCTTTTTTTAATTTACTTTTTAAGTATGTGCAGTAGCTTTGATGTTACATGATATATATAAAATAATAGGTTATGAATCATTAAGCCTGATGATAGTTTTTTACTTAGCATTTATGTTTTATTGGTGTGATGGAATTTTTTTGCAGTCTGTCTCTAATTATACGAAGATTTTTTTTTTTCCCCGTAGTTTATTTGACTTCATTCACCACTTCTCAACATATGCCCTATTTAGGATGTGATATAACTAAAATTTTGTGTGAAACCATGCCAGTTCTTCCATTTTAGGGCCAACTAAGGAATGTTTCCCCTTTAAGTAAGTGTTTAAATCTCCTTTGGTTAAATATCATAATTAAAATAAGTCCAAGATGACCACCTCTGTGGAGGTAAAAGTGATGCTGCTTGTAGGATAGAGCTTGGGCAGGTTATAGGAGACAGCCCCAGGGATGGAATTCCTTCAGGGTGGGCATCATCACTGGGCTTTGTGGAAGAAACTCAGGAATCTTGCACACCAATTTTCTGTGTCCAAACTAATTCTGTGTCTCTTCTTCTAGAGTGCGTCACTTTAGATATTATTTATTTAGATATTATCTATTAATATGTTGACTTTAGACATTGTATATTTGGCTCTTGTTGGTACTGATTTCTAAGCTGTGATCAGAAAAGCACAAAAAAAAACATTTTCATATTTAAAAAAAATTATGTTAGCTCCAGCAAATCCTTGGGTGAAAAATCCATATTTAGTTTTGGCTGTTTCTTCCTCTCTCTCTGGCTGATAAATTTATGAATTATATGAAAATTCTGCATCCCACCTGTGTTTTATAAGCACAAAAGAAATCTACTCTCCAGATGCACACAAGCCAAACCCTACCACATCACTTCCCTGCCAAAGACATATGCACTTCTTGTGAATCAGAAGCAGAGCCCAGAACAAATCTAAACCATTCACTTGAACGATAATGATACTAATAATAAATATATACAGAGTTTGTAACTTCTCTTGTTCAATTGAAAAGGTCAGATTACCTAGTGTGTACTCTGACACATTTCATGTCATTACATTTTATCAACTTACCCTTCTCAAATGTTTAAATATCTAAATTTAGGACTCTGAAAGAAATGCTCAAAGGCCCTGAGTTGAGCTAAGCTATTTATCACATAAAGTCTTCTACTCTCTCCTTATCCCAAAGTTTCCTGCTTCTGTAGCCAGGAAAAGGGGTAATTGTCACAACCTGCATCCTGTTGCTCCACCTTTAAACAAGAAAGAGGAGGTGGGAATACACAGTTGAATGTACTCTCACCTCCAAAACCAGAAACTGGATCCAAATCTGAGCTCATCTTTTCAGCACTTGGGTCAAAATATGCTGAAGTTCATCAGTGATCCTGTTTACAACATGATCAAAGTCTTACCAGTGTCCAAGGCTCTTTATAGAGCCTCTGGTAGAATACCTGCAGTATTCTACCAGAATACTGCAGAAGTCAGTAGGAGAATTTGCACCAAGAATAGTTTTTGGTCTTTCCATAGTTTTTGACACCTCAAATATATGCAATTTTCTTCATGTGGGGCATGTGAACCATCTTCAAGATAAAATGGTCATAAAAGGCCACTGAAGAAAGTCCTCCACTGTATGTGCTTTCCTGTGACTGGGGTAGTGCTGTCTCTGCTGCCTGTCTTCCTTCAGCTGCCTGATTTTTGGCAGGTGATGTTTTGGGACTTAGGATCTGAAAGGTGTCAAATGGGAGGTAACACACCTCGATAGATCTGGTTTTTCTAATTTCATGTGAAAACTTTTCTTCAAGAGGTACCCATTAAAGAATCGTGTTTTAGCTTACACTGGGATCAGGCATCCTGAAATCAGTGACCTGTCAATCCCTGCAGCACAACAGACTGTTTGTGTAAAGCCATCAGGTACAGCATATGTGTCAGCTTGGGTAATCACTGTCTAATACTGAGTTTCCATGCACAAATCAGGGACCCAGACGCCTTGGGGTTTGCTCATGGCAAGATGGTCAATGTCATCTTCTCTTTGCCTCCTCTTAGGTTCTTGAAGAAAGTTCTCTATGAAAAGCCACCAGGAAGACTTATTCCTGTGAGAAGGCTGGGTGATGTAAACTCCTGATGTCATGGCAACAGGCTAGTGAGGTTTTATGCTATTTTTGCTTTATTTCAGGACACATGTCAATGCAAATGAGGATTTGCTCCCACTGATTAACACTGTCTGATTTTTGTTGAGTCACCTCACAATAAAACTACTGATTTCTACTGGCTTAGTAGAAAAAGAAAAGACGAAGCAAAGTTCCCATAAAAGTCATCTAGATTAGCCCTGTGATTGAGGGTGGTGCACAAGATTACAGTAATTCAACTAAAATGTTTTGAACCTACTTAGTTAAAATCCATGACATTTCCATATCCTTAGAGAAATTTATTTGACTGGATGTGTATTCATTTCAGGCACTGGAAAAGACTGATAAGTTTTTACAAAAGGGAGTGAGTCCCAGATTATCCAAATGAATTTACAAATTGAAAAACTCTATTTTCACACTGGGACTGAAACTTACAAATGTCTTTTTCTCATATGTTAACTGAAATGATTACATGAAAGTTACTGAAATTAAAGTCATGTATCCCTGAATACTGTAGAGAAAACAAACAGCTTCTATGTTCACAGTGCCAAAGAGTAGAAGTATGGTGAGGCCATTTCTAAAAGATTTCTCATAAATTACCACACAACTTTCTCACAAATCCAGAAAGTATTTTTCTTATCAACCCAGGATTATTTTGGCATTAGGTCAGAGATTAACTCAAGCACTTCAAAAGTAAAAAGCTGGAAGAGGAGGGAAATGTCTGGAAAAGTAAATCTGGTTGACTCCTGCTAAGTTTCTGGAATGTCAACTATTGTTACAGTTGTACTTTGTAATGTGCGTCTCATAGGTGCCACTGTTCCACATTCTAAATGGAAGATATGATCCCCGACCCAACAAGTTTACATCTGCTTTTCAATTTTGGAGCACAGAATACACATAAGAAGAGGCCAAAATACAGAGCCTAAAAATCTACAGCAACCAGTCACCCCTTAGTTTGATCGTAGCAGAAGACATCAAAGATTAGGTTTGGATTTTTCCTAACTAAGAAAAGAAACTTGTTGGAGTTTTTAACTCATGTGTTAGACCAGGTGAATTAACAAGCTCAGATAAAGCACTTGCTCTCCTGTATCCTATTTCAGAAGGATATATTGCAAGAGCTTGCAATCGAAAAGACCACTTCCTTCTTTGGCCCTGAAGCTGCAGTGTACATTATTACCAAGTTAATGGACATTGTAATGGTAAGAAATGGATATTGCAATGGTAAGAAAGAAATCCAAACCTGGAAGATCCATCACTTCTGATTACTGATCTGCTTGTGTTCTCCCCTTTGCACTAGTGCTGCATGGACTCCCATGTCAGTGACTGGTTTTGATGATAGGAGATATTGCGGGTTGCGTTTAATTACTTATTACTGCCAGTAGAGGAAAACATGGGAGAGATGAGTTTCATAACATGAAACTGGAATAGTTTCAACCCATCACTGTGATGGTGGGTCTGTTTAAGCCAAAAGGTTATACCCAACTAGGACACCCTTAGGCAGTAACAGCTTCAAGTCTGTGCTTGATATTTAGATCCCCATCTTCCATCTTTTTCCCTAGGTGTGAAGGCATCTCTTAATTACTTCAGTGGTGTTAAGGATTTACCAACTCTGAGGAGAGACCAAAAGAAATGTCTTACATACAGATGTAGTGTCTCACCACTCAGGCCATAGGATTAATCACAGAGGCATGGGAACGTGCACATCTGGGTGTGTGAACATAGGCACATTTGCAAGTGTTTAGGGAAGTCACATCTGTACACCATCAGGAGTCAGTGCCTCACTTTGAAACCACTTCAGAAATCCATGAGCCTCTCTCACGAGGGTGGAGGACAAGCTGGGACCCCAGGGAATGTGATATGTGAGTATTTGTTCATCATTCTCCTCATAGACTGTCTGCATTTATTTATTTATTCTGCTGGCATTGCTCATGGAGGCCTTAAATCATCCTAAATGAAACATTTGAATAAAAATGCCTGAGATCTGTCAGCATGCAATTCCACTCCGTATTCTTTTCTAAGCTTTGCATCCAGCCTTCACAGTACAGATGCTTGCAGTCTGGTGTGTTATAACTTGCTTTTATTTTCAAATAGTGCATTTTTTCAACATTTCAGAGCCATACAACCTCCATCAGGACATAATGCCAGCTGAACATAGGTTTTAAATAGTTGCCTGATATTTAGAAATACAGCTTTCTAGGTGTCCAAGATTAACTCTGTGATTCATTCAAGGTTGAAAGAAGGAAGGTAGTGACTCTTCTCTGATGCACCATGGCTATGAAGAGGATCTATTTTTAAAAATCTCTGACTAACCAAATTGTAAAGCAAGGGAGAATAGCTAGTGTGCTAAAGAATGACGACTACATAGGAAGGTGAAGAGAGCCATGGAGGTATCCTTCACCACTGCTCTTCATAAGCTAAGGCTGCATTGTCTACAAAATCTTCAAAGAGCATTGGCAAAAAAAAAAAAAAAAGACCAAAACAAAGCCCAGCAAATCTCTCTTTCTTGCCCATTCTTTGGCCCTCAACCCAGAGGCAGGTGGAGCTGTGCAGACTTGCAGCAGCAAGGTCTGAGGCCAGCAGAGCACCCAGGGTGTGCTGGCAGTGTCTCAGGACACTCAGCACACAGCTGCTGTGCAGCTCATCCTCACAGGCAAGAGAGCACCAGCCCTGCTGGCTCCAGGCAGAGCTAGCTCAGGCTCAGAGCAGTGCTCACAGCAATGCACTGCTTCTGTGGCCAAGTCAGCCTCTGCATCTAGGGGAGCTGTAGACAAAGCCATCACTCAGAGCTGGCTTAGGGCTCTCCTGAGAGCCCACCAGTGCAAAATTTTGTCTTGCCTCAATAGTGGCAGATTAAAGCTCAAGAGTCGGGAATTAAATGCTGACTTTGTTATGTCTGACTTACTGCTTCAGTGACTCACTGCTGACTGTACTGGAGTCTCCCTCACTGGAGATATTCAAGAACCATCTGGACACAATTCTGTGCTAGGCGCTCTGGGATGACCCTGCTTGAGTGGGGAGGTTGTTCCAGACAACCCACTGTGGTCCTTTCCAACCTTATCCATACTGTGATCCCGTATGATAACTTGATTTAGTTCCACAATATTTTTTACAGAAGCAATTTTCAAAGAGGGAGCGCAAAAGCAGATACTGAAATCAAATTTCTTAGTAAGCTCTGAAAACTGAGGTAACATTACTGAAGAAAATGTAGTGCTTTTTTGTATAAAATCATTTGTAAATTGTAAAATGTAGCTACTTTTTATAATTGACTAGTTAAGAAATGTAGTACAAAGAAGCAATCATAGCCGGCCACCTGAGACAATAAATACCAATCAAGTTAATTCTATAACTCAACAATTCAAAATAGTTGGTCTGACATATTTTAACTGAGGTATTATAACTAATTTCAAGTGTGGTGGTGTTATAAATGATCAAATTGGGAGCCAAATTTATAAGGAAATTTAGCAATGATTTATTAGATTGTCAGCGAAATGGAATTTCGATCAGAAAAAAAACCCCACCACAGCCTCGGGCAGCGCTGGGTGAACCTGGATCCGACATACAAAGTGTCAGCGTCTCCCCAGTGGCTCACCCCGACTGCTTCATGCAGCGACCTTATGTACAGTTTATTCTGCCTGAGGCAGAGATGACCGAATGTTCCTTTGTGTCCCTTCACATGCAGAACCGGGGCCATACACGTGCAGGGATAGATAAAAGTCCGGTTCCAGGTGTCGAGATGTTGTCAGAGCACTCAGGAGAAGTCAGCATTCACGTGTAACAGGGTGGGCCGGTGCTAAGTGTAGTAGATGCAATCTTCCAGGTGCAGATCACTCTTGAGTGGCCCGGACATTCCAGGGAAGTCGTTGATCATCGCCCAGAAAGGTCCCATTCTTACATTAACAGACTCGATATTATCTTAACATCGTGTCCGGGGACTAATTGAATGAAAATAAGACTCTGCTCCCGGCTGGGGTGGTCAAAAGACATAGCTTGGATTTTACAATATTTTATACATTAATAGCATAAATTATCTCTACCATGTACTACAGTGGTAAGGAAAAACACTGCTTATGTAACTTTCCTAAACAAACTACTCTGTTCTTTACGTAAATGATATCTGACGTCAAGTCCTGATGCTTCATTACACTTCAGCTTTACTTTTTTAAAAATTTAGAATGGTTTTAATAACTGGCAGGATGACCCATTATCATGTTGCTCATTCAGGCTTTGGTGGTCACTGAAAGGAAGGTTTTGGTGCCTGTCAACCAGGAGAAAATTGGCTTAAATTTTGTTTAATCAATCACTGGCAGTTTAGAGATAGGAGCTTCTAGTCATCATACACATCCCTGCCCTTAATCCCTAGATTTAATAATCCTACTCTCATTGGTATTGTATCTCTCACCCAACTTAAATATCTTTCTCTGAAAGTGTCTAGAATGCCAAGAAAAACTTGTCATGTTGCTATGATCACAGGTAATAAATGACAGCTGACTGTAACTCAAGATACTGTCAAAATCCTTTATCAAAATCTCCTAATTTAGCAAGCAATATTATCCATATAAAAGAAATACCAGCACTATTCTCTGAACTAAGGGAAGACCATTCATTTACAATATTTGCCAGGATGTTTTTGGATTGTTTTTTTTACCAGAGAAGGACACTAGCCATTTGATTCACTGACTGATTTCACTGCCTCCATTTTTTTTATAGATCCCATGGAATACATGAGTAGCACCATGACTGTGGTTTGGCAGGGACATAATTAATGTCAAACATCACTTGCCTTGATTGCTGAAACCTCTTAAGTCTTTCCAAGATGAGATTCTGTTTTGAAGGACTTCTATCAATGCTGAAGTGTGGAGAGGTCCAAGGAAAATCCTCCTGTCTGGAGATGAGAATTCCTTTCAGTTTCATGCAGCCCCATGGCATATCCAGCTCTACAGGCTGAAAACCCTGTGTGTAGTGCCTCCTGCTCCTGCTGCCTCCAGCATCGCATTGGCCCAGGGACAAAGCTTCTTGCATAATTTCAGTGGCTGTGGGGTGCAGAGACAAACAGAAGCTGGGGTAACAGCCTTGGAAGTGAGATCCTGAAGGCCAAGGAACCACTGGAAGACTCCAGAGCTGGGACAGCAGCATCATGGGCAGATCCTTTTCACATGACCCAACACAGAGGGGAAAGAGCAGAAGCATTACCATTATATGAACCAGCCTGAGAGATGTGCAGCTCCCAAATAAAATGCAATACATACTAAAAAAGAAAGATAAAAAAAGTATAGGTGCCTCCTCAGACATCTGCAAGGTCAGTGTTCTCATTTCTTACCTAAAAAATGCTGTCCCTCATGTTGGCACAGCCCATTCCCTCTGCAAACGCCTGAACTGACCTAGCTCCATCTTGGCTCTAGCTTCCTATTTTCCAGTGCCTCCTCCACCAGCAGGAGTCCATCTTCCAGCATTCTCAGCACCAGCCTACATGTGCTAACCCTTTGTTCTCACCCCATTCTTATGTCTTAACACTCACCCATTCTTCCCATGTGGGAAGGACCTATTAGCAGTAATTTAACACCAATCTCCAATCTCACCGATCTCTGGCTGAGAGAAACAATTTAGGAGCAGTGGTGACTATTGATTAACATCACACCTCTCTACACTTTGCCATGACTGCCTCATACAACATAAAACCCCAGCCACGTGCTGTTGAATTTGCCTCATTATAGGTCATTGGATCAAGCACACAGACCAGTGTGGAAGCAGGAAGCAGAAACAAGGATTTCTCCTTGCTGAGAATGTATCTATAAATAGTAGCCAGTAGATTTAGACACTTTTCTGCTTTCTGTTCTCTCATCAGTTTCACATTCTGTCTGTAGAATAAATGACCATCCCCATAGTCTTGTCTGTAGGCTGCCAAGGAGTGCAATATTCTGGGAAGGACAATCTGAATCTCACCAGGATGAGAGGAATATTAAACCAGATCTCCCCCTTTCTGATTAACATCTATAGTCTTGCAGTACTATCTGTTTTCCTTAGCTGTGATTTGGAAAATCTTGGGTTTTTTCTGTGCTGAACTCAATACTGTGTGATGATAGACAGGTCTAATTTGCTGCAAAATTTGCTTAGATTCAAGACAGGTGCCAGCAAGATGTTCACTATCACAGCCAGCCTCAAGGCACAAGCCAGAGAGCCTTGACCACCCCTGCAAGTGCAGGAAGGGTGGTTGTGCAGAGCACAGCACTGTCACCTGGAGAACCCAGGGACACTGAGCAACCTGGCTGAGTTCTGCAGTCCCTGTGGTTTGTGTGGGCCAGCTCTGGCATTGCTCAGAATTAGCTGAGACTGAAGCCTGTGTGAGCAGGGCTAAGCAGGTACACGCCAGTGTGGGGGGCTGCTGATGGTGTCAGACGGATGTAGCCCCTCCTGGATGCCTCCTTCCCCTGCAGCAGGGAGGGCAAAGGGGCACAGCTCACAGGGCTGAGCCACAGCAGCTTGAGTGCTGGGACAAACTCAGAAACAAACTCAGATGTTCAAGT
Organism: Calcarius lapponicus; assembly: GCA_039654755.1. Taxonomy (NCBI): domain Eukaryota; kingdom Metazoa; phylum Chordata; class Aves; order Passeriformes; family Fringillidae; genus Calcarius; species Calcarius lapponicus. The sequence goes on from CM077463.1 coordinate 9,006,845, forward strand.
GCAGTGCTGTGGTCTTTGTTCAGTAGCGCTTTGAATGTCTTTCTGGCTCTCTGTTAGCATTCTCTCCTTAGAGGCATTCTCTCCTTAGCAGGGATGGTATGAAAAAAATACTGACTATTGTGAAGCTCGCAGACATTGGGATAATGGGGCTGTGCAGCATCCTCAGATGCATTGTTAGAAATTATATAGCATACTGGTAATTTCTTAGAAAATACTAGGTTTTTATTATTATGTCTACATAGGTACATAAGTATATAGGGGTTTACACCCCTGAATCTCGCAACAGGCTAAATCTTTCTTTTCTATTTTCTGTCCCAAGGTGAAACCTTTTTTAAAGATGCTTCAGTAAATTACTTCATCCATCCCAAAGTTCTGTCAAGGTAAAAATTACATTTTGTTTCTCTCTTTTACAGAATTAGAAGAGTAGTTTTACCATGACAATAACTCAGGAACATTTAGAGAGGAAGAGACAGACTGCCACCTACTAAACACACCACGCAAAATAAAAATACATACCCTATACCTCATAGCTAGAAATATGGAGTTTTTTAGTTAAAGGTTTAACTCCATATAAGCAATAACATCAGTTACTATAGACTAAATGGCCTAAATTAAAATGGCAATATCAGACTATGAAGTGCTCTCAAATAAGGTAAAAACCAGTGTGAAATACTCTTTCATCTGTGTATATGGTTGAATGAACAAATAGTGAGCTTTGTTAGAGTCTGGCTACACCCAGGTGACTGCTCTGCTCTGGGTGATTGCTTTTGTATACAAATGGGGCCCATCCTAAGAAACCAGATGCTTCACAAAAATCACCATTAGTTACCTGACGGCATCCTGATAAAATGCAAGACAGTAAAAGGATGAGGGCTAAAGGCATAAGACTCTTCTCATGTCAAAGGATTGGAGTTACCAATGGTCAAATGATGAAGTAGAAGCAGAAGTGTCAAAATGGACACCATGAAGTGTATTTCATGTGTGGTTCCACTCAACATCCAGAACAGACTTAATAGATGAACTGTGGCATTCAATGGTGATATGCGGTGAGAAGTTTATTAACAATGTTTATTAACAAATTAAATTTCTTAAACCATATTTAGCTCAAGCTAAATATAATCATCACAAAGCAATGAGGTAACCTCCAGCAGCCATGTTCATGTGCACATTTGGGGAACAGGACACCCCAAGGTTCTCCTCTCCTTTGTATTTCCCAGTGGAATCCAAGCCTATGTCTGTGTCTGAGACCTGTGTCTGGGCAGTTCTGTGCCATATTAAATTTTTGCAGCACAGCAGATTTTACAGATATAAAAATCTTTTAGGGGTAGTTGATCACCTGACAGTACTATGAAAAAGGATATTATGACTGCCATAGTAACACAATGAGCAATGCAGAAAAAAACTAACTAAAAGCTCTTCTGCATCAAAGGCTATCAAGATGCCACTAACCTGGAAGAAGCACTACTTAAGAGTTTGAGAGCTGGTTAAAAGACAGAAAGCAAAAAATAGGGCTTAAGTTTCACTTATAGGATGGAGAAAATACTGGCATATCCCCAGGTAGAGATGCTGGAAGTAGTTTTAACATCTTCATGAATGACCTGGAAAAGCAAGTATGCAGTGAAACCCCCAATTATCCAGACCTTACTACAACATGTGGTGAAATGCCATACCAATGGAGAGGAGACACAGAAGGGCTTCCCTGACCTGAGCAAAAGTGTAAAGTTCCCCTTGAAAGAAAAAATCCCCTTCAGAACAGATTGCATCTGCACTAGTGCTCTTTACTGACACAGCTGTGCAGGAGAGGACTTCTCATGTGGACAAGGATTTATGCCTTCATTGGAGAGGCCATTATCCATGAGATTGTAGTAATAGAAGTTCTTTTATTCCAGGGAAAAATCTCAACCTTCATTTTGCTATCAATCACAAATTGCCATACTTCAGAAAGAAACTTAAGACTCAAGGAGAGCTTGCAGGTCTTTCTTCCTTGCTGGATGAAATGTTGCAGGAAAACAGGTTCCAGAGAGGACTCCAGTAACATCTCCAGCTTCCAGATTGGATTCAGTAACTGATGACATCTTATTACTTGTTGTTCCATTCATCATTATAAATAAAGCAATATTTTTTACTTTCCAAATCTGAATAGTTGTGAGGCTCTTTTTTTCCTTAGCAATTCACGGAAGCAAAAATCTAACTCCTTCATATTTTCAAAGAATAATGAGATCAGCTGTCCTCCATCTCAGTTCAAGACTACTACAAGTTACTCCTGTCCAAAGCCTTCATCACTACTAACCCAGTGTGATATTGGTAGCTATTAGTGCAGAGCTGAAGCTTTGAAGTCTGTTTTATTTGGAATGCATGTCACTGAATTTTTAAGAGTAGGATTTAGCTTTGGATTAAGACAATGAGGTCATGGTGTTGAAATTGTGTAAAGTATTCAAGGAATACTTGTAGGTTCTTGTGCTACTTTAGAGAACTTAGGTGCTTCAAGCCATTTGGCAGTAGCACGGGTCTTGCATATGACGCCGAATTTGCAAAATATTTGAAGTTTCTTGGAACAGCAGGTGGTATGTCTCACAAGCATTTAAAATTACACAGAATCTACATTTAGATCACTGAATCCAGATGCACATGAGTACTCTAGAATGGAATAAACTTGAATTTTGGCAGCTTAGATTTAAACAGCTAACTTTTTGAGCAACTGGCATCAGATGAACTTTGTTTCTATCATATTTGTTCATGTAATGAGTATAGGTTTCCTCCACATTTTCTTATCACCTCACACTCATTACCCTATGACTTTAACTATCAGTGATCTCCTGTTCCCAAGTGGCCAGGCAGAGTACGAGATCACAGCCTCAGATTCACAAGCATTAAACATACACACCCTGTATGTATCTCCAGCATGGACAGAAGTTGCACGACTGTGTCTCTGGATATCTTTAGTCGCATCAGCCATTACACTGAAATAAATTCACAGCAATGTTATCGTGGCTCTGGGCTGGGCACATGCTTACCCCAGCTGCTAGCCCAGCTTCCTCCCACCCAGCAGCCGCCCCGCGAGTGGGCACGATCAGGCTGACCGGTGGCAGCTGGCATTGCACTTACAGAGCAGAAGGGAGGCTGCTGGTAGAGTTTAAAATACATGTTCTACAGCATGCCAGTGCAAGGCAGGAGCCAGTTTTATGACATTTGGCTGGTATGAAATGTCTATCCTCGATGCTTTAGGGAACGAGAAAATAAACAGTGCCAAATATGCAAATTGAAATCGTTCCATTCCATACATGCATTTTACTAGTGCGAGAGTGCGCCTGGCAGTTATGTCCTCAGCTAGCCTTATAGCTAGGTAATTTCTCACTCTCCAGGCCAGACCTTTGTGATTTTCAGTTATGAAATGTGTTTTGCACTCTGCCTTGAAAAATTTTAAGTTGGGTTTTGTTTATGCATGCCTGCAACTCACTGCAAGAAATTTGGAGAAACATGATAAGCAAGAGAAGCCCTGTCTCTCCACAGTGGTATGACTTGGCTACAATATCACTCTTAAATTTACATTTATATTTAAATAATTAACTTTGTGTTGAATTTGATCTTTCTTGAACTCTTGCACTATAAAACATGTATACAGGAGTATTTATGTTCAATGATTTTTTTATACTTTTAAACTTTCAACCTGCTAAGAAAAAACTGCTGTAAACAAGTTCTAGGATTCCTACATTTTTCAGTACTACACGGCTTCTGCAATACTATTAAATGAAGTCTTTTATACTTCTATCTGAACTAAAGGTAATATTTACTGGAGCATACTTCTATGGAATTTTTCAGCAAAAAACTCTTTTGCAAGGACTCTGAAATCCACTTCACACAGAGATGCTTCAGCAGCTTGGTACTTATCTATCGGATGTAAGAGGGATGTTGTATGACATCTGAGGTCATGAAGCAGCTTACAGACAGCATTCAAAAGCATGTATGAACAAATCCAAACTAACTGTATGAACACAAGCACCTCCATTTACTTGTGAAGCCTGACTGTGAAAGAGTTCATTGTATCTGTGTGTGTACGTGTGTGTGTGCAGATACAATCACTGGCAACTGGCCCTTCATGGCAGACCAAATTCAAACAGCAAGTGAAAATGAGGTCATGAAAAACAACCTGCTCTGCAGTCACCTCAGTCCTTTCTTATATTCGTTTTATTTTTTTTTTTCAATGAAGGAGATCAATTTTGCCAAACAAGCAAGAAACCAACCATGGCAATTATTCACAGTCCAACACAAATATGTAACCAAGCAGCAGAGAAATCACCCCAATAAAAAGGCACAAAGATAAATAAATGAAAAAAGGGAAATGGTCCATGTTGCTTAGCATGAATATGAGTAGGATGGGATAGGATGTGTGTAGCACAGGCTATAAAGCATCTGCTCAAAGCCAGGGGTTGGAATTTCTACCATATCCTGGTTACTCAGAAGCTGTTTTGTAGTGTGGTTGGTGTAAGCCTAAAGCCACCATGACACCTGATGATGACTCTGAAGGACTGTCAGGAAAGAGAAAATTATGATATCTGGGACTCCCTGGAAGTGCAAGAAGTAGCATACTTCCAGCTGGATTCAAGAGGCCAGGATGTGGTCTGCATGACTGTGGGGTTTTCATTCCCCTTCTACCTGGGGTGATTCACCTCAATCCCCATCAGTACTTAAATTGTCAAGTCACCCTGGGTGACCACAGAAAGCCACAAAAGCCCTGTTTCTCACTGCGGCTGAACCACAGTGTTTCCTTCCTGCCTTCTGGAATTTCCTTATATAAATTGGAGCTCAGGGGATTCCCTCTCCTACTGCTTTTATAAGAGCTGATCATAGGCTGTCCTCACTTTCCCCTTCCTGGACACACTGCTGCCTATTACGGCACTGCACTTTGGACCTGCAATTCCCTGCCTTTTTTTTTTCTTTTCTTTTCTTAAGAAAAGGGATTTCCAGCTGATTTTCTTATATCATCTGGTTCCTGAGAAGCTCCTAAACAATCTTGCAGATTTCTCCAGAACCTTTGTTTCTCTGAATATAACCCACAGATTAGGACTGCAAAACCCAGAGAGAGTGGGAGTCCCTGTTTGTTGGTCCCTTACCCCAGCTGAGAGGCTCCCACCTGTCAGCCAGCTCCTGACTGGGAGCCTCCAGCCCAGAGCCACTGTACACTCTGAGCTCCCACAGTTATGCCAGACCCTTTGAAAGCTTCACAGTCGGACACCTCACCCATCACAGAGGTCAAACTCAGCCAGAGCTCAGATGAAGAAGCCTTCCAGTTGATTTTTACAAACAAATCTCCAGTATGATCTGGGGGCAGGGAGGGTGCTCTTAAAGCCTGGCCCTTGGCTTTGCTGCTCAGCTGAGATTTTGAGAGTGCTGAGGCAGTTAAATACTTTAAAGCCATCAGCATGATCCTCCATCTCACAAATGCTTGAAAAACATAAGACAAAGATTACAAGTTTTAAAGCAGGATGGAAGGTTTACTCAGATTAACTTAAACCAGTGAAACATTCCTAAGTGACTCACTGGTTTGTAAGCTGGACTATTCCCAAAAGTTTTCAAGGCAGTTTTAGAGCTTTGGGGAGCTATAGGGAACAATTCACCAAAAAAGTACACTAAAGCAAGCTGTGAGGAATTGGGAAGGTGACAAGACTTCGGGCATTTTTGGACCATGTGCCAGGGACTTGGCACTATACTCAACCATAATAAAATATCCCACAAAAAAGGGGGAAGATGGTAGCATTTACCCTGAAAATAAATGGAAAAGGTATTGTTATTTTTACTACTCTATCTCTGTGCTCAGAGCCCTTCTCTTGGCCCCAAGGGAAGCAAAGGATTTCATCCACGTGGGTTTACTCTTTTAAGCTGTCACATCTCTCTAATAAACGTACGGGACATGAAAACAACAGTGGACACAAACCAGGTGTCCCAGCTCTATCCAGAATCCACTGGATTAAAGTAAAGCTTACTTTATCCACTGTTTCTGAATAAATATCATAACTGCATGAGGGAATGCTATATCCCAAATATATCCAGATAACGCATACAAATTTTAAGCTTTCTCCTTTCCATAGAAACCAAATTATTAGTTTCTTTACCATTTAAAGAAGTATCATTGGATGGGTTCTTTGCGAAGCCAAGTGTGCATATCCTTGTCTTGGCACTTTGGAAATGATGGGGGTGTGCACGGGTTAAACTTTGCCTGACCGGATTTCATGTTCTCAGCAGGTTTCCCTGTGAACTCCACTGGAGCACTTGTAGGTCTCTGGAACCGAGTGCCGAGGGGTCAGGAGGGGTTTTGGGACCCCCCTGCCCTCCCGCTCTGCAGGCAGGGCTGGGTGCGAGGGCAGCAGCTCCCACCAGCATCCCCGTCCGTGCCCTCCGCTGTCCAACTGGGCGAAAGGGAAAGCTCCAAGCACAACCTGCTCCTGCCTCTGCGGACTTACCACGGACACAGGCCAAGCCTGGCAACGAGACATTAAACAAAGGCGTATTAGCAACAAAAAGTCCGCGCTGGGGAGCCCCTGGATGCCGCTGCCCGCGCACGGAGCCGCGCTTCCCTCTAGCGGCTGCACCGCTCCCGGGCGCCTCCAGCCGCTGGAAAACATCCCGGGTCTGTCCCCCCTCGCAGGAACGTGTGCCACAGCTGTACGGACAGATACACTCCGTGTGTGCTGCGCAGAAAGAGGTAAGGATAGGCACATGCAAGAAATCTTCAGTCAGGAATGTAAATGGTTTTGGCCCGAAGGATGATTATTTTAGGATCCGTCACACACGGTGTTTAATACATTTACACACATGCATATACTTACATCTACGTACAGACTTCTTAGTGCTGTTCCATCTGTGTTGGTTTTTAAATCAGCACCCTACTAGATAGCTTTTCCTTTTTATTTAGGCACTTGCTGTTCATAGACAGGCATGAGCCAGAAAGAGATCAGAACAGATAAACATCGCATTTCCAGACTTCTTTCACTTTGCAAAGGGAAGTCCAAAAGCTCCCCAATAACAGGATGTAGGTTTCTCCGACGGAAAACACCCAGGGAGCTCCCCGAGCCTTTCAGTGAGCCCAGCAGTTTTCCAGCCAAAAGCTAAAAATGACCTGATGAGCAAGTGGCACCTTCAGTAAGGGAAATGGCAGCAGGGGTGCCTTGACGTGGCCCACACAGCATCTTTTAGGCATGGATTTGTGCATGATGTCAAGGAAACTCATCAGCCAGGATTTCTATCACCCCCTGGATACCACAGGTCCCAGATACACAGATGCTGAGACATTCAAGGATGACACATCATACCTTCCTGGCTCAGCAAGTGCTTTTCAGGTAAAAGCACATAAAGGAAATAACACATAAACACTAGCTTTTCCTCTAGTTGAAGAGAAGGAACAGAAAGAAATTTAACTGGGAAACTGAAGCAAAAAAATAGATTTGTGCATGTGTGTGACTTTGTGTCAAAATAAGCACCCATCAATTAAAAATGCAGCACTGCTTTCTGTTTCTGTTTGCTTACAGCACAAAAGAGGTTTTGTGCCTTGCTGTCTTGGAAGGCCGCTGCATTTCACATTATTTGTGAGTTACATACTTTTAATAGCAGCTAATGAGACATCTTGTGCAGAATCCTCTGTTCATAAACGTGATCCATTCCTTGCATGTGTAGTATTACGTACCAAAAATAGCTTACAGCTCCTACCCATATTCTGAATATATCACACAATAGAAGCAGCACAAAAATAGAAATCGTGGGCAAAGTGAAAAGGATTCTTGTAATTCAGGCTCCTGTAAGTGCATTGGCATTGTCTTTCCTTACACGGTGTCATCCTATTTTTAGCAAGATTCATATCTTATTTAGTACTTGCAGTTTGAATGAGATGGAGACAGGTGAGAAAAAATGGTTTTCCAAAATGGCTGTAACCTTCCAAATGAAAATATCTCTTGCAACTGAAATTAACCCTCACTCTTTTACTAAGACTAATGGGGGGGGGGGGGGGGGGGGAGGGCTTAATATAAAACCTAATCCCTTAAATTTATAGAAGAGAGTGAGAGATTTTCATGAGCTCTGAAAGAAACAGGACCAGTTCATACTACAGAAAGTGGTAAGTGAGGATGCATGGTGAAGGTCAGGAGAGTAGTCATATGGTGAAGAATTTTAGCAGTCACCACTTCTCACCCATTTTTGCTAGGGCTCCCAGTCCATCTGGGCTGGCCTCAGTCTTGTCTTTTCCACATCCCTGTCCCTGGTTTGTTCTTAATTTCCCCCTGGGCTGGTCCTGTTCTCCCTCCTAGAAGGCTGGGCAGTAAGGGGTTAAGTTACCTCTGCCTTGGCCGTTGAGGAAGCCTGGCTCCACTCTCACTCCTCCCATCACTCCACCCACAGGTCTGGATCCCAGGAGCACAGATTTCTGATTTCTTCTCCAAACTCCTCAGCCAGTTCCAACACCCTGGCCAGGGGCACCTCAGTCCCTTCCCCTCGTGCCCCTGCCTAGCCCGTCTCAGAGTTCCACCTGCTGCCTTGGTTCTGCTGTCCCTGTTCTCCCTCTGTCCAATCTTATCTTGCACTTTCATGGTCTTGCACTTTCTTACCATTTTTTTGCTTCCTTCAGAATTCTTCAGCCTCTCTACTATACATTATTTCCTTTCTTACTTTACAGTCCTAGATATCTTATACAACAAATTCCAGGTAATGCACTAAATAAATCCAGCCATCATAGCAAACTTTATCCAAGTTTTTAAGTCCTGAGGAAAGCCAGGGAAGAATGTCAAAGGAAAAGCTCCTAGAGATCCAGTGGAGACCTTGTTTAGCCTCAGTTTTATTAGGAGAGTGTTTTATATGTCTCAGGGGAGCCTGCCAAAGAACCCCTATGAAGAGGAATCACTTCTCTCTGCTGTCCTGGAGCAGAGTTGTGGAAGAATGAGTCATTTTGCAGATCAAAAGGTCTGGGAATTGTTCATGTTTACAAGAGACATGGATTCCAGATCTAAGCTGAAAACACACTGATTAGACAGGAGATCAAAGTAAGAACATCAAATACATCTGACCCAGATGTAACATGGCTACAAGGGCCTTTATGTTTTGTCATGTTATGCCAAGCCATATTTCCATTTAAAAACAAACAGTACCTTATCTGAGTAGAATGGGACATCACAGACAAATGCACGTTTCACCGTTTTGCTTAATATATGTAGTTTCATTTCTTTATCCAGGTGCTTGAATGCATAACATCTGTTGCTTTCATCCCTAATTCCCAAATGATCCACTGCCAAACCACTAAGGATGGAAGTTTTACTGGTGCCATGTGCTCCTAGTTCAAGTATATGTCATTTCACTATTGTTGCTGAACTGCTTTGTCCCCCCAGGGAAACCTGACCAGAACTGCACAGAGACACCAAACACACACACCCTGCAAAGCTGTGCTGGCCATGCTCACTGTGCAGTCACCAGAGTGTTACAGGAGGATGAAGGGAAACCATCCCTGGGGAATCAAATCACAAGCTCATTCCACCACCCAGTACAACAGGCTCCAGTGCCACAGCTATGAAGCAAGAGGGATAGCTGTGGTTTTAAAGCAGATATGAAAAGCAGATTTTGTAACATTAATGCTTATGTAACTATGCATGCTTCAGAGTGACAACATGAATGTCAATCAAGGGATGTCAAAAGGAAAGATCAAGAAGAGCAAATGTGTAACATTTTTGATGATTTCTAAATTGCTAATAACAATTTTTGAATGCCATTGTACAGCAAACAATTACACACCTAATGTAAGCAGCATAAAATCTTCTCAGAGGTAATTTCTCCAGCATCTAAAGGCCTCATCCTATAAACTGATGCAACTTTGCTGCAGTTTTGCCAGTTAATGATCTGCCCAATTGCAATGAAAAGGGGTTTTATCTTCTTCTTTTACTTACTCCATTCCATTAGGTTAATTAAAATAACAAAGTATAAACAGCCTAAGTTATGACATCTTGATATTTGGAGGCATAGTGGTTTCAGATATTAGGGCAAGAATCAGCTGCAGCTTTAGGAGCACCCTATCAGAGACACCTAATGTATATAAGGCAAAAACTGTGATGTGCAACATCAGAACCTGGCATTCATGAAAACTAGTGTTTGAATTGTCTTATAAGGACAGCAGTAATAATGACAGCTACCTATTAAACACCTGAAAATGTTATTTATAGTGTTTTAAAGGATATAATGAGAGTTAAGTTTCAAAACACCTCAGTATCGGTCAGCAATAGAGGAGAACACAGAGGATGAATGCATCATCTGCTGACCAGAGGCACTAATTACCCAGTCAGTACAGATGAGATCAACAAGCACTGATGGGGCACTCACAAGGTAGAGCACCATTTAACAACAGTAATAAGTTTGTACATAAGCAGGAGACCACAAAAAAGTAAAGTTCTTGTCATGGTCATTACCTCCTCAGCTGAAGTGAAAATGAAAGTTATTCTGAACTCTTCAGTGATAACTCATGACCATTTTCATCATTAGATTCCAAACCAAACACAATCCAATTAATATAAAGCCTGGAAGGAATCCTAAAACCTAACAAAATTTTACAGTGCAGATAATCTGTCACCAGGTTGCAGTAGGTGAGACTTATCATCTAACAGGCTGAAGTTATACAAAAGATAATGAACACAAATGCTTGAATTCAAAGTGAAAAAAAGAGGGGTATGCCATTTCCTGATAAAAATGTTTTATCTGACTCATTTGCTGAGAGTCATCTGCAGGACTTGCTGCACTCACTGCTCCGTGTTTCATACAATGCAGATCTCCCTTTTCTTAGGGAGGAAGTGGAAACAGGTGGCTTCAGTTACTTTTGTGGGTTACATTTGATGAATTGATGTATTCTGCAAAAATCTAAGTATTGTATGTATGTTATAAAATAACATATGATGTATACAATACAATACATACATACATTCATACATACAAAACAACAATGATGTATTCTAAAAATATAAGCTTTTCTTTCTGTTCTTTTTTTTAAATGAACACTCAGCAAGTGCTGGATGACAAGAACACAGCATTTTTCCAGTGCAGTTTAATTACTCTGAATTCTGAGAGAACTAGGAATCTCCTTTTCTCTTGTAATTTCAGCAATTTCTTGTCTCACTGAGCAGACACACCTACCATAGCTTTGCCTAGTTGTAAGTGTAGGAGAGGAGCATATCCTAAGAAGAAAGTAATTTCCTGCTCTGATTTCATATAAGCAATGAGTCTCTAACACTTCACAGGTGGTTTTTATTGGTTAAACTATTCCTAAAGCTCCCCTGAAAACAGCTCTGCAATACAGAGGTCTATTTCTGATTGAAGATGCCTGTGTGGGTAGAGGCCATTTATGGGGTTTGGCTGACTCTTCCAGGGCCTTGTGAGGAAATGTTCCACTTCCCATGAGTAAGGAATGGGCAGACTTGGAGCATGTGGAGAACAGCGATGTGCTTCTCCCACCACCTTTAGCCCAGCCAGAGGTCAAAGCGGCTCCTACCAGAGTTTATAACAGCACATATGTTGCTTCCAACATTGCAGGGCAAGACCTGCTAAGTAAAGGGTTATGTTTCTAATTAAGTAACAAACTTCTCCTGCTGCTATGCTGTATTAATCCAATTTTGGTGGTTTCTGTGGGAAGGGGATCACTGTCTGCCCTGATGGGTAAATTAACACCCACTTGTCCTGAGCTAAGTGCAACACAGACAGCAGAACTGCCTGTTGAACCCAAAAGTTTTGGTTGAAACCTTCTGAACCCAAAGGTTTTGGGTTTGAATGAGGTCACAAACACGCAGGTGAAGATTTCTCAGACTCAGCTGCTGTGCACAGATAAAGCTGGCTTGAGATCCCTGTGCTGCTTCTCCAAAGGGAACCCAGCGTGCAGATGGGTCAATGCCAAACACAAGTGCTGATCCAGAGCCAACACGTCTACACTGAGGAGTCCCTGGGCACCTCTTGACCCTTTCAAACAGCCCTGGCAGTGGGGCTGGGGCTATAGCAGTGGGCAGCTCATCACACAGTGCACCCAAGATATTGTAAGCTAGATAGGACAGCTACACTTCAAGCCTTTTTGGAGAGACTTGATAGAGGAACAGGTAATTCCTAAGTAGCCCTAAAAGCCATCATGCCTGGGCACCACAAATTTTGTAGACACAAAGCTGAACAAAGAAAATTCATACTTTTTTTAGAAGACTTGGAAGATATTAAGCAGGTGTTATCAAAAATACCAAATAATTTAATTGCAACATATAGGTCTGATCTCAAAGGATACTCAAGGCATTTATCATCTTGTCATAAACTATCCTATTGTAATTACATGTTTTGTTGGTTTTGGAGAAACTACAAATCTGGTCCAGAAAGCAGATTCTCAGAGACAATTATTACCATTGATAATTGAATGGAAAATTATTTCATTAATAATAATGGAAAATTATTAATGCGTTTGCTGAATTGAGAGACATAACCAATATAACAATAGAATCTTATATTGAAAATATACTCTTTACATGAGAAGCTTCACTCTGGAGAAATGGCATGTTATTTATTAATAACATAGCACAACACTAAAACTACTATACAGCTGATGTGATTTAGGATTAATTATCATTGCTATGAACCATAAAACTTCAGCAAGCATAAATTTTTATCAATGTGATAAAATAGGTGTTATAAAATATGTCTGTCTGTTGCCTGAGGGACATTCAGTGTCAGAAAAACATTTTCCAATTAAAAAAGGACACATTTTTCTGATTTTTTTCCTTGGTGAAACTGCAATGCAGATCTGCCTTGAAAAATGTATGCTGATCCTAGCCCCATTTGTATCCTCAGTCTGTGATAACCCGCATTCAAAATGGTGCAGTACTTCAGAGCCAGACTTGATTTCCATCATGGCATACCCATTACAATGACATTTCTGCTAATTCAAGCCAAATTAAGCCTTTCTGTAGGACAAAAGACTATTAATTCCTATACCAGGAAGGACTGACTTTGTTTGCTGAGTGATATTGTTTTCTCAGCTTCACTAGGGATATAATAGTCTGACTTTGCACTAAGTCTCCTGACACATCCAGAACAAGAATCATCATCAAGATAGCAGCATTTTCTTCACAAGGGGTACTAGCTTTTGTATTCAGAAATATTATCTGTGTTCTACTTGGGCAGCTGTTTCATAAATATTTCTACTTTCAGTTTTACTCAGCAGACACCCAGGCTTGGTAAAGGTATATAAACATGCTGCCAGCCCCACTCATTACTGCTTACCTCCTGAAACCTGCAGTCATAATAAACAACTTGTGATATCTATGTGAAGCACCTACTGTGGACTGGCACCATACCAAGAGATTTTCAGCCACTCCAGCCCAGTGCAGTGCTCTGGAAGGAGCTTTTTAAGAGGCATTTGGCAGCAACAGGCCCAGAGATGCAGCTACCAGTGTCATCCAAATTACTGCTTCACTCACACTCAGTCCTTATTTGCAAGAACTTCCCATGTGAGGGACTAGCTTATAAAGGTATTTTGCTTTTTTTACATGTGAGCAAACAAACTCATCTGCTATTCAATTTATCCCTCTGTTTAACCTCTACTCTTGTGTATTTCTGGAGTTGAGATTTCTCTTTGTGAGAGAGCCAGAATAAATAAAGTTTTATCTGTTATGCTATTGTCTAATTCTCTAATTCAAGTATTCAGACAGAATGCATTTATCTTTCTTCTCTTTTGATCTTTTGCTCCTTTCTGAAAGCTCTAATACAAGGAGGTGGTACCCACCCAATGACTAGGGTATTCTCCTTGCAAGAGACCTCTTTAGAACTTTGGCAGGAAGGTTTCTGTTTTCACCCATTCATTTTCAGTGCTCTGAGGTCTCAGCCATGGTCCAGTTAAAAACTGTGGGTAAGCGTCCCACTGACTCACAGCAATGGCAACTCCTGACTTACAGAGATACCCCAAGTGACAGGGTTGGCTGACTAGTTCCATCCCTTCAGGGGTGTTGAATTGCTGCAGATCACCTCAGTTTTTACTGGCAAGGGGGAGCATCCCATCCCTCTCTTTAGACACCAACAGAAGTGAGGTAAAACAACACCAAGTATAGGGAAAAAGTAACAGCAAGCAAAGGCCTTTGGACAGCTGTGGTCTGAGGAAGGAGACTGGCAGCAGATAAAACCAAGAAAGGAGAGGGGAGAAATGCAGCAGGTGGGGAAGGGAGGGGCAGAAAAAGCCAAGGAGTTAGCCAGAAAAAAAATACCCTCAGCATCGCTTAATCAGTATGACCTGCCATCTCCAAAATCTGTTCAGTGTTGGAAGGCATTCTTGAACTTCTCCCTGCCTGCATGCATGACTTTACTAATTAGCTAAATGTTTGTCACTCACTTTGAAGCTGGAGAAGACTATCTAAATATAATAACTTAAGCTGTGTTTGCAGCTGGAAAAGAATAATAATTTCATTTGTCTGGTTTCATTGATTTCCACTACAATATCAATTCTGAAAATCAGTTTCTACTTTAAACACTAATCAGTGTATCTAAGAGCTTTTATGTGGGAAAATATGTTGTGACTCCTGCTAGTAGTAGAAACAAGTATTCTAGAAAATTGTTCATGACTTGTCACCACGAAATACATCACTAACTAAGGAAGAATGAGAGGGTAAAGAAGTTTGATGAAGTTTATTTCTTAACAGGTCTTCATAAGAAAAGTTGACTCTGTAAGAAAGAAAGAATATTTTGTCCTGCTCTTATTTCCATCCCCTACAAAGTTTTGTTTTTTCTTAGAATTGGTATTTTTAGATAAAATAAAGAGGAAAATTTAAAAATTTCATTTGGAAAAAAGAAGAGATTGAGACAATATGCATTAATCATGTTGCATTTTATAATTTTCTGTTGATCTATTCTGTTCTTACTGTGGGCATAGAGCAGCACTGATTTCCTGAATAAGAGGCTGTCTAAATTCCAATTATGACCATACAACCAAACCCCATATAATCAAAACCAACTTTTTCTCCCTGCCTGTTATTTTCCTTGAATTCTGGCCATAATTGCAGCTGTCTGTCCTCACAAAGTTTACATTAATTCTCTGATTTGTTTGAAGTGATGTGTGTCATGCTCCACAGTCCAAAGCCTGGAGTTGTTTCATCATTTTGGACACTTCACACTGGAGTTTTTGAGTGGTTCTCCCACTTCTGTGGTGATGCAAGTTTCACAGAAGCACTAGAAAGCACAAAATCACTAAAATCCTGTGTTCACTAGAGATGTTTGGTTTGCACCAGATACCACTGAGTTCATCCAACGACCAGGCTGCCACAGGTCTGTCAGGTTCTCCAGAGCAAGTCAGATAACCTACAGATGCCTTGAATAACAATGACTATGTGTGCCCACTTAGCCCACTGAATTTCCTAACTAAGGTCAATGCTTTTAATTCCTGAGTCTGGCCATCAAATTCAGTGAGAGGCACCAGAGACATTCAACCTTCTGCATTAAGAAATGTGCTCTCCTACCTCACACTGGGATAACACTGCCCAGGCCAGTTTATTAAGTACAGCCCTGCCCAAAGGATAAAGCTCAGTGAAGAAAACAATCCAAAAATTGCACAAATAATTTACAGGAAGGCTACATCTAGAACTCAGGAATCCCATCCCTGTCTGCACTCCACCATGGATTTGTTTATGGATATGTTATCTGAACACCCTATGCTTTAAAAAAGGTACTTCAAAGGTGGACCTGGAGAAACTCAGAGCAATCTTTGTTGAAATCTTGCAGGATGCAACTGACTGACACCTTGGTGTGCTGCCATTACACACATTGGTCATCTGTCCTTGCTGACAGGTGTAAGTCAAAAAGCTTTGGAGACATGTTCCACAGCTCTTCCTGTGGAAGAACTAAAGTAAAATGTCAGTGTGCTACTGGAATGACTTTGGTGGCAAAGGTCTGCTCATTCCATTTCACTGATGCCACCTTTACCTTATATTCTGGACTATCCTGGTTTTCAGAAGGTTCTGTATTTTGTTCTACATGTCATCACATCTATTTTTTCCTATAGTCCTATTGAGTTTTTGAAAAAAAAAAGTATTGTTGAAGCTCACCTAATTTGGATGCTTTGGTAAAAATCTTCTGCATGCTTCTTGTTCATAGACAACAGCGGGATTGAAAGTGATATTAGCAATGACAAAACTCACTAGTGACTGTCTCCCACAACTTCTTATTTTAACAAATTCTCATCATCTCTTTCTTCAACCTGCTATTAGGAATTGTAAGAGGATTGTCCTGTATTTTCTTAAATACAGGCTTTCCTGTATTTCCTTAAATACAGTTCTCATGCTTAGTTCGCAGAATTACGACTTTTCTCCTCCTTCTTTATATTTGTAAATACAAGGACTCAAGAAGTGTTGACTGCCCATTCCTTTACTGGTAAACTCAGAAGCCCATGATCCTGTGATAAAATCCCTGCCTATTCCAAAGAACAGTGAAACCTTTTGTCCCAGCATGAGTATTTCCTGGAACCATTTTTAAGTTCAGAAATAAACAAATTTCCCATGAAAGTTTATTCAACTGCTATTCAAAGAACACTAACTCATATAGCTGTTTCTTTCCTGTACTATGCTTCTAAGTCATATAAACACTGTGTTCTTACTTCATATTGAGGGAAGTCCAAATATTATTACAATACAGAATGCAAGCCAATACGGAGCATGAACCTCCACTGGTGAGGCTTTCCCTGGTAAATATCAGACTATTTTCAGAGCAATAGCAGATAACTCTTCAGAAGTACTACATATTCTTGTTTATAGAATTCTTTGAAAGCTGTCAGGTTTTTAAATTGCTGTTAACGGACACATAAGTTTACAGGATTTGAAACACATGCTCTGATATAGCCAAATTCAACAACCATGGATGTTTCCCGTGGAAGTGTGAGATGCAGAACAGGGGTCAGCATCTTTTCAAGTGCACTGTGCCAGACTACTTTTTTTCTCCAACTAGAGGCTAAGTGCACTTGAAGAAGCTCAGTGGAAGATAGAAAATACTGCATCTGAAGGGATGACCTCTCCCCCACTTCTGTCACTTTATGTTGTTGACCCTTGCCTTAGATGGAAACATTTCAGCCACATGCAGGCCTCTCTCTCTGCAGTGAACCCTCCAGGCCGATGCTGAACCCTTTCCTATTAAATTTAAATCCATCAGTTACAGACTGAGATTATTCATAACCTTAAAATGAAACAAGTAACAGAAGACTAACCTCACCTTTCTTCAAGTAACAAGAATGGTAACTGCCTGGTCTATACATATTCCAGCACCTAATTTCCTCTTTGCTAATCTCTTACTTTTTCCAACCACGAAGTCATAAAAAATGAAATGAAAGAAGAAGTACACTAGACTGTGACATCCACAAAACCTTTTTTTTTTTTTTTTTGATGACCCTGAACATTTCCACAAGGTTTTGGGAAGAAATAGGTAGAATTTAATTGACCATAGTGTAAGGTGAAGGGTCTTGTACAAAACACTGCTATACTGCCCCTAATGAGTCCCCAGTTTTCATCAACTCATCTGGCTCATGTGGTACCAGGTTGCAGACTGGTCATAAAAGTGGTTGCATTAGTTTCAATGCTTTGACAATCCTGGGAGATCCAGATGAACCAGCAAGAATTCTGAAAAGGTGTTTCTTGCCACCTCATTGCTATGCTTGTGATCTGCACAAAACATACAGCTGTAGACAGTAGGAGTAACTGGTGATATAGTTGACTGGCAGAGGAGAAGACTGAAGAACAGTGAGGGAGCAACAGTTGTACTTTAATAATCTCTGTTTCTACACATGAGTAATGACATAAATATATTTGATTTTTAGAGAAAGATTATGAGCCTTTAAAAATATAAAAGTAATACTTACAAGTAAGGTTTTCATCACTCTGTCAAGTTAAATATGCATTTGGGCCTTGTACCTTGACTATCATATCACACAAGAGATATATAAGTTATATATATGAAAGGCTATTTTTCTTCTTGACATATTATTTTTCAAAGAAAATATAAAACTCTGTTCCTCTGTTATTTTCTGAATAGACTAGAAATCTGTGATCTAATTTTATAGTTTAACTTGTAGTAACATTGTGTACAAATCTGTAATCCACAAGCCTACAAACTTTAAGCTTCCCACATGATTCTAGTAAATTCATTCAAGGCAGCAGAACTGTTGATTTGAATGAAAATGAAGAAAAAATATAAGACTTCATAGAAAAATGGGATCTGGCTGAGATGGAATTGGACTGACAGTGCCTTATGAAACTCAAAAATGACCAGCCCAAATTGCTGCCCTTTTGAAGGAAGATCCTCTTGGAGTGACACCATCTGGGGACTGAGAGCTGGAGAGCAACTCTGTGTACAAAAGCCCTGGGGGTCCAGTGGGCAGCGAGATGAATGTGAGCCAGCAGTGCCCTGGCAGCAGAGATGGCCAGCAGCCTTTTGGATGCATTAGAAGGAGCAGGGCCACTAGATCAAGGACTCACAGCAGTGCATGGCAAGAGGGTGAGAAACAGCAGGTGTAAGTTGGAACACAGCAGGTTCAACCTGAACACACAGATGAACATCTCACCTGTGAGAGCAGCTGCCAAAAGAGGACATGCAGTCTACATCCTTATGGGTTTTCAGAAGTGAGTGAGACAACTACTCAGCTCTCACAGCAACCCTGCCTCAGCACTTGTTTGGATGAGAAACAACCTGGAGTACCTTCAAGCCTGAATTTCCCCGTTTTTAAGATTGTATTATACTGACAAGACCTTGGTTTGCTGTGCTTTTGGAAAAACAGCAGTGTAGGTTTATTCAACAAAGTATGTGGCCTATTCAACACTTTTACTTAAGTACAACGAGACCCATATAATTAAGGGCTCACATTTTCAGCCCTTCCCCTCAGTACAGTAACTCTGAGGCAGTAACCATCCCGTGGAACCTGTTCTGGGAAGATTAAGAGTACCCTCTGCTGGTTTAACACTGAAGTTGTGAAAATCTGCAGAACAATATACTGAAACGGCATGGCAGAGAGAAACTCCTGTTTCTGAGTAGCACAGCTGCACATCTCTGCATGGGCCAAACAGCTGTGCTGTAGCATTTATCACCTACAAAGGGAATGCCTGAAGCAACATTGCACCACAGGCCACAGAGCTCTTCGCCAAACAACTGGAATTCCAGAGCTGTCCCATTAGAATGACTGTCTTGTCAAATAGCCTGTGAAGTGCCATCTGTGTGAAGAGCTTTAGCCCAAACCAAAACTTATTCTAGGGACACTCTGTTTGTTTTGAACATGAACAGTGTGCAATTAATTGATAACAGAATTATGTCCTAAAAGACACAACAGCTTATGTCTTAATGACTCATCTTTTCTCCCTTGCAAGCTTATGGGAAGAGTTTATCCAGTTTCTACAGGCCACACTGCAATACAATTTCTTGTTGCAAAAGTTGACATCAGGTAGGAAGAATTTATTTTAATCACTGCATATCTTATGATGCATAATGAAAAAAAATAAAAGTTATGAAGTACTTCAACTGGCAGTTGTTTATCTATGGCGCACAGGTCTATATATACCTACCTATGAAAGTGTTTCTTTATGAACATAAGCATTTCAATGTATAGATGAGTAAATGAAAAAAGGGAGTAGAGACAATTCTTTATTTCCTAACCTAAATACTAAGAGACTGCTGCTTCAGTCCAGGCTCTTGGCCCCATTATTAAAGAGCTCCAAGAGATTGTAAATGAAGCTGGATACCTCACCATCCCTTTCTGGTGGTAGTTTCTGATCTTCTTTGCTTTAGCGCTTAAAAATGTGACACTGCTTATTCCAGAAACAAAACAAACAAAAAAAAATTGAAAACCAACTAAAAGGCTGCATACTTTTTATGCTAAAGGTCAAAGATGAGTCTCAGTTCCCTGAACAGGTTCCTCTTCCACCTTTGCAAAGGACTACCCTTTGTGTCTGTGCATTGCCTCAAACAAATGAGGCATAATCCCACCTGCATGTGGAAGAGTTCTTCTTTATTGTGCCAGTCATTAAAAAGAATTACTATCAAATTAAAATATATTCTGATAGATAAAATAATGTGGAATGATGGAAAATACATTACCTCAGCAATTTTTAAATTAGATACTGCATTTCCAAATGGCACAGAGAGAATAATTCCACATTGGCGAGGGAAGAGTAAGATGACCCACAAGGTCTTGCTTGTTAGAATACTGACTAATTTATTCACATATCCCTTTTTTGGGCAGCCATTTTTATATATGAAGAAAAAAAAAAAAAACAAATAACAAAACAAAACAAAAAAAATCCCAAAGAACAAAAAACCCAACAAATCAAAAAAACCCCGAATAAGTAGGACACTTTATTTCTTAGTTTTAAAGTAGTATTCCTTCTTCCTCCATATCATTAAAAAAAACAAAAACAAATCAAACTTTTTTTTTTAAACTAAGAAATGCTAAAGAAAATCAGTGTTTGTTTGGCTTTTATTTACAGAGAATTTCTTACAGGTACATGGGCATGAATAACAAGAACTGGACCAAATTCCTAGAAGCCACTGAAAAAAATCAGTGTGAACCAGAACTGATTTTATTTAAGGTGCTTTTTCTTTTTCCTCAAGGTAGAAAAATTTGCCTAGTCCAAGTATGATACCTATCAAAACTCCCCCAGAGATACAGAAAGATTTATGAAGTTACCGAATACACAATCTACCAGTGATACACTATGCAGACATCACAATTTACAAAACATGAAGCACCATCACCAAAGTATCCATAATTTCTCAATATGCTTAAAAACACTGACATAGCAGCCCCAATAAGCATTTAAAGATCCAACTGTTTTCTTTTTTTCTTCCCTCTTGGATTTACTGTGCACTGTAAATACAGAACTCAGCAACACAAACACATTTTTCTAGCTGCACAACTTTCCAGCTACTGCTCATGCAGTTTCTGCACAGGTTGATGCAGTGCTAGATGTGAATCCTGCACATCAAATGCTGTGATGCAACTGGGGGACAAGATAGGGCATATCTCTAACATAAAAAAGATGACCCTTAGTCCCAAAGAGCCTAGTCACCCCAGCGACTATGACTGAAGAAGGGCTGGATTCACCAAAAAGCACCACTAAGTAGAGAGACAATATTTTTACCTCAGCAGTAGATCAAGAAATGTAACCAAGTACTATTTTGCCTTCAAAGCAGTAGCAGGACCATAACCATTTATATCAGAATGGTAGACCTAGGCAGTTCAGGCATCAGTATGAGAGGAAAGCTAAGGCAGACAGCCCTGGACAGAAGGGTCCAAGGCAGTTGGTTGATTTTCAGTGATCACTTTCCCCAGTCCTGATGTGCAGGAAATCAAGCAAAGGTGGCAGGAAGCTGACAAGCTGACAAGCACGAACAATGAGCTCCTGACTAAAGCCATAAAAAGGAATGCACAAGGTGGAAACAGTGGCAAGTGACCCAGAAGCAATACAGAGCCACTGTCTTAGCATGAAGGAATGGAATCAAGAAAGCCAAAGCCTGCTTGGAGAAGAACAGACAAGGGATTTGAAGAGTATTAAGAGCTGCTATAGGTATGTCTGCAGCAAATGAAACCATGAAATTCAACAAGGTGTGAAGCTGGAACTGAAAAGGATGAGAAAAATTCCATTTTGATGCAAGGAAAGGGGGGGAGGGAAGCATAGGCAGTTGTTTTAAATAACCTCAGAAGATTCCTTTCAGAACAGATAAAATACAATCTTAGGCAACAATCCATAACAGTCTGACAGACAGAGGGCAGGGAGGGGTATCAGGAGGTCAGCTAGGACCATTATGGACAACTGTCCTTTATATTATTGCTACATATGATCCAAGACTTCTTGGATCTTTTAAGGCTTTTATTTTGTTGCTGGGGTTTTTGTTGTTATTTTTCTCTGGACACAATTTTTTTCAGTTAGTCACTTGTTAAGGCAAATTTGAATTATTTGTGTGCCTAACTTTGCACAATATTAAGAATGGTCTGAAAGTAACCTGAAGGGCAGGGTGCACCCTGGTAATCAGGGAGAATTGTCTCCAAATATCCACACAGTGCCATATACACTAAGAACTTTATGCTAGAAGTATGTTTTGGTGATTTTCACTTAGTTGGTGTTTTGGAAGTCGCAAATGACATTGCTTGACTCTTCAACTGATAACTGCCTGACTGAGCAGTACCTTTCCCATACATGTTAGGATGACGTATGATCAGTTCTCATCATCCATATAAGGTCCTTTATACAGTATATACCATATATTCTACAGTCACCTGTGTCCTGGTCTTGTATATAACTTACAGACTTTGGCACCTTGTCTGAGAAAGAAGATTATGATTTGAACCCTTTCAGGTGATTGCTGTCTTCCTGAATTACCCAAGTCATCAAGGCGTTCTGCAAAAGAGAATTCATTTGCCCTGTTTAGGAATGGATAGTATTACACTTTGAAGAGAAACTCAGTGTCTATTACAGACATGTTGGGAATTCACATCAAACAAAATATTCAGTATTATGTGCCAATGTTCAGCTGAAAACATTTCAGCACATACCTTGACTTCCAAGTTTAGGCAGTGCAGGATTGTTGTATGGATGCTGCATACTGGAGACTGCTTTCCTGGTCTTATTTAGAGCCTTAATTGAAACATGAAGATCTCCAAGTTTGCTTGCTCCAAGAAAGTGTTTCTGGACCTTCTGTGGAGTCCAGCTATCACATACAAGAGAATCTTGTCCTTCAAAAGTGCCTAGATACACTATTGAGTACTATTTCTCATGGCAAAAAACCACTCAGTTTTAGGTCAAGAAACTCCAAAGTAGTAGCAAAACAATCTAGGAAAAGGGATGCTACTTCCAGTTTGATACCACAGTATGAAGTTTACAAAATAAATCATAGGTATGGGTATAAGTTCACATTGGTACTTATGACAGAAGTACCTAACCAACACTTCACTGAGGATTATCTCAGATCACTTCTGAGGCATTTACCAACATACTTTTATAGTTGGACATGAGACCTCTACTTCCAGACAACCCTAAGTCCAAAGTCTTGCACCATATAACCAGATGTCCTTACAAAGCAATGAAAAATTTAAGGGAAAGAGCTTTCTTTTAGCATAAAAATATTGGTGCTAACATATACAGTAGAAAGCACTGGTAGCCCGGACTGGCTTGGTTAACAAAATGCACTTTACCTTTGTGGGCAGTTTCTGCTAATCAGTTCGAATCCTACTCCTCCACCCCCTCCATTCTGATTATAAAGGGCAAAATCCAAGACAACTCAGAATCCAATCCCCACTGTATTCAAGGCAGAGAGGCGAAAAAAAGTTCAGTCAAAAAAATTTTTTGTTTCAACTTCTAAAATGGAGCAGTAATTGCAGTCTGAAGAAGTAAAAGGAGAATACAGAACAAAACAAGGGAACTAACTCTTTCAAAACTCAGCATCAAGAGGGCAGAAGAGAGCAGCATAGTACTAAATATTTATCACATACATACCTTGGCCTATATTCCTTCAGTGAAAGCTCTAAATATTTGAATTCACCTTTCTAGACCCCACAATAATTTAATGCAGAGCAATATGTGCCTATATTTGGTGGCAGGAGAATGGGAGAATTGAGGAAAATAGAATATTAGTGACCCCTCATACCCAGGTCCCACATCTGTATGTTTTGTAGGGAACAACACTCTTGATTGATGGCTCTACTCTGGTAATGGAAAGCTTAAAGCATTTTTCTCCAGAACTGGAAAACAGTCTGGTTGTATCAGACTACTCATTACTTTTGCAGGTCAGGCAGGGAAGAATTTCTCCTCTTTATAAGCACAGAAAAAAACAGAATCTTGACATTTTTGGTTTTTATCAGTTCATCTCAGAGTTGGGCTTAACTAAGACAATTTAGCTAAGGCTTTCTGTCCAAAGTTTTGGCAGGTGGGAAGCAAATGCTTCCACAACATAGTTAAGAACCTCATCAGGTATCCCCCAGGGTCCCAAGTAAGTTGAAAGGTACTTAAGAGTAGCAAATTATTTTTCATAGGGAAACATTATTTCAGGCTTGGAACACTAATAGAAGAGTTTGTACTGGACAGACAATTTCCTTGAGTGTGAGCTGATGGTAGTTTCTAAACCAACATTTCCTGTTATGATTAATGACCATTCATACCACAACCTGCAACACCTGGGAGTTAAATGCGAGTAAGTGAGTAACATCGACAAGCTACAGTCCTGCAGGATCCTTAGGGGCTAATACTACTGTAACTGGCTACATCTGTACTAAAAAATCCTAAAGATCCTTGAGTTGTATTCCATGTCCTCCCCAAACTGCCTACTTTTTCCTCCCTTTGATTAAGTACTCATTAAATACAATGCCTACCCTTCAATTTGCAAGATTTTGTAGCAAATAGGCCCATCTTAGACAATTACAGCTGAGAAAGCACTGAAGATTTCATACTCTGACTGGCAAGTTAAGGAACATCTAAACATAACAATTAAAGAAAACTGTTACAGATACCTTAATACCACTAGGTATTTAAACTACCATGCACAAGATCAGCTTAGACAGCTTTTAACATAAGAATCCAACAGAATCAGATTTTGTACAATATTCACCTAGGTATTTATCACACATACAAATCCTCCATGCACTGCTCACAAACTGAACTGAGACTTAGCTTGAACAAAAGTCTTTAGTATATAGAAGATGTCTCATCTTTACTGCTCAACAGAATAGGTCAATCCCATTCATAGCCTTTTTATGTCCCCCCTTACCTCAGTTTGTAACTTCATAGTCAAGCCTAAACCGTGCTCTTAGTTGTATTCTACAACCCCTTGTATCCACAATCACAATGTATTCTCAAGTTTACTCACTTCCACCAGAGACTGTACGTGGATGGTCCTTATTTTATTTACAACTGTAAATAAAAATAGTCCTACAGGATATAGGACACATCCATTTTAGCTCTTATACTTGCCTTTATGCTTAGAGACAACACATAGGAAGTTGTATCTACGCTATGCTTATAAGCTTTCCCTCTGAAATGGCACAAGAGACAAGATGAAAAACTGATTGTAGTATGCTTGCTCTGCAGTAGACAGGAAGCTATTACACAGTAGGTTGTAGTCAAAGTCCTGTATTCATCAGTTCTAGAGAGCACTCACATAATAACTATGAGCCATTGCAGGCATGTGTTAGCCAAACCTACTTTTCATCACCTTCTAAACTAGTTTATAGAGTTGATGCAAGTATGTGTCAGAAAGATCTGTTTACCCGCCTTTGAAAAGTTAAGTTGACATAATTTTTCCTTTAGAGGAAAGTGTGTGAGAGAGAGAGAGGATGTTGTTGGGTTGGGGTTTTTATTTCATGTATATTCCAATACAACTAAGTGTTTGAATTCAGTGCTGAACTGAAATACGGTTTACAAGGTTCTGGGGTTTTGTTTTTTTCGGGGGGTTGTTTGGGTTGCTTTTGTGTTTTTTCACTGACTTAAAAGAAAAAATAGGCATGACAACACATCAAGGTATTAATATCTTAAAAATTTTAAGGCACATTCCAACAAAATACACTTTTATTGAATGCAATATTACGCATTCTATTTTGTTTAAGGGAACAGTGCTTCCCTCCCCCCCAGAGAGATTCCCTTTGACAATTTCCAAAAGCTGTATTTCAATTACAGAAATATTTCTCATGATTAGAAACAACAAACTTCAGTCTAAATTTTCCTTAAATTATGAAGTGCAACTAAATTCTTCCAGAAGATAACAGTTTTCAGTAGGCACTAGAATGAGAAGCCTGCAAGTTGTTTACAGTTGCTGGGTACAGTGTTATGTTCAGTCAAATTTTATACTAACCCATCTAGAGTGTTGTTTTTGAAGAATTATATAAAAAGTGGGATTTAAGAATAAAGAAATGCAGCTTAAAGAACAGGTTGTCACCATTTAAAAAAAAAGTCTCAATGGCAACCTGCATATTTCATACCACTTCCACAGTATGTCAGCTAGCAGAGGCTTAGTCCAATAATTTAAAACTTTCATAGGAATGTCTTTTGGTTCTGAACGCAGATCATAAGTCAACATGTTCAGTATGTGAAGGCTCAGTTGTTTCACTCTCTACTTCGTCTCCTGTGAAGTTAAATAGCACAGTTAGAATACAGATCTACTATAAATTATACATATAGAATTAATTATATATATATAACCCTGATTTTGGAAATTGGGATTTTTTAAAATAGAAACCCAAATTAACATATTTATCAAGACCAGAGAAGCAACTAAGCCATATACAATATCTACTTGCACCATTCTCCTAACCTAAGCTGTATTTATTTTTTTTTACTATATGAAAACAAAATTTTTCAAATAAATTGGTATTATACTATTAGTAGAAGGGAAAAAAAAAGCAGTACAGGCACTTCCATTCTAGGCTTTTGTTTTCAGCTATTCACAGTGAATTTCCTCCTTTCCACACAACCTGTCAGTAGCAGTTTTGGTATTTGAAAAAGTAGGGCAAGTCTTATTCAGAATTGTTTTTAATAGTACAAACTGCTCAGTTCAGATGTTAAAACAACTTTTAAAAAAACAGAGTGTTTTATTATATTGGGAAAAGCATTATCTAAACAAAAAAACCTAAGTCAATTTGTCTACCTTTTCTTTTCCTTTTAGTCTCATAATGTCAGACCACATTAACAAAGGCAGTAACTGATACCCTGCATATCTGTATTAGAGAAGATTCTAAAGGACTAATAATGGTGAGTACTGAGAGTAAAAGGAATGACCTGAGCAGCCTTGAGCAGCAATACAAAATCCATCATTACAACTTTTAAGTACAAGATGAAAAATCAGCCTTGGGGATGGAAATGGGGGGATAAAAAAAACATCCAAACAAGCTACGAAGTAGAAAAAAAAGGTATGAAATTAGGAGCCTCTCATCTATTCTCCTACCACTCCTGCAAAATAATCCCATCTTTCTCTTTGGAATTGTAAAAGAGGCCTATATGGAGTAATGGAACATTTAATTAATGTAGTTCTGTCCATATGGGTCAACACATCCTAGAAAAAATAATAGTTGAATTTTTTTGACAAAGTTATAAGTTAATTGAAGCTGAAGTTCCCTATGACTGATAGATGGATGTCTTCCCCATTTTCATCTTAACACCAGCTCTGGCACTTACATGATCACAAAATAAACAAATTCAGCATTTTTATCCAGCAAAAAGAATTTGTAATTGTTTTTTCAATTTGTAATTTTCAGAGATTTCAATGAATTGAAGACTGCACGCAATCAGATAAACCCTTAAGTCACTATAATTAATGATAAAGGAAAGAAGTGGGGAGGACATGCTCATTTTTATGATGGCAGAAATTTACTAGCTCATTTTATGTAACAAAGTCAAACCCTTAAGTGACTTAAAAGTATAACCTTGACTTAAGCAAACATGTAGCAACACAAGAACAGAATGTTTAAAAACAAACTATCTTTAGGCAAAAAACCACACATCAGAGTGTGACCTAAACTATAAACTACTGATACAGACCAGAGCTGTATCTGTGAAGATGAGAAATAATATAGAGGGATTTACAAGTAACTAGACACTTAGACTTATATAAAACTTCAATTTGTTGATACAGTATATTTTTTTTAAGTTGTCCCTGAAAAGCTACTTACCTGGTTTTACAGTTTGAACACATGTTCCATCCTTATCTTCAAACCCTTCTGAACATACACACTTGTAACTACCTGACGTATTAACACAGTCTTGATTCTCTTCTGTGCAGACCTTTTCAGGAAGGTTACATTCATCTATATCTAGAGACAGCAGAGGGAAAGAAAGAGTACACTGCTGTTGTTTTGTTATAAACCTTATTTGTGCTCAGTCATATAAACAAAACTCTATTCAAATATGAAAAACACTGAGGAGCAGAATGCTGCTGCAACAGATGTAACGTCTGTTAAAATAATCTAATTCTTCATGATTTGAACTGTTTCAAAGTTATTCAGATAACACCCAGCACTGCTGTTTCTTAATGTTTTGCAAGTCCCTGTACAGAGAAATGTATTAAGTAGTTATGTTTGTCACAATTAGGCAATTCATCTTAACCTACTGAACATTTCCCCCACAGTCATTTTCTATTTATGTCATCAAAGTATAGCTAAAGGGAACAGAGCTTGTAAATACTACATCATCACAGTTAACAGCTACTTCAGATTATGCATATGTCTTGTTCTTTTCCACAGAGGAAGTCAAATTTCACATTATAATTCACTAAGAATGAATATAATTTGAACTTGGACATTGATGGATTATCACAATGCCTGCCTTTCTGCTACAAAATGAATAGAAACACAGATCTGATGAAGTGGTAAGTAACTGACAAAAGACTCATGTAGCTGTTTCCTGAAGCTACTATAAAATACCTTGTTCCTTTGTAGCAGTGATTCACTTTAAGTCTTGTCAAGCAAATCAGCTCAGTAATATAAAGTAATTTATTGAGAATGTCTTTGCAGCTAATATCAGAACAACTGGGTTCACTCTGACAGGCATGAAAGCTGAAGCACACAAATGTGAATGCACCCATGATCTCCTCAGCATGGCTAACCAGCATTCTATCAGGTACTGCTAAATCCACCAACCTGTACACTTCTCATCTTCCTTCACATATCCAGATGCGCAAGTCTTACATTTTTCAGAACCTTCTCCTGTGCAACCTACACAGCTGGCATCACATGCTAAAAATAAAATATTTTATGCATTAAAAGAAGTGTATCTGGGGTTTAAAATACCACCCTGAAAGTCAGACAGCTTACCCACACAAGGAATCATAAAATGGCTTGGGCTGGAAGTTGACTTTGAAGATCATCTAGTTCCAACCCCCCTGCCTTAGGCTGGACGCCTTTCACTAGACCAGGTAGATCAGGATTCCAACTATCAACCGATCTTGGAGCACATCCAGAGACAGGGCATTCATAACTTCTCAGGTCCAGTGCCTCAACAGCCTCATAGTGAAGATTTTCTTCCTAATATATAATCTATTTCAGCTTGAATCCATTCCTTCTTGTCTTGTTCACTACATGCCCTTGTAGAAAGTCCTTCTCCACCTTTGTTGTAGGTCTCTTTAGGTACTGAAAGGCTCTGTAGCCTTCTCTTGTTCAGAATGGACAATGCCAGCTCTCTCAGCCTGTCCTCATAGGGGAGGTGACCCTCTTGATCAAGATTTTCACAGCTATCCTCTGCACCCACTCAGGTAAGTCCATGCCTGCCTTATGCTGGAGGCCCCAGAGCTGGAGTGTCTCACAAAAGCCAAGTAGAAATAACCAGAAATCTCTTGTTTTGCTCATACAATAGGTCTAAAGCCTCATCCTCCCTGTGCCCAGTGAAGATCAGACCACACTGTACCAAATACCTATCAGGCATTTTCTAAGCATTACCTCTAGCATTAGTTTAGGGTTCTAGACAGTACAATACAACAGAAGATTGAAAAGAAACCTTTGCATGAGAAAGATCCATCTGTGTTCAAACAATACTGGTGATCTTTGCAAGGAGAAGCAGCACATTCATCTAAATCTGAAAGACAGAAAGTGACAAGTTACCTAAAATAGTAGTTATCATTAAATAGATTAATACTTCAATGCTATAAACTGACTGTGCTGAGAATAGCTGTTGCAATGAGTTTGGGGTCAGGTGCAACATGGTAGACACAGAATTAGCATGGTAACAGACACTGTTTCGTTCAGCTTAAACCTGTATTAGGAAACCAAAACTGATCCTCATGTACTTTGTGATGACAATAAGAGATGCATCAGAAATTCAAGAGGTGAAATTAAACAAACTTCCAGGATACCTGCAATCCCTGCCATTTTCAAGTCATGCATTTATGCAGACATCATAACAAACAAGCAGACACACTGTTGTTCTGGAACACTATTTTCTCCTGTACTCCTACATTACCAAGTTACAGAGGTTTTTATATGACTACAAAACTATACTACTGCACATACATGCACCTCTTAGTATTCTATAGAAAGCAGATTGAAACAAACCAAGTTATGATTAGGATCAGTCAGGCTGAAAACCAATTCTACTGCAGAGTTAAAACATGCAAGCCTTATGATTTTGAGGAAAGGGTGCAACAGTATTCATTAAAAAATTCAAAGAAAGAAAGGCTATTTCAGTCCCTCTCTTCCTGTCATTGCTGTCACTCTCCTCCTGTTGCTGCACCCATCATTCCTACTGATTACTCAATTGATTTATAATTCATTAGTGGCAATAATTATCTGGGAAAAAACTCAGCTGTACAGAAGACAGTACCAAAGCATCTTAAAAATGCCCTGGGAGTGCTTAGTAGTTGCCTAGAGAAGGCCTTAGTAGTTGCAAGAGATGTAATTCAAAACCAGCTCTCGCTGACATTTTGAAAAGGAAGCAGAGTTCACATAACTTCTAAGACACTGTTTCCGGGCATTATGTTACAGGTCTTTAAAGGGTCAAATTCAACCACTTAAACAAAATGTGTTAACTCTCCCCTAGTGCATTCCTGAACTGGGAGTATTTTTAGTGTTTGAATTTTTCCTGAAGTATTTCACACTTATCTCCTCGTAACCCAACTTAAATGCTAAGACAGAAACAGGTAAGAAATTAATGGAAGCACTGAGCTTGATGTCTCCCAGTATTTCTGTCCAAAAACAGGAAAAGTCAGCATGCATGGCTTTTAGTGAAGTGTTTGACCTCTATTAGGGTTGAGCATTTATGACAAAGTTATGTGAAGCTAAATGTGCAATTAGTACAAAATATGTAGTTAAGTTTATACTAATCTTCTACTAATTGACAAAATAGCTTAAGTCAAAAGCAGGACATTGTTTAGCATACAAATAAACACCAAGAAAACTCAGGTCTAAAAAGAAATACCCCACTTGCTGCTCTATGAGTCCCATTAAACTAAAAAGACATACAGAACAGTATTATAAAGGTAACTATCATCACTAGGCAATCAGTGGTGACAAAATACTGCTTTCCTGCAATATGAAATAAGTGAGGAAGAGAGAGACTAATAAAACTGTAGAAATCTAAACTGACAGATCATTTCCATAAAATACAATAAAACTTAGAAGTGATGCCATCTTACTAGCCAGTGTTACAACAAAACCTGTTTGAAGTTTGCCAAGCATTACTCACCCACACAAGCTCCATCTTCATTTTTAATCCAGCCTTCTTTACAATCTTGGCAGTCCTTGTTACTTGAACCAGTACAAGTCTTGCAGGCAGCATGGCAGGCTGAGAGGAGAAAACTTCAACCTGAGTTGTGTTGAGAGATCCCAAGACAAGTTCGGGCACACAAACTCTCAGAGAAAACTTTATTTAGGATTCAGTAGAAGCCATCATTTTTTAGGAGCTTGAAACTTCCATTCACAAGACAGCACCTCCATAAGATCAAGATTTAATTTAGAAACATGCAGCTATCTGACCAAAACAACTGCAAAATCCCAAAATACCACTGGCAACCAAACCTAGCAATTACAGTTATTTGCACCACTGAAAACACTGCCATGAAATTATAGTGACTAGAAGTGGCAAGTTGAACTTCTAAAATATTTGGAAGGAGGTGATCAGGAAGGCAAACAGCTCAGCCCCTCAAGGCTGGGACATGAGTTTAAGCATCAAACTCTGAACTTTTCTACCTAATGAATCCTCACACAATTTACATTTGCAATTAGCTATTAGCTAACAGAGAGCAATGTGTGAAGTGATTTAACTCTGAAGCATTCAGAAGGAACTATACTAGAAATCCAGCTGTATATGCATATTGTATACATATATACAACGTGCATATATAACACACTCTATGTAACATTCATGTTATATATTGTCATCTAAAACAAATCATAGAGAAGAATTACTGCACAACCAGATTAAAAAAAAACCCCAAAACCCAACAATATAGACTATTTAAAAATAATCTTATTAGACCCCAGGGTCAGGATGTAGCTGTTGCAGAATCTCATCAAGGGTCTAAGAAGAATGAAAATCTGACCAATGCAAAATTTTATTCCTATGACCTGACTTTGTTTCAAAATTAAACTTAGGCATATCTAACTGGAATCTAAGTAGTTTGCAGTACAGATCAACTGTTTCCATTTATTCTATTTAAGCTTATCTGAGATATGAGGAAAATCTAGATTTAAAGCAGTCCAGTATGTAGTAATTTCAGCTCAAGATTTTAACAGTACTTTGGAAGCAGAGAAGCAAAGATTTTTATGAATTCTTCTTCATATAGCAGAAAAAACCGATTTTAAAATCAAGGGCAGTGTGAAAACATGACTTAGCAAAATCTCAGAATTCCACTAAAGTGACTAACATGCCTTTTATGCTTAAAGCTGGCCAAACTGTGTTTTGTTTCTACATTTGTTAGTTTCAAATGTTTCTAGTTTTGCTTGCAAAAACTGACAAAGTAAGAGAAAGATATAAGCATGTATTAAGACCTCGTTACCTGTACAAACAGAATGTGTTTCGTTTCTCAAGGAACTGAAGTAACCGCTAGAACAGTCCAAACAAAATTCTCCTGTGTACTCCTTCTTACAGCTGCATGAGCCATCTCCACCTCGGGTACCATCACCATCACAGTGGCCATTTCCATGGCAAGGTCTTTCTGACCCACCACGACAAGCTAAAAAAGGATCAAAAATTTTTAAATCAGATGTTTAAGGAAATAACTTTCTACTAACAGAAACAAACACCCAAAATCCCTCCCTCTTCACAGAAGATAAAATAAGAATTAATTTTAAATTGTCACACTAAAGTAGGATACAATTTCCAAGAGTCTTTTTCATCCTGGAGAGTAAGTAAAAGTTTTGCAATAAGGCAATGCTTAATAATATATTCAAGTATAAGGGAAACTCAAAGCAATCTCCAGGAAAGTTCAGTTATCAATTTAATTTTGGGTAAAGACCATGGCTCAACATTTTATTTATTTTCCGAGCTTCCTGGATAAAATTGGTATCATTATTTTTTCTGTATCTCTGAGAAGGCTCATATTACATTTCCAAAAATCTACCAGCTATCATTTAGATCAATATAGGGAATGGGGACTTAATTTTTACCAATATATTAAGTGGCCAAAATTGATCTCTTAATGAGGTGCGAGGTTTTAGAGATTTATAAATTTTACCAGCTTCAGAGGCCAATATATCTCTCATCACTTTTGCAAAGACCTTACTTTCCTCTCCCACCTACTTTTACCCAATTTTTCTCATTGCCTTTTTAACTGATCCACAGTTGCACGGTTCTTCATTTAAACCGCAGCAGCATCTGGGTTGTTTTACTCTTGAAACTGGTCAAGGATTCTTGTCTACATAGATTCTGCAAGGTCACCTAAACAACAGACTTCATGCTACAGAGAGCCTTTAAGGATGGGTCAGGTGTGGATATTAGCATCAGATTGATTGTTTCTGCACATCGTGGTACCCTTGACAGCTCAGTACATTACACATGCCCAGAAGAGCTTTATTCAGGCAGGATCTTCACAAGGTAGCCACTCAACTATAAGGCAGCAAGCAGGTACATCCTACACAGCAGCCCGTGTCTCATGCAAAATATCTATCGTACATCATGCGTTTGTCTGCGACAGCAAAGACTGAAACAGGTAAAAAACCTGTATCTGCTATTGAATTTTTCAGAAGAAAAATTACCGAGGCAATCGGGTCCATAAGTTCCAGCAGGGCAGCAAACTTCTATTGTTTCAATGCAAAACCACTTAAACAAATCTGGATACTTCTTCTTTCTGTATATGAAGACATTCATTTACAAACAAAAAGAACAAAGATTCTTTAAAAGCCAGCTCACACAACTGACCCAGCACAACACAGGAGAGAAATCTATTGCACATGACAGATTAGAAACCTAGTTCTTCTGAAGATTTCAGGAATCAATTTCTGGAAGAAGACCTCCAATTCGGAAATGTCCCTTTTAAAATACAATACTATTAACAAGCTCTACTCAAATTTTATAAATTATATTTAGGAAAAA
Source organism: Calcarius lapponicus (assembly GCA_039654755.1). Taxonomy (NCBI): domain Eukaryota; kingdom Metazoa; phylum Chordata; class Aves; order Passeriformes; family Fringillidae; genus Calcarius; species Calcarius lapponicus. Next base: position 9,040,846 of record CM077463.1, read on the forward strand.
AAAACGAAATAAGAGCAACAAATAAAATAAATTCTTCATACACGAACACACACCTTTTTTTAAACACCTTACTTTTAGGGAAGGTTTAGATACAATTTAGACAATCTTAATTATGTCTTTCTCTTATAGATAACTTGCTGTATCTTTATCTCAAGTATACAGAAGATAGCCTGGAAGACATGTTAACATTTGTTCAAATTATTGGCTACTTGATGATTGGATTAAAATTTCTCCTTTTTTTAGCATTGATCGAGTACTATTTTAGAAGACATGTTTAAAACTAAGAAGTTAGTTATGTGCTACTTGAGCACCAGCATACAGCCCCAATTAATTGAGTCCAGCTCCCTGCTCCTCACAAAACTTCCTACACTAAACCATGTGAGCAAGAGTGTCCTCCAGATGATTCCTGAACTCTGACAGGCTTGGTGCTGTGGGGAACCTGTTCCAGTGATCGACCACCCTTTATAGAACAACTTGTAAAAAATGCCCAAGGTATTTATGGGCAAAGAAACTGTCTTTGTAAACTACCACAGAAACTGAATGACATTTGGATACTGCAGGTTAAAGAAAGGAAGGCAAACAATCAATTGCATGCACTCAAAAGGTCTATTAAATTGAAACACTTTCCAAAACTCAATGTATTTTATGAATAGTTTTGATTATTTTAGGAAGTTTACTATGCCAAATTTTCTAGTTAAGACCAGTTCTGCAAATTTTAGCCAAATTAAAGACTCTGGGTTGCATAGTTTACCTTTCTGGAAGGCATGTCCTATGAGGAGCACCTAAGGACTCTGTGCTTGTCTAGAAGGAGGTGGAGGGGGTGGCCTCATTGCCATCTGCAGCTTCCTGAGGAGGGAAAGGGGAGAAGGAGGTGCCTCATCTGTTGTATTTGATGACAGGACACAAGGGAAGGTTCACAGCTGCACCAGGAGAGGTTTAGACTGGACATCAGGAAACATTTCTTTACCAAGAGGGTGATCAAACACTGGGACAGGTCTCCCAGAGAGGTGGTGGAGGCCCCAGGCCTATCAGTGTTTTAGAAGTGTTTGCACAATGACCCTAACAACATGCTTTAACTTTTCATCAACCCTGAAGCAGTCAGGCACTGGGACTAAGTGATCATTTTAGGTTCCTTCCAACTGAAATTTTCTATTTTCTGTTCTGCTATTCTACTCTATTCCCTTCACTATGTGTTAACATATATACAGTCCTGTATAGTTAGGTAAAAGGATAAAGCAGTGATTTAGAAGAAAGCAGAGTATCAAAAGCCTTATCCAGTTATGAAACATTATAATGGCAGTTTACCCTATTGAATTCTAGGTAATTAGGAGTGCTGACAGTTTAAATTAGTGAAAAATACTTAGAAGAAATGTGATTTGGAACTAAAAACCCCAAACATTAAGAAATCTAAATGTTACACTGCCATTCATGCACTAATTATATTTAAGACTGGTATACAAAAAGCTTAGCTATAACACAAATCCCAGTCTAGCTTAAATTGCTGGTAGAAAAATCAGCTGCTACTCTACCATCTGCAAGAGATTCAACTTCTACCCTGATTAGCAGCAACTATTCTTTTGATAGCCAGGAGAAAATGGAGTTTCAGGGGAAAAAAGCAAGCAAACAAAAAACCCACAAGAACCAAAGAGCCCTTTGCAGTTTTGGGACAAAGGAAAACATAAGGGACTAAACTTCAAAATTTTCCAGTGTTAGCTTGCCTTGACACACTACTGTCTAGTACTAAGTAGACAGTGCATATGAAACAAGTAGATGCTTTGGTGCAACACTACTGGAATTGAAAATCAAAAAGAACATAGGACAGCAGCACATGATACTAAAGCCTGAAATCAGCTGTACCCAATGTCAACTCTTGAAAGACAATGAATAATTACCCATACTGCTATTCTTCAGGCACAAGATTTAACATTATTAGTTCATCCTCTTAGATAATTTATTCACACAAAGATCTCCACCAAGAAAATGATACTTACAATTTGAACCACCATTTCTCTATCAGTTCTTCATGTTCTTCTACCATGTTGTTACATTCGAAGTTACTGCTGTCACACAGATTCTCTATGATCTCCACAAGACGAATTTCACTACAAGCAGAGAAGGAAAACTGTAAATTTAATTTAAACTTTCAACACAACTCAAGACCTGACAGAGCAGCCAGACTTCAGTGAGACTATTTAATCAGTGTATGGGGTAGCCTGAATTAGTTTCAAAACATCAGAGTAAAGAACTAATAAATATTATTTCAGTCAAAAAAGAAACCCAAATCCAGAATTATGACAACAAGAATGTTGTGACTTGCTTGCATTTACTATATTTCTAGATTGTAGGTTTGATAGATTTTTAGCTTTCCAGAAAATTGGAGTGCAGTACTTCAACGTTCAACAATAAATTTAATGTGTTTTTATTTGACACAAGTCTGTGAATCTCACAGCAACATCTCAGTGCTCCAACTAAGATAAAAATATGAATTTGAAATGCAGGAGAAAGGTATCAGGTTACTTTTCTCCATAGTTAACCAGCTATATGTACAGTAATCTCCCTTCTCTTTGGCAGTGAAACAGTGACAACTCTAGGGAGAAGACACTGCTTCAATTCTAAATCAAGTATTTCAGTACTCTGTACCTTTTATGACTAGGAATAAAATATTGACCATTACTAGATTCATTATTTTAAGACTTTAATAGGTAAATAGAAAAAAAACCTACTATAACTAATAATGTGGGGGATAGAATGTAAGAAAATAAAGATAGTGCAGAAGGTAGTCTCACCCCTGAGAGTTGCAGCTGTACTAATCACCAAAGATTAGGAACAGGCCTGCCCTTAATAGGCCACAGCTGTGTCCAATAAGAAGACAAGTGCTATAAAAGAGTGGGTTAGCGGGGTGAGGAGAGTGGTGGAGTTTGTTGGTTGTGCTATGAAGGACTCCGTGCTGTGAGGAGGTACCCATGAGACATCACCAAGAAGGTACGGGAGCTTCACAATAAGATGACAACAATAACAGGATTAACTTCTGTAGTTTTCAGAAACAAGACGAATAGAGGCAATAATAGGGCACTGAACCTTTACTATAATCTTCAAATTACAATGTTATGTAACATTGTAATTTAAATCATTAAGAATTTAAGGTCTGGACAAGAGAAACCTTAGCTGCCAAGTTCAATATTTAAATTCCAAACAAACACTGGTGTAGTGAAGTTACACACAGTGAACACAAAATGCAGCTGAATGAGAAGCACTTAGACAGCTCACCTGGACTCATACTTTGACAGCGTCTTCTCTTCCCAAGCAGTGTTTCCACCACCGAAGTTTTTTTTAGCTGTATCTGCTAAACCCTACAAATAAAAGGTACCAGGAATTACATAGGGTTTGTTTCTAACAAAAAATAAGGGCAATAACAAATGCTTACATAGAAATTGTGAAAAGGGCCATCCATAAACTACAGTAGAGCTCTCAAGCTGCTGATTAAAATTCTGAGTGAAAGCAACAACTAATGACAACACAAAAAGTGAGAAAAGTGTATGTTACAGCACAACATGGTTAAATTTTCCTAATGCATAAACAAAACCATCTTACAGTCTTGATTTACAAAAAAAGCCCCGTGCACGTGTGAAACTTTACACCCTTCTCCCTCAAGTTCTCAGGAAATTTATTATTTAGTATCATTTAAGCAGAACCTCTAGTTCATTCAGTTTTGTAACAGCCCGCTCTGCACCAAGTTGTAAGTTAAACGCACAATCGTACAAGAGGGCGATCAGCACAGTTGTCCCCAGTCACAGCCGATGCCACCCGGCAGAACAGCCCGCAGCTGAAGTGCCCCGGCGAGCCTGCAGCAGCCGAAACGCGTATGGAGAGCACAAAGCACGGCTCACCAGGCGCAGCAGCCCTCGCTGCCGGCGCACAATTTACTGTGCCACACGTAAGGCTGCTGCAAGTGGCGACAGATAGTGAATGTTTGGGAACGAAGCTTTCCACCAGCACTTCCCACGGAGCTCCACGCGCTGCAACGGAGCCAGCCTTTTTACACAAAAACACCTTTGGCAGCAGAGACGAAGGAGCTCTGCCACCCACCCGGCTCAGCGCTGCGACCGCTGCCGGAGCGGGACCCGCCGCTGCCCCATCACCGGGCCGGGCGCTGCCGGAGCGGGACCCGCCGCTGCCCCATCACCGGGCCGGGCGCTGCCGGAGCGGGACCCGCCGCTGCCCCATCACCGGGCCGGGCGCCGACCCGAACGCGGCTCCGGCGGAGGCGCTCCCGTAGCGCGGCCTGCGGGCACGGAGCCGGCCGGACCCGCACCGCGCTGCCCGGCCATGGGGCCGGCGCTGCCCCTCGACGCCGCAGGCGCAGAACCTCCCACGCCGCTGCTCGACCCCGCCGGGAGCCCCCGCGAAGCCCTGACCCATCGCGGGGCCGTGCGCCCGCACCCCCGGCCCACCTGGTTGAACCTGTCCACGATGCCCCGGCAGGTGGAGCACGCCAAGCGCCGCCGCTCCCCGGCGCCACGAACAGGCAGCGACAGCAACAGGGCGGCAGAGAGCAGCACGGCCAAGGCCACGCGGCACGGTGGTGGCGCGGGGCCCGGTGGCGGAGAGGGGCCGGGCCCCATGGCGAGGCCGCGGGACCCCTGGACGCGGAGCGGGGCCGCCCCAGCCGAGCCCCCTCAGCAGCGGCGGCCGCGCTGGCCCCGCCCCGGCCCCGCCGGCCCGCGAGCTCCATTCAGATTTCCGCGTCAGCCCTACGCGCGCACCGGCCGCGGGCGCTCGTTGGTCGAGGCGGCGGAGCGAAGGGACGTGGTCCAATCAGCGCCCGCCACGCTCCGGACCAATGGGAGCCCCCCGCGTGCCCAGAGAGCAGGGCGGGGGGCGGGGCCGAGCCGTTGGAGCGGGCGCCGCCGCCATCATGAGAAAGGGCAAGCACGGGCTCCGTGAGGGCTTCAGAGCCGCCCGCCATTTGTATTCGGCAGCCGCCTCGGAGACCTTCTGCCGCCCCTTCTGAGGGGGGCGTGCCCTGCCCTCACCCAAGATGGCCGGCGGGGGGGCGGTCACGTGCTCGCGGGGCTGGCGCTGCCGCTCCCGCGCTGCCGGCGCCCTCTGCGGGGCGGCCACGTGGGCGCGCGCGGTGAGTGCGGGAGCGGCGGCGGGCGCTGCCCGGGGCGGCGGGGCGGGCAGGCGGGGAGGGAGGGACGGGGCAGCGGGAGAGCCGCCAGCTGCCCCTGCCTTGGCTGCAGCCCGACCAGAGGGCGTTCCCGGGAGCGCCGCCGGGCGCTGCCAGGCGGCCGCCCCAGCTCTCCGCCTCCCGGGCGCGGGAGCTGTGGCGCGGCGGGAGGGAGGGAGCGCGGCGGGGCAGGGCAGGGCAGGGCAGCCGCCTCCTGAGGGTGTGCGCGGGGCGCCGTGCCTGCCCTGCCGCGGGGGCCTGGCGGCCTCGGGGCGGTGTCGGCGGCCGCAGGAGCGGCGGGTGGTGCTGGTCTCGGCCCGGAGCCCCCGTGGAGCCCCCTCACAGGAGCGACCGGACACGGGCGGCGGTTCCCGCCCGCCCCGGAGCGCACCTGCGGGCTGGGCTGCTGGGACCGGGAGCGATGGGGGCGCAGGGAGGGTGGTCGGGTTGGATTTGGGGAGGTTTGGGGAGGTTCCAGTCGAGAGCATTCTGCAGGTTTCTTCCCCGGCCCCGAGAGTGCCATTTCTTTACCGCTCTGTCGTAGCTTTGTGTCTGGTAGTGTCCCACACTGTATTTCCTGCCACAACCTTCTCTTCTTTTTTTCCCTCCTAGTTTTTTTTCCCTCTTAATTTTTTTTGATTGTTTGTTTTTGTTGTTTTTTTCTTTTTTTGGCGAGTCTCGAAAACATGAGGAAGTGTATGTAAGAATAGTAACTGCAGTTTTTTTCCTAATACAAAGAAAAAAAGAGCAATCCCAGCAACTAAAAGATTTAAATCTGGCCTCATTGAGGTATTAACTCTAGATCAAACTTGGAAGAGCTATTAAGACATAGGAAAAAAGGCATGCAAACTTAAGGTTATACAAAATGCGCGTTTTGCCAAGGCTAGATCCAGCCCAAGAGGGAAGACCTTATGCTGGGGTGCGCTTGGTGGTTCTGCTCAGGTTCCTCCGTGTGAGGAAGTGAAATGTCTCTGCAGACAGATTTAACACACAGTTTGGCTGCCAGACTCTAGCACAGCTCTTCTGAAGCGTGTCTGAGAAACGTAAATGAGCGAAATATGGTAGGTTTTTCACGGGAAGAGTAAAAAATATAGGTGAACTAATGATACTTCCATTGAAAAAGTATAAAACAGCAACAAACCATTTTTGATGGAAGTTCCTTAGCTTTTTATTTTTTTTTTTATGAGAATCCAATACTTTTTCCACCCAGTTTAATCCCAGGAAGAGATGAATCCTTTGTGTTAATGACCCCTGCTCTTCTATGATTCAGTCTTGATGTAGATTGCTGGGGGAGTCAGTGTGGCTGTGTTGTAGAGGCCTGAGGAAGATTCTTCTGAAGTTGCCAGAATGTAATCAATGGACAAGCCTATGTGTATTGCTTATGATTATCCTCTAAGCTTCACTATTAAATTATTTTTACCAAGTGTAAAGCTGTTTCTGTGATTTTGGCATTTCAAGAATCAAAAACTGTAATTGCAAGTATTTGCTTTTATATAGCAAATTTATTTTAATCATCAAATTCAGTGTCTACCTGTCTTGATAAATTCCACTTGAATTTTGATGCTTGTCAGCATCAATTTTCAACAGAGCAAGTTATCTTGAGACTTGACAAGACCACTAAATTTATTAGGCTTTATCTCAGAAACCTGGGTGTTGTCTTCATGCTTTGGTTTTTTATCTTCTAGCATGTTTCCCTTCAGGGAATTTCAGTATTTATAATGCATATAATTATCTCCAAGATGTACAAGTATGCTGTTGGGCTTACTTTTTTCAGGCATACAAAAGGATTGGAGTCAACAAGATTAAAAAAAAAAAAAAGCTTGTGATAAACTGTGTGTGGGCTATGTATCTTCACTTCCATTCTGATTTAGGAAGCTGGGGACTGATTACTCATGTAGTTATCACTTAAAGATACCAGGAGCAGGCTGTGTTGTAGATCGGTCAGAGGATAATGAGTGCAGTATTTATAGGTGATAGTAACAGCTTATTGTTATGCAGATGATGTAGTTAAAAGGGAAAAAAATAGAGCTTCTTGGCACTTAGGTCCTTTTATAAGTATTTATTGGGTCCTAAAATACCTGCAGTGTTAGGAAGCTGAGAATTTGGAGTCAGGAGTACCTCCTACCTTGCAGGTCACTATGCTGTTTCACCTGATGCATGAGCTGCTCAAGTGTTGCTCTGTGCAGCAGTGGATTGACCCTGCTGTGTCCATTTTTCTCTTCAGTTAAGTTTGACCAGAATCATGAAATTCTTCTGCATTTATTGGGAGAATTCAGCCAGAATTGGTGCAACATAAATTGCCCTATGCAGGGACTTAATTCCTGCCAGTCACTTTTTGAGGTATCAGTCCCATGCTTCTTTTCCTATTCCTGTGGGATGAGGATTCTCTTGTAGCATAAACCACAGTTATCCATTCTTGTAAAGAAGTAATACTAGGCACAGGTTAAAAAGGCTATTCCCACTTCCTGGGGTGAAGGGTTTGTTTAGGCTCCTGACAAGGCTCTGTCTTTGAGCTGAGGCTTCGAGCTTCAGTTACAGTCTGCAGCAGAAGCAATCATCAGAAAAAGATGCAATCGTTGAAGTATTTAAAATAATATGCAGATACATGCAATTTACAGGAAGTACTCAAATTTCAGGGTTTATTTGTGCTCATTGTGAATACAAGGATCAGGAGCTCACTCATTTTTACTAATGAGCAGCACAAACATCAGTTCAGGAAAAGGTAGCTCTAGGAGGCAGTTGCAAAGTGATCCCAGGAAATCTGCCAACTATCTTACATCTGTTTGATGGACATATTTAGACCAAAACACAGGAGAAAACATCTCAAACCAAAACCCCAGCTGTATCTTAAAAGTGCTGGTTTAGATTTTTTTTTTCTGTGAAAACAGCAAGAAAAAAAATCTCTTGTCTTTTATTAAATGGTAAACTTAAAATTGGGAAGCTTAAATTGAAGGAACACAAAATAGATTTGCTCTGGCATCATCTGGACACATGATTTTATTGTAATGATAAAATTCAACATAAATACTTCCATAAGAATGGCTCAGCAGTGTTGTGAAATGAAGCACCAGGGTGAGGGGGCCTTCATTTCTGGGTAGAAGTGTGGAGCAGGAGTACAAATGTCTCTTGCCATTGTGACACGTGTGGGTGCCAGAGGGGATTTGTCCCTCTCTGGCCAAGTCCAGCTCGAGCTGCTGGCAAACTCAGGAGATCAAAGTACTCTGTTCTCAAAAATTTCTCATCCTCGTGGATCCTCTCTGTTTTTTGGAGCCCTGAGCAAACAAGAGAGTATGTTCTAGAGACCATCTGTAAATCCAGTGTGCAGTTAAAGTGAGGGTAGATTACAAGGCTGTCTGTCCCACTAATCACAGACATAAGTGAGGTGACACTCAGCAGTGGGGCAGTATGGAATGCAAAGGGATATGCTTTCTTAGGTAGGGTTCACGTTGTCTTTAAGTTTTTTAGGTGAAAATTAAAACAATTATATTTACAGATGGGGGCATAAATTATGAAATGCTTTTGAATATATTTTTGACCTTAATTCATTCAATGTAGTAAAAAATTTCCTGGATTTTTTGACTTACTAGTTTTTGTTTGAACTTTTCAGCTGCTGTAATACATTTTCCTTGCATCATCATTTTTTTTTTCTGATTGTACACTTCATGCCACGTATTTATGTAATTTCATTTTATTTTCTTTTTAATAATAATAGAATATATTTGAATTTCAAACCCAAGATGGCTCAGAAGAGGAGCTCAAGTGGGCGGTCATTCCCATTGCTGCTGCTGTTGATTGTGGTGGCCTTTGTTCATTTAACTGTCTGTCCTTTTACAAAAGTGGAGGAAAGCTTTAACCTGCAAGCTATCCATGATGTGGTGTACCACCAGCTGGACTTGGATAAGGTAAGTTGAAAGTTGTATCTTCATTTTTGGACTGTGTTAAAGATGGCAATTCCCTGCAGTATCTGTAGGATAAAGGTGGTGTGAATATGATTTATTTTCCCTTGTTTCTAATTTGCTTATTTTAAGTAGATTCTCCTTTTTGCAGTATGACCATCATGAATTTCCTGGAGTTGTCCCAAGAACGTTCCTTGGACCAATTTTTATTGCTGCTCTTTCCAGCCCGGCTATCTACATACTTTCTGTGCTAAGAATGTCCAAGTTTTATTCCCAGCTGATAGGTATGAGAACTTTGAATCCTCAGAGATGTCACCCATTAGAGCACCAGTTGAAAAATAGTTGCTACATTTGGACCAATGGTTAAATTGTGATATTCTTTTCCTCAATAAAGGAAAACCCATGCTATGGTACTTGGGGCCAGCATGGCCCTTCAGCTCCCGCTTTGGGAGTAAGTAACAGCACACAGGAAGTGTGTGCTAACAAATGTCAGGCAGTGTAGAAAAAACAAGTGTCTCAGGTCTCTTCAGAGAGTTCCCCCCCATGTACACTTCAGAAAGGATTGTTAACTTTGGCATGGAAGCATTGACATTTGTGTAGAACTGCCAGACAAATTAAAAGTGTATTAGAACAGATAAACTAAATGGAATTTTGTTTGGCTTTTTGTTTCTTTGAAGGTATATTGTGGTATCTTAAATGTTAATCTTCAGAATGTCTTTCCATTACATTATATAACATGGCTGTTCATCAGTGATCCATCTGATACTACTCTTTGATTCCTGTTTTTATTTTCCTGATAGTCCGAGGAAGTTTGGGGCTCAGTGTGATTTACACCTTATGGAAGCTGCAGAAAGAAGTTAGAAAACAGTTTGGAGCAACTACAGCATCAATCTTCTGTCTCATCACCGTTACTCAGTTTCATTTGATGTTTTATTGTACAAGAACTCTCCCTAATGTGTTTGCACTTCCATTTGGTAGGTATTTCATAGGAAAAAATTTAAAATGTAAAACTTCTTTTCAAAGGATGGTAAGACCAAATTGACATATCTAGTTGATTGAATTGTGTGATAGCAAGACTAAAAAGCTTGAGATTTCATTCTCTTTTTATTTACATCTGTGCTTACAGTGACTGCTTAATCAAGTTTTATTTAATCTGAGTACATGTAGGTTTTGTCAGATGGCTTTGATTAGCTAGAGATTTGGGTTCACATGTCAAAAGCATAGGGCTATGAAAAGGGATGAGGTATACCTGCAGTTCAAAAAAGCCCTGTGAACTTGGTCTGCATGGGATTGTAGAAGAAACTCCTACTGCACCATCTTTACCTTCCTCTTCTGAAGCTGTCTACAAATGCAGCAATTTCTATACTTAGAGTTAAAAAAAAAATGAAAAGATCAGTGTCATTCTCTACACACACAGTTTTCCCCCAGAGCTGATGAAGAGGAAAATTAATCCCATGTGACAGATATTTACTGAGTCACTAAATGCTTCAGTGCAAGTTGTTCAGCTAGTAACATTGTGAGGTTGATGTAAGAACCTGTGTAGATGAGAAATGATAAACAAAAGCAGATGAATTGTCAGATAGTGTCTAGTAATATCTCAGATAATTTCTGCATATTAAAAAATACAAGTTGTTTCATGATTTTGTACCTTAGTATTTGATGTTTTCCTTAGGATCCTGAGCACGTTGCTACGTTGAAATTTAAGCTAAAGTATAGACAGCTTCATCTGTAGAGATATGGTGTGTCCCACCTCATCATGTGAATGAATTTATAGATCTTTCTCCCTCAGCAGTAGTCTGTAGTCTCATTTATGTGTTTGAAATTGGTTTGTGTTATCATGAATATAGAATATACTTAGCCAAGACAATAAACTAACTGCCCAGCTGATATTGAGCAATAATAATTATGAATCGTAGTTTGAGAAGCTTTTAGTACTCCCTTAAGGTTTGCTTTTCTTCTTTTCTTCCCCCCCCCCCCCCAGTAGCTATTAAATATACTGCCTAGAAAGAGTTTCCATCTGTTCCTTGTGGTTACACTTTTCCTAATTACTTAAGCATCAACAGTATAAAGCTGTGCATTATTCCAAATTACACTTCTCTAATAAAGGAAGAATTTCTGGACTAGAAATAGTGGGAAGACCAAGAGAGGATTGCTGGGAAGTTAGAGGAACAAGAAGATAGCATTGATTGTTACCCTTTATAAAATAAATAGTTTAGTATGTTGAGTGATGTGTTTTGGGTTTTTATTTTTTTTTTTTGTTTGTTTTGTTGGTTTTTTTTGCAGTGCTCCTGGCATTGACATTTTGGATACAGCAGAAGCAAAGGCCATTCATTTGGTTCTCAGCTTTGGCAATTATAGTCTTCAGATCAGAGCTCTGCATATTCTTAGGCCTCATGCTCCTGGTGACATTATTAACTAAAAGAATCTCCATTTTCAAGGTGCTTTCCCATGCTGTTCCTGCTGGAATGTTTTGGTTGGGTAAGTGTTTGCTTGGAAGAAAGTAAATGACATTAAGTTCAAGAGGAGTCTGGAGTTTTGACTGATTTATCTGTTGAGAAGCCCTTAAGGGTTCTTTTTGGGGGGTGGCAGTGGAGAGAGGGTAAGTGGGGTGTTGTGAGTTGTTACTGTTTTAGTTTGATTCTATTTGCTGATAATATGATGAGATTTTCTATTTCTTTGAAAATTTCTGTGTTAGGAAATAGAAGTGTGCAGAGCAGAGAAAGCTACAGTGGCCTCTGTTTTTAACTGCTTACAGTATAATGTCCTGATCTTAAAGAGGCTGAGATGTGCAAGTTGACTTCAGTAAAATTAGTACCTGGCTGTAGGTACTTGTGCATATTATCAGTTGTAGTATCTATTGCCATGGTGATAAGCTGAGTCCCAGGATAAAATACAACTGTGAGACAGAGATACCAAGCCAGGAGGGTTGTGGGGAGAGTTGCAGTTCAGCTCTGTTCCATTATTAAATTAAATTTAACAGCTTAAGTGATCTCCGTGCTGGAGAGGTTGAAATATTCCCTTGTCTCTACCCATCCATGGAAGGCCTTGTGTGTATGCACATAAATGCTCTAAGCTGCTCTACCAGCCTACCTAATTAGAAATGCTGTTGTCAGGTGTGTGGTGGCAACCCCTGGCAGCGTGCTGTCCCTTGCACAGCGTGCACAATAGAAACACTAAACAATTATGCCAAGTGCGTTTGGAGGCACTTCATGATGTAAGAGTTGGGAGATCCAATGGGAATTAACCACTGGCACTCCCTTTCCTATTTGAGCAAAATCCTTAAATACTAGAGAAGTTTGCGCAGAGCTGTGTAGAGAAGATAGGGCTGACAGTTTTGCCACTTTATTGCCTTTCCTCCCTTATTCTCACTCTCCCTCCACCTAATGTATGGTAGCAAACTTTGTGGTTGTTTTATTGTAAAGCTACAATTGTTTTTTGTTAAGTTAAAAAAGTTATTTAGTACTATTTGAAGTTAACGTGAGCTTCTTATCGTTCATTACATTTAATGCTCTTAATACTCTTCTAAAACAAATCTCAAACCCTTTTTTTCAAACCTGGGGTTGGAGTGGGGTGAATCCCAATTGGATTCATGTCTAACATGCTTCTTTAAAGGCTTCTGTTCAGAGTGCCTCCCTTCCCTGCACAACAGACATATTCGGCCTTCTCTGTGGTTTTGGGTGAGGCTTACAATGCATGTTTCAGTTTATGTTGGTCTCAATGTGCTGTATATGTTCTATTTGGATGTGTTAGTTTGCTTTTCCCTGGTTTTTAGTTCATGCAGATTTGTATCTCTTTAATTCTTTTAGGGCTAACAGTTGCTGTGGATTCTCTATTTTGGAGGCAGCTTGTGTGGCCTGAGGGGAAAGTGCTCTGGTATAACACAGTTTTAAACAAAAGTTCCAACTGGGGAGTATCCTTTGAAACATCCAGAGAAAAAGAACACTACTAGCCAAAGCAAAGACTTCATGTGACTTACTCTTGAGACACAGGGTGTTTGATTCTACTTTTTGTTATTTAAAACTTAGAAGACAGTGTCTGTCCTTTAGGTGTTTCTGCAAATTGTAAGTCTCCTCTGCTTTTTCTTGCCTCTTTGTGTTCTACCAGTATAAAGCCAGGTTTCTTCCCCTTGGTGTTTCATGTTGCCCATCATTAGTGCCATTTGATGTGTCTCTGCTGGGTAATGTGCATGTAATTAAGCAACTGCTTTTAGTTCTCCAAAGATGAGACAGAATATGAAAGGCTGGAAGAATGTGTACACAAAAAGTATACTGCATATTTGCAAAATTTGTGGGTACTAATGTTACTTAAGAATACTAAAGAAGTTACTGTACTTGTTAGCAGTGAAAGCATCCTTAACTCTTTTCACCTTGCAGACCTCTCCCTTCTTGTGGTATTTCTATTCAGCCCTGCCTCGTGCTTTGGGATGCAGCATAGTATTTGTACCTTTAGGGGTAACAGAAAAGAGAACTCGGATTTTACTTTTGCCAGCACTGGGCTTTATTTTCTTGTACTCGTTTCTCCCACACAAAGAGCTGCGTTTCATCATCTATACTTTCCCTGTTTTCAACATAGTGGCTGCTAAAATGTGCTCACGAATGTAAGTTCAAAATCATGTTTGTTGGTTTTTTTCCCCTCTGAGAATGCAAAAGGAAAACTATTTGTACTATTTTTATGCCCTTTTTCACCTTGACCTCTGGATCATATTGAAATATTCATATCCTGTAGAAAGGAGTTCGAGGTCTTTGTACACACTTGACTGCAGAGAGAAGTGGAAACACAGAAAAGTCAAATGCTTTGGTGGGACTATTTAAGAAGTCTGGAGGAGAATTGAGAATAGAGCCCTAATTTTACTGTTACATTGTTACAATGCAGTTTATTTATCAGAAAAGAAGACATATTCCAGTACTCCTGAGCTGTTAACACAGTTTACCTCAGGAGATCGTTTAATACACAGGCGAGGCTTGTGAAACATGGAGTTAAATAGTTCTGCTTGGGTATAATGAGTAAACAAATTGAAGTTCAGAGTTTAACTTCTTTAAAAGAGAATATATTCATAGCTGAAACACAAAAATACTTAGTTTTATTGATAAGTTTGTCTTAGTTTTTTATTAATGAGAGTATTCTAATTTAAATGTCACTAGAAGTTAATCTTCTAGAGATTGGTAATAAATATATGCCATACAGAGTTGCTAAAATTTATATTCATATTTATTATCTAGAAGTGGAGTTTCTGTAACAGTTGTGTCACGGTAGTCAGTGAGCAGTGTGAAAGAAAATAACAAGTTTATTCTTCCTTGTTTTTCTCTTCCTCAACAGTCTGAATAACTACCGGAGATCCTGGCTGTACAAACTTGGATCATTCTTTATTATAATGCATCTTCTGCTCAATGCTGTTTATTCAGGAACATCTTTATACGTTTCACATTTCAATTATCCTGGAGGAGTGGCAATTCAGAAGTTGCATGAGTTGGTACCTTCAACAGCAGGTATGTAAAGCTGGCTGGAGGTATGTTCACCTAATCTTAATTGCAGTATATCTTTTCATGGTTTGAATACTGCTTCTTCAAACTATGTACACACATCTTCTTTGTTAATATTTTGTTAATTTATTATTAATCAGTGTACTTGGAAGAATTTTGAAACTGTATTCTATTTTCTTTATTTATGTAGATGTCTCTGTTCACATTGATGTGGCTGCAGCACAAACAGGAGTTTCTCGGTTTCTAGAAATCAATTCTGATTGGAGGTATGTTCTGAACAAGGTATTTTCATCTGAGGACAGTAGCCTGCTTTTTCTTTTTTTGCATATGCACAGGGACAAATATTGCAAACACAATATCTGGTACAGCATATTTATTAAACCAGCTTAAGAACAATATGAATCTTCAGGGAATTTTTGATGTCTGCAGTGCTGCTGTTTCAGAAATAAAGCACTGCAGTGTTTTTTCATTGTTTTGGTTGATTCTGATTTGCCTGTATAGTATAGAACATTTTGAAGGACAAGAGGAAATGGCCTCGAGTTGTGCCAGGCGTGATACTTAGGTGTGATACTAAGAAAAATTCCTTCATGGCAAGGGTTGTCAAGCATTGGAACATGCTGCCCAGGGAAGTGGTGGAGTCACCATCCCTGAAAGTGTTAAAAGTTTGGATATGGCTCTTGGGGCCCTGGTTTAATGGTGAATTTGGTGGTGGTGCTAAGATGACAATTTGGCTCTTAGACATATTTTTCAACCTTAATAATTCTGGTATTCTAAAGATACCAGAAACAGCACAAAAATTGTTAGCTTACCAAACTTTATACCAATATGTTTAATGCAGCTAGGTCTGATACCCCACTAGCCCTTGTGAAACAGAGCTTTCTTGGCAGAACAGTGTACCTAATTATTTGTCTGAATGATGTGTGGCAATGTGAGGCTCATGTACACTTTAATATTGAAAGTCTGGTTTTATGTGGAGCATCCCTCATATAGATGGCATTGAAGTTGCTGCTGTGAACACATTCATTAGCTCTGAGGGAAGGCTGTTGACTGCTTTGTTACTATGACCAGCACTGATATATAGACACTTTTTAAAAAGAGTTAAAATATTGGAATGAATAGTGGGAGACATTGTGATGTGGCATCATTTGCTTTTCAGAATGAAAACCAAAAAGTAGGCACCTTTCTGATTTTTAAGCCTACCTCTTCAGCTGAAGCATAAGGTTTAATTTAAATGAAAATTATCTTAACGAAAATTATTCATTAGAAGGTGACACAAAGCCTCCCTTCATACTGCACAAAACAAAAGCAACACAAGCAGATTTTGATTCAAGAAGTATTCT
The DNA here is from genome assembly GCA_039654755.1 of Calcarius lapponicus. NCBI lineage: Eukaryota > Metazoa > Chordata > Aves > Passeriformes > Fringillidae > Calcarius > Calcarius lapponicus. Next base: position 9,056,732 of record CM077463.1, read on the forward strand.
GAGCATAGAGTTCTTTTTCCCCAGTCACAGTATTCAGGATCACATGAACATAATTTAATTACTGGTATGTTTAGAGATAAAAGTACTTTGGAAGTAAAGCAGAAGAAAGGGAGAATGCTTCCAGGGGAATTAGAAAAATCATTGATCTTGCTATGCCTTTTTATTTCTAAGCATTCTCATGGTTATGGTACAGACTGTTTAAAGCCTTCACAATTACCTATCAACTGTTTATTTGAAATTGGTTTTTTTTGTAGGCTGAATCTAGAGAAAGTCTTAAACCATTAATTGGGAGGAGACATTAAGCTGGTAGAGTACAGGGGATAGAATGTGCATGATAGTTAAAATGTTCCAATATTCGGGATTTTAAAATAGACTTAAGTACACACACTACTCTGAATACAACTCTCCTCTCTCAGTAGTGCTTCATTCCAATGATCTTTTTGAGTTGGTGAGTGTTGGATTGCTTTGGGTTTGTAAGGCCTGGTGGGATTGGAAGGTGAATTAATAATATCTCTGTAACTGATAAATGTTTCATGGTGTTACAGCTACAGAGCAGTTTCTCACTTCTATCTGTACTCAGCAAAACAAAGGCTAAAGGAAGGGCTGATTCAGCATAAAGTTTCGCATTTAAAAAATAAGACAAAATCCACAATTGAGCATGATACACAGGACTACCACTTGGTCTGACAGCACAGCAGTGCAAAGTTTATTGGCACCAACTGTCCATTTTCTCGTTGTCCAAGAAAGTGACATCATTTCAGATGGGTGAAACTAACTTAACCTCTTCATAGACAGTATATGTCAGGTGGAAACTGATTAGGGATGGGGTGCTGTGAAGGCTGACGATTCATCAGATAACTGCAGTCCATAAATAAAAGTGTCTTAAAGTTATCAGCTTTCAGTAGTGTGCTCAGATTAGATCTATTTGCCTCAAGAAAAATGCAAGCAATCTATTATTTTTCTTCAAAGGGTGATTGAAAGGAGCTTGATGCAGGTTCTTACACGGAACAGGTGTTACAATCTCGTCTTCAATTAGTGCAGTCTCTTTGAACCCTGAATAAATATGCTGTGTAAGCTTAAAGTATTTAAAAATAATAAAATTCAGAAATGCATGCAGCCAGATGAAAGGCCTTTTACTTGCTGATGAAGAAAATGTGAAATTGGTAGTTGGTAAGGTTGTTACAAAGTAATGCTGTTCCTTCTGCCAGTTTTGAGGTATCTGCCAACCTAAGGGGTATTGTGATATTTTTGGAAATAGCAGGTGAAATTAGCATGCAATTGTTTTAAAAGTAGAAAGCACCTATTCAGTGTGCAGTCTCATTCTGCATTATATAGTGTATTTAGTGACACTTATGAATTCTGTCAGCCTAGGGTCCTTCCTGAGTTGCCAAAATTTTAGTTAACAATTCACACAAAACCTCTGGTTTTCTGTAAAGTACTTCCTTCAAATATCTTAAATGTTAATGACTTCCCTGTCAGGCAGCATTATAAAAATACCAGTAGATCAGTAGAGATTTTTTTCAGGGAATTCAGGCAGATGAGAGGCCAGGTCTGCAAAGATGCAGGGTGGATTTAATCCTGGTGCATTTAAGGGTATGTAGGGCTGGGACTGTACTGCTTCCTTACCTGTGTACACGTTTGCAAGGAAAGTCACAGCCTAAGTAAGATGCCTTTGAAATGTATGGAAGGATTCAGATGCCTAAGAATGGGAGCTCCAAGTGCTGGAGCTGTTGGAGCTCCCAAGGGTTCCCAAAACAGTTCACAGAACAGGGCAACAGAAAAGGTGAAGAATGGGGCACTGCTCTTCACTGAGGTTACAGAGCCTAACAGTGGTTTATGGAGTGTTTGGAGTGAACTTACCTCTTTCTTCTCCTTCGAAGTTGCTGGATTGAGGACTCGATCAGGCTGCCATGTCCAGTATGAATATCCTAAGCTTTAAGCTATAAATTGCATCTGACTCTCCTCAGTGAATGAACAAATAACTATTGCAAAGTAGAACCATGTCCTCATGAGACAGTGAGGGAGATCTGTCTCAATTCCTAGAAGATTAAAGGGGCTCATACAGCTCTTAAGAGATAATGAACTTCAGTTTTGGGCTTAGACAAGATGAAAACTGGCTGAAACTAGATCTTTCACCTCACTGCCTGTGGATGCCATGGGACAGAGAAACAGCAAGCGTTTCTCACAAGCTGCTGTGAGAAATGCCTGCCGTTTCTCTCTCTCTGTCCCATGGCATCCACAACTGCCAAATGGCTAAGTCACTTGTTTTCTCATGCTGTAAATTCCCTCAACAGCCAGATTGAACATAAATCCTTTTAAGAAATAACTGTAAATGTACATAATCAATAGTCCTAGAACTCAGTAGTTACTTTTTTTTTTAAATTCTGTATATAATTTATATGTATTCTAGTACTTAAACAGCTTATAAAGGCTGACCCAAAGTGACCTGCCCAAACACGTAGTAGATCAGGGAACTGAACTTAGAAATAACAAGTGCCAAAGTAGTACTGTAGCTGCCAGGCTCCTTCTTTCCTCCAGTGTTCAAGGAGGTCTTCCTCCCTGCTATTCTCTGAGGCTCCTACTCTAATGTATGACTACCAGAGGAAAAAGGTTTCTCTTTAAGTACCACATGAGGTATTTTTAAGAATTACTAAAAAACCCCACAAACAAAAAAAGCAGCAAAAACCCCAAACTAAAACAAAACAAAATCACCTCCACGTTTCTCCAAATGCAGTTCTTGTAGAGTAAAACTTAAAAATTGGTCCAGTTTCCTACAATCTTAAGCTTTGGAGTCCTTTCTCCACTAAACTGAAATAGGGAACTAGTAAGAAATTTTCTAGGAGTTGTGATTTATATCACAATAGCAGCAGAATCACTTGCACAGAATGACTGAGTCCCTACATTCTTCAAAAATACTATTTCCTCCTGTAGTACTATTTAATCAGGAGATGTAACTGACAATGTTAGTTCATTTTTGTGTTTCATCTTGGATGCCTCTGCAGTAATAGCCATCTTTAATAGGTAAAGCAAGGAATAAAAATAAATCTTCTTTATTCTTTACAGGTATGACAAAAGAGAAGATGTTAAACCAGGAGACCAGTTGATGTTTTCTTACACACATATACTGATGGAAACAAATCCTCTTCAAATATCACATTACAAGACAACCCACAGGCCACTGGCAAATATACCTGGCATCAGTAAAATTGGGTTGAACCTTACTGCACTACCTCCTTTTACTTTAAACTTGAAACCAAAATTAGTACTGTTGGAAAAACTTCCTCTGTCATCTTGACTGTGAATTTTAAGTAAGTCTTTTGATGTGCTTTTGCTGATGATTGAACTATATAAGACAGCAGCAAATTGTCATTCCAGCACTGCAACTCAGCTTCTGTGGAGAGGCACAGAAAATCTCTGTACCAATTGGTATTTAGCTCCGTCCTGTTTCTTACAAATAATACATTTGCATTCCTAGTCAGTATATGCTCAGTATACTGAGTTGTATCATTAGGTATGTTTGAGAGAGGTTGCCTACAAGTTTAGTGGTATTAAGTAAAACCTGTCTACTTGGTTTGGTAGTCTGTTTCATCATGTAGCACAGGTGTGTCCCAATTGTCCTGTATAAGATACAAAACCAACAGGTTTGTGCTAGGGCAATAATTTGATATGTAATCTATGTGTGCAAAGATGTATTACTTTATGTATCTACAGGATTGTAACCCCCTCAGCTGTCACATTGCCAGTGTGAAACCCAACGATGTTATAAACATAGGAAAGCCATATTCATCGTTGCTTCAGCCTAATACCTAATTGTGCCCTGTAGGCTACCAAACTAATGAAACATTCACTTAAAAAGCAGTTGGACCTCTTGACAAGCGCTGCTTCATAACAGATTTGAGTACTAAGGATGATTATCTTCATTCCAACAGTTCATGAAAAAGCAGTAACTTGGATTTCCCAGGAAAAAGAATCTTTAAAAAAAATTTCCCCCTCTTCTGCTGTAATGGTATCTTAATTTTCAGTGTAAAAATTACCTATGAAAATGCCCACTTTAAGATACGTGCTGTTTTCCTTTTTTTATTAAGTAATCCCTTTGGAAAGGAGTACTCTAATGTGCCATGTGCTGCATTCTATAAACTAGGGTAAGATTGCATGCTCTGTAGTTTCTTTATTAGATGTTTTTGTTAAGGATGTTTGCATAGATTGCTGAATGGAACAAGGAAAAAAGGTTAGAATTCTGGTTAGGGCCAGTTGTAATATGACAGAAGTTCCATTAGTGTAAAATGTCAGAATCATTGAAAGTATCATGGGCAGAAAACTATTCCTTCCTGACTGAAAACTTGAGTAAAATATAATTATGGAATAAAGTGGTTTGGTTTTTTTTGTTTTGTTTTGTTTTCTTTTTATTCTTAAATTTGCTTGATTCAGGAACTACCTTTACCTGTGTACGTTTCAGTTTTTAGGACCATGTTTTCTTTTTATCGTCTAGATTATGTATCAGTGGAACTGATCTGGTGGGGTGGGGCCTGCTCCCTCGAGGGTGGCTGTTGTTGCCCGGGCTTCCTTGGCCTGAGCAGATCTGGCAAAAGCAACCTGCAGAACTTGTTGGTCCAGTCTCTGGCCGCTCTTGAAATTTAAATCATTCAAGTATTATCTATTTGACTTGTCTTTGGAAGAAAACCTAGCTTCCTCCAGAGCCAGTTTGAACATCAAACAATTCGCAAGAGACAGAAGGAAATACATGTGCAAATAGCTGCAAATTTGGAACCACACAAAGGAAGACTTCTGTTTAAGGATGTAGGTAGGCCTTCATGTTAAGGCTAATCATTTACTTCATGTAACTCCCCCACACTGGAATCCACAACTCAAGAACCCAAACTAAAATTTATCCTGTCCAGGTATATACAAATGTCTGTGTGGTTGTTCCAGCTTTCCAAATCCCTGGTTGTCAGAATCCCTCTGCAGGAGCTTGCTTCTATCACCTACAGAGAAAAACTAGGGCCACTGTGCTTGCAGAATAAGTATCTTAAGCTACTGTCTGAAGTGGCACTGAATATGCACACATGAGGCATATGAAGAGTTTCATCTTGCTGAATTTCATACATCATAGAGTCCTTCCACAGACTTTGGTGTGTGGGTGCTACCTGTGGGACTTAAACCAGTGATGGTGTTCAGCTGTGGAGCTCAGGTCTACTACTGTTCACAGCCTCATCACCCATGGAAATAGAAGCAGCTCAAACTGGGCTTTTACTCTTGTTTGGGGTAGAGAAAGACAAAATACATACAAGGAGACAAGAAAAAGATACTGGATTGCAGTTTTGAAGAGTGTCTGAAGTTTGTTTGTGTCCTGTTACATCTTGTCCTCCATCTGTGGTTATTGAGAGTGCTATACTTTGAAAATCTGCAACTTTGGTTTTGTGGCTAAAAGGGCTAGATTGTGTCCCAGGCAGTGCATGGAGCACCCCAGTACCTGTGGCTGTATGACCTCTGTAACAGCATGTATCAGGGCAGGTGTAAGTGGGATAATAGGAAAAAGTTCTTCACCCAAAGGGTGGCTGGGCACTGGAACAGTCTTCTCAGGGAAGTGGTCACAGCACCAAGCCTGACGGAGTTCAAGAAGTGTTTGGACAGACGCACTCTCAGACGCATTGTGTGTCTCTTGGAGATCTCCTGTGCAGGACCAGGAGTTGAACTTTGATGATCCTTGTGTGTCCTTTCCAACTCATGTATTCCTTTCTAGCTATGATTCTATGGGTAACTGCCTCAGACATAGGCCATGAGTATCATGGTGGCCCTCACTTGGAATAAGTAGGGCCACCTGGCAAACTGGAATGAAGATTACTGCAGTTTTTCCCTAAAGGCTGTTTGAATAAAACAAGCAGTCCTTGGAACAGAAACTAAGGCCATCTCTCCTTAAATTAATTTTCTCATCTCCAAGTCTTATGTTGCCTTTCTTTAGCTCCGCAAGAACAACAGAGCTTATTTTCTCCTTTAATATAAATTAGTATTCAGTGTACTTGCATGGAAGAAAAAAGTGAGTTTAAATTCCCTTAAATACAAGAAGGCATAAAGGAAGTCTCCTGCTCCTTCTACAAACTTGAAGTGGGGTATTACAAGTTCTGCATTTGGGTGACTGCATTAGGAGGAAACATCAGGTTAGAGAATGAATGGGGCAGGTAGGAGGACAGTGACTGAACACTTGGGATTTTTGAAGGGACTTTAATAAATTTCTCATGCTTGTTTAAGTTCTTAAAAATACCTTTTGACTGATTACAATAAAGTTCAGCTTTTCTTAACAAAAATAGATATAAAGTGAGCATGTTGAATTAACTGAAGGTTGAATTAACCTGAATAAAGGAAAAAGATAGTAGAGTTAATCTATAATGCTGGTATAAAATGAGATTTATTTCAGGGTGTCTTGTTTAAACTCCCTAAGGGTCAAATGTTGTGTAGCATCATACATTGCTTTTTCAAATTTGACTTAATTTCTTGGAAGCAATGCTTGTTCCTGTAAAAAGTCCAACGGATTATTTGGACAAAAATACATCACCATGCCATTTCACTTGAAGAAGGTGGAGTAATCAGTCTCTTACAGCCTGAGATGTAGGACATTCTTGTTATAAAACTAAATAAAGTAATTGCATGAAAAAAATGTGGAACTTGCCAATAGAGGACATTTCTGGAAGCTGAAAGTAAAAGCTGCTTCAAAATTAAGGTGAACAGATGACTCTTGCATCAAGAATCAAAAGAACTAAAGATCAAGGAACAACTTCCAGTTCACAAAGTCTCTAATATCAAGAGCTGGAAAAAATCAGACGATATTGATCTTATACCTGCCCTAAGTACTTGCTATGGGTCTTCTCTCTTGATCTGAATTGGGGTGAGGAGACATGGAGAATGGTTGTACTGGATCTGATATCAAATACATTTATCTGCTTCCACTGAGGAAAAAACAGAGCACATCTCAGGTTCTAACCTTGTTTATCCATCAGAACACAACTTCAATGCAATCTATTTGTGCAATGTATTCTGAAGCACTGAGCACACTCCTTTTTCTTGCTCCCTGGCCATTTCACACATCCCCTTAGTGTTACAGGTTACACATTCAGAACAAAGCATGAGATTGTGCTGCTGCTCCTGCAGTTAGTTGTTCCAGGACCATTCTTATTTTCCTGGATATTTCTAGTTCTTCCAATGTTAAGAAACTTGGAAATGGATACTAGTTCTTAGCATTGGTTTGCTGTATCAACTTCTATGCCAGAGAGAATGTTTCCCTTGCATCTGACAGCATTTTTAATAACTTACACAGAAATTCCAGAAATCATAGCCTAGTGTTGCTTGCCTTTACCACATGTGCTCAGACTTACATACTCCCATTCTAGCACCACCCTCAAAGAGCATTCCTTCACAGTATTCAAAGGCTCCTTCTTGTACAAGTGACTTCACTTTCTGTTTGCAAGAAAAGAAGAAAACTTTTCATCAAGCTGAACTTACCACTGATGTAAGCAAGAGTGTTTAGCCACAACTATCTCAGTGAGCTGGTTACATAAATAGTCTCAACTATGCCAAAACTAATGTTAAGAGGATGTTAAACAGTGAGACATGAAATGCATCACTACCTGCTTAATACACGACACCAAAGATTAAAAGGATATTTGCAAAAATTCCTTATGCTAAATAACAAATATCTCTACAAAGGTTTTCTTAATTTCCTATTTATATATGTAGGATTTTGAAGTGTAACTGGTCCATTTTGTATGCAGCTACTTACTTTAGATCAGCTCTTTAGATAACCATGAGCAACTATAACTATTTTTTGGTTGTTCATTTCAGACCTTTATGATATAAAGGGCAGCCAGTGTTTCTTTTGAAATTCTACATCTTATTGTTATAGGCAGTCTTTCACCAATTCTACTTTATTTCAGCTACAGCTGCCCTTGGTTCTGTACCAAGGCTTCATCTGTCAGTTTGTGCCAAGTATAAGGTAAAAATGCTGCCTGAAATGGAGTCCACCTTTTCCTTTAAAACTGCCAACTTAGGAAGCTGGAAGAAGGCATTGGTTCATAAATTAAATAAAAGTGTCAGGGACAGCTTAAGCAAAGATCCAGTCCTTAGAATCCAAGGTGATACCTGAGTCGGGGACATCACCATGGTTACTATTTCTGGTTGGCATATTCATTTTATGAAATCACTTTTGGGTCAGCTTTGCAATGAAACCAAGAAGGTAAAGAATCACTCTTTCTTGTTGCTAAGAATAAAGCAAAAAATGAATATGTTTGTGAAAGAGTAAAATGCTTAGTTTATAAAATCTAAATAATCTAAAACTAGAAAGTGTAATTTATTAATTGTGTATTATATGTATGTGTGTGTCTGTGTGTATTTAGTTTTCCTATGTTTGGAGGTAATGAAATGAAAATTTAATATGGTCAGCTCTGAATAATGGCAGGAAAAAAAAAAGCTACTTTAAGGGAGAAATCTCAAAAACTAAACACCTACTCTGAGCTGTAATCAATTCAATCAATTACATCCTTACACTGGTCTTGACACTGCTCTAGTTGAGATTTCAGTTCTTTATAAATTCAGAAGCTACTTTTGGGAAACTATGAGTATTGTTAAATGCTCACTGACTAAATTCTGCAAACACGTTTCCTTCGCTTGGACTTGGTGAGCAGGGAAAGAGGCCCCATATAAAAAGAAGCAAATGTGGGGGAAGCATATCTCAGGTTTCTGAAGCATAATATACATCTCAGTAGATACATTCCATTATATACCCTTCACAAGACCTGAGTTCTTTGAAAATACTGTTGCAGATCTCAACTTCTTCCTCTTCCTACCTTTATTACGACAAACTATTTTTTGTGTATAGTTGCCACACCTGCCTACTTTTAAAAGAAGCAAAAGCTTTAAGATTTTTATGGTGACCAAGTATCATCTACACTTTACTTTCTATGCTAACACTGAAAAAAAGTCTGCTTACTAAATTTATTTCTGAAGTTGCTAATTTACTGAAAGTATCTGTTTAAGTATCACTTGTTGCAGGGTCACTATATTAGGCATCAAGGAACTGTCTGCTGCCACAGGGATTGGTGCAGCACAAACTCAGGTTGATGAGAACTCCCACTATTTACAGCTTTATTAGTCTGAGGGAAAGCACTGTAAAAATTGGGGGGGTCTTATCTATTACAAATATGAGAAGGGTTGTAAAACCATAAACTTTTAGCAACCACAGAGAATTTACATTAAAAATAATAAGGCAAACCCAACATAAAACACAGTCACTCAATAACTTACCTCAAGCTTCAATGAAAGCTTTCAGCCCTTCTTTTGGAATCATTCTTTTCTGACAGGCAATAGTGCCTGATCTGAAGGAGATGCTCCTGTAATTCCTATAGGATCTAGGCTTACAACTGAAACAGCAGCTTTATGTTCTCAGTTTCCCTTATTTTTATTTAAGAATTAAGTGCTTCAATTTTAAGGTCTTTTGAGCCTGCATATTATCTTAAAAAATTCTAACATAAGCCTTTAATTCATTCTCAACCAAAGTGACACTGAAACAGTGTGGTCTTAAGAACTAAGCCCTTTAAAAATCCAAATGAAACCAAAATGAAAAAGGGAAATCACAGGTATAAATAGACTAACTTGATGAAATTTTACTTTTAAAAATAGTGACTACTTCTTGTGTTCTCAGGATGTTTTGACAAAAAGCATGACTATACAATTAATTATCTGTATGACTAAGAAGCAGATTTTGGACTACAAAATGCCATCACTACAACTTTCCACACAGGGAGTTTGATAGGAGCTACAGCAAAGACTCCCTTCAGAGGAGCCAAGATTCTTGAGTCCAGAGAGCTGTGATTTTCAGGTGAGCTTGTTCACTGCCAGCATTCCTCCTTGTTTGATGTGACTCCGTAATGCTTTAAGTCATAGCCTGTATTTACATTCAAGCCTTGAGTGAAAATTGTATCACTTGTTTATAAAAAAAAAAGGTTTTTTTCATCCTCTCTCCTCTCCACTGGTTTGGAGAGATTAAAAATCTCCTCTACAAGGGTCAAGGTTATATTCACAGTTAAAATGTAGGAGAAAAAAACTGAGATAATAATTAACCAGTAACCATTTAAACATGTTTCCCAATAAACTGCTTCAAACTCACCTACTTCCAGCTACATATAAACTAGACCAAATTGTTTTATTACTGCAGGAAAAATGTGTGCTGTTCTCATTTAACTCTAGAAGAACAAAGAGATGCTGACTGTTGATAGAAGTAAACATTATCTTTTAAAATACTGCAGGGAAAAAAGCAGTATTAGTCTTTCCCAAGTGCACTATGTAGTCATTTACTTAAATTGTATAGATATAAGCATAACATGATGGAATAACACTTAAAAAACCTGAAACTGTAAAATGTTTAGAGAAACAACACGTGGAAACCAGAGCCACTTGGGAAGTAATTCAACCAATCTTCCTGAAGTTAAAACAGCTTTTGGAAAATGAAAAGAAGCAGAATCCAGGCTCAAGTCCAAAGAGCTGAACGGAAAATCTGTATTTTCAAATAGCTTGTTCTGTGGTATATTTATGATTACAATTGTTTGAATTAATTTTTAGTCAATAGTTGTCTTAAATCCATCTGAAAATAAAAGGCAGTGTTGACTACCACTGGAAAATTGCAAATAAAATGTTTAATTTCAGAAACTGAGTTCACCATTTATAAATACACTAAAACATAGTAAATGCAAAATTAGATTAGGCATAGGTAGAGTATTTTAACAAAGCTACAACTTTTCTAAAAGGTCATAGGCAAATGATGACTTGTTTCCCAAAAATGTATTCAATGAAAACTGAAATTAAAAGATAAGTCTTTCTAGAGAAAAACCGAGGAGAATGTGCCTTTCAAATTAAAATGCTGGCTATTTTTTCCACCTTATTTGAAGCTTTAAAGGCTTTATATCCCATTTGCCTGATGGACACCAACAGTCAGGAATCAACCCTACTACATAAAGTTCTAAGCAGTGCACCATATCCATAAGGCTATTACTGAAAACCAGAAGATCAGTTATTTCTGTACTAGGAGCTTTAAGAAAGGCTGTTCTACACAATTGAAGTTACATTAGGAGTAAGGGCTCAATTTTTACAATAGGGACCTTATAGTTTTGATGCACTAAAGATTAGAAAAGGCTTCAGAATGACATTAGAGTCTTCTTGGTAAGTGTTTTGCCTTTTTTGTACACAGCATTAAATAACAAGCATTAATTCACAAACTTTGAGAGAACTTCCAAAGACCTTTTATAAATACCCAGAATATTTCTGTAATTCACTTAAAATGTAAAGCCTGAACAGGAGAACCCAGAATGGGAAATTTTACTACCAACTGCTGTATAAGTGACGTTCCATCTCATGTTAAATTTAAGATTTATTTTCAGATATTAAGTCAACAGTCTCCTGTAAACACATCTTCCTCAATAACTCTTCTTAATCCTTTAAGTACTTTAGAGCTTGCAGTTAAAAACATCATATGATAAAAAGACAGCTTGAACCCCATCTTTCACGTACAGCTTTCTTTTGACAACTACAAAACCTGTTTTCTTGTAATTAAAGCAATGTTCAACTAAAATACAGTACCTGGTTTATGGTTTTTACATAATAATTGAATAAAAAACTACAGAATAGAACTGTTTACATCTTTTTTTTTCTTTTTTTTTTGCCATTCTATTAAAACAAATGACTGAGCTTTTTAAAGTTCATTTACAATTATGGATTAAAACCTACATAATTTTGTATAATTTGACGAGACAGGCTATCTCTAGTGTGAACTTTTAAAAAACATATATACAATATCTGGCCTGAAGTACTATGAATAAGGCACATGTAGACATATTGAAAGCTGAAAAAAATGAATCTAAAATTTGGAATTATAGTCACTGATTAGATGTCATACATGGCCCCTACTGGAGCAATTTAAAAATCCAAGTTATAGATCGTTAATATCCAGTGAGCAACAATAGATTTAGTCTAGCAGTTTGTTCATTAGTTTCAATACTGGAAGTATATTAAAGGAAGATTCACTTTCAAAAAGATAAGCTTTTCAAAGTGTTCAATCATTAACCTTGACTGACTAAAGTTGTTGCTTTCATTGGATGTATTGAACAATCTCTCTGAAGGAACAATGCTTGGTGGACAACCCAAGAACCTGACAGCCAATTTTGACAGTACTGGCCAAGATGACTTTTTAAAGTTCCAGTAAGTTAGAGGATCACAGTTATGCTCAAGCACTTCTTCCTCCAAGTAAGAAAGCACCATTTCCTCTGGTAACTTTGCTCTCTCTTTCAGGTCTTTTGTTTTCTTCATGTCACCCATGAGTGACCAGAGATTATCTTCCCCATAAGAATTTGTAGATGGTGAACCTATATCACATCCATTGGAAACAGGTTTATCATCATCTGAGGTAGAACTCATTATTTCCAGCTCCCTGATTAAGTCTTGTTTATATTGTTCAGCCTCCTCTTCTGTAAATAACGATGTTTTATACCGGGGATCCAGAAGTGTAGCAAAAATGTACCTTGGATCATGAAGTGTGGAGGACAATCTGCTCACCATAGCTTCTTTCAAAGATTTCAGCATAGTATCTATGCCCATAGTTTCCTCAAAAAGCATTTCTATTTTCCTGTTAAGTATATGAATCATTGGAATCACTTGGCTTAGAGTAGACATGTGTGTACTCATCTCCCTACTTGCAGCTTCGAAAGGTTTGAGAGCGTGGCACACTGACTGCATGACTTCCCACTGATCACAACTTATTAGCTCCCGAAAGCTGCACTCTATTGACATTTCATCAATTGCTCTTTTCTGTTCAATAAGGCGTTCAAGCATATGAAATGATGTATTCCACTTGGATGGAACATCTTGTATTAGCTGATGCTGAGGCAACTCATACTCTTTTTGCAGCTCGGCTAACTTCTCTTTTGCTTTTGCTGACCGATGGACACGTTCACAGATCTTCCTTGCAATACTAAGCAAATTCTGAACCATTCTCTGGCTTTTAATAGCCTCATTTACAATTACATTAACAGTGTGACTAAAACATTGTACACTTGAGTGATCACCTTCATTTAAAGTTTTCTCTATACTCTGATTATCAGTAACAGTAATCCCAATCTGAAGTCCGATGGAAGTAATCCACGTTTCCCACCAGTATTCTAGCTGCTTCTGAATACTGATTCCATTGTAGTCGCAGTCGATCTGTGATACGTTTAATAGTGCTGAACAATGGTAATCCTCGCACTGTGGTCGAAATGAAGACTCAAATGTTACCCAGTGAGCGGTCAGGGTTAGATATTCTCGTGTTTGGTTGCTCATCCATATTCCAGATGTAAAATGGATCACTCCACTTTCAGCTTCTTTAAGATGTGAAATAATTATTTGTTTTACGTTATCATACATATCTGGAATTGCTGTCCTAGAAAAGTAAGATGGAGAAGGTAAAGAATACTGAGGTTGCAAATATTCAAGCAGCCTGTTAAAGCCAATGTTGTCTACAAAAGAATATGGCTGAAGGTCAAGTGCAATCATTTCAGCTACAAGACTTGTGATTTTTTTGGCAACTGGATGAGAGTCACAAAACTTGTCATTGGTTTCGTCAAAATTTGAAGATCCTAGTAATTCTGTGCGGAGAGGCATGTGATTATCTGTAGATGAGGATAACACTGTCTCTGGGACATCAGTTTTCAATACATTGTTATGAAACCGCTGCAAATGTCTTAGAAGGCAACTCGTGCCTAGGTTTGTTGGCTTTTTCCCCCTACTTATTATACGTCCACAGTGTGTACATATTACTTTTGTTGAATCTGCAGAACAAATTGAAAAGTGATTCCACAGTTTTGAGGTCTTCTTACTATTAACAGGAAATATAATTTGATTATCATGTGTTACCATTGTAGGCAAGTCAGTCAACTTTGAGGATGAACATTCTGCAGAAGCCAAAGTGGCATAAGGTGAATTTGCCAAACTCACATCGAGAAAGCTCTTTTGGTTTCCAATTACATCAGGATGGCGTCTATATAGGTGTCTCATTAAGCAGCTTGTGCCCACATCTCCTTTCTTACCACGACTTATCATACAACTGCAGTATCTACATACTGCTTTTAGACTGTCTGCAGGTGAGAGGGAAAAGTGGTGCCAGACTTCTGACTTAAGCCTTTTCATAATCCTTTTATTTTGCTGAAACACAGCAGTAGGTTCAAATATTAGTGGACCTAATCCCTCACACTGTTTTTCAGGAGATGAAACAAAGGAGACTTCACCTATATCATCAGAAGATGACAGCATCGAGTCTTCCACTAGAGTATCTCCAGAAGTGAGATTAGTATGGATCTCCTCGGAGATTCTGTCTGGTGAAGAGGAAACAGAAGTTGGTTCTTTCATTAGTTTTCCAGGAGAAGATGACATAGAATTCAGATCACTGTCTGATGGTAGTAAAGAAGGCAAGAGAGTAGGAGGTGCGGTGTAGAGAGGTGGTATGCTGGTACCACCCCCATTCTCTTGCAGGACAATGGAACGATGGGCTCTCCACATGTGTCTTATTAAACAACTCGTTCCTAGGTCTTTTCCATTTTTTCCTCTACTGAATTCATTCATGCAGTGGATGCAAACAGCTTTCGAATTGTCTAGAGGTGACAAATAGAAGTGTTTCCAGACAGCAGATCTCCTTCTAGAACCCGATGCACTCTTTGGAATTACAACTGTTTTTTCTGCTACATTCTCAACAGTGTCATCATATTGGTTGTTGGCTTGCTGTGGAGATGAGCCAACCATGACTTCTTCTTTGCTGCACTTTTCAGAAACTGAGAGGTCTGATATTTCTTCAGAAGAAACAATAGAAACAGATTCCTCAATTATTCGATCTGGAGATGGTATTTTAGAAGCCATTTTCTTGACCAGTTTTATTGGGGATAACATAGAACTCAGATCTCCAACATCTGCAGACTGAGGTGGCAGCAATAATGTAGATGAAGAAAAGGAGGATATACCTGGCATAGTTCCATTTTCTTGAATTAGTACAGTGGGATGTGCTCTCCTCACGTGTCTCATGAGACAACTTGTACTCAGGTCCTTTTCATTTTTACCCCTGCTAAATTCTTTCATACAGTACATACATATTGCTTTAGTGCTATCTCTAGGAGATATAAAAAAATGGTTCCAAGCAGGTGACTTTTTTCTGGAGCTTATGTTTCTGCTAGAAAGGAGGCTTTGTGTCACAGCTTCCATTGCTACATCATACAGCGTATTACTATACTGAGAAAAAAGAGATCCATAATCATCTTCATTTTCTGTAGACAAGTATTTGCCAGAGTTGTTTGTAATGAAGTTCTTTTCTTTGTCTTCCTGTTCATCACTGCTGTCCGCATGTTTGAAATCATCTTGTTCTGTCTTTATGTCCG
The DNA here is from genome assembly GCA_039654755.1 of Calcarius lapponicus. Lineage (NCBI taxonomy): Eukaryota > Metazoa > Chordata > Aves > Passeriformes > Fringillidae > Calcarius > Calcarius lapponicus. Next base: position 9,072,166 of record CM077463.1, read on the forward strand.
TCCTTTCTAGAGTACAGTTAATGCTGTCGTCTTGCTCTACTTTCAAGTTATTGATCTTACCCAATACAAAAGTATCATCCATTCCGGGGCAAACTGCTTTACTCATGTCCATGGATGATAAATTCCTGCCAAGACTTCATTTATTAATAAATATAGATAATTTAAAAGATTATTTAAAATTTGATTAAAATTATGTATCTTGTATACTGAATGTAAAACAAAATGTGTGCATGTGTTAAAATAATCTCTGGTTTATGAATTCCGTGTTGTGCATAAGGAAATATAATTAGTCATGAAAATGCATTTAAAAATTATAGACTTAATTAATGGAATCCCATTTTTTTTCCCCAGGATCAGGACATTTCAGGTCATAGATGAATGTTCTCAAAGACAGCTACTGCTAAATGCTTCATGTTGTAGATATAATCCTATAAAATGGATGTTCTATTTTCTTGTTGAAGAAAGCCATTCTGTTCGTCTTGATTGGGCAACTGAGATTCTTTTACACCATCTACAAAAAAAAAAATCAGAAGATAAAGTTGACTAAAGGCACATTAAAGAACTACAGTAAAAGTGAAATGAAAGCAGGCACAAGGTATTCTGTATGTTTTGGGTTTTTTCTCCTTTGAGATAAAAAACAATTCAATGTACTATTAAAAAAAAAAAAGGGAAAAAGCCCAACATTTAATCAATACATTTATTGTAGGAAAATATGTGTCTACATATGCTTTTTGTTCAACTTTGACAAAAAGAGTCCAAGCATCCCTTTCATTTTTGCTTGCACATACCTCTGCCTATCCTACATCATCATTCAACCACTGCATGCACACAATATACCAAAGTACACACACACACATCTAAACCCAAATACTGTATAGGTGTCTGTATCTACTGATATATATGAACACAAGGAGGCATTTAATTACGTTAGCACAGAAATATGTACTTAAGTTCAAATGTTGTATCACAGCCCTGTACATGTGAGCCCACCATTACTGACAGCAGTCTTTAAAAAGAAAACAAGTAACTTCTGTAAGGGTGTTCAGTGCTGTCACACTAATCACTCTGCTTCTGACCATAGTCACACATTTGTGTTCATGCCATAACACTGCCAGACAACAACATGCTACAGAAACAAGCTACTTTTAGAATTTCCTAAATAAAAACTGGAAAGTTTAATTTAGGACAACCGAGCTGTATAAATGCTATACAGACAGAGAGGTCTTCCAAAAGTGTAGCAACATCACTCAGAAGCAAAGACACACAGAGTTGCATATGCTGGTGCCTAGTGCAGCACTGCCAGCTCAAGTCCCTCACATGCCCAAAGGTTACACTAGAAAGCCCATTTACAACAAGACAGCTAATTTCAGTTGTGAGTAAAGATTATACCAATTCCAGTACAAAGAGTAGGTTTTTGAAGTTGTATATAAAGTTGCATACAAAAGGGCAACAGCAGCCTCAAAAACTGGAACAGAGTAATCCCTCACAAATATGAAGAAGCTGTCTGCATTTATCAGTCACTTTTTTTTCCACCGAACTATATTAGAATTTTAAATTTTGCCAAACCCTTTCTCGTTTATTCTTCTATGTCATTAATGAAGCTATTGATGTCTTTGTTCATGATAACAAACACTTTTGGACATCACTTTGGTGATGCCACACCTATGCATTGCAATTTTTGCAAATTTTATGGAACTCTCTCTCCACAGCTGAAGCCAAAACAGAAATTTAAATTATTTTAAACATTTTCCACAACTTTTATGTGTTCCTAAAACACAGGCAGAATTGGGGTGATTCTTGGGGTGTCTTGTGTAGGGCCAGGAGTTGGACTTGATAATCCTCATGGGTCCCTTCCAAATCAGCATATTCTATGATTTTGGCAATGGTAAAATTAGCCACAGCCACAAAACACATTAAAAAGGCTGTTTTTCACACTGACATTTTCCCTCTGTATCAAGATCAATGTCATATTAGCTTTGTAACTTATTTTAACTAATTTTTCTCTGAAGTTTGTTTGCAAGAGACACTAGAAACATTCACTTTCTGTGGATTTCTGATGTATGTAAAGCCTATCGTTGTGATAACTTCCTTTCTTTTCCAGTGCAAGGGAAGGGGCAGGGAAAAGGAGGGGCAATGGTCTTACTGCAGCTATTTTAAGGAAAGGGAGATGAAGCAGTCAGAACTCACTAACAGGTAGGGAGCAATTCTGCTTTTCTTTCTGAGTTTTCATACTTATGCCTTTCTTTCTTATTCTCGGGGGAAAAGAATTTGTTTTCAGATACCAAAAGATATGAGGGTTGAGCATGAAGACTAATGAAGGGAAAGACTTGAAGAAAAACCTTAGATTTCTACAAGAAATTTACATTACACAGGACTTTCCCTTGGCTTGTGAAATCACATCAGAGAACAATTCTGGCAGCCAGACTAAATTTACATGACTCAACATAAAATTGAACGAAACAGAAATCAGTGATCACACGCATACTGATGATATGGGACGTATGTGGATCTGGGACGAGAGAGAGTGTAACACAGTCAACTTTTAAAAATAGCAATCAATTCAAGAGGACTTTTTGTTTCATCTTTACTTTGATCTAATCTGTGAATTTGGAGCTTGTACTGCAAACAGGAAAAGCAAGAAAATATAATAAGATGTGACTTAAGATCACAGAACAGAAAGGCTCACAAGCAAGTGGCTTGATGCAGAGCTTACAGAACATAAATTATGCATGGAGTGCCAAGTTACAATGAGGATATTACAGATTCCTAGCTAGATTCACACAAAATAAATATATATATATATCCACTGGCATTGGGTTCTAATAAAGCTGTGTGCAATTTCTTTGACTCAAAACAGGTAATCACATCTTTATCCTGTGATTCCTGTAATTTCTTAACTATGCAAAACCAATTCTAAGCTTCAAACAGAAAAATCTGCACAACCAATTCAAGTGTCCTTGTCCTGATAAGCAGTTACTGCTTAACACAGCGAAGCTTAAAGTAGCTGCGATGGGAAGATTTGAAAACCTGATAAATAACAGCAGTTGCAAACTTTATAACCACGCTTAACTAGATTGACATTCATTAACAACACATTGCCGGTGGTTAAGTTCTTAATCATTATCAGCCATTATCACTACATATTCAAACACTTAGGCCCTAATCACCTTATCCTAAATTAGCTTTGAGTACACAATACCACTGAGCTGATGCCATGTAGTTAAATACTGATGGCTGTGGTCCTTGACAGTCTTAGCTACTGAAGCTCAGGTAAAGAGGTGAGGGAGCTGTTCGGTCTCTGAAGCAGGAACCACGGTGGTAGACTTCTTTCTTCCCTATGTCTCCTTGCTGTCACTGTGTCTTTTTACTAGTCATACTCTCCTCCACCAAAAAAAATGTGGGAAGCAATCTCATCTGCTCCTGACCCTATTATCTTCATTTCTTTAGGATAAAAAATTGTTCTTGGTCCACCAGAAATCTTTCCTGATTATTTTGTATCCTTGGTTTCTGATTGCAGTTTTTACTGCTTGAATTGTTGATTCACGTGGTTTTTGTCCTCCTTTTGTGCAATTAAACCAGGGTCTCCCTTTGCAGCTACATGTTATTTCTATATTTATGCTTAGCTGTGAAAATGCCAGCAGGCTGTTAACAGAGTTATGCTATTAGCAGTGTTAAAAAGCACTTACAGATGGTGGTCAGTTACACTATTTTAGTGTACTTATGACTGAATGTAAGACAAGAAAAAATATTTATATCTTGTCCACTTTATGGCTCTTGTAGGTCTCTGGCTACATAGTATGTATTTTTCTCAACCTTGTTGCTGCCTACTAGAAATGAGCAGAAATAGCTGAGATTAGAGGAGACAATCACTTCCTGAGAAATCCCCAAAGCTGAATGCCCCTTAGAAGATATTGAATGTATTTTTTCCCATTTTCTTTAAAACATCTAAGAATTAGTTTTGTTGCTTTGAGAACTGCCAAATGGCAGAGCTCAGAGGGCTGTAATCAGCAGGGTAGCCTGGTTAGAGGAAACCTAACTAGAACAAACCTGAAACACAGAAGGGACCATCTGAATACAATGAAAAAATTTTCTTTTGACAGTGACAGAGCACTGAAAGTGTCTGCCCAGAGAGGTTGTGGAGGCTCCTTTGGAGATATTCAAAGCCAGACTGGACAAAGATCTTGTCCAGCCTGCTCCAGTTGAACCTGCTTTAGCAAGGAAATTGGAATAGATGATCCCTTCCAACCCCCATCATTCTGTGATTCTGTTATGATGTTACATCATGTAAAATTAAGTCAAGCTGCCTCCCCTTCAAATACCCTTACATGTTCAACTCAAAGTTTCTTTAGAACACAGTCCCCAGAATACTAAGGGTCAGAAACATAAGTATGTTTTTCCTCTCCTCCTCCCATGCCAACTCTATGCAAGAGTCAGTCTGTTTTAATAAGAAACAAAAAAAGGATGTTTTAAAATTTTATAGTCACCTAGAATGAAGTATGAATTTGATTATGACCACATTTAATGGCTTATTTACCCTCGGACCCAAGCTACTCAAAATTAAGGACTACTGCTAAAACAAACAGGATATTCAGAAAGAAAATGTTTTCAAAGGTACAAAAAGCTATAGGCAGTTAGTTCAAAGTGATTTATGCTTTTCAAATCTCCACAATGAGATACAGAGACACCCTGCAACAAAACAATCTTCAAAGAAAATAAACAGAACTAAAGAACAATTATCTACTCAAATGCACTACTCTGGACTATTAGCTCCTGAGCAGTAGTTTGTTGTGGTAAGAAGCCTACAGAACATTTTATAGGATTTTCCATTCAAAATGAGATTACTGAAAGCGTGCAGTGGTTGACAAGAAATGTCTGGAGAACGCAACTGATCCTGAGTGCCACAGCAAACTGCCATGACCAGAAGAAATCACTGCTGAAAGAAGGAGGCAAAAAGTGAAACACTGTTTCAGAATTGCAGAGACATACATTAACACATGGAGAAATATGAAAAGTATGCAAGAACACGCTGATTATTTTTTGTAAAGCAGAGAGTGGCCTGTAAGCTTTAAACCACTTTAGATTGAATAGTTAGGCAATAATCATGAACTTGATTATATCACAGAATCTTGGTGGAAACAATGGTCTAGAAAAAATTGTTTAAAAAAAAATTTACATTATTATCGAAGAGCACGTAACATAAATACAAAGACACACCTGCAAAATGCAAGAACAGTTTTTTCAAGAAAGATGTGAAATGTGAAGACAGTGAAAGTAAAAGCATTTACTAGTTTGAAAAAAACATCAAAAGCAGTGACAAATTTTGAGCATAAGATGTACATAAAAGCTCATTAACAGTAATTTGCACAAATGGATGTCCGTTTTATAATAGCATTAATCTTATTTATTTTTGGAAATGTAAAAGTATCATTAAAAATACCTCAGAGCAAGTAATACAAGCAATAAGAAATACATACTTTAAGAAAATATTTGCTTCAACTTCAATGGCAGGTACTTTGTTAATAAAGGAATATTTGCTAAAGCAAAACAATCAAACAAAACAGAAACACACACACAAAAAACCCCCCTCAAGAATCTAGAGAATACACATCCAAAATCATAAACAAATCAGCAGAATGTATTCATATAAATTTATAGTACAGATGAACCTTACTGCTTTTCAAAGTTTTAAGTCAATTGAAGAAGGAAAACTAAACCCAGTGCATTTTATCTATAGAAATTTCCTATGACAAAATATCAGTACTAGCTCACCTGTATGAAACTACAGAGATTTGCAAGATACTGATCACTAAAAATGCAGAATTAGAAATACAAAATTGGCACGTCAGTCACACTGAAACAAGGTGGGTCCTAGTCTTTAGTCTCACAGAAGCTCACAGGAATTGGCACAGATGTACAAGCATGATCTAGAGGTATGCAACAGTTTAATCTTGAATAAAGTAGAGAAAGCCAGGCTTAACGGAAGACACAAGTCATTCTGGACTTCATGGGAAGCATGATTTGTAGAGAACTACTGGAAGACAAAAGCATTACTTTTAAGTCACCTGAAAGGCAGGTCTTATGAAAACCAGTAACTGTTGTGGTTTTACAAGGGTTTTCTCTCTAACTTGTAATACAACCTCTCACATCCACAACTCCAAATGCTCCATCTGGACTCAAAGGAATGAAGTGTGGAAAGAGCACCACCATAATTGAACACTGATCCTTGCTGATATGAATAGTCTTCTGTGAGCTCCCCCGTGCACTCATGCTACTTGTCAGGACACGACTCAGAGACCTCTGATTTGCAGAGGTATAAAGATCACTCACGTCCCTTCATGTTACTGGAAAACTCAGGGCTTGGTGTAAGCTGGGGCTTTAATCAGTCATTGCAGGCAGAGAAAAAAACAAGGTGTGTAACAGTGTAACAAGGTGTATAACAATGTGCATAACAGTCACCATTACACTCTGAGTACTCAACTCTAATTACAAATGGAAGGATTTAGCTGAAGCAGAGACTAAAAAGATAAAACTGGACACTAAATTTAAATATTCCCCTCTTCCTTGCCTCTTGTCCCACAAAACATCAAATAATTCTATGGTAAACACAAATGATTTTAAATAGTAAAACAGATCTGCTAGGGCCAAATTATACTTTTCTGGTTTAGTGAGCTCTTCTCTATGTTTTCTCACGACCTCTAAATTTATAATACTTCAAGAAGGTAACAGCTCAGAAGTGAAAACTTTAGTAATCTGACTATTGTTAAATGGACAGCATTGAGTTAAAATGAAACCAGCACACAGAAAACACGTAACACTGGATGAACTCAAACTCCTCAAATTTAGCTTCTTACACTTTCTTAAAAGATGTTTTTATTTGTACAGCTGTTTTCTTCTCTTGTTGCTGTAAACATGGAAAATCAACAGGATGCTGCTTACTAAAAATTTTCAAATAGTCCCCGAAACCTCAGAAAATATTCAAAACTAAAAGCTCCAACTTTGTACCAGTATCTCCATATCAAACCCTAAATCATCTGCAACACAGTGTGCCTGCCAGCTCTGCCTACACAAAACTACACTGGCTCATACTCCAATGTGTACAAGGTTGAAAATAATTAATGACAGTGGTAAAACTGAAGACGAACAATATTATTTCCAAATTAGCATAATTTTAAAAAATACTTTGGAACAGAGACAAAGTGGAAATGAAGATATATTTTTTAAAGCAATATTTATTTAAAAAAAGAAGATCCAGTTCTTTATTCAGTTCTTATACTCAATCATAAAACTTCTTAAAAGAATTGAGATAATGCTTTTAAAATATGGTACATTACTATTATACAATATTATACATTTCATATTAATTAAAGTGGGATAGAAATAAGGATGTTCAAGCTAGCATGTATATTATTTACACTGGGCTGACACTTAGTTCTGGTATCCCTGTTTACGGCTGTAGCAGGATGCTCTGCCTGGAATGCTGTGAACCAACTTGAACAATGCCGTTTGCAAACCTACAAGTGGTAAATGAAGAAGGGAGCACCATGCTGCTTTTGGTATTGAATAATGCTGAAACCAGCCTGACTCATCAGTCCCAAACCTAAACATCCTGATAGTGAGATGAAGGTGTGGTACATCTGTTCCTGGATAAACGAACAAACAAGTGATACTACTGATAACTTGTCCAAAGCTGCTGAGCTGACACAGATGGAGACATCTGACCTGACATCTTACCATCATCAGTCACTTTATATTGTAAATGCCCAGTCCCAATTTTTAATGCAGGGTTTTCTGATATAAGCCTTTTTGGAGTGTATGTATGGAAATTCCTCCCTTAATTGGGTAACATCCCTCTAGGTTACTCCTCTTACTCCTTGAGGCTGAGCTAAAGAGATTTGCCCAAGGTCATTGTAATGAGTGAGTAACATCAATCTACTTAATTGTTTTGCCAGCTTTGATACAACTGCTTCAATACAACAGCTTCATAGTGTACTATATTATAATAGCTGTTACAGTTCCTGCACTGTGTAGTAAATAATTCTGTAAATCATTTATATCTAGTCATTATCATAATACATTGTTTATATTTATATAAATATATATGGTTTGCCATCCTTAATCCTGCAGGACAAAGTCGTATAAAGGTTCAATTACACCTCTGTGATCCTTTAACAGGATCCTAAAACCTGTTGAAAAGTCTGGGGCTAGACTGGATCCAGCCACACCCTGGCTCATCTGAGGAGGAGTCTGGAAAATAAGTCCTCCAGGTCCTTTCTGCACCCTGTGACTCCACAGGAGGGCTTCTTTAACAAACTTTGAAGCTGCCATTCATCTCACCGGGTTTTGTAAAGAAGCTCAGTACTCAAACGTTTTATCAGATTTAATGATGCAAGCTCACTGCTCAGCATGTGTAAGAATAAAGCAGGTGTCTGATACAGGCTACTGAGCCAAAGCTCAACCTTATTTCTGCAGAAATCAATCTTCATCACTTATCTGCCAATGTATTAACATATATCTATTTGAAGCATCATCCTCCACCACCTGGACTTAAGTAACACTCTTAAACATGTTAAAGCCCATAGCACAGAAATCCACATTCTGCATGGTTTTGAGCAGCATTTATCTTAAAAGTAAAATAAAAATGTAAAGCTACAATAACAAAACAATAACCCTGGTCAAAACAATATTACTCCAAACTTTTAGTAAGAAAACAAAGAAGCATGTTGCATTACCACCACACATAACATTATGTATCACTGGAATTAGTAGCACTATTCACACCTACAACCACCTGATAAGCCTTTAATTGTTGCTATTTTTTTTCCTTAGTGCACTAAAAATACCATCAGATCTCAAATGGGGCTATATCCCTTCTCATGTCCTTTACTAACTTCCCATTGCAGCACACTGTAATGAAGGACAAAAAAAAAAAACCCAGGTTCTACACATGCTAATAATTTGTCCCAGGTTCTACTAAGAAATGACTCATAAAAATCAGATGTATCGCACTAAGTAAATCATGTCAACGTTTGTCTAGGATCCAAACTGTCTCAAGTGTTGAAGTGTTACTTCTCATTATCAGGCATGCAATACTTGCAGGATATGTTTCTGAGCTATTGTTCACACCTACCAAATGTCAGATCTTTCATTTGTTAAAATGCCAATGTTTTAAGCAATAGTTTCATTAAAACTTTAAGCAGTATTTTCCCAAGTTTTATATATCAGTTCAATGTTGGTACAGCAAATTATACACTTATTTTGATATTTTTATCTTTTATAATTTTGACAAATATCATATGCTGGTATGATGGGGAAAATCTTAATGTTACAAAAAATAAGCTGATTTTCTTAAGAAAAAAATTAGATTGTTTTTACACAGCTGAAGCATATATTGTTTGGTTTAGAGCATTTTTAGAGCAGGACATCAAAGCTGCTTTTAGTATCACATGCTGTACAATTTGGGGCTGACAGGAGATGAATGAAGGTTGCAGTAACACAGCACAAGGGTAAAATGGAGAAGATAAAAATAAGAACAGAGTAGGAAAGAGGCACCAGTATTATCACAGAACAGGAAAAGCACACAAGGAAAACAGCAGTAACAAGAGGTAAATCAGAAAAGAATGAAAGGCAAAAGACTAAATATTTACTCCATATTGCTAGAGAACAGCAGCCTGCTTTCAGAAAAGCATCAGAAAATTCAAAGCAAAGCTCCTCTAACAACTCTTCTCTCCAAGTGATCAATTCTCTGAAGAGCCCATTAGACTCTTCTCCTTCTCCTCCCATGCAACCCACAGCTGATCAAGTAAAAGGGACAGAACAAGTGATTTTCCTACTGACTACTCTACCTTCCTAGCTTGCAACACAATAAAAACCATACACTTTTATGGGTTTTATTTATGTTAAATGTCTGTCTTTAAATCCAGTAAGAGTGAAACTTCAAGCACTTTAAGGATTATTACAGTAAGAAATGAGGCACTTGTGAAGAAGAAAGCTGAATAGGCAGGATGATGAAAAACATAAAAAAAACAGTTAGGAGAGACACACCATGTTTTCTGTAGTCAGTCTTCTTGGAACTCTTGCTGAAAACATCCATGTAAGTAGAAAGTAGAAAAAGACCTCACAGAATGTAAACTGAATCCTTTGCAGAATATCTTACATTAACCTGTTACAACTGTAATTTCTCTGATATACAAAATGGAACTATTTGGAACTGTTAAACTGCTAAGACTACCATATAGCAGAATTTATTTTCATGCTAACCAGATGAAGTCTGAAGATGTCTGTTTTCAAAAACCTTTCGTAGCTACCAATCAACCAAATTCTGTGCTCACATTGATATCAATTAGTTCTATGTCCTCATATAGTTTCAACAGTGCTATTGAGAGGTTTTCCATGATCTATATAAATAATTTTGGATATGTGTAACATGACATAATACTATGCTTCTATTAAAACATTTGTATTCTGGAATGCTTGCGAACTCAAAGGAAGGTTAGAAAGAAAATGCAATTCATAGCACCCAAAACCACAAAAACGTATTTTCAAGAGTATGAGCAGTAGTTTAAACACTTCAGAGGGATTTTTTTAAACCTAACCTTAATCTTTCTTTTGTCACAAAACTTTATTTCAAGTCAGAAGACACCCAGTATGGAAAAGAAAAATTTCTTTGGAAAATCATTTGCAACTGAGGGCACCTTCTTTCTTCCTCATGCAATAAACTGAAGAAGCATGTCTAGATTTTGAAGTAAGGAAAAGATCATCTCTTTACTAAATCTACTAAATAAAACAGAAAACAACTTTCACAATACTATCCAAGGTAATTTGAGTTCAGAAACACTCAGTTTCACCACCCTGCCAATGACTACAAGAACTGTAAAAAAAACCAAGTGGTAACTTTTAAAACCAAGCTTCCATATCACATGCAGGCATAAGGCACATGCCCACAATAGGGGAGAACATCTTATGCCTCTTCCAAGTATTTTTTGTCATTCTATATTTTCTAAGTATATTCATCAGTAGCATCTGACAGTTTCACCTGAAATCACAGTTTAAAAAAACAATTATCAGATCTCTCTCCCTCTCAAAACAAACCTTCCTATTCACGGAACAGAGGAGAGGGAGGGAGAAATGAGCGTGCATACCTCTGTATTCACTTGTCAACCAGCCTGTTCCTAGCCTCCATGACAAGAGATTTTCTCCTCTTAACCTCTTTTAGGGATATATTCTCTTTGTCTTCTTCAAGGTGAGGTGAGATTTTGCAAAGACTTAACTGACTCAGGCAACCAAACACTGTTTTCACCAGCACCACACTGAGCACTAGCAGAAGTACACTCTCCACCCCAAGGAGATAAATAGCTCCTTCTAATAGCTTTTCCTCCCAAAAGAAATTATTTATAGAAGAACCATCCTACTGCCATAGACAGATGTTAATTTGACCAAATAAGGTTTTTACTCAAGGAGCGAAACATACAAGAAATTTTAAATTAAGAATAAAACTTTTTGTAGTACTTATTCTAACCAGTGCAGTTCATAAGCTTTAATTAATGTAATGCAACTTGATTTTTAAATAAGTTTTACACAGTACAACTACATGGGTGTCCTATTCAGAGCAGGATCCACAACACTATTAGTACAAGAAAAGGTACTTGGATAACCCTTTCCATTCCCTTTCTTTATATTATTATTAATAATTGTTTTAATAAACCTAATATTTTCTGAGGAATATAAAAAGAAAATAAAAACATTTAGAGAAAACAATGAAGAATCTTCCTGTTCTTTATGAGCATCACTGTATTTCCTGTCATAAATGGATTATGGTCTCCCCACAGTTCAGTAAGCCACTGAAGACAACTCAAAAATCACTAAAAAAGGAAATGAACAAAACCTCAATTTCTCCTATTTCCCAGTACCAAAGCAAGGTTGCTGCTGACAGCACAATCTGCACACTGTTTTACTCCCTGAAAGCTGACCCACTCTTCCCACTGTTTCAGCAGCTATTAATGTAAGTCACAGCAAGTGACAACCTCCCATGAAATGAGTTTTACATTCTGGTCTTTCAGTTGTTTTTTCTTCCTTCCATCTGTACATACACTCCCATATCATGCTTATCATGCTTCCACCTTTGATGAAGAATAAATAAGGGGAACCACAGAGTAAAAAAACCACAAAAATATATGATTGCCGTGAGCTATGCCACATTTTAGCACTGGGATTTGCAGTCTCAAATCTCATATTAAGAAAAGGTGTCGTGAGCTAGGAGCTGGTAGTTGGTTGTGAGGCAAACAGGCAGCAGCGTTCACACTGCTTTGTTCTCTCCCACCTTCTCAGGGCACATCTAGCACTACTAAGTCCCTTTAATCAGGAACTAGATTTTCTTCAATGATCTAAACATAAAAATTACTGTATAGCACATGCACTGAAAGATGAATTCTTACAGTGGATGCTAGAAGACTTAGAGAGGTAACATTGCTGACCTACCAAAATTTAAAATTTTAGCAGAGAAGGTAATATCTGGACAGCAGGTGTTCTCCTTTGTTCTCAGGAGACTGCAGCTCTAGATAAGTATCTGTTTCTTGGGTACCCACTGTCAAGACAGTGCTGCTTTAATCACAGATTAAGAAAGAATCTATCAGAACACTGAGTCAACAATTATTTCATATGGGACTATAAATGAAGAAATAGTTCTTGGAGGTACAAAGACCAGATACTCATTTTCATTAGACAGGTAGTACTGAAGTGGATTATTTTCATTGAAGGCATGTAACCTTGAGAGTCACAATGGAAAGGCACTTTAAGTATAATATACTACAGTGCTTGACATCATATAATGAAACCGTGCAAAGCATTCAGTGACCTTGAGATAAGTATATTAGAATACAACATTAACTACATGGAGAGTGAACTTTTGGATATTCTTGAAAAAAAATATTGTCCCTTTTGTCAGATTTCTTTACAGTGGTCTAAAACTGACCTGGGAAGCTGGTACAAACAACAAATACTCTCTTCTGCTCTCCTGCTCTCCTCTGTGTTTGGAAAGCACTAGCAGCTCATTTTAGCTTGGACTGATGAAGAACAATCCACAGGCAGATTCAGTATGTAACAAAATCTCCCACTTCTTCTGTATGCGTCACCTAGGAAAAGTTTCCTTTCAAGGAATGAATCTTAATCATACTTTTAATTTTCTCTTCCTACAGAGACCACAGTCTTACAGGGAAAGGCTGTGAAAGTTAGGGTTGTTCAGAAGAGAAAGCTCCAGTGAGACTTTAGACTAGCTTTACAGGAAGAGGAGTTTGTAAGAAGAATGGGGTTAAACTTTTTAGTAGGGTCTGTAATGATAGGAAAAGGGGTATGGTTTTAAATGAAAATAGGGTAGAGTCAAACTAGATATAAGGAACAGATTTTTTACAATGAGGATGGTTAAATGCTGGAACAAGTTTTCCAGAGATGCATTAGATGCCCCATCTCTGGCAACACTCAAGGCCAGGTTGGATGGGGCTCTAAGTGATATGGTCTAGTTGAAGATGTTCCTCCTCATGGCAAGGGGTTTGACTAGGTGGTCTTTAGAGGTCCCCTATTCTGATTCTATGACCTCAACAAGACTTCCAAGCTCAACATTTTCTCTATCTTAAACATTTTGTCCATCTCTTGCTAGCATGCATGTTAACCAATAATACAGATGGTTTAAAAATTGAACTATTTTATTCAGGGCACAGAGAGGACGGGATAAGAAATGAATACAAAGCTCTGAAACACTATACAAGAACAACATTTATTGTTACTCCACATATAAATGCTTATCTTCATAAGGACAGTTTTTTCTCTATGGCATCTTACTCAGGAATCTCAGGCTTCCAAAAAATCTTTATTCAAAAACTCAAACAGAATATATAATGTTTTAATATTTTCAGATTAAATCCCTAGAAGAAAATATCAAAACTAACTCACTCAGTGAAGACATGAAATCCGATTAAGACGCCAGTAATTTGAGTACAGTATGAATGCAGCATCTAAGTTATCTCCCCTTTTTAAACGGTGTAATTCAGGGTAAGGATGTATATATGCCAGCTGATACCACAGAGTAAGAGGTGCCCCATAAATCATAAAATAGTTACTATTTCTGTACCACTCTAAAGATATCCAGGCTTCCAAATTTTTAAGGCTCAGGCACTCATACAAACCTCCCGCTAAATTATTAAGCTCCATACAAGTCACTGCACAGGCATACAATTATTCATTCCCTTTTTCCATTGTCTTCCTTTAAATTAATAAAATAATGATACAAGACTCAAAACAAACAAGCTGCTCACTAGTTTATTGAGAAAAACAAACAAACTTACACATCTGTTCCACTGCAGGCAGGCGGCTTCATTTGAGGTTAAATACTTGCTACTCAAACTTAATGAGATGATTGTATCTAAGGAAAAGAAGAAAGTAATTACTTTTATTATTTTTTAAACACATTAACTGTCACAGTGGCAACTCATGGGATGTTTCAAATTTCTCTTTAGGTGACAGATCCAGAAGCTGCACTTGCATGACTCTCACCTTTTTTCAAATCTCTAGCCCTCACAGCTATCAAGAAAAATCAGACATTATCACTTCTAGAGCTCCAAAGCAAAATAAAAATTAAAAACATAATAAAAACCCCTCAGAGGATTGCTAAGACAAAATTTAAAAGTAAAATTTTTGTATTTATTTTAGCACTACTCCATTTTTTTATGCTTATGCTGAATGAAACAGAGTCTACATTACATGCAAGATTTCAAAGGAGCTTGATGACACCTTTCCACGCACTACAGGATTCACCTTGTTGAACCTTCTCTTCCTAAGCTAAACATATTGCTTATACACTGCACCAACCACGTGTATTAATCAACATGCAATAGCACAGAATCAACACAAGATTATCATTCCCCATGTATGAGAAAGGAGTGATTGCAAGTGGAGCATATTAGATCACATATTTTGACTTAGCAACTAAACAGACCAAAGCAGTCTACTGCAGGACACAGTTTTTGAATTTTGCAACTTCAGTCCCACTGATCTCATCAATATACAGACATGAGTGCCATAGTGCAGAGGCCCCAGTACACTAAAAAAAAACCCAACCCAACAAACCAAGAAAATATTCTGCCACCTTAGAAAATCCATAAACTACAAGGCATTCTCTCTTACATTGCAGTGATTACTCTTCTTAATCAGACTGAGATGTTTAACACTATATAGTCATACATATACACACACATGCATATATATACCCACATTTAGGGTTTTTTTTTTCCTTCAGGAAGGAGATCACCTCACAAAGGTCCTGGCAAACAGTCCTGATGACTGGCTTAGTGTGCCTTATGAAATGAACTAGGTGTCACTTCTCCTACTGATATTTTTTACTTAAAAACACTCCTTTAATGCCTCTTAAGCAATTGAAACACCTCCAGAGCTGTGCTGCTGGCTAATTTGACTGTTGAGATGCTATAGCTATCCCTATTACAGCAACATTTAAATAATGTATGCAGAGAGGAAGGTGTCAGCCAAGGAGACACAGACCCACCAGAGGCAGGGTGCTCAGTGGAGCAGTTAGGGAACTCTCCTCAGATGTGGATTAAGATCCTCAGGCAAAGCAGGGAAATGAACCTGGCTCTCCCACATTCCTTGCAAGTGCCAGAGCCATCAGACTACAGGCAAAATAAGGTACAAATATGTATCTTTATGCTCCCTGGTGTCTTTAAAAAATACCAGAACCCCTCAACGCTTCCATTTTCCCCCTCTCTGATTTGTTAAAGATGACTATAGTTTCAAGCCCAGCCAAACAGTTTGTTCAATTCAAATTAATGTTTGGGTTTTCTTGATTGCTTATTTTTGTGAGACGAATAACAAAGAAGAAGTATTTTTTTCTGGATCACAGATTACTTTATTTAGAGGCAGACACTGATTCAGCATATAGAATTACAGCAACAGGTAAGCAGAATAAGTATTGAAAAGCCACTCAACCTATTTGGAGTAAAACGGGCACAAATTCTTTGATCATTGTCACATGAGAGAAATACATTATTAAATATCTTTTCCCATGTATTTTACAAATAATTGCAAAAAAGTATTGCAAAAATGTTCAACTGTTAAAATCCTATTTTCAGCCTTGATTTTCAAGCTAATGAGTACACCCCAGAACTGGCTTTTATATTAAATATACAGAAATTCTGAACAGTCACTGCAAAAATTACTTTAACACATCACAGGAAAAAACCCCATATCTGTAGGGCACCAGTGAATGCAGACTAGAAGACAGTGTAAACAAAAAAAAAAAAAAAAAGAAAAAATTCAACAACCTTTCACGCAGCTGTAACAAGAAACTAGTAACCTTCTAAACCTTTAGAGAGGGATTGTCCAACCATATATGTCTTTAAACAACAAAGGGGGAAGGGAAAGAGCTGAGAGATGGAAAGGACGCAACTGCACAGTAATTGCTAAAGAGAGCACACAGGTTGTGAGTTTACATAAAGATTATAGTAATATAATAATACTTCTTATGTCAACATCCACTGAAAACCAGTCTTAGACTATAGAAAATACTCAAACCTCACCTTCCAATATGTTGTTCAATATAAAAAAAAAAATCACTATGCATCCTGAATCATCATACTTGAATGAAAAGAAGGCCCTTAAAAACCAAGCTACTTCCCTGTTGTTGCTTCAACAGCCAATCATATTGAGTTCTATCTCAGCACAAAAAGAAAAAAACAACCAAACCACAACCCCAAACCTAAACCAATACTACCATGATTAAATATGTATCAGACTAATTTGGGACAGAGTTCCTTTGCTTCAGCAAACAAACAAAGAAACAAAAAAAGTCTGAAACCAAACCAAACAAACACACAAAAAGCACAAAAAATTATGATAAAAGCTTTAGTTTTTCTTACTTCTTGACCTGAGAGCTTTACACTCTAGATTTCATTTGAGAGCTACTGTTAGGCCACATATAAATTTTTCACTAATTTGCTGAAATGAAACAATTCCATAGTCGTAAATTGACCAGTACTGAGGATGCCATTAACAAATACAAAATAAGGATGTGCAGAAAACAAGGCACATCTGCCATATAAGAACTCTTTCTTTGTGAAGTCTGTTTTGAAAGTATACACTATAACAGGTAGCATTATGTAAATTACACTAACTTATGTTGATACTACTAAAATACAAAGATTGTCCCTGCTTCAGAAAAAATGTCAGTCATGATGAGTTAAACACTCTGGTCTATACAGTGCAAAATTCCTCACTAAACTATCTATAATATTATTTTCTATATAAAACTAAGCCAATACACATGTATCATCATGTTATTTACATATGGCTGATTATTTTAAGTGTTCATTACAGGGGCAACCACATAGCAAAACATGCTCCCTTTGAAGATGAAACTCTTTTAAAATTAAAAGCAAGCTGCAAAAAACCAGGATTTACAAACCCCCCTGTAAATATTCTTCACTGTGAATGGCAATAAATTGCAGCAAGTTGTTGGGAAATACAACATGTACATTCTTTAACTCAAACTTCCTCAGAGGAAAAAAAATCTCTCAGAAGTTTATATATTTAGGAGTCTAAAAACTAAAAGAGAACAAATTCCAAGAAAAAGGGAGAAGAAAACAGAAAGATCCAGCAGGCTCAAAGGCTACTTCCTTCTGTAATACCTTAGTTTTTGAAAGTACTTGATAGGATATTCTACTTTAGTGGATGGACAACTTTAAATAAACATATAAAATTCTGTTGCCCTCCTGTATTTTCCAAGGCCCTGTTAAAAGTCTTAGTGATGTGTTAATACTTGTTGAAGAAGGCCCCCTCTGCACTAACCACCTGTGACACTGGCTGTTCTACACACACAGATTCTTGCTCTGGACATTTACTGTCTCAGTATAAAATAAGCCATAGTAAGGGGAAGCAGTAGATAGAGAGGCCGCAGCAGACAAGTAAGAGAAAGATAGCAAACATTACTCTAAGCTCATCACCTGTCTAGCCTTCTGCTGTTCTCTACTTTGCCTCTCACATTATCAATGAGGATGCTGTACCTGTTACAATTTTGCCTTATATAGATGTCATGAATGAGTGGTTTGGCTGCCTAAAGAAACACTGTCAAAGGTACTGGCAAAAGCAGGGTTTAATATGGATATGTGAAAATGCAACTTTACAAAGTTCAATGGCAAGGTTCACTCTAGTACTTACTACACAGACTAAAGCATGCAAAGGAAGATCAAATAAGAAGCAATTTGGAATGATTTACACAAAAGCTGTGAGTGCAAAAGCAGTAAGACTGCAAAGGATATGGGGTGGAAAGATAAGGGTGCAGAAGGATTTAGCAGCACTTAATACTTGAGTACTTTGACAATTACAAAATGGTTTGACAGTTTTCACAACAACTATAACAATGACTTAACTATGGATTCAAAATATTAACATTTATACCACAATCAGTTCACATACACATAGGTAAATGATGCATACACCTATTTCTACATATGTAAAGGCTAATATGAAAAAATCCCCTTGAATTCACTACAATATGTCAAATCTCTTTGCATTTCCCAACAGGCAATGGTTGCATCTTGAGTAACACAGAGATGGAGGGAGAGGGGCTGACAGTCCTTGAGTACCACAAACTTAAGGGTCTGTGAGCTCCGGGAGGCGCTGGCACAGGCTGCTATGGGGCAGGCAAGCCCAAACAACGTCACTTAGGGTTGCTGTTTAGAGGGTCAGAAGATGACTGACTTTGGCCATCAGTAACCTTCCTTCCTGACCATAAATCAAGCAGTAACTAGTAAGCTTTTCTCCCCAAAGTGCAGTAACAATGGTACTGGTTCCACTCGGGCTACAACCAGGTAAATGGTTTACCAAGGCTACAAGAGGTAATTGCTTATCCTTTGTTTCCCACCTTCACCGCGCCAGAGCTGCTGGCATGACCAGGGAGTGCCTTGCAGCCCAACTGGTACAGTCAAGGGACACTTCACCACTCAGCTGGTTTGGTCATGGCTCACCAGGAGCTTCCAAGAAGGCAGAGTAGTCACAAGGATGGGGGGTGTTAGACCACAAGAAGTAAAAGAGTTATTGTTATGTAACAGTACAAATGTTTAGAAAACTTTTATCCGAGATGCTTACTTTAGATACTTCATTTTACTTATTCTCAATCCTTACATTTGACTGCTCTGGAGAACTCCTATGGAATAAATTCCTCAATATCTGTTAAAGCTGCAATGTACTAGCAACATAAAGTACCAAAGCAGACACACATCCTACTGTACAAAAACTGTCAGCACCTTGCCTGTTGGTCTTATACCTAGTGGACAGCACCCAAATTTCTTAAAGTACACAAAAGAGTTTATTTTGTTTTGAACAAGTTTTTTCCTCTGCAAAACCAGTCTCCATAGTGAATAATAACTAGAATGCCCCTGCCCAGTATTTGCACAAACACAGACTTCCTAGAAGCAGCATAGTATTTTGGGGATAGTTGATAAAGTCTTCCAGACTTCACTCCCCCCAGTATGTAAGCCACTAATGTCCTCCCAAGGGTGCATGCCTGCTCTTAAAGTGAAACACTGCATTACTGGAGATAACCTTTAGAAGAAAAGTGCTGTGCTCATGCTCTTGAAAAGCAACACAGATACATATGTATAGTGGGCCATAAAGACAACAACATGCAAAGAAAATCTGGAAAGTACATTCGTATTATTGGGGCTTGAAATGCTTTCTCTGCTTAGTATTATAGGTGTAGCATGACAGTTCATGCTAAATTACTGAATTTTCTCAAAGGACCCCCTCCAGAAACAGGACTGCTTCTAACACATAAGCACTACAGAGAACGGTCTCTACACTGCAAAGCCTAACTCTACTAAACTTAACAATGATAAATATAATCACCATTAATGCAAGACTCTTTCAGTACAATAATACACGTTTTTATACTTTTAGTAGGCTGTACATGCAGCAGACAACTTTAAGTGCATCGGACACCCTGAGAACTCCAGTAAGCATTCTAACACGAGCTCTCTAACATCAGCAGCTGTCTCAGCGTAGATCTAGACTCTACAAAAGACATTTTTAAGCAAAAATTACCACGCCCCAAGCAGAAAACGAGAGCAGCACTACATGAAAGCTAAATTCTGCACTTTTCCGAGACACCATTCTTGAGCGACTCTGCCCAGGAGGGATGGCTGGAACTTCACCGCACACACACAAGCACAGTCGCGGTGCTCAAACCGCGGCCGAAGCGCTGGCGGGCGCCTGTCCACCTCGTGTCCTGTTTCTCGGGGGGAAACGCTTTTTAGGAATTCCCGGGCTTTCCGGTCCCGGCACCCGTCTCGGGAGCCCGTACCCGAGGCGGTCCCCGGTCCTGGGCTCACATCCTGAGGAGGGGGACGGGTTCTCCACGCCGGGGCTGCCCGGGCCATCTTGGGTCGGGATGGCAGCGGCCACATGGTCACCGCTCCCTCCGCGGGCCCGGCTCCTGCGGCCCCGCCAGGTGGGCGCGGGCGCTCAGCCCCGCCGGGTCCCGCCGGCCCGGCCCGGCCCGCGCCGCGCACACCCGGGGGGGCTCGAGGCGCACCCGGCGCCGCGGCGGGCACCCCTCCTCGGCCGGGGGGCGGCGGGGTCTGCCGGGCGGCCCGGGACAACACCGAACCCCCGGGCACCAGCGACCTCCGTTCACCGGGCCGTCCGGGCCCCCTGCGGGGCCCCGCAGACAATAGACCCGGCACCGCGGGCCTGGTTCCCGGCTTCCTGCACCACCCCGCCGCCACACGCCCCCTCCCCGGCCTAGCGGCGCTGTCCCACGGGCGTTCCCGGGAGGGACAAGGCGCCGCCGGGCCCGGGACGCAGGTCCCGGGCCGCGCAAGGCACCGAGGCCGCCGAGGCCAAACGCGGCGGTGGCGGGCACGGGAGGGGGAGGGGGGTGCAGGACCAGAGAGCCCTACCGCCCTGCCCGGCGCCCTCCCGGTGCCGGAACAGTGCCACTCACCTCCCCGGGCGGCCACCGCGGGGGAAACCGGAGGTCGCCGCTGCCGCCGCCCGGCCGGGCCCGAAGGAGTTAAGAGGAAGGGCCGGGCGGGCCCGTCCCATTCATTACCCGGCGCTTTGTCTCCGCCGCCGCCGCGGCGCTGAGCAGCTGCCCCGGCTCGGCCGCCGCGGGCGCGGGGCGCAGGCGCGGGGGGCGGCGCCACGCACGGCGCGCGACATGTCAGCGCGCCGGGCCGCAAAATGGCGGCGCAGGGGCGCTGAGCTCGGGGGCGCGGGGTTCCCTCGCATTCGCGTCACGGCGGTGCCCCGGGCGGGCCGGGGCCCGACACCGGCCTTCTCCGCAAGGGTGCGGCCGCTGGTCGCTGTACTCCGCTTCGTTCCTGGGGCGGCTGAGGGCGGCGGCTCTGCGGGCGGCGGGCCGGGGTCGGGGTGGTTCCTGCGGTGCTTCCTGCGGTGCTTCAGGCCCGGCGATGCCTCCAGGGCCTCTGCCGCGCCTTCCCCGGGGGCCGCGGGCGGGCGCTTCGCATTCCCCATGGGCCGGCCGCGGAGAGCCTCTCCTGGGCGTCGCTGCCCTGGAGCGGGCACGGACACGCTGTTCCGGGCGCAGCCCTCGCCCTGTCAGGAATTTAGCCTCCATTGTTCGTATCTGCGGTTAAACCCACCTTGATGGCTATACGTGGTCTAAGGCACAGTGGGTTTGGTTCTCAGCGCTGCTTTGATGTACTGAGTCTGCCTCGGGAGGGGCCCTTGGCGTGGCTCTCCAGTCTCACCTGAGCATCTTAGGAAAGGATGATCAGGGCTGAAGAGAATGCACTGCGCCCGTTCAGGGAAACAGTGCCAGCTATATGCTTAAGGTCCTGTTCTGGATAAAGCTCCTGCAGTTCCGGCGTTCGGTTGTAGGTCGGTGTTTTTCTTCTCCGATTGCAAAACATTAGTTGAGGTTATCAATGGGCCGAGCGATCCAGGCTTTTCAGGAGGGGTGAGGGTGAAGAAGCGTGGTTTGTTGGTCCTTTTGATGGATGTCATTTGTCCGGAGAGCTGAGTGAGATATAATCTGCTGTGGTTGTGACAACAATTTGTTGTCAAATTCCCAGTGGCAGTCGTAGATTTACTTTCTTTGCCTTAAGTGTTGGTAGTCATAACTTGCTGCTTACCTTTGGGAGTGAACATAGGAGAAAAACCTTAAGAGTACTGTAAACAGTAATGATTTGAAAACAATGCTAAATTTTAGATTAAGACAGTGTTTAGAGAGACAGTGCTTAAGCAAGTCCTTGCTTTTGGATCTGAATTATTTTCATCAGGTAATTTCCTTTTTTCTTTCTTCATAATTTGAACAGATTTAGTAAAGAGTGCTTTGGTTGGAATATATGCCAGTATATGAAGAAATCAGTTGATAGCTTTTTGATTTGAAATAGTGAAGCTCTTCAACATTTGTCATATTAGGTGTATGTTTGTACTTAAGTACTGGTGTGATTTTCTAAACGGATTCTGCCAGTCAACATACAGTAAATGGTCTGTTGTGGTTAATACTTCTTTGGAAATTTCATGTTGTTTTTTTATTTTGTTTTTTTTTTTTAATTCATACGCTACTCAAACTCCCAACAAAAAAGTTGTTACGCTGTGTACAGGCAGTCCTTTGCTCCTTATTACTTTTTAATTTACACTTTCTTTTTATTGGTAGAGTTCAACTGTGCCAGTGTGTATATATATGTATATTCAGACAATATTATGTATATAGTATATGTATTAGTTACTATAGGCGACTGAGGCTAAGTTGATTTGAGGTGAAGTTTCTTGGACTTAAACAGTTTCCACTGTTACAAAGTGCAGTTATACAAACAGAACTGCTTAAACATGAAGTTTGATCTTGGCTAGATCTGCCAGCTACACACAGTAATAGAGGTGTGAGAGCTTAGTTAAGAAGTCTCTATCACCAGTCTGTTGACAGGAAATTACGGTGGTGATGATAGCAACAACTGTTATTATTAGTATTGAAATATGTCACCTCATAAAGCATCTTTTAGAGAACTATAAAACTGCAACAATTGGAATGATATAGTTATGCTTATCACAATATGGAAAGTTAAATATCAGAGTATGTGGCTTTGTTAACTGCCTTTTTTAACAGTTGTTATTTTGGAGAATTTCACAATTCATAATTGAAAATTTTACAGTAAATTAAAAAAGACTGGAAATTAATTTTGCATTTTTGCACTGCATGTTGCTTTTTCTGTAATCACCTCTCTGTATCTCTTCATTTTTTCATACATCCTATTCTGAAAATTTCCTTAAGGGTTAGGGAAGTTGAGATTAATGAAAGTTAATTATTTCTTTAAATTATCTTTTAGGTGGCTTGAGAACCAATCAGTGTTTCTGTATATAATCTACAGGTGTATGCCACAGATTGAGTGAAATAACTGGAATTTTTCTGTTCTTCTTGTTTTACAAAAATACACCGGAAACTCAAGAAATCAGGTCTTAAAAATCTGAGCAAAGCTGGATCCAAGGGCATCTTCTCACAAACAGCCAAGTAATGTGATGAATAAAACAGAGGTGGTGATCTGGTGACAGGCAAAAGAATGAGTAAGTAACTGCAATTCCTAGAGAAGGCTCCAGACTGCCAGCTTGTGGTGAATGTAGCAGCACTGGTGTGGTGATAGTCTAAAGATACAGATTTTCCATAAAGGTTGCAGTCTGAGGTGTAAGTATGTAAAAGAACATAGTCATTTAGGAAGAGAGATAATTAGTAAAATCTGCAAGGCATCCTGACAGGAAGAACCCAAAACTTCCATTATTTAACTTCAGAAGAGTAATTTTTTTCTTTGATTTTTCCTCCATTTATGCATTTACAATCTTGTTATCTGTTTCAGATATTGTGAATAAACATCTTTATTTGCATGGTTAACTGAACCTGGCATGAATTAAAAGTGATGTGATATTAAATGAATATAAAGAAGTAATTTCTCACTCCAGTCCCTGGAGCAAAGTGCAAGTATCTGGCTCTCCATTATGTTTTGTAGAATAGCAGAAAGCTAGGAGACCATGCTTCTGAGGGAATTGTTCTGGTTCTCTGAAAAAAGCTATTACAGGTTCAGAGAAGAAAGAAACCACTTATGTAGCTGTAAGTAACCATCCCTCTGTCATTCTCAGTACTGGGGCATACCTTGAACTTGGAAGGCTCTCAGGGAGGCTATAGCAAGAGCTTAAGACCAGTTGGAAACTAAATTAAATTCTTATATTCTATCCTACTGTGACAGAACTTAAAGTATACTTTCAATACAGCTATTTCAATATTATGTTATTAGCCAAATGTAGATGTTTAGTGCTGCAGACAGTTTTGTGTGTTATGGTCCCAGGGTTTCCAGTCATCAGGCTGTTCATCTTAATCTAATTTTATTGCTTCCTTCATTCCATTTCTTTCTTGGCAGTAAGCATAATGTTGGTACTGCAGTGACAAATTGATGTAGTTCTGTCTTTCTATTTGTATTCATTTGGAAACACTAAATGTTGATAATGACAGTGTAGTTGGTAGTGTTGATGTCGTTACCTTGTTTTAGCAAAAAAAAAAATTGAGCCCTTAATATTTATCTCCAAACCTGCTCTGGTTTACTTATTTTCACTCAAACCTTTGGTTTAACCTCTAGTAACTTCTGCATCAGTGATGTAGATTTTTCCATATGAAGTCATGAAGACTAAAACTGCATGAAGAGATAACAGTACTTAAATAAAGCAGAAAGAATTTCAGATTTTCGTATTCACTGAGGTAATACATTTAATAAAATGATCTCATTTCCTTCTTGTGTAGACTCCAGCCTCTTCCAGGAACCTATCCAGGCAATGTCAGCTTAATGATCAAATCCTTAAAATAGAGGTCAGAAGTACTAAATTTGGATGTCCAATTTAGTATCTGCCACAGGGGTATGATTTCTAAGAACTTGTAACATAGGAAAGTACTTATATTTAGCATACATTCCCATTTATTTCAGTGGGTACTTGGCTCTACTCATCAGATCCAAGGTGTCCAGGTGAGTGCTCAGAAAATAAGGATTGAGCAATCAATCACACAGTAGTTAGGAGCAAGTATCACACAGTAGTTAGAGCAAGCATTCACTGCCAGCACCATAGTGCCCTTGTGCATTTATATTAATTGCCTAATTTGTTACAAACACAACTGTTTAATCTGTATGATCCTCGCTCTGTAGCACATCAGAGGTGTATGTCACTGACTTTTGACTTGGAGTTGAGCATATAAGAGCATGTTGACAGGATTTACTCATACTTGCCCTTTATGTGGAGTGAGCATGGTGCTGGAGTATGTCTTTCAGGAGTGGTCAGTTTGAATTTCCTATTCTAGCATTCCTATTGGGCCTATGGAGATTTTGTCTACCTGATGAAGCCATCAGTATCAGAACTGATTTACATATACGTGAGTTTGGAAGTTCTCTTTATTAGGCAGCATCAGGTCTTTGCTGAGGCAGTAGCAAGTCTGGGACAAACAAACTTGTGTAGGGCTCATTAGTACTTGTTAAATGGTACACGCGAGTTGGGTTTCTCTGTACAGAGGAAGCTACAGGCCATGTCAGTTGCTCTTGGTGGCTCAGGCTTTTTTGTGGATGTCATGTGTTGAGTCCTTACTTCTGACTTATTTTTCACCTTATTTTTCCTTCCCAGATTTTGATGTCACCTTCTTGTAGTCCTTCCCCGTATAAATGAGGAGGCAAATTTTAGTTCTGAATGAGCCCATCTATTTTTGGATTCCTTCTGTGACAAATGACTGGGGATTCTAACAGTCGAACTTCCTCCATTGCAAACCATCTTAATCATCTGCAGACCAGGTTTGTCCTCTAGAATGAATGAGGAAGAGATAGTAAAGTAATTAAGACTGGATTTGGGTCTCATTACTAATTGAATTTTAACTTAATTATACTAAGGCTAAAGTATTAACTCATTGTAAACATTGGAGATGGTTTCTTAGATACATGTCTGTGAGTGAGCTAACTCAGGAAAAGAACTTCCCTCAGAGTTTATACCTCATCTCATATTACATTTTCAGGTTTTTAAACTGACACCAGAGGAGTTGAGAATAGGGAAGTCACTCTAAGGGTTTCAACAAATAAAATAAACTTTATGTATAATTAAAAATTATGAAGGCAATGAGCAACTTGTTTTTTGCTTGGATGAGTGCCGTGTAGAGAATCCTTTCCAGTGCAGAGGAAAGGAAATAGGAAAGAGATACAATAACAATGTATTTGCTTAATGTTGTTTACATGGGTTATGCTATCTTAATAAGCTACTTCGTTTATCACAAACTCAGGTATCTTCTGAAATCCAAACCTGATCAGGAGAGCAACCACAGAAACTAAAAAAATTGTATTTCTCAGAAATCATTGTGTATCAGGTACAGGTATGGGGCACACTTTGTTTTTCCTTTGCCATGGCTGCATTTGACAAAATTCTTCAGTTCAAATAGGTCCTTTTTTTGCATTACCTTTCTATAAATTCTGTGTTATGTCTGCTGCTGAGGTTTCCTCAGTGTGTCTTGTGAAAGAAGAGGTCAAAATCCAATGTAGATTAGCCATGCTGTTTTGTAATTCTTTGCTGTGCAAGTATGATATTTTTAGAACTTTTTGCATAGCAATTGCTGTTTTGTTTTTTGATTCCTACCCATTACCACTGACGTTGTCTTTACCCCTAACTTGGCTCAGTTAGTTATGCTGTGTGAATTGACAGACACTCCAATTCTAAATATGCAGCTGCTTTTGTAAGCCAAACTAATGATGTCTAATAACTAGGGATGCTGAAGAGGCACTCCCAAATCCTGGATTTACTTTACTGCTGCTCTCTTGTGCTCGTAATAATTTTCATCTGATCATGCAGGGAGGCACTCCTGGGAGCTAAGCAAAAGATTGGTGACTTGTTTATGAAGGGGTTGTTCTGGTGGTAGTTATCCTGTGGCAGGAATAGGTTCCCACAAAGACCTTTGCAGGGGGAGTTACTATGCAGAACATAATAAAGGTGCCAAACTGTAAACACTAGGAATTGAATAATTGATACTGAAGAGACAGTGATGGAAGAGAAGGGGAATATTATTCTCTTGATTATGGCTCTGTCTACTCTTGGAAACAGCAATATCATCATATATGAGAGTGTCAATAACTGTTCCAAAGGTTTGTTCTTGATAAAATAGTCTCAAAAATAGTAGATGATAGTTTTGCTGTTTGGCAGACCTACAGGTCAGTACATGGGCAAGCTCTGTGCTTATGTTGCAGCATGTTGTAATTTGGGGGCAGTTTTTTGTTTTCTATTATTGAAGCATAGCTTACATATGTTTTCATGTATATCCTAATAATGAAGTTTGGTTTTGCATCTTTGCAGTGTCCAGAGGAGTGAGCTCAATCCTCACCTTCCACCGTGCAACATTTATGAGCACATCCTGTAGAGAACACCTTAAAGCTACAAAATCCTGAAGGTACATGATCTTAAAGGATTCAAGATAGTGGATAAATAAAGCAGGCAGTAGGTTTCCCTGTCAATTGCATATCTCAGCAAAGGGCTTGGTGTATCTCTCCATCAGCAAGGGACAGGGTACATACCTCTTCTTGCAGTAGGTGACCCCAAGCAGTAGTTCCAACAAATGCTTAAATGGAAATGGGGTGAGGGCCTTTGCATAGCAGCTTTACTATGAAGACCACGCTGTCAAATGATCTTCAAGCTTATCTATAGATAACATTCCATAGGACTGCTTTGCAGATGCAGCTTACAGAGGTATTTCTTAGCAAGCACCCTGACCAAGCATGACTTCTGGTGGAGCTCTGAGGATAAAAGTTCTCTGGACCTTCATCAATACTGTAAAAGGCACTGACACAGCTCCCAGTGTTTTTAAACTTGTGTTTTGTTGAAGACTGTTCGTTTGGATCGACATGAACTGTTCTGAAGGGTCAGACTAAATGGTCTTAGCAATTCATAAACACTTTGGCTGTGAGAATGAGAAAGGTGGTATATGCAGGAAGTAAGAGTTACTGAGGCTGTAAGAAACAAAAAATCTTTGATTCCATAGCACTTGGTGAACATTATATACACCAATATTGTTTAATTTATTCCCCCTTTTGTCATAATATAGCTAAAGCTTCCAGACCAGAGGAGTGAGAAGGAAAATCCAGACAATTCTTCCTAACTAGAGAACAAGGAATATATTCAATAAACAAGTAGGAGTAAAATGGACCAACACTTCTTTTATATATTTGAAGCCAAAAATTTCATCTTCATTCTGGGATGGTCATCCAGGACTTTGAACCATATATCCCACTCAGTCTAGTACAATATACCAGTCTTTCTTACAAGGTACCCGTGATAACTAGGAGATGGATCAGTGATAATGTGTATTTTTCCGTAAATACAAAAATTTGCAAAGATCACCCAGAAGATGCAGAGTGATTCTGCACGACTATCCCACAGACAAAATAAACAGCTGAAATTATGTGAGGCACACTGCTGTAATATGTCTATTGATAAGGTTGCAATCTTTTCCACGGTGAATGCTGTTCTGGCTTCTGTGAGGTCTGGGAACAATCTTTCTTTTGTGAACTTGTGAAGTCATGCCCGTGAGTATTCTACCAATGCCACATACCGTGGCTGATGAAGTAAGTGAGATCTAAAAGCATTCTCATGTATGATGAGAGGACCATGGTAATGTTGTATCTCATAGATGAGTGTGAAGGTGTAAATTGTATGATGGAGAAGCCAAACTTGAAAATTTATTGGTGATACATTACCTTAAGGCATCATACAGAAGTATCACATGCAAGGTTAGGCACACTTGTCATCATGATAGGAAGATGACCCACGTGTATATGTTATGGCAGTCCAAAACCTTTCTTGAAATGCAGATTGTTGTAGGTTCTAAGGAGTGAGGAATGAGTTCCAATTCTTTGTTGTCCCTTCAGCAGCCATCTGTCTAGGCCCTGAGAGGGATACAAAGTTGCATCCAAAGTAGGTCAGTACCTCTGCCAGTATTTACTGCTGTAGTGAGTCTTGAGTTGACTTTTATTAATCTGTGAAACAAAGCTGATACACTTTAGAAATATAGAAATGTGTCTCATGAAGTTTGATTCTATGAGAAAATAGAGGGATGCTGAGGTAGATAAATAGTGATGGTGTTTCTTTGCGTGATCTTTCTTGCAGTGATTCTGTTGAGAATTTGACAACTAGTGGCGGTGAAAGCTGGTAGGCAGAAGATCCTCCTTCTGTGAAGTTTTCCATGTAGAGTGAGTCAGCATTGGCAATTTCTTTAACAGTTTGATGCTGCCAGGTAGGGCTGTGAGGATTCTGAAGGACTGGGACTGAAGCCCCTTGCACATGTTGAACTGGTGTGAAAAAAGGTGCTGAGGGGTCTGTTGCCATCAAACTAGGGATCAGAGTTCTTCTTATTTTTGGTTTGAAATGGAACCATATGCTAGTAGAATTGTATTCTTTTGAGTAACCATGTCTTGCTTGTAAGGTGGAAAAGACGAAGGTAACAGATCTTTGAGGTTGTAGGCACATGTGCTGGGGACTGGTCAGACAGTCTACATACTACATGGGCTATTGTGCTAATACTTAAAATGGAGAGATTGAGCATTCTGCTCTGGTAGCCTGTCATAAGGTCAATGAGAAATTATTTAGAAGTCTAAGACTCCAAATACAGAGCTTTTTGTTGAGCGTGCCCTGATCTTTGTGCTGTTACTCTGAAATACCATATGAAGGAATGACATGAGGTCTGTGTCCTAGCCTGGATGCTCCAGAGTGAAAACTCCACACAGCACCTTCTTACTGAGAGTAATTGGAAGAATCTAGAAGCATGAGTTTAAATTATAGCAAATTGGTCAAATAGTGCAAATACCAGTAAGAAATACCATGTTATCAAAGGGATGTCCAGGGACTATGGAATGCTGTAGTCCACCTGGCAGAAAAAAGAAACTGTAAAAAAGCCAGACTTGCTGTGTATCAGACACATTAGAATATGGACACCATCAAGGTTTCTGTGGAAAACTTGTCTCCACTTAAAAAGTATTTCTGCAGCTGCACAGTAGATACATATGAATTATCCCTTAAAAGATAAACCAACATATTTCTTTATCATAATCTTATTAGGTTTTTTGACATTATTTCTATTCATTTTTATACTCTGCACACTAATGTACATGATATGATATGATATGGTATGATACTTGCTCTTAAGTACGTTTCTATCACAGGTTGTATTCCAGTGCAACAACACTAACTTATATCCCCCTTATATCAGCATGTTGTAAGACTTCTGAGACTGGTGGCAGGATCACTAAAACAATTTAACTGGAGAGTAAATCCTCACAGGCAAGTACGCAAATGACCAGATGGCCTCCATAGTTTGTACAAACTTTCTTGTATGGGAAGTTGAAGGTACTTTGTGTGTCTGAGCCTAAGGATCTATTCCTACACTGAGCGGACTGCATGAGTGTTAGCTGCTTTAATAGCTTGCGTTTTGTTCAGAGGTCAATGTGCTAAATGGTCCCTGATAAGGAAGAAAGATTTTGGAAAGTACTTTTCATATTCTACAAGATTTCCTCAGCCTAGTTGCTTAAACTCTCTGGACCTTAATTAACTTTCTGCAAGCAATAACAGGTGTATCTATTTCTGATTCCCTAGTCATATATTTATTGTAGGACCAACTGGTTTTTGAGGCAAGGAAACATCTTACTGCTAGAGAAAACATAATAATGAATTGTTAAGTTGTTTTGCAGCAATTTAGCTGTGTGGATGCGAAATACTGATGGGTAAAAAGAATCACACCTACTCTCAATCACTTGTATTTTACTCTGTGCAGGACTTGCTCTGGGTGATCAGCAGGGCAAGTGTTTGTGTTAGCCTGGGCCAGCTAAAACGTTGTTTTCTAAGTATGTGGGTGCAGCTGCCTTGCAGAAATGTACTGCAGTAAAATCCTTCAGTTCTCGAATATGGCTGTAATGGCTGTCTAAAAATAATACCTAACAAAGGGTGTCCTTCGCAGGGGAAGCCAGAAATAACCTTTTTCTCTGAAAAAATGTAAGGCTATTATCAGTTAATCTACAAGCAGCAGCTCGACCCAGAGACCACGAAAGAGCTGACTTTCAAGCACATTTTCTACGTTAAGGAATCTTGAGCTTGGACTTCCCCCCAAAGAGATAATAAATACCAGTCCCTTCAACTTTTTAGCCTTGGTTTTGTAACGAGCCGCGCGTCCCGCCTCCATCCGTTCCCTGGCCCCCGCGCTGGGCCGTTCGAGCGTTGCACCAGGGACGGGCGGCGGGTTCGGGCTCGGGCTCGGGCCCGGCCGGTCCGGGCGGGAGCGCGGCGGTCGCGGGGCCAGCGCGTTCCCGCCCCGAGCGCGGCCGGTGCCGGCCCCGGGCGCGGGGAGCGGCGGCGCGCAGGCCCCGCCCCGCGGCGGCGGGAGCGGCGGGGCTGGGCGGCGCCTGGCGCCCTCACGTCCCTTCCCTCGCTCGCTCGCTCCCTCCCTCCCCGCCCGCCTCTCCTCCTCCCCCCCGTCGGCGCAGCGCTGTGGTGAAGCCGCATTGTTTGTGCCGCGGGGGGAGGGGAGCCGCTCAGCCCCGGGAGCCGAGCGCCGAGCCCGCAGCCGGACGGCGACGCGCGCCGCGCCTCACGAATGCGCCGCGCCCGGCGGCAGCAGCAGCCCCGCACCCAGCGCCGGGTGACCGCCGCGGGCAGCGCGGCCCTCGTAGCGCCCGCTCGGCCGCCCGCGGCTGCCGGACGCGGGGCCAGGCGGCAGCACCGGCGGGGCCTCCGCCATTAACCCGGCCGAGCGTCGGCCACAGCGGCGGAGCGGGAGGTCTGTCAGCCGCTCCTCGGCGGCTCCCACAGCGTGAGTACGGCCGGGTGGGCGGCGGGGACGGGCGGGCGGGGGCTGCGGGGCCGGGAGCCGGCGGGTCCCGCCGCGGCGGGACGGGAGAGCGGCATGGGGGAAGGAGCAGGGCGAACTGGGCACGGCCGCCTGCGGGGGAGGGCAGCGGCGGGCGGAGAGGCGAGGCGAGCGCGGCGGTCTGGGGGAGGGAGGGAGGGCGCCGCTGGAGCTGTTTTGTCAGCCGCCATATTTGTGGGCCGAGTATTTTCGCGGCGGGGAGGGAGTGACTGTTGGGAAGGGCTGGAGATGATGGGCCCGGGCAGGAACCATCCTGCCGGGGGCCGGGAGGGGGGAGCGCCGCGCCGGGCAGGAACCATCGGCGGCAGGGGAGGGAGCGCGTTGGAGCTCCCTGGGCGTGGGCAGGAAGTGTTGGCGCGGCAGCGGCGGGGGCGGGCCGGGGGCGGGGGCAGCCGCGCGCGGGAGGCTGGATTCCGGGATGGCCGCGGGCTCTGGCGGCGCGCGGGCTCTGGCGGCGCTGGGCTTTTTCCGCCGGGCCGGGAGAGAACGGCTCTGGTGGTCCCGCGTGTCTTGGCCGTGCCCGCGCACGTTCGCTGGTGTCCGTGAGGCCCCGCTCCGGGCCGTGCCTCGGGGAGTCGCTCCCGCTGCGCGGCTGGAGCGGCGGGTGGTGTCCGCCCAGTGTGCGTGTAAGCACTGTTTGCTTAAGGTCCCTCATTGTCTAGGACTAAAGAGTATTCCTGTGTCTTTCTCTTTTTAATGGTCTACATGAAAGTGCCATTGAGAGTGGAATTCCCTAATCCATTGAGCAGGGATCCAGGGACTAAAGACAGTTTATTTGAAGAGGAGGAAGGTAACTAGGGCAGAGATTGTAATTTAGAAGTATATGGTACTGTACCTTTCGTGTTAGTTTTAGCTATCCTACACCTTGGTAAATAGCTTTTTAAAATTTTCTTTTTGCCTCATACCACGTATTTCACAGAAGCAGCTATCTCAATGTACTTCTGTTATGGGAACGAAAAACGTCTGCTAGTGATTTCCTTCCCAAGTAGCTGATGCAATTCTAGGAGATGAAAGCTGTGGATAACTTTCCTGGTTTCTATCTCGCAGTCTTTGAGGGCAGGACAGTGCTCAGAGAAGTGCATTAAAATAATTTTGTGTGCGGTTAGTGCAGTATCTATGTGGTCATTGAATGGAAACTTAGTTTAGGCTTCAAATTTACATCTTGGTCCTCATTCCTATTGATCTACAGGATACTGGGAAGGGGGGCAGGGGGGTAGGAGGGAGAAATGCCAGCTGATAATTTCGTAGGAAAAGCAAACCAGTTGTGGGTCATGAATTTGCTATGCTGAACTCTGGTCTTCATCCGGAATATTTATAGAAGATTTGCAAACAAGAATTTTGGAGAAACAAAACGCTGCTTTGGCCTCTGGGGCATTTAAGTTACACTAAATTTGCGTGAAGTTCGGCCTGAGTACTGCCAGTTTCGATTTTGTGTGCACTGCATTGTATTTGTAGGGTATCCATTCTGTGTTTGAGACTGTAACTTCCTTCCTAAGTCTAAGTATTTACTGTTGAGTATTACAGTATATTTAGGTGTTAGCTCAATCATTTTTTTTTTACCAGTCTGGTTCCTACAGTTAGTTTTACTTTTGCCACAGCTGTCCTAAATCTTTAAGGAAGATTAAAGATCTTGTGCTTTTGAGTATTTTCTTCCTATTTTTAATTCCTGCCTGAAGCCATACTCAGGAATCTTGGGAACAGAGAGAAGTGGAGAGCTTGGAAACATAGCATTAATGTGTTTTTCTGTGGTACTGGGCTAAGGTAGTGTGGACAAGTTACATATGTTTTTGATTTCTGAAGGTCGCCTCTCATCCCTCCCTCTGAATTTTTCTGAAAGTCTCTGTCCTCCGGAGCTACTACAAACAGATACACAACCAGCTAAAATGTATCAAGGGGCATTAAAAGTACCAAAACAGGCTTTTGGTTTAGACAGAATTGAAATGCAATTATACGAGGTAAATATGCTGTAAATCTTGTTTCTTGATTGACAAGTAAATTGAGTCCATTCTGATCTGTAATAAGTTGCTGTACATGACACATCCGTGTGTTTTAGCTGAAGAATCTATCATTACTTGTCCACAAAAACAGAAATCAGGGCCATTGTAATACGTTTGGATCTCTGAATTACAAAATCTCTATTGAAACTGGAAACTAATTTTTAGTTTTGGTTAAATTACTGGTATGTTTTAGTGGTTGGACCTTCTGTGACAGTATTAGTTTTTTAAACTGTTTTTGCCGTTATGAAACAAGTTAGGTCAAATCATGTGTTGTTTTACAGAATTTAATTATTAAATGCTTCTTCCAAAGTTGTCTGAAGAAATGGAACCTTTTATAGTCTTCTGTTGTTTATAAAGAGCAGAACAGAGATCTGTCGTGATTAAACTGACGGTTGTCTGGCTGTATGGCGTAGAAACTAGTGATAAGGGTTAAGAATGAATTGTGTAAAAGTCAGATTTATGAGAAGCACAATTCTTGCATGAATAATATAACTAGCTTAGATTATGAAAACAGAGTCTGTTTGTGAGAGCAGACAGATCAGAGCCTTTTGGGAACTAGTCTTAGGGTTAGTTGCCTAAGTGATCTAGTAGTCTTCCTGTGAAAGGAATTCCTTCTGTACTTTGAGGCCTTTAGAAATTGGCATCATAGACTTAAGCAAAAGGCAAGCAGCATGGAGTAATTAACGTAGTTAGTTGTTCAGTGCTTGCTATTTGCTTCCTGAAATAGGTATACTGGTCTTTCACAGCAGTTGTGTTTGATTTTTCTGTTTCTCCACTATTTTGGCAATACATGCTAACACTACTTGTGTTATGGTGAGCAGCCCTGACTGAAAACTCACAGTTGAAATGGTGAGGCCTTAATAATAATTTAGGCTGTGATTAAATATCAAGAGTTTTTTTATGTAGCTGAGGTTGAATGATGCTATTTATTAATGATTTCTTGGGAAGATGGAAGGAGTGGGATAGAATTTTAGACTTGACAATGTCAGTCAGGTTTATAAAATTTTCAACCCTTATAGGAGAAAAACCCCACCCCGTGTGAACGTATCAAAAGGCATGAGTATGTATGGACACTTTTAACTTAAAAGTTCTGTAACCATCCTAGTTATGGGGCTTTGGAGTGGAGGAAGAAAGCAGTCTTTTTGTATGGTATGTGATCTTTTTGCAGTAGGTTGTAAACTTAAAAATTGTTTTAAAGAGCTTGGGAGTGGGTTTGTTAACAGGAAAATTTCTATCTATCAGCAGTTGGTTTGAGAACAGCTCCTGAAGAATCTGTTGAAGGAGAAGACTGTGTGTACTTAAAAGCAGGGAACATGTTTTGGCCCTAAGTCAAATCTGCTTTACAGGTGAAATATTTACTGGTTGCAGTCCATACTGCACCATATTGGGCACTAAGAGTTCTGTCATGTTCTTGTCATGTTGTGAAGAATAATGGGCTCACTAAGGATTGAGGAAAGTAAAAAAATAAGTACAGGGCTGTCAAACTGCCCACTTGACAAATGTGGAAGTATGCGTGCTTTTCTAGCTTTTAAATATAGCTATAGTATTTGAGTTGATAACATGAGTGTTTCAAATTGCACAGGAAAAAATTCAGAGAAAACTCATTTTTCTTTCACAATTGCATTAGTTCTTTTGAAGAGAGGGCTAAAGGACATAATCTATAGCTGTTGCAAAAATTTTCAAACTGCAGGTGCCCCTAAGGTGTTAAGTATTGTATTAAAGGTTTTCTTACAAAGTAACAAATGCAGTATTTTTTAATCTGTGATACATCTGAAATGTTTTTGTTCTGACGCAGTGGTCTTGCCAACAGTGCTTCTAGAGGGTTTCTAGCAAGGATTTTGTATAGCTGTGTTTAGTCAGGGAAGCTGTTATTTCGAAGATCTATTGATCTTCAGGTTAAACTTGCACGAAACTGAGCAGTCCTGTTGAGTAACAGTGACAGGCTTTTGGTTTTGTTTACTTTTAGTTAAATATATGCATAGAGGGCTGTAGAACCGAAGGTTTTTCCCTTACTACTGTACAACTAATATTTTAATATGATTATTTGAAGTTCATAGTATTAACTGTTGCTCTAATTTTAGGTAAACATTACCAAATGAGGAGAAAAGGAAGATGCCATCGAGTATCGGCAGCAAGGCATTCTTCTTCCCCATGCAGTATTAAGCACTCCCCGACACGAGAAACCTTGACGTACGCTCAAGCTCAAAGGATGGTTGAAATAGAAATTGAAGGTCGCCTGCATAGGATCAGTATCTTTGATCCTTTAGAAATTATATTAGAAGATGATCTTACTGCCCAGGAAATGAGTGAATGCAACAGCAATAAAGAAAATAGTGAAAGACCACCAGTTTGTCTAAGAAGCAAACGCCATAAAAATAACAAAGTGAAAAAGAAAAATGAAGCTCTTCCGAGCTCACATGGTATACCTGCTACAACAGCTCCTCTTCCAGAACCAAAAGTACGGATTGTTGAATACAGTCCCCCTTCAGCTCCTCGGAGACCTCCAATTTATTACAAATTCATTGAGAAGTCAGCAGAAGAACTTGATAACGAAGTTGAGTATGACATGGATGAAGAAGATTATGCGTGGTTAGAATTGATCAATGATAAGCGGAAAAGTGATGGAGTGTCAGTTGTTTCCCAAAATATGTTTGAATTCCTTATGGATAGGTTTGAAAAAGAGTCTTATTGTGAGAACCAAAAACAGGGTGATCATCAGTCTTTAATTGATGAAGATGCAGTGTGTTGTATATGCATGGATGGTGAATGTCAGAACAGCAATGTGATCCTGTTTTGTGATATGTGTAATTTAGCAGTACATCAGGAATGCTATGGGGTGCCATATATACCTGAGGGCCAGTGGCTCTGCAGACACTGTTTGCAGTCCCGCTCTCGGCCTGTAGACTGTGTGCTGTGCCCAAACAAGGGAGGTGCCTTTAAAAAGACAGATGATGATCGTTGGGGACACGTGGTGTGTGCTCTGTGGATTCCAGAAGTTGGATTTGCCAATACGGTTTTTATTGAGCCAATTGATGGTGTCAGGAACATTCCCCCAGCCAGATGGAAGTTAACATGCTACCTCTGTAAACAGAAAGGTGTTGGTGCCTGCATCCAGTGCCACAAAGCAAACTGCTATACTGCATTCCATGTGACGTGTGCTCAAAAGGCTGGTCTATATATGAAAATGGAACCTGTGAAAGAACTAACTGGCAGTGGAACAACGTTCTCTGTGAAAAAGACTGCCTATTGCGATGTACATACTCCACCAGGTTGCACACGGAGACCGCTCAATATTTATGGAGAAGCTGAAATCAAAAACGGTGTTTGTAGAAAGGAGGGATCAGTCAGAACTGCTAGGTCTACATCAAAAATCAGGAAAAAGACAAAAAAAGCCAAGAAAACAGTTGTTGAACCCTGTACAGTTATGCCAACAGTATCTGCTCCTTATATCCCCCCCCAGAGGTAAGCAAACCATCAAAATATGAGAAACCTTTATTTAATCAATTTAATTTTCAACCAGTGCTTTTAGATGCCACCTTGAAGTTTTTTGTACGTTTTTTACGTGCTTTCTTTAAAGGCCCTTTTCAGAGAACTACTGTTAATTATGTACATTGCAATTCTGTGGAGTGGCATTAAAAATGCAGTAACTTCCTCAGAGAAATTACTAAGTGATCAAGTGATCTGTCTTGTCCTCAGAACGTTTGGTTTGAGTTTTTTGTCAGACTAAGTTACGTTGTGTTTCCACTTGTCATTCATTGTACTTCTCAGAATTAACTGCTGAATTCGGAATAGTAGATGCAGCTGACCTTCATATTAAGGAAAAAAGCCAAGCTCAAAGTTAATTTTATTTGTAATTTTGGATTCTGAGCTTCTTTTTCTAATTTTAAGAGATACAAAATGAAAATTGCAATTGTGTATGTAAGTTTTGAATCTTGTTCATCTCACATAAATTAAGAATAAACTTGTAGTGTAATATCTATGTAAGTTTTACGAAACACCTTCAAGGAAGTGTTTTCCTTGTGTAGCAGAGTAACAGGGCCAGAGGTGTTTCTGCAATTTATGTTTGTATGTGTACAACACCAGTATATTTGTTTACCTCTTGAATAAAATTCTTAATAATTTAAGAGCAGTAGTTTGGAAAGTTTCTCAAATAGGCACCAGTTCCGTGTGCAGGCTCATTTCCTGTCCTGTCACTGGACTCTGAACGCACAGAAGTGAGGGCTTTTAATATAATGCAGTGCCTTTTAAATAGCTGACTCCAAGTCTCAGGTAGGGAGCAATTAAAGCTGGTTAAATTAATCTAAATAAGTATGTGTTTAGAGACTGCAGTTCTTTCCTGTAATAAGTTTTGTTAATGTAAGAAGCTACTTATTGACTGACTTTGACAAACAGCCTTCAGCTCCCATGCGATGTTTACAAACATCAGATTGATTGCTCTGTTCTATGTTAGAATTGGCTTGGTAAAATGTTTTTTTTTTTTGTTTAGTGATGCATTGCAGAAAAACTTTATTTGACAGTAGGCCACTAATACTGCTATTTAAACAGGAACTACTGTCCATGGAGGGAGAAGTTGGTATATAATAATTTGGCTTTCTCTTAATTAGGATAATCCAAATTGGTAGTGTAGCGTTATTTTGTTTTGCTTTTTTTGGGACACTGTAAGAAAGAACATGAACTAAGAGTTGAGGCTTAGAAAGTATGTTCTTAGCTGTGCCTCTGGCAGCTCATTCCATTGGCAACTTTTAAAAAAACCAGACCCTAAAAAGATGCTATCATCAGATGGCTTTTTTTAAAATAGTCATTAGATGCCAGGAGCAAAACTATAAGGCATTTTATTCTTTCTTTTTTTTCATGTTAATGATTGACTTCCTTTTCAAGACTGCAGAGAAATTCAGCATTCTTCTATTTATGCATCTCTTCATATTTCTAGAAACAAGTACAATTCCTATACTGTATGTCATAAGTGTAAAAAGTGTACAGTTCAAAGGTATTTTAAAGTTGAGCTTTATTATAAATTGTCTTTGGCTGAGAGACACCCTTGCTTAAGTACTCTTTGTAACATGAACATGTTCAGTCCTAGAAAACTGATCCCTGAATTAAAAGTGAAACAAATGGGCAAATTAAAAGGAAAAGTGATTACACTGCAGACCCAAATCTCTAGTTTTAGAACCAAAGTTGTCCAATTTTCTTTGGCTGTTCTTCAGTTTTTGTCTGTTTAGGAAACACTCTTGCGTTTTGTAGGAATTAAGTACATACCCATAAAACATTAAAAATTATTTGGATCACTTCACAGTAGTCTTCTAATCTGTTTTTTAATTACTCTTTTTTTTTTCCCTTGGAGCTGAAGCATGATTTTTTAGAGGCCTTAAGGAAGACCAAATAAGCTATTTAAGTTACTAGCAAATAAACATATACACTAAATGTTTAAACACTAGTGCTTTTATACCTGAAGAATTTGATTTTAATATGTTTTCAACATCTCTGGAAATTGAGGCACATGTGGAGATGCTTGGTTTGTATTGCTTTGTTAATACCTAGGCTGTACACCTCCTCAGCATATTGCTGGCTCTTCAGAGTTGGTAGTTGGAAGAGTGTACAGATACGAAGATCATGGTGGAGGAAAGTACGTGCTGGATGCAGCCCCTGAGTATATCTGGTGAAGCTTGAGGAGAACTATTTTAGAATTTATGTTCAGTTTAAGGAGAAGGATTTGTATCCTTTTCTGGATAGTCGGAGTATATGAATGACTGAGCATTTTAGTAACACAATTTTTAATAATTCTGTTTTCCAAAGCAATTATCCTAATGTTCAGAATGTTTTAAAAAGGCCGGGTGTGGAACAGCATACTTCATAATTTCTGCACAACTTTTGTAGCTTATGAATTTCTGGATCAGCTTACCTTAGGTTGAGTTTCTGTGATACTGTCTTGAATGACTTCTACCAGAATTTCTTACATGGATCTCATATTCTGAGCTTTTTGCAGTTAGATTATATAGATAGTGTTATTCTCTTACAAAATCTAATTATATGATCTCTCAGAATTTAATCTGTGAACCACTGATTTAGGGGTGCAGATCAGAAGTTGCTAACCATTGATCCATTGATGATAGGAGATAAGTGCTTACCTCCCCTGCCTCTTCTTTTTTCTCTTTTTTGGTAATTTATTTTTAATGCTGGGCCTATATCTGTCCTGTTGCCTGGGTATTTTGGAGAGTCTATACCTGAGTATCTACTTCCAAAGATGCAGTAGTTCATCTTGGAGCCTTAAGTTGGTTTCAGTTTTCCGTGCTGTCAGTGCTGACTTGTAACTTGCTTAGTGCTGGTAATAATGTATGGGACAACCAGGAACTCTTTTGCCTGGAGGATGTATGTCAGACCTGGCTACAGAGATGTGCTGTTTCTTTACTTGAAAATTCTGTTCAGTTCTTACTCTCTTGAACATGGTGGCTTACACCATGGTGTGGGCCATGGTGGGCTTTTTTGTTTGTTTTTTTGGGTTTTTTGATTGTTTAAAGGTAGAAATAGGGATCATCTAAAAGTTGTGTTCCTGGGAAGTGCCAGAGCAGCTGTGCTGTGTAGGGAGGAGAGTGAGAAAGGACATGTAAAACTTTTCCACTGTATGGGAGGGACAGGCAGTAGTCAGTAAGTAGCCTCCCAATGCCACCAGCTAGTTTGGCTGAAGAAAATGGCAAATTTGTTCTGGAAGTATGGTATGTGCCACTAGGGATGTGTAATGGTTGAATTTTGCTTAGTAGAGAGATTCCCTAACCCCCCCCCCCCCCCGCCCAAAAAAAAAATATACTAGAAGGATTTTGCTTAGATGGCAGGTCCAGAATTTTCAAGTTAGGAAATCCTGAGTTTTGGGGTTGTCTTGGCAATCTAAATCTAGCTACTTCTCTCTGTCAGTTGTCTTGCACTGACTCTGCTCAATTTCTTGTCTGTTTTTTTGGTTTTTAATCTGCTGCTGCTCATCCTTGTCCTTTATAAATGTTACCTCATTCAGCAATCAGGGTGGGTTTGTGTAGCAGAAGTGTTACAATGTTAGCTGGGAAAACTACATGGTTTCTCTTAGTTTTGAGTGTTTGATTCTCCACTACAAACAGCATTGGTTTTGTGTAGCCTCTTGATCTTATGTGTCAAAAGAGGCATTTAAAAATATTTGCTTGTTAGCTAGTGTCAATATTCACATTATTTAAAAATGCTGTGTAACTACAATATCGTAGCTATAGACTTGGAGGGAATGTGTAACTACAATATTTTAGCTATATTCTTGGAGGGAAATAGAGTGTGATATGAAATATTTAATCTACAGTGTTTTAAAAGTATACACTGAGATACAGTGTAATCTGCTTTATTAAAATGCCATTCGTGCAAGTACTACTCTATTAAATGGAAGCTGGCATTAAAAGCATATAAATATTTGCTTTCATCTTTAGTTTCTCTTTCTGCAAACTTGGCATGTTTGTTATGTCTGAAATTAAGAAAACATTTGAAATGCAATACTTGTATAGAAACCAAAGAATAAGTAGTAGAGCCCCACTTACATTAGAAGTAGGAACACTGTATGTTGTTCCATGAGGTTTGTTGCATCATTAATGTTAAAGAGAATTATAAGATTGTTATGAAAGTAACAGAAGGTAATAGCTGACAACTGAGAGCAAAAATTGCTCAGACTCTTATAAAAACATTTTCAGCTCATCTGACAGATCAGCATTTATGTGCCCCACCTTAACTGATTTCCCTATGTTGATCTTTGGTCTTATTGGGAGGAATACTGTGCTGGGTAGCAAGCTGGATTTCTGTTACTGTGTCCCAAGGCAAATCCCGTATTTTCTTTTGGTTTATAATTTACCCAATCGAGCTATCTTGAACTTTCTTACCAAGTAATTAAATGTAGTCTTGTAATCTTAGCATAGGAATATTGATTGTCTCTGAAAGGAAGTATGGACCAGAAAAATAATAAACAGAAAGTGTTGAAGTGAAGTATAAAGGGAAAGGAATATTAGCAAAGCCTTCAAGACAGTGTTAGTCTGCTTTCACAGATCATGCTTTTTATTCATATATGTAGCTTGTGGATTTCTTTTGGGGAATTTTTTAAAACATTTTTTAGGGTACTCTGGGTTTGTTTTTTTTTAATAAGTTCAGAAAGTTTTCAAGGTGGAGGGAAAGAGCAAGAAATGTGGCTTGAAATTCAGGATAAAAAAAGCTATTGGAAAATACTGCTGGGGCCAGCATTGCAAAGAACTTGGAAGCTGAATAAATCCAGACCAATGTCTATTAGCTCTTTATCCTTGAATATACATGTATGTATAATTTACAGAATGGTGTGAAAATGCTTATTTTAATTCCAGGGGAGCATGGTGTAGGTATGCCTTGTGACTTTGTGACTGTACCTAATACTTGGATCATAGAATCACCTGAGGGGAATGCCAGAAGTCTTCAACTGCTGATGTTTCTTGTCTTGTCACATTGTCTGACTTTGAAACGTTTCTGTTACATGTGGAAACTACTCTTGCTGTCATCCTGATCTCTTTGCTTAAATAAAAAAGTAATTTTCCCTGAATTAAAAAAACTACGGTGATGTTCACTAGTTTTGCCTCAGCAGTATTTAAAAAAAGTAAAGGTAACTTTAAGAGTATTATTTTGAAGCTAGTTCATCTTGACACTGGTTGGCTTATTAAATAAGGATTAATTAATGTGTTCAGAGAAGTGTAACTTATTTAGTAAATTGTAAAAGTAGATTTTGAGTAAAAATAATAATTTTTTTCTTTTGTTTATTTTACATGTACAAGGCCAAGAAGCTTAAAGCAAATTAATATGTTTCTTCTGTAAGGCATTTCATTAATATTCTATGTGCTTTCTAAGGGGTTTGGTCCACAATGATTATATATGTGATAATGCAGTTATGAAGACCAGACTTATGTGATTTTGTTTTTCAGAACTTCTGAGTTTCACGAGTTATGTGAATTTCTATTCAGTTTTTTTTTTTTTTTTTTTGGTACCAAGTAGAATAAGTTGTGAATTGTGCCATAGCAAAGCATTGAGAGAATGCATTGTCGGAAGTACTGTCTCTTGGCAGTTCTTTTATTCAGTGATCAAGTTACAGAGTGCACAAAAAATTAGAAGATAAATACTGAGCTTTCCTCTTATTACAGATCAAAATGTTATTTTTGATTAATACATCTCATGTGAATTTAGCCTTTTGGTATTAGATTTCAATATCATGTGTGGTCATTATATATGTATAGGAACTGGCAGAGGTAAATGTGCACATATAGTTTTTCGGAGAAGAAATTTTTCCAGTGTGACAGGGTGGGAGGTTTTCATTGTTTGAGATGTGGTTTTGTTTGTTTGTTTGTTTTTATTTATTGTTTTGTGGTTTTTTTCCGTATCCAAAGTTTTGTAATATCACAAACTCTAGTTGTTAGAATAGGAAGAAGATAACGGAATTAACTGAAATAGCAGTGTCTGCTTACCTCTTCAGTTCACTGTTCTACTTTTCCTGTCCAAGCAAAATTTTCCAAGCTGCTTGCTCAAATAGAAAAATGGGGGGTTCACAGTCATGTAAGCAAAACAAAGTGCTTCCTACATATGCATTCAAAATTATTTAAATACCAGTAAATGTTGAATAAAGAATAGGAACCTGGAGAGGCTTTCAGGCTTCAGAAGATATATCAGTAGATTAAATATATACTCTTAGACTTTCAACCTAGGAGAGGCAAATTCAGTAGCTAGACTTCTAAAACATAACAGTCCAAAAGGAATAAAACCTGCAAAGTAGTTCTAATTAAGAAAGTGTATTTGTTGCATGTGGCTTCTGCAGACTTGTGTTGTAAAAGTTTAAATGAAATATTTTTCAGTCTTTCCAGGATTTGATAGGCACTCTGTTAGGCATCTGTCTTACTTCTGCTTGGTATTCA
Source organism: Calcarius lapponicus (assembly GCA_039654755.1). Classification (NCBI taxonomy): domain Eukaryota; kingdom Metazoa; phylum Chordata; class Aves; order Passeriformes; family Fringillidae; genus Calcarius; species Calcarius lapponicus. The sequence continues at coordinate 9,116,010 of CM077463.1, forward strand.
AGGAATGTTATCCTTTTTCAAGAGGAAATAAAGACATGCAGATGGATTCTGATTTTTACATAGTTATTCATTTGCCTGTGTTGTCTTTCAAGTTGGTCAGAACAGTTTGAGGGTTTTTTTATTTTTAAGTTAATAAGTCATATAGTAAGTTTCATCTTTTATTGAAGAATAGGATAACAAAGCTGTGGTTTTTCACTGTTTAAAAAAAAGTGTATTGAAAGATAAGTTTTACAAACACTTTCGTAAGCAGCTGCTGCCACAAGTTTCCATGAGAAGAGTACAGAGAGTTTCCATCTGTCCAGGTGGGAATTCTGGTCTTCAAAAACAGAAGTTTTTGGATATGGAGCTAGGAGGAATAGTTGGTAAGGCTCCAGAATTAATTTCAATTCCCCAAATAAATTCTTCCTAGATTTTTATTCTAGTTTTATGCTAATTGTCTTCCAGTAAGTGTCATTGGAATTACTATAATTGTCTGTAGAGAATCCTGTATCTTTTCTTTTTCCTACAAGTCTCAGTACATTTTGTGGAACTTTGCTGAACAAGGCTTGAAAATTCACATGTTCTGGAAACTCAGTTTACTTTGTTGCAACTTGTTCCATAAATTTTTTAACATTTTATTCTGACAGGTTTTTAAACATATCTGCAGTCTTTGTGTGGGAAATGAAGGGTATTTTATTTGCTCTGTAAAGTGGAACATAATTTGATTGTTAATGGGGATTAGCATAGGTCAAGAGAAACTGGTATGTTAGTGAAACTGAATGAAATTTTACAGGCTATAATACAGTTTTCCTGTATTGTGTGTACCTTTAATAGTTCTATGCTGGATAAAGGACAATGCAAAATAACAAACTGGAGGCTCAGGACAGGTATGGCAGTTGAAATACTAGGGTTCATTCATGTTCAAAAATTGCTTAGTTTTAATGGATGTATGATCTTCCTTTGGGTGTTTGATTAATACAGATTTTCAAATTGAGTTTCTTGTGCTTGAGTTACTATAGTAATGTCAAAATCACATACTTGCTCAAGAAAATGTTCTCTCCAGTTTATATTTCAAAAACTTAAGAATCTTGAGGTAAAATAATAGCTGTGGAATTTAAAAGCATGTATGGTCTGTGCAGTGGTTAGTAACGATCAATAAAAAAGTGGCTGATTATCTCTCATTGGCTTTCTGAGGTTAAACTGCCACACCGTTGGTTACCAAAAATACTGGTTTCACTTTTCCCTGTAACCAGTTGCCATATTGCCACAGTGATATGTAACTGAAACTGGGAGAGGAAGTCATGAGTCAAAGAAGGCGGCTGTGAGATTTGCTAATATGTTAAAAGCACATTTCTTACATTGACAAAATTTATTTTATGCATTTCTGTAAAAGGTGAGGAAGCAAGGACTGAGTAACACACTTGGCTCTCTGAATGCATTGACCAGTGCATTAAGTGTGTCATCCTTTACAGGGCAGATTGTCCATCCAGTGTCGCCATGTGAGGGGACTGAAGGTGCTATTTCAAAGGTTTGGTTCAAAAGGGACCTTTGCCTGTTTAAAGACAAGCAGGGAATTGCATGATATCCCCATTTGTAGTGCACATCATTGTTTTTTTCAGGGCTGGAGCTGGGGCAAGGAAGTAGTTCTGGCTCATTCAGTTGACTGTGGCACAATTACAACAGTTCTGAAAAATGTTTTTCTCATCTGTGTAGTTTTGGCATGTAGCTCTAAAGAAACAAAAAAAAGAATGAGAATGACTGCTAGTGCTAAAACATCAAAAGGCTGCAGTGGTCCTCAGCTTGAAACCTAATGTTTCTTTTATGTGACCAGCTAGATAGCAGAAGTCACTTAATATCATTGGAACAGTCACCTTTTTAAGAATTTTTGAATTCCTCTATCTACTTTGTTTTAAATAACTGGTAAGTTGAGGGAAAATGATGGTGTTTTTTTCTCCCAGTAGTTGATATGCTTGACTTGCCTTTAGAAAATAATACAAAAAGCTGTTTTTTTTTTTTAATGTGCTTATACTGGAAAAACTGCTAGTGTGAACAGATTCCTTCGCAAAAAAAAAAAAAAAAAGCCTTAGCTGAGGTGTTTACTGTAGTTTTGGGAGGTGCCCCGAGTTCTCTAAGCTTGCCTCCTCATTGGGGATTTATCAGTGTACTGTAACAATTAATCCCATCATGTCCAAGTCAGATCCTGGATTGCAAAATGATAAAATCTCTAAACAGCTCTCCCTTACCTAGCCCAAATACATGCTTATTTTCAAGAGTTTTTTATTACATCTTTGTGGGGCAAAAAAAAAGGAAGTAGAATGTATGGAAAATTAATTTAGGTGATGGGAGCTTCAAAATCAGTACCCAGTCTGTGCATCCTACAGGGTTCTACAGCAACGTGGTCTCATTTCCCCAAAATAGTTGTATTGCCCATCAAAATTTAAGGTGCTTGGGACAGTAAAAGTGCCTGGAAGTATCAGATTAAGCAAAAGGATGGTTGAAGAGCTGTGATACAGGTAGTGGGTAGTTAAAATCTAACAGCAGATGTTACGACTTGCTAGCACTAAGTTCATAGTGTAGAAGTTGTGAAACTCTTCACCTGCCATATGAAGAGTTTCAGAGCTCTGTATTTTGACAAGTATATAGCTGCTACCCATGTGTGTTGTTTAAATGAAATAATACTTGGTTTAATTTAGAGGGGAAGGCAGAGATGAGTAGTTTCCAACTACTTTTAAAGTAGTCTCTGCGCTCCAAATTACCTTCTGTCTATATTTTGAAAGTTGGAGAGTGTCTTCTGTGAGGATCTTTCTTAGGCTTCTTTTAACACTGCTATTATAATTATATATGAATAGAATGGGTTTTTATGTGAATTGGCAAATGTACTTAAAGCTGTAGTTAAAGATGTTTGCTTAGTCTTGCCACATCTGATGGGCATGAAGCCAAGGCACCTTTCTTCATGTTATGATTCTCTGATCTTTCCAAATAGCTGTGCATTTGGCTGTGCTTTTTTTTTACTTGGTTCAGTAGGTTTTACCATTTCCAAGAGATTTGTGAAAGCAATTATTTGACTTTGATTGCATTCTATAATTAATTGTAATTATATTGTTTGAAGTTTACTAGGGCCACATCTGTTCTGCATTGAGTAAATCTTTGTGGAGCCTGTGTCTGCCTTCCAGTGAAAGATGTACAAGACAGTCTGAAGTCCATCTGCAGACCTAAGCTTTAAATTAAGCTAGAATTTTTCAAGAATGCCTAACTAGCTTAATTATTGAGTAAAAAAAAAAGTCATTGAGAAACCAAAGGACACAATGGCACTGTATTTTAAAGAAAATCTGGGTTTGCTTTGCCTTTACCTGGTGATGACTGAAAACTTTAGCAATAGTTAGTAGTGCTGAATAGACCTATTGCACCTTATCTTCTACACAGTCCAAAAAACCCCAGGGATAGGTGACTTTTGAAGTCAAAGTCTACTCACTTGTATGGTAGCCTGAAAAATATTTAGTTTTCCCAGATATTCTTAAAAAAAACATTTTACCCAAGGCTTACTTTTAGCTTTACATTTTCTTTAGGTGTTCTGACTGCTTAACTTTTATCACTTACCTGCAAAACTGCTTTCTTGCTAATAGAAAAAGGGAAAAGTTGAAAAACATTAGTATGTGTATACAATTGTGATTCTTGTTTAAGTGTCTCATGGTTCTGCTCTACAAATCAGATACTTCTTGAGTTAATATTTCCTTGGTTTAGTAATAAATTTTGGAGAATATGCAATAAGCCCTCTACTATCAATTGTAGAGTTTTGCTATGGGTAGTAGTAATATTCTGAGTGAATAATTAGCAGATTTCTTTTGTCATTGTTACTATCCTTTTACTATCCTTTCTGTAACTGTTTTACATCCAACTCTCTTTCCAGCTCACCCCTGCCCCCAGATGAAGGAACCATTCCTTGCAATGCATGGGGTTGGGGCATCTTGCTTTCATTTTACAAGGGCTGCCACTGGTTACAAATACCAGCATTAGCATACAAAGAGAAAATATTTTCATTCTATAGGTATTATCTTTTTCTAACTTCTCTTTTGCTGTAATTTCAAGATATTGTAGGCACAAACAGCTGAAGATTTGTTTCAGATAAGCTTTCTTTTCAATATGTTTTCAGAAGCCACTGTCGTGTTTGAGACTTGGTCATGTAACGTCATTATTTGAAAAATAGGAATCAGTATTGTTGTGTGTGATGTTCATAAAACACTTTCCTTGAGTATTTGTAAAAAAGGATATGCATATACTTTTTTGCTAAAAAGCAGCTTCAGAGAAAATACTGATTAATTTTGATCAAAATATTTTGTTAACTGTTAACATTGTCCTCATGTCTTCTCTGTTTGGTTATTTTCTTGTATGTGGGGGGTAAAATAACAATTGTTCCTGTGTTTTATATTTTTTGTTTGGTTTATTTGTCAGAAATTTAATATTAATGGAGCAATACAGGGCTTTCATTGCATGTTTTTATGGGAGGAGTTTGAAGATGTATTGTCTGTAAAATAAACTACTAATCTTTCTGTAGATGGCAACAAGTGATCTGATGATTTTCATAGCGATTTAGAGCTTTGTATCTGATTTCATTTTCAATAGGAAAATCAACTGCACATAAAGCTTTATTCTCAGCCCTAATCTGGGATTGCTGTTCCAATAATGATTGCAAAAAAATTTATTCCCTCTAGCTTTATAAAGTATGTTAATGTATTTGATAGAACCTGCAGTGTCAAGCAGATGTATTTGGTACTAATTTACTGCTCAGAAATAATTGTACTGGAAGGGATCTTACTGAAAGAAGCTAGTAACATAGTGATTACTTCTGGTTTTACAGTATACATTCATATATACGTGATGTTTGTCTTCCATAGATAAATATGTTTTATGCTTTGCTGTGAAAAATACAATATCAGTTTTTCCATGTTTTAGATTAAATAAGATTATGAATCAGGTGGCCATTCAGCGAAAGAAGCATTTTGTTGAACGAGTGCACAGTTACTGGTTGCTTAAAAGACTGTCTAGGAATGGTGTTCCACTCTTGAGAAGGCTGCAATCCAGTTTACAGTCACAAAGAAACACACAACAGGTATGTGACGTACTTTTTATTTATAAGAAGAAATTGGAAGTTTTCTCTTTTATTGAGTTAAAAATAACCTAGGAAGCCTAGCACAAAGTAAAAACTTTTTTACTCAGGACTGAATAAATTCTTTACCCGATTCTGAAGTGATATGACCTATTTTGGCAGTTGGGAATTATCTAATGCTTTTTAAAATGTGAGATGTAAAAAAAAAATTGTGCAGCTTTTTCTTCTGTTTTTCTTTAATGTTTCACAAAAATATTATCATCACAGATATCATAATGCCATTATTTTTTGATAAGTGTTGTGGTTTTTTGGAACCCATTAATCAATGTACCGTCAGATAAAAAAAAGAAAGTTATTTTAAATTCATTAAAAGATACACAGCAGATGTCTTATTTGACACTTGAAAAAAGTGTGGATTTTAACAGGGTAAAGGGTTAGACAGCTAGTTTACAGTTTTCAAATTCAGATCTGTATTGCCCACCTTGTTTGGTCATAACAAAATGGAAATTGTTGATGAAGTTCAAAGACCTGTTTCAGCTTCTGGTTTTGCTTTTGACACAGTTAAGTGGGATTGTAGACAAGCATAAGTTTAATTGTACACTTCTATGAATAAGTTGCTGAAAAACATCAAAACAGCAACTCCAGGTGCTCTGTTTCGGTTTCAAGTTACTGGATAGCTTCAAAAATAGTTAAAACTTCTAAATTGTGTGGGTCCTTGCATGTAGACTTTGAAATACTATGAAGCATTGTGATGTAGAAATTTTTACTGCATCTGAGTTACCTTTTTTAATGGAATGGAATGTGTAGGTGGGTGTGTTTTTTCCATTCTCCTGGCACTTGACTTCCTGTAAAATAGCTTCTAAAATGTAGGAATTAATTTTATAATAATTTACTCGTATTAAATTGAATTTTCCCCCCTCTGAAGTGGAACTGTTATTTCTGTTAGAATTGTATTTCTATTTTCTGATTAAGCCATTGATTGATGTAGTCATAAAAAATACTGTGGTCAGCACTGCTTCCTAATTATTTGATCTGTCATGTTCATGTGTGTTTATTTTTTTAGCTTTTCTTGTGGAAAAACTAATTAAGAATTTCCAGAATAACTGAGATTGGAAAGGACCTCTGGGGGTCATCTGATACAACCCCACTGCTCAAGCAGGGCCACTTATGTTGTCCAGCACCATGTCCAGTTGGCTTTTGAGTTATCTCCAAGGGTGGAAACTCCACAACCTCTCTGGGCAGCTGTGCCAGTGCTTGGTCACCCTTACAGTTTAGAAAAAAAATTGGAGTCTTCTGATGTCTGTTCTTACTTTGTGCCCATTGCCTCTTGTGTTGTCACTGGGTACCACTGAAGGGAGCCTGGCTCCATCTTCTTGCTTCCTCCCTTCAGATATTTATGTGTACTGGTGAGATTTCTGCCCCTGAGCCTTTTCTCCTCCAGGCGTAAACAGTTCCAGCTCTCTCAGCCTTTCCTCATAGCTGAGATTCTCAAATTCCAGTTACGTGGACTCCTTTTAGGTGAACCTTGAATATAAATCAACCACTTGTGTATCTTGTTTTCATTGTTTCTGTATCACTCCATTTTGTATCACTCCACTTTGAAGTTTGATTAATCTTTTACTTCTGCATGAGAGATTCTGAAGAGTGATACCTGGCAGTGTACCTAATAATAGTTGAAATTAATTTATTCAGACAATAAATTTCTTTTTAAATGAACATAAGTCCTTATAAAATACTAAAGGCAAGCATAGGAGTGTGGTGCTATTTTGGCAGTATAGAACTGGACCATTGTTAGTCTCCGAAAAATTACACGAGCCACTTTTCTTCTGGGATGGCATGATAAGGGTGCAACATTACTATATATTTAAGTAATGACTATCACAGTAAAACTATTATTGTAATTAATGTCTGATTAAAATAAAACAGGCCTTTGATATGAGCATTTTAAAATTCAGTTGCCTGTTTACACTTCAGTACAAACAGTAGTTCTTTATTTTCTTTTCTAATTTGAGAATGATTCTTATATAAGGAAATAATATATTCTAAATAAATCAGAAGCTGTTTATATTGGTCTGTTGAAAAGTTTCTTCTTTTGAAAAGGAAAAACTAGTTTCAAGGTGAGCTGAGTATTAAATGAAGTCTGTTGATGAAAAATGTGTAGTTAGTGCTTTTCAGTGAGTAGCAAGTGTCCTGTGTATGACATTGTGTCTTTTCTAGAGCACTTTCCATAGCTATTTATTAAAGTAGTTATAACTGCAAGGCAATTAATGTATTTTGTTACTCCCAAGTATAAACCAATTTGTAACCAAGACAATAAACAGCAATGGCATAGATGTTGTGAGAACACTTTAAAAAATTTTAGATAGGCATGATTATTTTTTTCATTGCATCCAGATGGGAAAATTCTTTTTGTTTTATGTGAAGGGTCAGAATATCAAGAAACCTACATAGATTTTTTTTTTTTATAGTTAATCAAATATAAACAGTTATGTAGTAAGATTCAGGATTTTTTAAAAATGGTTATTTAAACAGAAAAGAAGTGTTATAATGATGAACCAAAACCCTGAAAATTGTTTCAGGATGTGTAGTGGAAAGTGGTTTTGATACCTCTCTGTTAGGCTGCTAGAACAAATTTGGCAAAGGGAGAGGTCTTCATGATCTAGACTTATTTCCTAATAAATGTGTTTCAGAGTTCAGTTATGGTATGGTTTTGAAGATCTAAGAGTTCTAAACCAGGCTAAAAGACCTGGACTGCCTCACCATTTGCAGGAGCAAGGAACTCTCTGTAAGAGAATGGTTTGTGCTCTCACTTCTCTCTCCACCTAGAGAAATTAAGGAAAGGTATTTGAATACTCTAATACTACTTATATCCTTATTATTTTAGTTTTTTTCCCTGAACTTTAAGAAGGCTTGAATGAAAATGAGGCATGAAATGTAAGTGTAGAAGCTTTCTGCTGCTGTAGTGATGTCAGTTTAAAGCTAGTGTTAGAAGAAATAAAAGAGAAGGTGCTGATGACTTAAGATCACACCTGCACTGAAGATTTCATTAAGAACACAAGTTGCAGCCACTAAATGGTTTTGTCTGATTGCCATACAAGTCCAGCAGAGCATGCTAATAAAAACTAATTGTATTGCTCAAAGTCCAGTTTCATCACTGTCATTCTATTTTTGTTTGTATCATATTAAGTTACAGTCTCTCTAAGGAATGAGGCTGTTCTCACACATTCTCATCCAGCATAAGGAGGGATATGGTGCTACACTGACAGTATTCCTGCTGGTGTGGAGACACTGGTACCATACTAATGGTGAGATGAGTTTTCAACTGCTGCATGTTCTCTGTGTAGACTTAAAAATGTTTTCCTCTTCCCTCAGTATTAACAAATAGTTAATATTCTAGGTAATACTTAATACTTATTCTAGGTAATACATAATACTAGGTAATATTTCTTGGTAATACTATGTTCAGCAAGAATTAGGTCCATTGGAAAGTCATAGACTAACAGAATGGTTTGGAGTGGAAGGGTCCTTAAAGATCATCTAGTTCCCACTATGCTGCTAGGGACAGCTTCCACTAGACCAGGTTACTCAATGCCCCACCCAACCTGACCTTGAATGCTGTCAGGGATGGGGCATTAGCAGCTTCTCTGGGCAGTCTGTTCCAGTGTCTCACCACCCTCACAGTCAAGAATTTCTTCCTAATATCTAATCTAAATTTCCCTTCTTTCAGTTTTAACTCATTGCTCTTTGCCCTATCAGTGCAGTTCCTGAGGGAGAGTCCCTCTCCAAATGAGAATTTTTTTTAATAAATTTTACTTGTGTCATCAGCCAAATGAAACTTGGTAGTTGTCAGGACAGTTGTAAAAAGAAGGAAGAAGAAGAACTTTCCTACCAGAAAGTTCTATGTCAAAAAGCTAAAAAATTTGAAAGGAACTCTTTATATCTGAAGTTTTTACTGGTTGGTTGTTGGAAACCAGTGCATCTTGCTCTCTTCAACTGTCATGGACCTTTTAATCTAATTAAGGTATGTGTTGTATGTCAGAAAATAAATAGGTTAGGGCAAAGGAGAGTTATTTAGCTATTAAGCTGTCAACTGTCTGCCACCATTACTTTGCATAGAAGTGTAAAAAAATTGGAGGCTTGCTATTAATCTCCAGACTGGAGTGCCATTCAGAAAGGTAGTGTATGTGTGCAGAAAAATAAGGGAGGCAGGGTGCTTTTGGTATTTTGGGTCACATCTGTAGATTGACAAGTATGTGGCTATTGTAGGGAATGAAATTAGTAAAACAACTGATTCAGGTAAAACATTTTTATTTTATTTGTGTGCAACTGCACCTTGAGGTTCAGCCAAGTATTTAATTGTCTAATAAACACTAAGGCCTGCTGTAACATTATTTTTTCTTGCTGTATTTAAGTTTCCTGACCCACCCTAGAACTAGTACGCTTTGTTGACTTAGCTTTCATCAGGCTCGGTTCTCCAGTTTCTTAAATTATGCAGATAAATAGGGCAAAAAGCAGGCTCTGAGTGTTTGCAAGCAAAGGCATGACAAGCCTGCTACTTCTGGCAGTTTAATTTTGGTTCTGACAAACAGAAGTGAAAAAATTGTACAACTAAGAGTCGGGTTACATTTCCACACATGAGGTTTATACTCAGAGATGAGGGGGTTTAGGAGAGTGGTGTTTAGTGGCAGTGTAGACTTCCTATTTTAGTGAGTCCCCTCAGAATTTTAAGGAATTGAAAATTACTGAAAATATTAATACTCTCAACTGTTAAAATTTACTTCAAACTATTCTGACCCCAGCAGTTAAATTATCTTGTGTCTATGTAAAGATGTAACTCTTTAAAAGAAATTACAACTGTCAGTTGTAATAGTCGTTGGGAAAAAGAGCTTGAAGTTTCTAGCTCCAGTTTTTAGGTTGTTTTTTTGTTTTTTTTTTTTCCTTAATGAAAAGAGGAACAAACTGTTATTTCCAGATTGATATATTCTAGTGCAGAAATAGTTGATAGTTTAGGTATTTTCAACTTCAGTGAAGTCAGAGATTTGAATAAAACTAAGCTTTACCTTTACAAAGTACATGAAGCAAGAAAATACAATGCAGATGACAGAATTATAGCACTGGCAAATCTATTAGATAATGTTTTTAAGCTTTCAGTTTTTGTAATTCTATTTTTAGAGCCAACTATCTGAAAAATAGCACAAATTTCCTTTAGAGGACCTATGGTATTTCTGAATTATTCTTCTCTTAAGGAATTTATGGCTTTTGGTATAATAATTTGTTATATTGTTTGTTGTTCATCTCCTTAACCGCTTTCCTTTATTCCTTTGTCTTCTATATATAAAAGCTGATAGAATTTACTGGTTTTGTTTTAGGTTTTAGAACGCCCTCCAAGATGACTTAACAAGTATATATTGCATTATGCTAGTTACAGGCAAACATGCAAAGTTTTGGGTATCTCTCAGATATGCTTTTATAAAATACTAGTTTTTCAAATGTAATAATTTTCCAAAGCAGATGTTTCTTTTGTGTTATTGGTACTAATATCAGGAATTCAGTTTCTTTACGGCCTCATTACTGATGAATTACCAATACCATTTGAATCCTGGAAGTAGTATTCTAGTATCCTTCCTTTTCCTTATGAAAAATAGAAAAGGCTAACAAACATTCTGGGTTTTGTGTGTACAAATCAATCTAAATACTGCAAATGTTTAAACATTACTTACTCTGAAAAGTGTGTAAATTAAATTCTTTCATCCATTTTCCAAAAGAGTGTATTGCTGCATTATTCACCTGCAATGCCATTTGAAGTTACTATATTATGTAATAAACAGCTTTTCATTTCCTGTCGTTTGTTACAACCCATAATTATTTTGTTTTGTTAAAAGTGTGTCCTAGTTCTGCTGGATGTGAGGGAGGTGGACTATGTTGACCACATGAGTAATTTGTTTCTGCCAGGCTGGAGCTTCTGAAGAAACTGGTGGTGTTCACCTGGTTTAGATTTTTATGTGAAAATCCTGTATTGTATTTTGCAGTGTGTTGTGTTTCTTGGTTGCTGTTTGCTGTGTTGCTTCTTCTCATGTCAATAGCCATTGCCATAGGATTGCTTTCTAGTTTAGATTTTATTTTCAATTAGACCCTCGAGTAACTCTGGAAGATACCCTGACCACAGGTTTTCTGTTGTTGCAGCATGAAGCTTGTGAAGCTTATGAGCAAGTGCCATAACTTGCTCACAGTAGATTCTCCTTTCATGTGCATATGTTTTGTAGTTGTATAGAACTATCTTATAAAAAGAGGTATGCATTTTTCTTTTAATGAAAATGTTTTGATTCTTTTCTCAGAGAGAAGATGATGAAGAAATGCAAGCCTTAAAAGAAAAATTGAAGTACTGGCAAAGGCTGCGCCATGATCTTGAAAGAGCACGTTTATTGATAGAGCTTATACGTAAGCGTGAAAAATTAAAAAGAGAACAGGTAAATGCAGCACCTTTATTTTGGTGAAGCTTTTCTGAAGGAAAGATAATTTAAGTATTCTCACAATTTTTTCAGTAGAAAGACAGCTGTATATTAATCCTTACATACGGTCAAGTAACATATGTACATGCATGTGCACTCAAACTGTTTAAAATATATAAAATTTTCATAGAATTGCTTGGGTTGAAAGGAATAATTAAGGATTATATAGTCCAACCCCTCTTCAATAAACAGGAACATCTTCAACTAGATTCGGTTGTTCAAAGCCCCATCCAATCTAACCTTTAATTTTTCCAGGAATAAGGCATCTACCACCTCTCTAGGCAACCAGTGCTTCACCCTCATTGTAAAAAATGTCTTCCTTATATGTAGTCTGAATCTACCCTCTTTAGTTTAAAACTGTTACCCCTTGTCCTCTCACTACAGGCTCTACTAATCAGTTTGTCCCCACCTTACTTACAAACCTCCTTCAAGTACTGGGAGGCTGCAATAAAGTCTCATTTGGGCCCTCTCTTCTCCAGTATGAGCAACCCCATTTCCCTCAGCCTTTCTTCAGAAGAGAGCTCCTGTCTGATCTTGTTTGTGGCCTTCCTCTGGACTCACTCCAACAGCTTTATGCCTTATGATGGGGGCTGCAGAGCTGGATGCAGCAGTCCAGCTGGGGCCAAACAAGGGCAGAGTGGAGGGACAGAATCACCTCTCTTGACCTGCTGGCCACACTTCTTTTGATCCAGCCCTGGATGCAGTTGACTTTCTGGGCTGCGAACGTATTCTGCCTGCTCATATTGAGGTTTTCATCCACGAGTTCTTGACAGGGCTGGAGCTATTCATCCCTCAGCTGGTACTGATACCTGGAGTTGCTACAACCCAGGTGCTGGAGGACCTGGAATTTGACCTTGTTGAACCCCGTGAGATTCCCATGGGGCCCACTTCTTGAGTTTGTCTGTGTCTGGATGGGATCCTGTCCTTCAGGTGTGTCAACTGCACAATTCATCTTGGTGTCATCTGCAGGTTTGTTGAGGGTGCACTTGATCCTTTGGTCTCATGTCATTGATGAAAATACTAACTGCTGCTGGTCCTAGTACAGACCCCTGAGGGACACCACTCATTTCTGATCTCCATCCAGAGTCAAAACCATTGATCACTGCTCTCTGGATGCAGCCATCCAGCCAATTCCTCACCTGTGGAGCAGTCCACCCATTGAATCCATCTGTCTTCAGTTTAGAGAGAAGGATGTTGTTGAGGACCGTGTCAGAGGCCTTAAAGAAGTCCAGATAGATGAAATCTTCCCTTGTCTGCTTAAAAGAGTTACTCCATCATAGAAAGCCACTAGGTTGGTTAGACCACTAGGTTAGTTAGCAGGACTTACCCTTCGTAAGGCTGTGCTGGCCGTCCTGAATCATCTCCTTGTGTGCCCCACATGGAAGCTTTGCCTTGTGAAGTTATCCATAATGCACCCCAGAAGTCTCCTACAACTCGTCGTGCTACTTTTCCAGATGTCAGAGTGGTCGAAGTCCTCAGCAGGACAGGAGCCTGCAAAAGCTGTGCCTGTCTGTAGCTGGAGCAAGACGGCTTTGTCAATAGGCTCCCCTAGATCTGAAATAAATACCAACCACAGGGTTCCTTCCATCTTGGTGCTTAAGCTTTCAACCTGCTCATGGTTTTTCTTGAGACAACTCCTCACAGTTTATTCATTTCTCAGTGTAGAAGGCAACCCTGCTGCCCCTTGGTATGCTTTTGGCCCTTCTGACCGTCCATAGTCACATGTCAGTCATGGGATTCATCCCACCAAATTTCAGTAATGGAAATTAGGGTGTAGCTCTCTACCAGCACTGTGACCTCCAGCTCCTCCTGTTTGTTGCCCATGCTGTGTGCCTTGGTATAGAGAAATTATTTAAGAATTATTATCTTAGACTTGGAAAAATGATTGGTTTCTGAAGAACTGTAGAAGATTTGATCTTTTCAGGTTTTCTCAATACATGTCCACATACTTAGTAGCATTTTTATCCTTCTGTCACAAAAAAAAGCAAAACTAAAAGCTGCATCTTAAGTCCTCCAGCATTCTACAGTTAACTTTGCCAGGAGGAGAGATTTGAGGAAGTGATAATGCAAAAAGATAAAAGCTTATATGAAAACTGTGAATGCAAAATGTTTGCACTTAGGAGTTTTTAGTGGTCCTTATTTGTAAAGACACCATTTCATTTTTACTTTTGCAAACTGTGAACATTCATTGCAAGCTAATATAATTTGTCCTTCTGGGGTGCTTTCTGGAATTCTATGCATCACTCACATGTATTCACATATCACTTGCTTTACACATATATTTATATACATGTACTTTATGTATGTGTGTTTGCTTGTTCATTATTTACATGTATATATATTACATATATGTGCATACACCTTTAATCTTTCATTAAGAATTTACTTTAGCCATAGCAAAACAGTTTTGTTGTTGATAACTCTTTAAATGGCTTGAAAATTAAGCTACAGGGGAGTTGAAATAGTGTCAAAAATAAAAAAAGAAATTCAGAAGGATATTGAAGTATTTGAAGATGTTGATTCTGTTTTTTGAAATAATTTTCTTGGAATTTATGTAGAACATTGTCGTTCCAATTAGTCTTTGTTTTGGTCTTACGTAGCCTGTAAATCAGATTCTCTTTTTAAACTTTGAACATAGCAGTACAACTGAAATTTAATTTGAAACATTACCTTTAAATTCTTAATATTTTCACATTGTTGGTGAATTGTGACGCTGTTATTATGTAGCACTTTTAAAAAATACACTTAAAAGTGGAAAAACATTTCTTACATATAAAATACAAATTTGAGTTCTGGGAAGCTGGAGTTGAAGGAACAAGGATGATGTTTTTTCTTACAAAATCATTAGCTGAAAACATATGTCAGATAAATGCCAACTGAGATATTGAAAGTAGTACTGAGCTCATTTACTTAAATGTATTTATATTTTATATCTTATTTAAAATACTATATTATTGCTGCTAAACAACTTTAATATACAGTATGTTAAGGGAAAATGCTCAGTTGGATAACTGTTACTTCTTTAGGTCAAGCTTGAGCAGGTTACTATGGAACTTCAGCTTATTCCATTCACTGTACTTCTGCGATCGGTTCTGGATCAGCTGCAGGAAAAGGATTCTGCTCGTATATTTGCTCAGCCAGTGAACCTTAAAGAGGTATGTTTGCAGCTGTGTCTCCTGGTGTTTACATGTGGCTTGGTGGCACTTAAGTACAGGAAACAAGTCATTACATGCAGAGTTAGAAGCAGTGTTAACTTTTAATCTTTATTCTGATAATTAACATTAAGACTTATGGTCTACTGCTATGAAAGTCTTTTTATGCTCACATACTGAAATCATTTCTGGGAAATACTTGTATGGAAATACTCCATTCTTGTATTGAATGTTGAGTACATACTGATACTTTTCAGTAAGATGATTTTGGTAAGACAAATTCAAAGGCTGTCAAAAATTGCAATGCAGATACTGTGTTCTTACTTGAAGGTGTAACTAGACAGACTTAGAGTATGCATATTTGCATTTATGCATATACTGCATTTACATCTGTTCATTATATTTAGAATCATTAAAGTTGAAAAAGCCCACCAAGATCATCGAGTCCAGTCTTTGACCTAATACCAGTATGCTAACTAAACCATATCTCAAAGTGCCACACTCCCATGGATGGCCACTGCGCCACTTCCCTGAGGAGCCTGTTCAATTCTTAACCACCCTTTCAGTGTAGAAATCTTTCCTAATATCCAACCTGAACTGCTCCTGCCACCACTTGAGGCCATTTTCCCTTGTCTTATCACTAGTTGCCTGGAAGTATATATATTATGTAAAACTACAGAATTCCCAAGAAAAAGTAGTTTCAGCATCTCTTAGTAGAGCTCAGACTTGTTTCCTGAGATGCGGAATATTGTTAAATGTAAACATCTGTTGGCATGCAAATGTTTGCACTATCTAGATGTGCAATTCTACGCTACATCTTCATTGTCTTGTATTGAGGTGTTACAAGATACATTTGAAAAGTGGATCAGTTACTAACTAATGTTACTTTGTCTGTAATAAGACAGCTTTACCCATTTGTGTTTTAAATATTTATTCAAAGGTTCCAGACTATTTGGATCATATTAAACATCCTATGGATTTCTCTACCATGCGGAAACGGTTAGAAGCTCAAGGCTATAAAAACCTCGCTGAGTTTGAAGAAGACTTCAATCTGATCATAGATAACTGTATGAAATACAATGCAAAAGATACAATATTTTATAGAGCTGCAGTGCGGTTAAGAGATCAAGGAGGTGTAGTTCTCAGGCAAGCCAGGCGAGATGCTGAAGGAATTGGTTATAACAATGAAACTGGAATGCACTTACCAGAACGGCCTAAACTGGAGTCACCCCAGCCTTTCTCTTGGGAAGATGGTAAGATGTTTTTCAATTATTTTGGAAGGTTGCATTCTTCATTGCATACAGCATGTATGTTCCATGCAGATATTTAGGATTGTTGCTGTCCAGTTTGCTAGCTAGATTCTCCACCCCTGCATTAAAAACATTGCTTGAAAGAGTCTGGTCTTTCTGTTCTACCAGATCTGTCATAAGACATCAGTGCTATCCAGATTCTGATTTTGGCAGTGTCAGAGCCCAATTCAACAATTTATGCGGAAAAGGTTTTTAAGTTGAGTGCTTTCTTTCACGTGATCATATATGCTTGTAAGGCATGGAAAATGAATACTAGTGTTCATAAACTTCAGCACATTCTTGAGTAACCTACTTGAAAAATTGAGCACATTTGTAATACTAAGAATTAAATGTTTTTTTCTTGACATACACATGAGTTTTCTAAGGTTTGTCAGTGGAGAATAATTAACACATTTCTTTTATAACCATAATTTTGTCCTTTTCTTTAACAAGAAGCAATTAATTTGTTAAAGTGGGGCGGATTAATTATGTCTTCCTTCTGACCTTTTATTTCTTTGCTCTACTGCTTAGTTTTTTTGATCAAAATGCTGATTAAGAAAAATAATAACTGTATAGTAGGAATTAATTTCAGTATTTCTGACTATAATCTAAATAGTTTTTGATGGTATTTTTTAATTTTGGCATGTGAATTCAGTTTTTTTCCCTTTTGTTGTATTACTGTTCTGAGGATATTCTGAGAAATGCTAACACGTTTTCAATTGTACGTGTTTTGACTTCAGTGGATAGGTTACTGAATCCTGCAAACAGAGCACATATGTCCTTGGAAGAACAGCTGAGAGAGCTGCTAGAAAAACTTGATCTCACCTGTGCAATGAAATCCAGTGGTTCAAGGAGCAAAAGAGCAAAGCTGTTAAAGAAAGAAATCAGCATTATTCGCAACAAACTCAGTCAGCAACACAACCAAGCTCCTCAAATAGAGTCAGGTATTGGAAGTTTTGAGGAAGAAAGTGCAGCATTAGAACAAGATGGAGAAGAAGAAGGTAAGATTGTAAACCAGGTTTAAATGAGTACTGGTCTGAACTGCTTCAGTCAGGTGCTGTGATGTGAGTAATAGTGTGAATTAAAGAATTTGATTAACTAATATTAAATTTAAAATACTGATTTTAAAATTAAAATAATAGTTTGAAAATATGAAAACAGCTGCCTAATCACAACAAATATTTTAAGAGTAGAATGATCTTCTGAAGAAAACCTCCCTCCATTACTTTTCATGGTAGCAAGGCTTTAAAAACTTAGGTGTTAAAAAATGAAAGTGCAAACAATATCAGGTGAAAAGCATTTGGAAATGCCTGAGTGGAACATATCTTTTTACTTTTGGAAATACGCTTAAATGTCAGAATATGTATTAGGGATCATGTGAGCTTAGGTCAATGGTAATGAAGACTCTGGCTGTTGTACTGTGTTTCTAGCCTTTTTTATTCACTACTCCAGACTCTAGGGAGGAGGGTGGGTAGGCTTTGGGGTTATTTATTTATTTATCTATCTATTTTAAATAAAGCTAACTATCCATAAGACTTAACAAATTTCACGTTGTAGAATCAAGTCAGCCACATCTACCTAGCTCTTCCCCTTTTGCTTCTCTTCCTCCTCAAAACATTTGTCTCAGAACTATGTCTAATTTTGGCTAATTGCCATTGATGTCAATGAGAACAGTGTGCTGGAAGGACTAACTTAATATTTTAATTAAATTTAATATTTGCATTTTTAGCTTTTAAATTGAATTTCTGAGGTTTTTATTGCTCATTTTAAAATGATGGAAACAAAATCTGTCACTCAAATAAGAATTCTATTGACTTCGTTTCATGATTAGCTCTAAAGAACTAAACTTTTTCTTTAGGAGAGTTAAGAGATGTTTCATTTTTGAATAAGTGCCTTGAATAGGAGGAGGAAAGAGCTCAAGGGAAAGTGGAAGCATGGTAATAAATAAAATAATCTCTATTTGTTGTGGCTTGCTGGTATCAAAATTTTTTGAAAGGTGAAGTCAATTAAATGATTGTCCTTAACTGCCATTCCAACAGCAACTTAGTGTTTAGTTCCAAACAGAGCTTGCTGGAGATTTGAGCATTGGTAAAAAAAGTGTACATGAATCAGTGCATTGCCCTGTTCTGAGGTTTTTAAGTGTTCTCAAAATGTTTAATGGTTTGGTTTTTTTAAATTTGGGTATTTTTTTGATCTTCAAGTGATGATGGTATTAAACACAGTTTCTTAGGAATGTGGGGTTTGGCATCTAATGAATCCACAACTTTTTTCTTATTTGTAGCTTAACATTTTGATGCCACAGCCTTTCACTTCAGCAGTTTTTCGTGAAAAAAGTAGTCCAAAGTGAACAGTAGTGGGTTTTTTTATATTTAGGGTAGGCTTTTTAAATAAAACATGATGAAAGGCATGACCCAGGTTTGATTGGTGTGGTTGTTATGGTTCTGATCTAGTGGAGAGTAATAATGATTAGTTAAAATTTCAGTTCTTAAAAAGAAGGTACATAGAGGAGTAAAGAAAACAAATTGCCCAAAAAAAAAGAAAAATCCTGTGCCCAGGATCTCTACAGGAGCTGATGTTGATAGAACTCTGAATTACCCCCTTGCAATTCTATTTCCAGTCTTTGATCATGTGAAAACAACAGTACCTAAATAACCCCATGAAATTTAGGTTTTATTTCTAAATAATTCTCAAGTGGTTTTATGTTCTTTAATCTTTCCACGAATATTTTCTAATTAGTTGTAGGAAAATCAGAATTTGTTCACAAAGTAAGTCACCGTGGAGATTTTAAAGCATAGGATTTTTAAAAGGCTGATAGTTTAAATGTGCTTATCTGACCGTACATTTCATTCTACGGTCTTCCTGAAATATTAGTTACCAATTCTAATGCCTGTGTGCCTGCAAATGATGTAAGCGCAGTCACACTGTGTTTTAAAAACAGGTATTTTTAATATGGTCTATGCTATTGTTTCATTAAACCTTAAACAACAGGGTAAAGATTTTTTTGCACTTAGAAATCATTGATTTCCAAGTAAATATTGCTGGGCCAAAACCAAACAAAATAAACTGCAAATAGAGAACTTAAACGTTTTGGGATTTAGCACCTTTTCCTTAGGTGGCATAGAAAATTTAACTAAGCTAAAATATTTTATGTGATAAAATATATCACATAAAATAAAATATAAAATAAAATATTTATTTAGCATAAATACTACATTAGTATTATACACTTACTCTAGAATAAGTATTTGCTTTTTTGTATTTTGAAAGAGTCTTTTGGAAGCTAGAAAGATTTTAACATCTTTTTGACTTGAAAATTATGGGTTAGGACATCCTATTTGTATTAGGGAATCCTGAAATAGTAGAATGTTTATTTTCTTTCCCATTACTTGTGATGAAAAACTGAAACTACTTTTGTACACTCACTGTCATATCTCTATTGTCTTTTCCCAGCATGGATTTAGTGGAATTGAGTGGGACATGATCATACTAAAAAATATTACAGTGTGGGGGAGAAGGGGAGAAAAATGTTAGAGGGTGTTTTTTCTGCTTTCTCATATCAAATCTGCATTATCAAGTGTGTGATTTTTCGACTAGTGGATAATCAAGCTGCATGATTTTGGGGATGTTGGGTTTTTCTTCTCCATTTTTATTATTTTTTCATAGATAAAACTTCTGGTCACAACTGTAAAAAGATTTTACAAATCATGCCCTTGTGTAGATTTTGTAACACATTTTAGTTCACTCAATTAGAACAGGTTACAAGTACCTTTTTTTTTTATTGATTAGCTAATAAAATTTTTCATAGGCAGGTAAAGTGAATATTGATAAGGTGAAATAGATAAAAACGTATCTTACAAAAAATTTTACTTGAATGGCAGTATAATTGAATTTAACAGATAATCATCCACCACCCCAACTTCCTAATGAAAAAAAATTAGTAGTTTTTAGTTTATGAAACTAACATAACTGCATGAGAAGAAGCAAGTACTTATCCAGGTATAAATTGTTAACACCAACTATAGATGTCTTCTTTTCTACCCCTGTTGCATTCCCAGTATAAAAGTAGGAACTACTAACTAGGACAGATTGTTGCTAGACAAGTTTTGGTTTTAAAATGTTATGCTTTGTTTCCAGACAACAATTTATTTGGTGGGCTGCACATTTATAGTGAGTTTTATAATAGACTTTATAACTACAGGTTTTCAAAAATCACACTCTATTTATAATTTTTTCAGGAGATAAATCTCCCCCTAAACTTGAACCATCAGATGCATTACCTCTTCCTTCAAACTTGGAGACTAATTCAGAACCACCAACCCTCAAACCAGTAGAACTCAATCCAGAGCAGAGTAAGCTTTACAAAAGAGTAAAATTTGATAATGAATTATATAGCACTTCCATTCAGAAAGAAATAAATGGACACACTCCAGAACACTTACTTGACAGTAATCTCAATGAGTCGACTGTTTCTGCTGTAGCTGAGTCATCAACTGATGTAAACAGACGTACATCCATTCTCTTCTGCAAATCGAAAAGTATAAGCCCCCAAAAGTCTGCAAAGAACACTGAAACCCAGCCAACTTCTCCACAGCTAGGGACCAAAACCTTTTTGTCTGTAGTCCTTCCAAGGTTGGAGACACTTCTGCACCCAAGGAAAAGATCAAGGAGTGCATGTGGAGATTCTGAGGTTGATGATGAGTCCCCTGTAAAGCGCTTGGATACAGGTAAATGTTTACAAAACTTATTTGAATGGATGCATCTGGAAAGTTAACATACCTGTTAGTTTTAACATGTGATTGTTAATCTTCAGATTTTAGCACTTGAAACAGGTTGTCCTCACAGCTGAGTAGTTACAGTTCAAAAAATTATTATTCATTTTTGTGTTGGCCCTTGACAATTAGACTTACTGAACCAAGTTTGGGTTCTTTAATTTCATGATGCAGTTTTTAAGTACACATATGGGTGTGTATGAAACTTGTAGGAAGGATGAATTGGCTGCTTTTTTGCAAATTCCCTGCTAAAACTACATGGAAACTTAACATGTGATGCCAAAACTAGAAGGCTTGTAAGCAGGAGCATGAAAAATACCTGTGCCATGTATGATTTCATTTTGCTGAGTGTTACTCCAAGCATATTTTTATATTATGAAACTGATGACTGTGTATGAGGCACCTTGTAGATCCATGTCTTTTATGGAAGTGTTAAAACCCCAACATATAATGACACTTCATGTGGTTTTCTTTTTAGTCTATGCACTTTCAGTAGAGTTGAAGGTGAGATTATGCTCTTAATGCAAATTCTCTAAAGGATATTTGAAAGAAAATGTTATCTTGATACATTAGGGCAGAACAAACAGCTCAAGACATTAATTACATCTTCTCTTAGCACATCAGAGTTCTGTTTATTTGAGAAGTTCCTATAAAACCTTTGAGAAAGAAAAGCAGCATCAGGAAATTACTTAGGGATATTTCCTTAATGTCATCCATGGCCATTGCTATGACTTTTATGTTACCTTTGAAATAAATACTCTGTTTCATTGTCATGTTGGGAAGCCTTATGCAGGTATGAAAACAGCATGTGGGGATTTGCCTCTATGAGTGAAAAAGATAGGAGTTTAATTAGAACATTAGATGTGAAGATGTGCTCCAGAAGCTGGGGAGGGATTGGGGGGTTTATCTGGGGGAAAAAGGAAGTGTTGATTTTTAGGTTGTTTCTTTTTTGTTTGGTGGGAATTTGGGAATTTTTTTGTTTTGAATAACAGGATTTTTTGATATGTGGGGCAGTGCACTTTTTTGATTGGTTGATTGTCCGGGGGTTTTTTTGAATGATCAGGTGAGGACACTAATGATTCTAATGCTGGAATCATAGTATGAGAAAATTTTATGTAAGATGCAGTGAGGGGAATCGTTTTTCATTTATATTTTCGGGGTTTTGTTTTGTTTGACTGTTTAGAAAGCCCCAACTTCCATTCATTTTCCTAACAGCTTGGAAAGAGCATGCAGATTAGATCTGGTACTTAAGTTCTGAAGTAAGTGCCAAGTGAAGGCAGTGTGATAATAGAAATTAGTTAATCTTTATTAATAATATAAAAACCTTGGTTTCCAAATATCTTAATTTGCCAGTGTATAACCTAGATAATTTCATTATGTACCTGGACATAGATTGCATTTTATCACACAGTGAATCATTTTGTGCTAGATCACACTGGGAATTAGTCCTAATTTCTTGAAATTTTTGTGTTAAACATTGTGAATTTTTCCTTTAGGGGAAGAAAAGGTTTTTGTTTTGTAAGAAAACTAACTTAATTCTTAAAGGGAAAAAAGGCAGCAACGAAACCAAAACCCACCAGATTTCTGAATACATTTAAATTCAGCCATTTTTCCTTCTCTCTGTGGAGTTAGGTGTATGTAGAGCAAATATACTTTTGATTATCTTCAAAACTAACAACCTAGTTACAGGAATAAAATCCAAAAGTTTAAAAGTTTTTCTATTTTTAATTTAAAACAAAATTATGTAGTCTTTTTCTGAAGCTAGTAAGATATAAAGAGAATTAAATTTATGTAGAACTAATACTTAGGGGGCATTTACAGTTAGAATTTGTACTTGTTCAAGAAGAGTGAATTGAAACAGTTTGGCCAATTAATATTCACCTGAAAATATTCTAGTTATTCTTTAATAGTATCTTGTGTTTTAAGCATATATGGTTCATATAGATGTGGCAGTTTATCAAATCTTATTCCTCTGATTAGTTTGCCTGTTGGCAAGTAAACATTTTGCTTTCACATAGGAAATTTTATTCCTCATGTTATTTTCAAATTTGTGTCTCCACTCTAATTTAAGTAATTTGCAGTTGGCAGCTATCTTGAGCTGCAGTTCAGCAGGAAACCAGCACAAATGTCAGATATTTACCAAGATTTAAAAACAGCTGAGATTTTTTGTGTATGCAGCCAGTAATTATTCATGTAGATGTCTGTGTTATGATAAAAATGCATTAGGTGATGTATACAGCAATACATTATTTCTCTTTGGTTATTTTTTACAAAATTTAATCTCATGCTGTAGGTAAAAATGTTTTTATTCAGTAGAATCCAGCAGAGCTTTTTCTTCCAAAGCCATCCAGTTATAGGAAAAGGCATGCCACAGGCTTCTTGTGTGCATTGGCATGAGTTGTCAGCTTCGGGGGAAATCCCTGCAGTTGAAAATGAAGTAGTGTTGCACAGTTTTCTTTGAATGGTGTGAATGTTAATTATCCTTAATTCTACTGAATACAGAAAAAATCATGAAAAAGAACCACTTAATATGGCAAGGATTGAAATTTTTAAGTGGTCGAGAGCTGCACTATCATCACATATTCTTTCTTTCTTAACTATTTATAGCCAGTATGGGGGTTTTTGGCATTATTTAAGGATGTCTTGTTTCTGTCCCTTACTTTGCAGTCTCTTCAGTGTTTCCCCCTTTCTTGTCACTCCTGTGTTCTTACATGACAAAGTTCAAAGGAAGACTTTAAAGTTTATTTAGTTGAGTGAAACCACACCTACCTGGTTGTTCATTATTCTTATAGACTGCTTTTATTGTGCTCTCTTGACTTACATTTGGGGTTGATGTTTTTCCAGTTACTTCCAAGAAAGACACATATGAATCCGCTGACACACTCCTTTGTAAGTGTGGTGTCCCACATGCTGCCGGTTTTCATACATAAGATTACTGAAATGCCGGCTCTTTTTCAGAAATAGGGGACTATTGAACAGCATGAGTTTGCCTTCAAAGGGAACTGAAAGCAGTTCATTTCCATACTGTGACCTTTCATATGTGAATCTTTAAATTATATGAAGCAGGAGTGTAGTGTAATCTTAAATTTAAATTTTCTAGTGTTGTACATTATCACAGAGTACATCTGTCTTTGTAGTTGCTGTATAGAAACTGCCAGCTGCATAGTGGAGACATGTTTAAAAATTTCCTATACATATTTGATGTATTTTGGGTTTGCTTCATATGGTATCTAGCAACAATTTCCAGAAGAAGATTGTTGGTTTACCTAGGAAATTTTGGTGACATCAGAGATTGATGTATGATTCTTGAAGGTTGGGCATGTCAAGTCTTAACCATGACAAGTTTAATGACATTTTCAAAATACCCATTGTATACTTACCTTGCTCTTTTGTTACAAAGATGAATCCTTTTTGTCAGGGAAATATTTTGTGCAGTTACTATATCAGAGAAAAATGAAATTGAGTAATGGATAGAAGGTAGATTTTATTGACCATTAAATATCTGCCTGTACCAGTTGTGTATTAGTAAGATAGCAGATGGAACAAATTATTGTTTCAAGAAACCCTTTTTAACATTATAAAATGCTAGTTTATGATCAGATTAAATTTTCCTGTGTACTTGGTGTTATTAGTCATCTCTAAGGTTTTGAAATTTGGGTTTTAAAATTCCTAGTTGCTGTTACAGTACTCTCTATTTTAATTAGAAATTAAGTATTTAAAATACACTATCCTAAAACAACCACTGTAACTTACCATAGAATCAGGATTTCAGATAGTGTTTATTATAGTATGTTGTGTTTCTATTATTTATTGTCCAAATGCAGTAGTAGGAAATTTCAGGGGAGTATATAATTTACTTCATATTTTTGCTTCCAGCTACACAGATTTTCTCAAGGTACTGGAATTCATATAAACAAGTATTTAGAATATGGATCACTGAAGTAGAATATTCACACAGTAAAAAGCACAGAGTGAGGGAATTTATCATTTCTTAATACATACTTCACATACAGTTATCAGTATACAACAAAGATTCCTTATTAAATCTCTTAGTAAATGTGGGGCTTTGTTTCTGCTAGACTATTACAAAATGATGGCAAGTAACGTGTATACGAATTCCATTTGCATTTGATAGAATTTAATATTGTAGTGAGGACTGCTGTTACTTAATTTGATATGATAAGGGTAGACATTGTGTCTGGAGTGAAATGGAGCACAGTTCATTTTTTAAATTCTTGAGTACTTGATTTCTAATGAATATTTGCCTCTCTGGAACACAGGCCCATTTGGCTAAAAGTCAGGCTTCATATGCACAGCATTCATTACCCTTCACTAAGTGGAGGAAGTGAAAGTAAAACATGCATATCTAAAAAACTTATGTCTTTGAAGCAAATAAAAAACTAAAATAAAGGTTCCTCAGTGAAAAAACCCCAAATTGGTATAATTTCTCTTGTGGTTAGCATAGACAGGAATGACAGTACGTGTGTGTGTGTGTGTGTATATATATATAATTAATATTAATGAATAAAGTGCAACAATTTGACTAAATCTATTGACACATCCACAGTCCTGGTTTGTTGTATTGAAATGCATAGTGATTGTTTCATGTGAAGTCTGATTTGAAATTTAATTATTTGAGCACTTAGTGATGTTCAAGAACTTCAGCTGCCTGACTCCAGGAGGTTTGGAAACATAAAACGTTTTAAGGTGTATTTGCAAACAGACAAAGTATTAGAGATTGCAAGGAGGTTGTGAAGGCCTAAAAGGAATTATTCTCTGGTTTGTTAAATTTGTCAGTGTAGAGACATGGGGAGTACAGGAGTCTGACTGTTCAGTTGTCAAAATATGTTTGGTTAATTGGTCTTCTAGTAGGTTGATAGGCCACTGGGAAATGTAGGACCATTTGCTAAGAAAATAAAGCAAATTAAGGAAAGAAATTAGGAGGGAAAAAAGAAAAAAGAACCCCGTTGCATTTCTTAATTTCTTTTTGGCCCATGCAAACTTAAGCCAGTAGTTCTGCCAGGCCTGTGAAAATTTCTGCCATTTTAATTTCTGGGAACATTTTGAGAGATAGGGGAGGAGTTTTGTAATACACATAGAATAAAATAAGTGCATAAGGCAGAAAGAGGGGGTAGGAAGCTATTTTATGCCAGTCAACACTCACAAAATGTTTTAAGAACATAAACATTCCTTCTGGTTTTATTTCATATAAATAATCATAGTATTAACTTCCTGACAATGAAAAATCCTTTTCCTGTTTCTTGATTTTTATTATTAAAATAGGGGGAATTTTGAGCAACATAGTTGAGAGTGGTGGGGGTTGATGAACACCTGGATAAATGACAATGTGGTGCTTTTTTCAAGGCTTGTGAGGTGTGTGCATACATAAGGTACATTATACACTAGTATTCTGGAAATTTTTTTGGGGTCTTAAAAATGTTAATATCTTTGAAAGTGATGTCTTTTGGGTTATTTTTAAGATACTAATTATTAGTACCCAACGTACAATTGCTGTGTTTTCTAAGATGATTATAACCAAATCTTCTGTAATAATAAACAAATATTTCTGGAAGCCCTCTGTTTTTCTTGATGCAGGAATTGTGGAGCCTTTTACGGTATTCTAGTGCTGCTTTTTTTATTTTTCTCTTTTTTTTTAATACTTAGCTCATTTCTTGGCCCAGGTTTGGCTTTGTAAAAAAATTAAATGTCATAGTCCCCTATGTGTTTCATTTGTGACATTTAAGACTGTTTCTTTCTGTGTGGTGCAGATGGTAAACAGAACTGTGGGATTTATTGAAAATAGCTTAAAAGTTAGTGAATTTGGAGATACACACTATATTTTTTGTAAGTTATGTTCTTAATTTTCTTAAGAAGATGCTTGCTGTGGTGCTGTGACTGAGTATAGATGACCTACCTTCAAATTTACAGGCTCAGATATGGTGAAGTCCCCTCTTCCCAGACATACAGTGTATCAATATGGATCAAGTGAGCTGACCTGCTGGAACATCATAGAATAGTTTAGGTTGGAAGGGGCCTTTAAAGGTTATCCAGTGCAACCCCCACATACTCACCCACAGGTCTGATTTAAGAGGTGGACAATAGAAAAGGTTAATCCAGTGGCTCCAACAGCAGCATCAGGCACTGAACCTGGCAGGCAAAGGTACCAGTTACTTGTGGCCCATTCTGCTGTGAGTGGAAAGAGTGGGGCGGTTTACACAGTGTGGTTGACTGCAGATTAATATCTCTCAGAGGAGGTTTGTGTGTGGATTTATGGTTTGTGGTGTTTTGTTTTTTTTCTTTTCCCCTTTTTCCATTCAGTTAGAAGAGATTAGATTATGCATTTGCATGCATAGAGGAATGCTCTCCATAAAGAGTAATTATGGTGGCATGTAGTTGTCCCCTGTATCATACACACAGCCCAGTATTTGGGGATAGTTTAGATTGAATAGCTCTCTGCTATGTTTCTCATTGTAGTACCCAGATGTAATTTCTTTGGCATGCACAGGGAAAGTGAACACATTTAAGAAGATATCCCATATAAAGAAACATGTAATATTCAAGAATGGGTAAAATTGAAGCAAAGTTGCTTTGTTTTGTTGCTACCAAAACAGTGGTCATTGGTCATGCTGTCACTTTGACAGGCCATGCTATCCTAATGTGGTAATGCTCCCACTTCAATTTCATTTTATCGTCTCCTTCCTTTTGTTCTATGTTCTTCCTTGACTTTTCCTTTTTCTTCCCTCCAAAGCTTCAGTAATGCTCAGAAATTACTTCCTAGCAGCATGGTATTGAAAAAAAAATGGAGACAAAAGTAGATGCTGAGAACTAACCTTCAGTTGATAACCATGGCTAACTCCTGAGTTCTCTAAAATATTCTGTGTTGAAGATAAAAGTACTTCATGTCTGAGGGGAAAAAAGCTACTATAGATTCATCTGATTAGATACAAAGATACGAACATGCGAGTCAGCCTTATTTTAACTCTTTTGTTCAATTTTGTCTAAAAATAGCAAAGCTGGGTTGGTATTTTAATAGCTCTTGATTATCTTCACTTGAGGATGCTTCATGCACTGTCAGGTTGACTGCATGAGCAGTGAAACATCTCATTTGGTCTTTCCAGATCCTGTCAATGAAGCCAGGAAGAAAATCTTAGGATAGCAAGCACTGTTGATTTTTGCCGGGCTGGAATAATTTTTAGTAAGATGTTTCAGTCTTAAAGGACTCAGGTCATGCACTTCCTCAAGTACTCTGCAAACTTATCATAGAAGGAGGCTGTAAAGCACTGGATCTTTCATACTGAATCACAGGAAGTTTTAATCTTCCTGCGTGAAGTACCTCTAAAGGTAAAAAAGGCCTGGAAAATTAGGACTGGGAATGCAGCTGAGTAATTTACTGGAGTAATTAAAAGATTTACATTTTACTGTGGTGCCCTGTCATCTCAGGAGTGGCAGATCTCTGCCTTGATCTTTCTTTCAAGTAGCAACTTCAGTTTCATTTTCTGTTTCCTATCCTAGAAAGAGGAACAACTTGTGCACCAATTTTCCTAAATAGCTGTAGAAGGCAAATAAATGCTAATTTATTTATTTTTAATAGAATCAGATTACTTGGCCTCCTTACATAGGAGAGCTCTGGAGTTTTCTGTCTGTTTCCTTTTCATTGGATAGCATACCTAAAAGTTGTGTTCTCACAATTACAGGGAAACCCTTACTTTCAATGAAGAAAAATCTGTGTTGATAAAAGCGCTGTGTAAGATCCTGTAGCTAGTAATTTCCAAAAGTTAGTTCCATTCAGGAACATCTCAGTTTAGGAAATGGAGCAGACTTTTTTTGTAGGTGTCAGGTCCTGCTGGGCTGCTCTGAAAGACTCCCAGGCTCTAGGATTTTCATGCAGTGTATTGATAAATAATTATCATGTTTTTTCGTTATGCAACTTGTGAATTATTGATTTAAGTCTTGAAGAAATCTCTAAAGATTTTTTCATTTATATCAGGATTTTGTAGGTAGGAAAGTAAAAATCTTCAAATGGAAAATGTTTAAAAATTTTTTTTCATTCTTAAGGTTCTTACTGTTTGGGCATAAACCAGTAAAAAATGTTTGGAAGAAAGATTCTGATCTTAAACCCTCTAAAGTAATTTTTGCCAAGGTAATTAGAAGTAAATGGTCCTAAATATCACTGGCTTTCTGTAGTAATTTCTGGGATCCTGAATGACATGCCACTGGTCTGTATGTGATTCAGGCACTTAAGGCTTGTACTTTGAAGTCATCTGTTTTACATGTCATAAATTGTATAAACCAAAGCTGTTTCAGGAATTCAGTTTGTAAAGTTAGTTTTGAATTTTTTAGATTTTGATTGTGCACTTTTTAATGGCATTTTCTACTCTACTGCTTCATCAGTCTATCAGTCTACCACTGGAACAGCTGGTACTGTCTTAGAAGAAGTTGTAAATTTTTTTCTTTTTTAGAAATATTTCTTCTAGTATGCTCTCTTCATTTCAGAGTTTTCTGGAGTGTTTTCTGGAGTGCATTCAAACTCCTCCACTAAGGTTGCCTCCCACTCGCGTGTTTTGAAATGCCTTGAACACTCATCCTACAGTACAGAAATCCTGTTGTAATGCAGAGCAATGTGTGATCCTTATCTTATGGAAGCTGTAGTTACTAAATTCTGATTAGTTTTCCTTTCTGTTGTGTAAATCAGATTTTTCTGTTGTATTAGAGTCTCATCTGATTTGCCAGAGACACTTCTTATTCTCAGATTTGAAGAAAATTAGTAGTTACAAGATGAATTCTTTGGCATTCTTTTGGAACCCATCAAACAGGCCATTTATTGAGCCACCAAACTCTGTTCTGTGTCACTTAAATCTTTAAAAGTTAAGATTTTCTGGTTAGGATCTTGAAAGGTACTGCTGTTAGTGTGTAGGTGCCACATCATGGGCTCATACTGAGCTGTCTTTGCTGTCTTTAGCCATGACCAAGTTTTTAAAAGCTTTATTTCCAAGGGAACTCTTCACACCAGGCTTTGTAGTCTTTGAGTAACTGGCTTCCTTTTTATCTGCCCACTGAAAACTGTTTTAAGAACTGGAAGATTTGCTGTGCTCTGATATTCATCTGTGTACTCTGAAAAGAAGAACTGTGTTTAATATTCCTATTGCACTTTAGAATTTACTGTTTGAAGTAGCATTTAGAGGGTTTCCTTTAGGGTCTTATGCTCTTACTTGTGAAGAAAAAACTTGGTGGATGCCTTCCTGTTTCTGAAGTCTGCCCATTTCCAAGGTTTGCATTTTTAAGAATACAGTAACTTCTGATGATTGATTACCTTCTAGTATTCCCTTATCCTGTGTGTGCTTATCTGTATATATAAATCCCCCTAAATCAGTGACATCCCTTTTCTTACTCTTACTGGAGGTATTTTTAGCTGCATTTCTAAACTGTGTTCTTGATGCATATCATGCACATGGAGGTTGTATTCCGTGTTTTCAATGACTTTCAGCATTTTCTTTTTCAAAACAGAGTTCTGAATCAAAGTGAAACTTAGATAGTCCCTTTAGAAACCTTAGGTTTTAGTGATAGAATACATAGGACACTTGTGTCATTCTCATTGTCTCTGGACACTGCTGTAAGGATGGCTTATTTAATTGAAAGCTCTGTTTCCTTTCAGAGAGACTTAATGGCTTTTTCACTGTCTTCCAGGTTCTCATATTAACTAATATCATGCTGAGTATTTATCTCTTTGGATCCTAATTATTTTCTATTATCCTCAACATGGAATGGAATTCAATTAAATGATCATTTTGGAACGCAGAAAGACAATTACATTTGAAGTAATTAATTTGGATCATGTTGGAGACACCAGCCATCCTTAAAACAAAAAACAAATAGAAATGAACACTCTTGGAGGAAGTCTTTGACACATATGAAACTATGCTCTTCATTCAATATATTGCCCCATTTCCGTAAGTTACAAAGTTGTACGTGTTGTAGTATATGTGACACAGACTGGTCGCAGAGTTTTACCAGTCCCAACATTCTTATCCCCAGAACATGTTCTGTGAGAGCAGATTAGCTAAGAATGCTACATCTCCATCCTCTTCCCTTCCCCAGAAAAACCAGTCTCATCTTCCTTGGAGAAGTGATACCTACCAGAAATAAAATGTTTTGGTTTTTTTTGTTGTTGTTTTTTTGGTTTTTTTGGTTTTTTTGTTTGTTTTTTTTTTAATAAAATACACATTTTTCTCTATTGTATATATATTTTAATGAAGAATAACATCAGTGTTCAGGGTAAGTGCTCAAGTCATGACTGAAAATGAGACTAAATAGTGTTGTAGAAGTGCTGATGCACTGTTTGCAGTCATTGTTTGAATACTCCCAGGTTTTTTAGTGGTTGAATTTCAGCCCTTCAGGTCTAGTTGTAGGAGAGCACTTCATCTTACATTTGGATGTGCTTGGTTTTGCATCAAGCTACACATAGTACAGAATTAATTTTTTAGAATAATTTCTTGCAAGTTCTGCTTATTTTCTTTTTGTTTCAGCAGAATTGTAAGGTGTATTACAGTCTGAAATGTACAATTCTGTATTCTGGGCCAGCATTTTGTACATTCGTGGACATACTGTGCTGCTCTTTGGACTATACTGAGCTTTGTTCCTCTATCATGTTTTCCAAACTTCTGCTCTCTTTTGGAAATTACCTTTTCCTGATTCCATTTATGTAGTATGAGCAAAAGGATTCCAACTTGCTTGATATAGGTAGTCAGTGAAATTTTTAAATGCAGCCTAAGAACAAACTGGCACTGTTGAGAAAAAGTTAAAACTTTGCCTGATAAATACAGTTTTCAGTGCAGTGAGAGACCTGTGGAAAAGTATCAGGCTGATCATCTTTGCCTTACTTTTTTTCTTCTTAGTTAGCATTTCTTTATTTTCAAAATGGTTGTGTTATCCTGTGATTCACAAGACAGTACATTTTCTATGTAAATAGAAGTTGAACTGTAGATTAGAAATGGAAGTAACCCTGCATTTAAGATTGATAGCAGACTTCATTGTTTGAGAATTCCCTTTTTAATTGAAATTAAGTTCTGCCTCTTGAGAGTTGACTGCTTTTTTGAAGCAACTTAAGAACGGAGGGGAAAAGTAAAGGAAATTAACCACCAATTAAAGGCTTTTAGTTTGATCTTTAGGACTTTTGCAGGGAAGAGGAGGGTTGTAATTCAGTGGTATTGATGAGGAGGCAATATGTGTAAGAAGTTTAGTACCTGACATAAAATTTCACTCCATGACTGTAGAGGGAGCTCATTTGAGCTAACAAAATCATGAGCTTGTGGAAAGTTGTAAGCAGGATGAGTTAGGTCTCATGGATTTTCTTTATTTGGCCTTCTTAGTTATATCTACTGATTCTATAAAATGTAAGTTCCTTAAAGCAAATGGAGATCCTTAATTTCACTAACTCTAGCAGCTACAGGACATTGGGTGTTTCATGATTCATGACAAAAGAGTTTTGTAATGATATAACAGAAACCAATATCGTATATCTGATCTTTTTTTGCACATCAGCACGTAGGTTTTATTGCCTCAGTTTTTTCTGGCAAGTTACAAGGTCACTTGTGAACCACTTTATCTATGACTAGATATGAGTGTGTTTTGTTTAAAATAAGCCTTGAGGTTTTCCTTTCTTAAAATAATGCCTATTCCTTATACCTTCTGAAACATGAACGGTATAAACTGGAGTCTCATGGATTGTGTAAGCTCCTGTCATTCGGGGCTTGATGCTCAGGAGAATTAGTCCTGCTGATAGATTGCATATTCTTTGTTTTTCATACTTCCACAAGCAAGAGAGAAATATGTCTGGGAAGCCCTAAATTCTTTTGCGCTTTAGTATTCCTTTTTTGTCAAAAATGTTTTGAGGTTTTTTCCCCACTTACCATGGTTTAACCTCAGCTAACAACCAAGCACCACCCAGCCACTCTCTCACTTCCCACTCCTTGGTCCTCAGAGTGGGATGAGAATCAGAAAAAGGTAAAACCTCAGGGTTGAGATAAGAGCTGTTTAACAATTGAAAAAAAGTAAAATACAATAGTAATAATAATAATGTGAAAAAGAAATAAAACCCAAGAGAAACAAGTGATGTGCAATACTGTTGCATAGCGTCCACTAACCAATGCCCAGCCCTGTGATCAGCCTCTCCCAGCCAACTCCCATCATTTTAACTATGGGCCATGGCACTCCATGGTATGGAATATCCTTTTGGCCAGTTTGGGTCAGCTGTCCTGGTCATGGTCCCTTCTAGCTTCTAGTGCCCCTGCTCACTGGCAGAGCCTGAGACACTAAAAAGTCCTTAGTTTACTGTCAGCACTGCTCATTAACTCAAACATCAGTGTGTTATCAACACTCAAAAATCAAAATACATCCCTGTACCAGCTGGTCAGAACAAAATTTGTTCTATCCCAGCAGAAACCAGGACACCACTGTTACTAACTATTCTACAGATTGATAAAACATTTTTTACTCTAATCTGAAGTGAATTAAGTGAGTCATTAAACTCACAGTTTACATTTAAACTAGAATAGGGCTGGACTGCCACCTCAGAGAGCTGTGTCCATAGCTATAGTTGCATGTTTCTGCTGTATCCCTTGCTTCTTAACATCAGCAGTCAGGCAATCACATGGTTGCTTTGTCCACTGTGTTGCTGAAAACTGGCTCCTTACCATTTCTTGGTACTGACTTGTTGACAAAGAGAAGCCGCCATTGCCAGGGACTGAGAGTGTCCATTTTGGTGCCAGCGCAGTCATAAACTGATTGAAATAAGAAAAATATTATTTTGTCCCTTTAGTGCTGGGTTTGCATGTACAAAACCAATGTATGCAGAGATAAGCATCCAAGTCACATTTGGCTTATATATGGTTAAATGTTTTGCACATTCTCTTAACACAGGTACTTCTTTCCATTTTTACAGTCCACTGGGCATGTGAACTGTGCCCTTGTTCTGGCAGCAGTCATTACTTGATCTGTCTTCCTGTTTAAAATTCAGTCTGTGATCTGACTTGTTTCTGCTGATAGCTGCTTCACATTAGCTAGATGCCTGAGTGGTATCTTGAGTTATGTGTCTCCGGCTTGTGGCAGGATGAAAACAAAGCAGTTTATACACCTCACTTGAAAGATAAATCTGACAGGATATTGAAGAATAACAAGTAATTTTTGCAAAGACGTAAGAGATGTCCTTTGCAGAATGTTTTTTTTTTTTAGCTTTTCAGTTCAAATGCCATGTGAAATGTACTATGATAACTTAAATTCCCCTATACACTTTTTCATAAAGCGTGCTCTGTTTCAGCACAGTCTAAGACCAAACTCCTCCTTAATCAACTTGCTGAGAGTGAGAACAAGATTAATTAATACCACTGATGAATAGTTTTGTGCTTGTCACTCAGGACAGTGCTACCTTTATCATTTTTCTTCTGTAGAAAATCAAAGGCAAATACAGGAGTTACAAAACAAACACTCTCAAATGAATATTTACAGTGTAAACTAAATGACAATGAAAGAGAATGCTTATATGTAAATCTTTCAGAACCTTGAGTAAATATACTCAATTTTCTCTTAAAAATGTGAAATTGTGTTGATAATCCAAATGGAAGGTCTCCTGGAGTAGAGGGGGAAAAGTCACTGTATGGAGATGCTTGAAAAATTACTGGATTGTAAAAAGTAACTTGCTAAGCTCAAGTTCCTTAGTTATCAGCCTCCTTTGTCTTTGTAGCAAACAGACTGGAAGAATTGATAAAGGAAGTTCTGCCATAATTCTTTTACATTAAAAAGCTCTGTGGAGGGGCATATGAAGTTACATAACCTAGTTTGACTGTGTCTGAATGTACAGTGATCATGATGGCTTTCAAGTCTTTGGTAGTGGTAAGGATGGCTGGGATGGGTAGGTCTTTCTTGTGTTGGGAGTGGCATGCCCAGAATTGAATTTGTTTTAAACTGTTGTTCTCTTTGTAGCCTACAGTTTGCAGTGACTGACTGCAGGCTGGTACCATTGCCTTCAGCTGAGTGCATTTCTGATTGTATTTTAGAGTCTCTGTGGGATTCTTTCCTTGTTAGTACTAATTTCCACACCTCCACATACACTCCCACACACCCTGCAAAGTCTTCAGAATGCTATCTTAAAACTTTTCATTTGCCTCTTTAATCAAGTATAGAAATGGCTTAATAAGGACAATACTGTTTGTATAGCAAACCCAGAGCAGGATTGGCAACAGCCCATCAAATAAGTGGATTGTAATATAAAAGCCTTTTTAATGTTTTCATTACAGTTATGAAATTAAGATGTAATATCCTTTGATGTATGTAAAATTTTGTTAAGGGAAGGCTAATTAAAAGCAATACCATGCATATTATTGATTATTGGTGACAGAAGACAGTCATCATAGTGTCAGTCAGTCTGAATTTACTAAAATGGAAACCCTACCAGGAAGAACTAGATAGTGTCATGGAGAAATCCCTATCATTCTTTACTTCCAGTGCTTGAAAAGGATTTTAATGATCATAGCATTGCATTGAAATAAGCCTTTTGTTGACTTGGTAATCTGCCTGATTTGTAACATTTTATTTTCTTGGGTTTTTTTCTACTTAGCTTTTGCAGCGTGATTGTATTAATAGTTGGAAACATTACTGCAAAGGCTAATTTGATACTCCTGTTAGTATTTCCCATGTTATGATCTCTGCTTGCCTTTTTTTTTTTCTACCTTACCTAAAGGTTCATCCTGTTTTTAAAATCTGGTCAATAGGAATGTCCTATTTATAATACTTCCTTGAAGCTACATATTTTGTTAATATTCACATTCTTTTTCATCACACCAAAATATTTGAAGAACAAAACAATAATTGTGTACATTTTGTAAATACAAAAGGTTGTTAATGAAAATGGTGTGGTTTCCAGTTTGATGCAGTTTATTTTTTGTGTTATGCTGCAGGTCTATCAAATGGTTTTGGAGATGAAAGTAAAGAGAGAGCATTAGATGATACTCCAGGAAGAAAAGTTGAACCTCGTCGCCGCTGTGCATCAGAATCTAGTATTTCATCTAGTAACAGTCTCTTGTGTAACTCAAGGTAAAACTGTAAATATGAAATACAGATTTAAGACTAACTATATCAGTTTTCTGTAGTGCTTGTGACCCACGTTGGAAGATTGCATAAATTTTGGAAAAAAGAGTGTATTTCAGTTTTCTCAGTTATGTCAGATCAGAGATACCTTTCAGGATTGCTGGGATTCTTCTGTTGAATTCAGGTTATTGCATATCCAGGCAGTTACATTTTTAAACTGATTGTGCTTCTCTTGCTCTGTAAAGATCCAGATATGTTTTTACATATAGTATCTTGGCTTAATTACCTTCCTAATCTGGAACACTAAAAATGTGTGTGTTTATTTTTGTGAAGGCAAGAGAGAAGCAACTTACAAAGCAGAGTCTTGTACACAAAAAAGGTAGTTTGATAGCTTTGGAACTGTAGGTTGTCAGTCTGGGTTGCTGGATAGGTACTACAGTGTTGATAGTAACTCTCCAGCTCTTGACTTTCTCTCCATGGAGTCTGCTGTTAAAGGCAGGACTGTCAGAATGGACACTTCTGCCACCATTGATGTCTCCATCACCGATGGTATATCTTCAGGGAAAGAACACTGATTTCTGGGTGAGAGGTAGCTGTCTCCAGTCCTGGGCTATGAGGATGGGACAAAGGACAGTATAGGGTAGATCTGTTAGAAAAAGAGGACTTTATTCATGTGTTCAGGTTAAGGGAATGGTGTTAATGCAGTAATGTCAAACAGGCTTTCAGAAACAAAGATAATTTACTATTGCATCTATTTTAAATGTGATATTCTAGATCAAATTGTCAGTATAATTGTTGTTCACATTCTACGATTTCTTGAAGAAAACTCAAATGTGTAGAAAGCAAATTTCCCATTTTGAGAAGAGACATTTCACAATTGAAAGACTGAAATTTTTAGTGAAAAATTAAAGAGAGAATAGTTGTGTTTGCTGTGTAGTAGAACTGTTGGAGCAGTGGACCTGTCTTTTGCTGATAACCAGGCAATTCTGTGTATGAAAATAATCAGAACTTTGGCTTTTATGTTGTTTGTATTTGTTACTCAAAATAATTTTAGAGCTTGCTCCACTGATTTTATTCTGTACTGATGAAATGTAAGTTCTCGTTCAAAATTCTGATTTTTAGTGAGCGATGTTAATTATCAAGTAGTGATTTTAATATTAATACTTTTGTAGTTTTAGTCTCCCGAAGTGTGGTAAAGGTAAACCTGCCCTGATACGGAGACATACACTGGAAGATCGAAGTGAACTGATATCATGCATTGAAAATGGAAACTATGCCAAAGCAGCAAGAATTGCAGCTGGTAACTATAAATAATTGAATTCTTAATAGTAGCATATAATTTTTTCCATTTATTTGACAGATTTTAACATTCTTATTTTTACTGCTTAAATACATTAAGCCATCTGAAAGTGTTGTTGATATCCTTCCAGAAACTACTGAATTCTGCTTTTGACTCTTTAAAGACTTTTTAAAGAATAGCATCTGACTCTGATTTTGATTAATTTTCTCTCCTTGCTTGAGGAAATAAAGAGGTTTTGAAATAAAAAGAGAAGATGAGTTTTCTTTTGCAGATCTTTAAAAGAAAATTAGTAATCCTATGTACTAGATTAGTAACCTCTTACTACTACCACGTGGAATAAACTGACTAGGAAGAATTCTGAGACTCTTACTTGTATATACACCTGAGAAGTCTCTGAGTCTGGCTGCATGCATCCTGTCAGCTTATGTATGATTTTCTATTCAGCATTAAAATACCATTTTCTTTGCAGCTGAGAATAGTGTAGATTTCTTTCTTGTTAGCTGTTCTGAAGAAGAGGACTTGAACTGTTTTTATGTACCAGATACAGTTCTACATACATATTTTTGAAACAGGCTGTAAATAAAGATGAATTAATTGAAACCCTGAGGGCTCTTTCTAACTGACACATGAATACTTTACAAACTGTTACTAAAAGAGCAGAAAAACAGAACTTACTTTGCAGAATGTCTGAACTAATTTTTTAAAATGTGATCACTTTAAATACTTTTTTCTTGCTATTTCTGCTTTTAAAAGCTCTTAAACCACTTTTATGGTTTAAGATCAACAACAAACCCTGGTATGTTTTTGTAATGTCAAGATAGAACATGTATCTGCATGCCACCTTTCATTATAAATAAGCAATGCCCATTATAAATAAGCAATGCACTTTCTCTCAGCAGTAAGTATTGCCTGACTGCTGAAAGAAAGCTGCAGCCCCTGAACTGTATCTTGGTACCAGGTTTCCCTGTACGAGAAGTGCTGCCTGACCTTTAGAGCCTATGAACTTGGATCACTTTTCCCCCTTTGATCAACACCCCCAGTTCCATCTTGAGGTTGTAACTCACTCTTCTGATCAGTCTCTGGCCTGTATCTAGGGGAGCAGTTGTGGTTTTGTTTGACTGAAAGGCTTATGCCTGTCTCAGACTTCAATCCATTGCTGAGCAGCAGAGAAGAAAATGGAGGATTCTGTGGAAGTGCACAGTAACTTAAACTCAGTTGTTCGTTACCCTGCCTTTTGAGAAGAAATAAAACACTAGTGCTGCTGCCTGGAAACCTGTTGACATTTTTGAACTTGACTGCAGGAAAGGACAGGGCAGAGAGACCAAGAAAACTTGTTAAAAATAAATGCAAATCAAAATGCAGGTTAGAATTCAGGCATAAGAATAGAAAGGTGTACCGTATTGCTAAGTTATGAGGTGCTAATCTCAGTGTGGTATCCAGGTATCCAACATTTAGAAATATATATACCATGCAAATTGCATCTTGAAAATCATCACCTCTGTGACAGGATTGTCACCACAGTAAAAGAAACTGTGATTTGAAGTACCATAATTTTATGTTTTCTTTGGAGCTTTTTCAAAGGGAAAGAATTATTGGAATTTGGCAAACACTTCCTAAGAACTAAGATGTTTTAGATATGCTATTTCTAGAAGTGCCTAAACTCTTGCTCTTTATCTGTAAGCTTGGAAAAAAACTATTAGTATCATGTAAGAGCTCTTATGAGTACTACCTTGTTTTTATTGGTATGTGTGTGAAAGTTGGTATTAGTATTTGGATTCTAAGGATCATGAGCTATTGATTAGGAAACCAAGAACTGCAGATTTGTCTGAAGTTTCATTCTGGAACATTTTAATTTTATATTTCTTTGTTCTTAGAAGTTGGGCATAGCAGTATGTGGATTTCAACTGATGCTGCAACATCTGTTCTTGAGCCTCTAAAAGTAGTATGGGCCAAATGCAGTGGATATCCCTCTTACCCAGCTCTGGTAAGTGCCCAGCTTCCCAGAAGTACAGTAGTGACTGTCTCTGGTCTGAAAACACCATGCACAGACTTAAGGTAATGGGTAAATTCCCATTCAGGTTGAAGAAAGGTGGTTTATTCTGCCCTCTTTACTCTGCACTGAGTTTGTAAAGTTACTGCAGTACCAGATTTTAAGTCAATAATTTCTGCTGCCCTGCCAGCCCTTTGAGATGTGCAGTACTCACTCCTGTGTCATGCAGCCTCCTGCAGCCACTCACTCGCTCCCTGTGGGTGGGGGGGAGTCGGAAGAGTGCAAGTGAGAAAACTCTTGGGTTGAGATAAAGACAGTTTAATAGGGAAACCAGAAGCCATCCACACAAGCAAAGCAAATTCATTCACCATTTCCCATGGGCAGCAGGTGTTCAGTCATCCCCAGGAGCACAGGGCTCCTTTACATGTGGCTTGGGAATACAAACAACATCACACCGCATGTCCCTTCCTTCCTCCTTCTTCTCCCAGCTCTATATACTGAGCATGATGCCATATGGGATGGACTATCCCTAAGGTCAGTTGGGGTCAGCTGCCCCAGCTGTGTCCCCTCCCAACTCCTTGTGCCTCCTCACTGGTGGGGCAGTGTGAGAAGGGGAAGAGGCCTTGACTCTGTGTAAGCAAAGCTCAGCATTAACAAAAACATCTTTATGTTGTCAATGCAGTTTTCAACCCAAATCCAAAACATAGCCCTATACCACCTACTGTGACGAAAATTGTCTCTATCCCTGCTAAAACCAGCATACTTGTCTCAGTAGTCTTTGTTTCTAGATTATATGTTATTTCTGCTGCAAAATGAGTATAAAAATACTCTTGATGCTGCAGCTCATTAAAGAAACAAAAAACTCAATAGCTGGAATAAACTGACTAATTGCAGCCAATTGTGGATGATGTACTAGAAACTTAAAGCTGTTGTTAATAAAGGAGATTATATATATATATGTATATATATAATGTGTTAATAAAGGAAAAGCAGACACAGTTATTGATGAGGTGTTTGGGCTTAGGCCTTTGGAGCTGTATGAACAGTTCATACACTGGCTTGATTTATATATGAGTCTGAGCAATCACAACTTCTAATATGTGTGTTCTAAAGACAATGTGAAGTATAATCATACAGAGTCAGGTTAAAACCTCTGGAGGTGGCATTCAGAGCACTTGAGTTTAAGTACCCTCAGTGGGTGACTCAAAGACATTTGGGTCAGATGCTGAAAATTTGATGATTGTCTCTTGAATAATGTTAGTGCTAGATTTAAACTGATGAAGACCAAAGGGTTGCTTTTCTGCCATCTCCTTTATGTCAGCATTGATGTCTCTGAGAGTGGGATAAGTTAATTGAGGAGTTAAACCTCTTTCAAGAGAGGAAAATTCTTCTGATTTCTATGAGCTCCCCACAGTATTAGCTTTCTATTCATTTATTTCCCAAAGTTAGTTTACTGTGGATTAAGATTGGTGCCAGTGTGGTTGGTGGAAAAACAACAGGAGTTCATAGAGTAGGAAATGGGTGGAACAGGTATGGAGTAAAAACCTTTCTATGAGTGGAAGCTAAGCACTTGATAATGCTGCAAGATGCCTGCAAAGGATTTTTCCATCAGGATGGTTTGTTTAACATGAGCAGCATATTCTGTCTCTCCCTCAAGTTTTGTTTAGAAAGACTTTGTGACTGTAACTGCATGTTTTGCTGAAGACTGAGTCATTAAATTGGATATGCAAGATATTTGAAAGTTACACCTTTTTTTGTTTGTTTTTATATTTTTGCTCCAGTGTTTCAGTATGGCACATGTACTTATACCTTAACATAGGTTGGTTCTTTAAGATATATAAATTTCAAACCCTAAAATTTGAGGCTAGTTATAGCTTCTAGAAATCGTGGTTTGACTTTTTCATTCTAAAACCTGCTTGTCAGTCTCAAAGTTGTACTAAGTGGAATTCAAGTGGAACTTTTAAGAACTAATATGGGTGAAAAATACTTCTTTCTGCATTTTCACTCAAGTCTCCACTATGCCTAGTCAGCTTATGTCAAAAAGTTGTGTGTAACACAAAGTCAATTTATATCCAGTGACTGTTTATTTTATTATTTATTTCTTGTTAACTTAATTTGTAATACCTTCTTAAAATTAATGACATTATTTTAAAAATGAGGAACTGTCCTTTCTTCTCTCTTACAGATTATTGACCCTAAGATGCCTCGTGTTGCTGGCCATCACAATGGTGTTACTATACCAGTGCCACCTCTAGATGTACTGAAAATTGGAGAACAAATGCAGACCAAATCAGATGAGAAACTATTCTTAGTACTATTTTTTGACAACAAAAGAAGTTGGTATGTTATTGAAATGTATTATTTGATGCAGTGACTTAAAATTTTAAGAACCTGTGCCTTTGGTCTAGAAGAAAATTGAAACATATTTCCATGGATATAATTCGTATGGAAGTATAAACTGTAAGGTTAAAATTTCATATTTGAGTCTATTTTTGGACCAAGGTATATATCATCACTCAAAGATACCTTTTTATCATTAGTTTGGAAAAAATATTTTAAGTCATTAATAGGCTTTTTTTATTTACAAGTGACTTTCATTTATTGACCTGATGAAATTGCTTCATTGCTTCATAAGTTTTTTTAAAAGTAATAGTCTAACATTTTTCTCTATTATCCTTCATCATTGCTTTCTGAATTACAGCACTTCTTCTCCCAGTGTGCTCAAGTGCATTTTCTTTGAATTTGTAGCCTCTCTTTAACTCAGTGCTTTTTTAACACCTTCACTTAACCTTTTCTAATTTTTTTTTCATTAAACCTTCCCTATTTCCAGTTATTCTGGCATCAGCAATATGCTGTGTAGAGCCTGAAGGGTATAGTTCACAC
Source organism: Calcarius lapponicus (assembly GCA_039654755.1). Classification (NCBI taxonomy): domain Eukaryota; kingdom Metazoa; phylum Chordata; class Aves; order Passeriformes; family Fringillidae; genus Calcarius; species Calcarius lapponicus. Next base: position 9,158,063 of record CM077463.1, read on the forward strand.
AACAAAACATTCTCTTTTCCTCTCCCATGGTCTTCAGCTTTAGGGCTGATGGGGTTTTTCTGGGAAGGTAGGAGGAGACACACAAGGATTTTTGGTCTTCTTTTGGTTGTTAGGGTTGGTTTTGGTTTTGGTGAGTTTTTCCTAGACATGGAAGCTTGTCATCTACCTTTCATCAAACTATGTATTTCTTTTCTATGTTTTCTGTAGACCCTCTCCTCTCCTAGTTTCCATACAGGTCAAACTAACTGTAAATCTGTCCATGCCTCGTTTTTCTCTTGATTTTGCTTACTTTTAGCTATAAGTTTCCTCTTTAGATGATTATATGTGACATTGAATGATGCTGCCATTCTCCTGACTCCCTCATGCTATCACTTAAATAAATTTCTGCTTAAAATTTATAACTGATGTTTACTCTTCTGCCCCTCAGATTTTTTTGGCATAATTTTTCTGTTCTTCAGTTATTTTCCTAATTAATTGGTACTTCATCTTAATTATCTTTGTACAGTTGCTCAGGATTCCATAAGATCCTGCATTCTTCTCCCTTTGTTTGCAGAGAACATCTGCATTTAAACATACTCAGTCTTGTTTCTCATTTTTTTTCTCTTACTGGTATTGCCAATGTAATACATGTTTTCCTTGGTGTGTTTCTTAATAATTGCTCTGATTGCTTCTTGATCTGAGGAGTCCTCTGCAGTTTAAACTTTTCTAATTAGTCTCGATATGCAGGTGGTCCTAAATCATGTAAATACTGTGCAAAGTTGTCTCTTAATGGGTACTGTGTATAGCTGGACAGGAAAAGACTCAATACATTTCCAGCCCCTTTCCTCCCTTCCACCCTGACCCCACCAACTTGTTTTGGTAGTAATTCTTTTATTGTGATTATTTTGGCACTCATAATTCTATCTCTGTTGTGTCTCTTGTAGTCTTGAACCCCTGTTTGTGATTTTCATATTTGTTTCTTCTTCTTCCCTGCTTATATCTGGAGGACTTGCAAAGCTTTCTTTTAAAAATACCTTCTTAAAACTTACTCTGATCTGTCTTAAAACTGATAATGGCTAGACTGATGCTTTTCATGCTGTTATCATACTGTCTGTGTCCTTGTACTGACTCTTCACATTTTATTTCAGTGTATGTGCTCAATACAATAGGGCTCTAGTTCAGAGTTCTTTAAGAAAATGAAAATATTTCTATTTTATTTATTTAAAAGAAAAGGTTTGAAGATTTGACTGTCTGATCTCCTGTTGGTTTGGCTTCAAATGGTTTCCCTCCCAGACTAATGTTTTTATACAAAAGGAGGGCTTCTGCCTTTTTGCAGGATTGGGATTGCAGACTACAGTAGTATATCTTAAATATATTCATTAGTTGACCTAATTTCTGTTTTCCTCAATGTCTGTAACTTTGGAAAACAGGATTACAATTGACCTTTATTAAAATGAAGTAAATTTAATTTATACTTTTAAAGTAAATCTTTAGAATGCTTTAACTAGAAGAATGGGATGTAGAGCTTTTTCCATTATCACTCCTCCATGCCCAGAATTTGAAGATATTTATGGAGCTTGAAACAGAAAAGTACCCTGAATACAGAGCTAGTGGGATTTCATACTGCAGGGTACATGCTAAAGCAGAACTTCCTTGCCAGCTTAGCTTTCCCTGTAAAGAACAAATTGAGATGCCTGAAATATAAGGCAAAAATCCATCATCTGAAAACTCCTTGCAATATAATAGAAGGGAAAGAATGAGGAGAAACAATACTGTGTCAGGTGAATCTTGAGCCATGCCCATTGTTAGTTGCTGCTGCCTGTTCTTTTAACTGCATCAGTACTTTAGGCTGTATTTTTTCTGTTGATACTTAATCACTAAGTGCATATCACTGAATACGTTCTCTGTTTTATGGAAGAGATTTTCTTAATGTTTCATGTTCTTTAAATATTTAATGCAAGTAAGCACTGTCTTAAAAGGTGTTTTATTGTTGTGTTTAAGGTGGTAAAGCTGATCTGCGATATGAGAAACATGGCATAGTAGCCTTGACATTTCTGGACAGGCTTCTAGATTTTATTTGATATTTAACAGATTTATTTTTTACTCTTTTCTTACAGGCAGTGGCTTCCCAAATCCAAAATGGTTCCCCTTGGGATAGATGAGACCATAGACAAGTTAAAAATGATGGAAGGACGTAACTCAAGCATACGAAAAGCAGTAAGAATTGCTTTTGATCGTGCTATGAATCACCTGAGTCGAGTCCATGGAGAACCAGTCAGTGACTTCAGTGATATTGACTAACAGAGATTCTCTAGCAAGACATGAAAAATACCAGAGACTTGAACTCTACTAATGAACCTCTTTGTCTAAAAGAATGTATTGAAGATACAACCCCTTAATTGTTGATTCAGTGGCTGAGTTCTGCAAACTTGAAATAGTTGAGCAATTCTTCTAAATCACCATTGCCATATTGATTAATTATTTTATTGTGTTGTAGATTGGAGGATTTTCCACTAAACCTGTTAAAATGTCTTGTTCATAGTGTTCATAATTGTACATAAATGTATATTCAACACTTAACTTATTCTGATTTTAGAAGTAGCTCCTTAATTCCTTTTATAATTTTGTTGGGGAGGGAATTGGTTTTTGTTTTTTCCATGCTTTTTACTTTTTTTTCTTTCTTTCTGAGTTTAAGTTACCTAAGCACCATCTTCCAGCTTGAGGTGTTTAGTTGATCTTAAAGCCTAATATCAAAATGGCATCAACTATATGTTTGCCTAAATCATATACAGTATGGTGCTGCTTGTATCATTTCTTCCTTGGTCTGTAGCTTCTGAAAAAGACTTCTGAATGTTTGTGTAAATTGTTGCTCTTTGCACAAAGTACCACATATTTAAGATTGATGTAAATTTACAATTACAAATATGTATTTTAAGAAAGGAAGTTGCGTTATTTTGGAGGGTACTTTGTGAGAAAGACATCAATAAAAATTATACTATGTACATCACTTGCAAATCACCAAAAACACTCCATTCTTGTCCAAAATGACTTAAGGTTCTTACTGTTTTAAACAAACCTGGCTTAAAGCCTGCAAGCACATTATTTCTTTCAAAACCATATCCCATTTGTCTCCCATTGGTTTAATTTTGTTAATATGTGTGCCTCCCTGTGTTTTATTTATTGTAGAAAATGTATTAATTTGCTTTATAATGAAAAATAAAATTGACAAATATATTGATATGCATTTTTATACAGGCACATGAGAAGACAACTTGCTTTGGGAGAAAAATGTATTGGAAATTGTATAAAATAACTCGATGGTTTGTGTGTAATTCGGTTTTTTGGTAACTTGTAATCTTTTGTTTCCAATGAGGGGATTTATGTAACTTTTAATTTAGAACACTTTGGTAGCAATAGAAACTTTGGATACATTTTTGTATGGTACATGTGATGTATATAGAATTAGTACTTTATTTTTATTTTTAAGAAGTAAAGCATTATGTTTGGGCAGGGGGAAGAAGGAGGGTGGGTTTCCAGAACTGCATTTTTATATTAAAAAGAAAAAAAATAAAGTCAAGATATTGATTGTTGTAGCTACTTTATTCCTACCTTCACTGAGATACTGAATTTGTAACAATGAAAATGGCAAGGTATGTTTGCAATGTGATTTATAATGGCTCCATTATTTATAAATGCACTGTGTTTGAACTCTTTTGCAGTGATATCGTAAATACTGTACCAAGTTATATAATATGAAACACCAAATAATGCATATGAATGCACGAAGTATTTATGCCCAGCTTTTTTTATAAAGGATTAGCAAATACAGCAAAACCAATACTTTTTAAATCTTTTTTTTAAAACTTCATTGAATAGCATACTTCATTGTTAAACCTGCTTGAATCTTTATTTTAAAGGGACAATTACTTTTTAAATAGTTTTTAATGTTTTTATTCTCTATTGTTTGTAATACCCCCGTAGAAGCTTGAAATAAAATTTCTTTCTCAACTGTAAATTTTGTCCTGAATTTAGCCCCTGAGATTTTGCTGCAGTGTCCATTTCCTTACTCCACGACTGAGCTGTTCCAGAGGCACTGGGCCAAGAAGCTGAATGTTCTCCTGTGGCACCCAGCATTGTCCTTACTGAGCCCTTTGCTTAGGAGGTATTCTGCTTAGCTGAGACCAGTTGCCTGTGATGGACCCTGGTAATTAGGAATGAGTTGGACAAACTTCACAAATGATCAGCAAATAGTTTTCTCAGACTTGACAGCAGACACAGCTTTAGGGAGAGCAGTGATGGCAGGTACCCTGGAAGGTCCATCACTGAAGTGTGCTGCTCTGATGGCCACAACAGCCAAATCAGTTAGAAAAATTAAAATCTGGTGGTTTGCATTTAATACAATGACTTCAAGGATCTGACGTATAATCGTGCGCTTCTTTAAAGGGAATGGAGCCTAATTTGGGCAGTGTTGAGACAGTAGAACCACTTGTCATCATTTAACACAGGACTGTGTTAAAGATATTTAAGAAAATGTTGCATCAGCTTTTATTTCAGCCTGGTTCCACAAAAGGTACTCAGATTTTGTATGTGTAAAACTACATAATGATTCACAACCTCATTTTGGTGCACAGAGAAATGGGCCTTTTTCTGTCTTGGACCTTGGAAAGCTGAAATGCAGTTACAACAGAAGTTGGAAGATGACAGTATTTGTATGATAAGGATGCTGATACCTGTGAAATACGAACTGCCAGTAAAAATGAAAACATAGAGTTGCAAAATGATTCTTCAGAAGGCTTCCTACGTTCTCAGTTGCCTCGCACATTAGCGACATTGCAGGGGGGAAAAGAGCTCATCCTTTGCAAAAGAGCACTAATTATTTTTTTGGACTTTTTTCTTTTTTAATCGCATCATCAGGGAAAGCTCTACTTTTGAATTTTGCTCAGACTTCTGAGTCTTATTTTATGACTTTTCTGTTCAGAGATGGTTTCATCAGTTCTTGGAGAATGGAAATGCCTTCATCTTACAGGGGGATTGTATGCACATATGAGAACTATTAGCTGGAAAACTTTACTGATTAAAATAAGCTTGTTCTGCATCTTCTGATGAAACTGACATGAAAGGCTTGTTTATTTTTGTTTGGTTATGCAGTGGAAACTCCCAGGAATTCTTCCCAGACCCGGTCGAGAGGAGGTTGCAGCAGTGCCAGTTGCTGTTCCCATACTCTCTTGTGATGAAGTCCAGTATCCAGTGGCTCCTGAGATTGGGTTAAAGATTAAAATAATTACTCAGAAATAAATAAACAAAATAGAGTGGAAATTAGTATTCTAATGGAGAGAAAAACTGGAACACCACATTCTGGCTTGCCAGCTTCTTGGGGAGTGTTACAGTTATAAGTACAGGATGTACATTTGTACATTCACGGCTCAGTTTTGGTGTGATCATTTCCTGTTAATAGAAGTGTGAGACCTACATCATCAGTTAAAACGATGTGAAAATGTCTTTTATTGTAGCAAAATATGAGCAATTATTGTTTAAATATTTAGGGGGGAAATGTGACCAGAGAATAATGTTTTTTAAAAATGTTTGTTACCGATCTTAGTGATTTTTTGGGGAATGTTTGTTGTGATTTTCTGTCTTTTACACTAGAGGGAGCAATGCACACAGACCATCAACATCTACAAAATAAGTATTCAGTTTTTCCTTTTCAAAATGCTGCTATTAAAACTTACTGCTTGGAAACAGTAAGTCTTTTTTGCTTCTAGTGTTTCTAGTCCATCAAAAGTAGCTTTCTCTGTTCTTGCTGCAAGTGGGCTGATTCAGGAATGCTTAATTTTAACTAGAGCTAGTACAAGGACAAATAGCTCTGAATTTTCTGGCTCTCATGTCTAATTGCAAGTGACAGATGAGTAACGTTGTACACTTTTATTTTGTTGTTGATTTTATTTTCCCAGTTGCATTCTGTAGTGTTAGAAAATGACTCAGAGGTGGTTGCTACTGGTAGCACAGTGCAAGTCAAACACGTTAAATAACAGAAATACCCAAGTTTGGAGGTAAAGGTTCCAGATGAGACAGTTGCTCTGTCCTGCAGCCTGGAAATAGGAGGTTGTCTTGAGGTTGTGTGCTAGGGAATCAAATAAATTCATCTCAGTCTTTTGATCATATGGGTAAAGGTTCTTGCCTATGTGGGACCAAAGTTTCTCACCCCCACTATATCTGTAACAGAAAATACAGAAGTGAAATGTAAATGGAGGAGATGTTTACTGTCCACATCCAGCTTAGCACCTTTGGGTTACTTTGTTGACAGTTTTGTTTAACTTTCAGTTGCTATGACTTGCCTCTTCCTTGAAAGATTTATTTCCTCTAAAACTTTTAATGTAGAAAAAGAGTAAATTCAAGGTAATGGAAGTTTGGAAAATAATATTTTGGAATAGCATGTAGTTAAAAAACCTTTTTAAAAAACATTTGGGAATTGGTATTTGATGGGGAGGGGCTGTAAATTTATTTTTACCTGCCTACTTATTCAGCTTTTACTGGCTGTGCATAGAAAGTGCTATCAAATATCTGATGGTCAGGAAAGAAAATACAAGATGTCAGCAGCTGTACTTTAACACTGTTAATGATCTTTTTCAATTGTTTCTATGTGTTAACCAACAGTGCAGTGATTGCAGTCACACCATTCTATTTTTTGCTTATACTGCATGGAGAGAGGTGACAATAAGAATTTTATTTTCCTTTTAATAATTTAAAATATTATTTAAATTTTTAATTAATCCCCATTAAGGGGATTAATTAAAATGATATCACATATCTTCTCATCACGCTGCTGTTCTGCTGCCTTTGTGCTGCTCTTCTCCTTTTTATTTTTGCAGTTCCTCCAAGCTTAACTTGTTTTTTGGTTGTTTGATCTGTTTTGAGGTCTTCACTGCAGCAAACCAGAGAAGTCTCCACTTACTGGGCTAAAGTGGCTAAAGTCTGGCTTTACAGAGGGGTCTGGAGTAATGTGAATAGTTTCCATGTCCAGTCTTTGGTTGCTCCTCTTTACATGAAATTTTATGTATTGATACCAACTTTTCTCATCTCTCCTATTAACCTTTGTTTTTGGTCTTGTCTCAGCTGTCTGGAGCCATTCTCCCCCATGAGGGGCTTCACCTTGTGAATTCTAGAGATATGTAACTGTATTCTCTGTTCAGCTTCCCTGGCAACAGTCCCAAGTAGGTTTAACCTAAGAAGATGGGTTAGGAATGCTCACACATCTTCCTCTCCTCCTATGGTCGTTACTGGGGCCTTCACTCCTCCAGACTTGGCCCTATGAGGAGACATTTACTGTCCACATCAAGCTCTATGAGGACAACAATTTCCACATCCTTATTAAAAAACAGAGAAAAATCTTATCTCAATCCACGGAAAAGTACAAGGAAGACAAAGGAAAATCTACACCTGTCATTTTAATGGGAAATCAGTTGCCAATAGAGGGTGCAAAGATGATAAAGGATTGGAGTTGTTTTGATTGATGATTTGGGCTTTATTTGTCACTGTATTTGAGATTGTGACAGTTCATTTTTTCCGACTCCTAGTCCTTGTTAAAAAAAGTTGATAATTCCCTCTTTTGTAATTTTGGGCCATGGAAACTTGTTGCTCATGCTCAAGTAGCTGGAGAACCACAGGAATATGAGTCATTTTTGTCAATAATCAATAGGGAGCTATTGAAAAACATTAGCAATTTTTTACCATGAAATGTGTAGGATTTGGGGACTTTGAAGACTGTAATTTTCCAGTATGCAGAGTTCACAGAGGTATTGTAGCACTGTAAATCACTTTAATTGTAAGAAAACCATCCATGTCTTCTTAGGAGTTATTTAAAAATAATTTATGATTAAGGTGTGCATAAAGTGTTGCTGCTTAAGATTTTCTGTTTAGCACTTGTATAAGGAAAATATTATAAGGAAAATAAGATAATAAAATCTTAATTAAAAATAATCATAAAACTTAATAATTAATGTAATAGCTATAATATAGATATAATATTTATAATCCTAATCTTAAAGTAATGAAGACAACATGTTGTAGAACAAAGGGATCCACTTTACCTGTTATTTAAGTTTTCTAATAATTCTGATTTTTAATGCTGCTTTAATAATAGTCTGTTGTTCCTCAGCTGCTCCTCTTTCACTGAGAATGACTGACAGCAAACCAATACTTGTCAGGAAGCACAAAGCAGGAAACACAAGATGTCACACAGACAAGAGCAGACGTTTGGACAATCCCCATCCAGCTGCTCAGTGCATCACTGCTTCCCTTGCACGAATCGCAGAGTGCAGGAACTCATGGGCAAAGTGAGCAAACAAGCATCCTGCATGGATCTGACATGTGGCCATTGAAGCAGTGGGTAGAGACAACTGGGCATTAAAAACCAAACAAAAAACTTTATAATTTTGTGACAGGAACCTTGCAACAGCAGGTCATTGTCCTTGATAGCCCAGAAGGTCTCTTCAATGCTGTGATGTTAATTCTTAGTTGTTAAGCTGCCTCATGACAGGTAAATATGACTTTTTACCTAATTTTCTTAAGTCACTTATTTTCCTTTCTTTCCCCCCAATTCATATGTTAAAATAAAGTCAGAAAAAATAATCAAAATTAATGGTTCCCAGGATAAGAGAAGCAAACGTGCTTTTTGCTCTCCTTTCTGTTTACTTACTCTCACATCCTGTTTATTATGTACTTCATGATATTTGGTACTGTTGTGGTGATGTTTATACAAGCCATATCATTAAGAGATATAGAAGTTCTAGTTTATTTTAAGATAATGATATTTTGTGTAAAAAAATGTGTCATCCAGTATTGTAATTTTTTTCTGTTTTTCAGAAGACCTTCTGGAATGCCGTGAAAAATACTTCGCATCAAAATAAAGAGTAAGAGAGAACTGGTAGCAGTTAAGAGAAGTTACTGAATTTGATTTATCATAGACTATGCCTGTCAATCAGAAAATACAAGGAAAAGGTAAAGAAAACTGAAGAGGTAAAGAACTGACAAAAGGAAAATAGTTTTTATTCTAAAAGTCCTAATTTCTAGGCAAGGAAAAAGATGCTGCATAGAAAATGAGAGCAAGATTCTCAGTTTAGAGTTAGAATAAAAGAAAAAATAATAAGGTCAAAGACAGTAACAGCAGCAGATAGTCACATGGCACCTCCTCCAGAGCCTTGTATGCCAGAGACTGTTGATGCTGCTTATCACTGCAATTGTTCAAAGTGTCTGTCAAGCCTCCCATGCTTCATATAAGCTATTTGCATAAAAATAAATCATTAGCATTTTAACACCTCAGCAATAAAAAGTTTTAGTTTTGAAAACTCTGGTCTTATTTTATTTTTAACATTCAGTAATTTCATTAATCTTGGTTAGTGTGACACTGTCTTCTCTGTCCAAGGTTACTAGAGTTGACAGTGATGTATTCAGTCAGGTTAGGTGTAGCTAATGAACTACACAAGTCTGTTTTATTACCTGTCTCTCTAAAAATTACTTTTGGGGACAGCCTGAAGCTTGCATTAGCTTTTGTATTCAACAGTCTTTAATGTCAACTATATGTGCACAATCACCAGTTAAAGAACAAACAGCCTTGAAAGTGAAAACACAGCTGCAAGGCTGAGGCTGAGCCTGTTTATAGCTGTTGCATTTGCAGCAAGAGTACATGGGAAACCTTTGCAGTAGATATTGGCCTCTCAAGCACACATAATCAAATTACCATTTTCTTTTCTGATATTCATAGGATCTGCTATAAAAGAAGACCACAGGCTGTTTGGTTATAAGTTTAGACAACCTCTTACTGATTAATTTGATTACAAACAAGAGGGAAAACAGCTCCAGAGCCAGACAAAAGCAATATATGGCTTAGTGCTGCTGCTGCTACCATTAAATTAATTATGGTAAAACTCCTGTTGGTGGAAATTGAATGAATTGTCCAAGGACAGTAGAAATTCAGATTGTCCAGGGCCACAGAGAAAGCTTGGGACAGAGCTAGAAATCAAACTGAACACATTTCTGCCTTAGTGACAAAATTATGTCTTTTTAATCAGTTGATTGATTTGGAATTTAATCACTGGCTCAGCTGCTCGGTGAATTTTGTTAGGAAAGGAGTGTGTTGGGCTGACCCCAGCTAGCAGCAAAGCAAAGCAGAGCTACTCCATCATTCCCTGTGGGATGTGGGAGTGCAGAGGAAGAGAAAAAGCAAGCGAACTTGTGGGTCAAGATTAAACAGCTTCACAAGTGAGCATGGAATATGCCTTTGGGCAGTTCAGGTTGACAACTGTGACTGCATTTCCTCCCAGTCTCCTTCCCCCTCCCGGCAGAGAGGCACAGTGAAAACCAGAAGGACTTGGTGCTGTATAAGCACTGCTCAGCAGGAGCCAAAACACTTGTATGTGTTCAACACAGCTCAGTCACAAATCCAGAACATGAGACAATATCAGCTGCCATGATATTGCAGCCAGCCTCCATACAAAAGTTTAAGATTTTTTTTCAATTTGCTTTTGTTTTGCATCAGCATCAAAGGTCTTGTTACAGTAAATTATTGATTTTTATTTTAAGGCAGAAGTCCTCTAACCTCTTGTTAGAACAGTCAACAGTGCTGTAGGCAGAGCAGCCCTATGGGATATGGGAGACAGATTCCCATTTCATCCTGTGGACACTGAACATGGGCTGCTGTTACCCCAATCAGCCATCCATTCTGCAAATAGGAAGCCTTGTAAAAAAAACCTTGTTGAAATGAATATGATTCAATGAAAATAAAAATTTTTACCAAGACCGGGCTTAATAATTATATAAAAAAGTTTTGCTTCAGTACGTTTACTTATCTTGGTCTCTTATCCACCCATAAATCTTGATTCTACCTTATTTCTACTCCTGTGTTGCAGATGTGAAACACAATAATAAAACTTTCTCTTATAAAACAGATACGAAGTGATCTTAATCTATTTACTGCTATTTAACTGCTGGTACCGGTTGTTCCCAGTATGCAATCTATATGGGTATGCCATGACAGTATTGAAATAAATAGAAGTTCTACTGTGCATTCTGGAAATGCATTTGGGGACTACCAAAGCAAATAGTGTGTGTAGTTAAAGAGTTTAAATTAATCTGTAATTTGTTTCAAGTTATGGGGTTTTACCAGTTTCTGCTTCATTTAGAAACTCCATTTCCATTTCTTTATGTGCTGACAAAAATATAAATGTTTTAACATTTAATTTAAGTTAATTTCATACTGCTATATCTCTGGGCAAAAAAGATGAGAGGTTGTTAAGTATTATTCCCTAAATACATGTTGAAGTAGTAAAAAGAGAAAAGAAAATCCTTGTTTTGGAAAAGTGGAGGCACTGTGTTTTAATCAAAGGATAGAAAGAAATTAGCACAGTGGTCTTTGAGGGATTTGAGTACTTAATTCTGATAGATGAGCTGCTCGTTTAGTAAAAATATGCTACAAAGAGAAAGGAGAACTATGTTAGGCATACTTTTTCTTGTGAAAAACTTTTCTTATAAAGAGCAGCTTGTTGTGAAAACACAGTAAAATTATAGACTGCACTTATATATTTCACAAACATAATTCATTTTCACTAAATGACTACAACATTAGTTAAATAATTTTCCTTCAGAAGCAAAATATAGATACCTTAATGGGCTGAATTTTGCTCAAACTTAAGGCTTGGGCTAAAATTTATGTATCATCAATGAAAAATTACAGCCATGGACCAAAATTTTTGCAACAAAAATCTACACCTGACTCTCTTTCTCAGTTAAGGTTGTTTGCTTGCTTGTTTACTTGTTTGTGTTTCATTGCTCCCCCTGTCTCTGTTCATCACTTATAATTCTGATAATCTTTCCAAGGGTGGAACTGTAAAAGTAAAGGCCTGGAGACAGAGATGAAGAGGACGTGGCCCTGCTTTCCATTTTCTCTGTCTTCCTTAATCTTTCAGGTTTCTTAGGGGCCTTTTTAACAGTCATGGTCAGGTTTCCCTTGAGTTGATTTTCTTTCTCCTCCTCTGCTGCAAGAGGGGAAATGAAATTGTTAACTCTGAAGGAGGTGAACAAAGTGAGCACATCTTCAGCATGGGGCTTTTACCACTGCACCATGTGAGATTAAGAGGGTGCACAAGAACCAGTTTATGTGGATCCTGCTCTGTGCACCCAAACAGGCCTGCTGAAGTAGGCAGGATGAATTTTGGGCAGCTAACATTTACAACTGCATGACAATACATATCCAATATGAAATTTAAATTAGCTGCTTGTTTGGATTTCTTGTATTACCTATTTTTAAACAATACATATTACAGACAAATACAAGTCGGCAAGGGTGCAGATTTCCAGACAATATTCTGCAACTAGCAGTTCAAACAGAAGAAATATACACAAGTAATGTAAAGACAGTTAAACCAGTTTATTCTTCAGTAAATATGCCTGTATTCTGCAGAGTAGAACTGACTCACGCCAAATTTGTTTTGGTGAACTAATGCTTTTTAGATAGAACTCTCTTTTTTGTATTATGGACCACTTGTAAAAATATTATAATGTAAGAAATTAGTCCTTTCACTTGATTTATTACTATTTGCCATGGTTTGATTCATGCAGTTCACAAATGAGAGGGAGTTTGTTGTGTGTGTCCTTCGACTGTAACTGAAGTCACAGAGTTGACTTTCTGCTAGTGATGTCTCCAGGATAATGTAGACAATAGCAATATCAGTAAGCCTTTGGCAGAGAAAGATTATAATGTTCTAAGACTAAATTATGAAAGTTAACTATTTAGAAGGTCATGGGAATCTCTAGGGTGGGACATAATTAAATCCTGACTTGTTCTCAGAGGAAGAGTTGCTGGCAAAGGATAAATCTAGGGCATTAAGCTTTAAACAACTTTTCAGTTTTAGAAAGTTTGTTTTATCAAAAAAAAAAAATCACTTTCTGAATTCCATGCTTGCATGAAATAGAGAAATTTTGACACTGGCTTTGAAAATTAATGTTCTGGAGCCTATTTAATCCATTGGATTAGACTGGAGTGAGAAGGTTTAGTAGCAGAGGGACTACAGAGGTGTCTCCTAAGAGCAGATTCCAGAAGGTTCCCCTATGTCTCATGAAGCCAATGCCCTTGGGTTCTAAGACACATCTGGTTCTGCCCAAGGCTGAGCCCACCAGTGATGGTGCTGGTGGGATAACAGGTTTAAGGAGGGAGTGAAACAGCTGCACAACAGCTGGAAAGAGGAGTGTGAATGTGGGAGCCCTGCAGTACAAAAAGAGTTGGAGGAGGTGCTCCAGGCAATGGAGCTGGATTCTCCTGCAGCCCCTGGTGCCCATGGTGAGGCAGCTGTGCCCCTGCAGCCCCTGGAGGAGACTGATGCCAGGGAAGGTGGAAACTCAGAAGAGGCTCTGACCCTGTGGGAAGCCCACGTGGGAGCAGGCTCACAGGGAGAGGAGCCCAGGCTGGAGCAGGTTTGGTGGCAGGACTGGTGACCAGTGGGGGATCTACGCTGGAGCACAGCAGGAAGGACTGTGGGGTGGGACCCCATGCTGGAGCAGGGCAATAGTGTGAGGAGTCCCCCCTCTGAGGAGGAAGGAGTGACAGGGACAGTGTGTGATGAATTGACATGATAGCCCCCATTCCTCATCCCCCTGAGCTGCTGGTGGGGAGGAATTAGAGAAATAGGGACCAAAATTGAGCCTAAGAAAAATGGAAGGGTGGGAAGTTTAAGATTTTATTTCTTCTGAATCTACTTGGATTAGATTGACAATGAATTAAACTAATTTCCCCAAACTGAGTCTGTTTTGCCTGGGACCTTCTGATCAAAGAGCTGAGTAACCTCTCCCTGTAACTGCTGAGTTGTATCTCCCTGTCTTTATCTCAACCCAGGAGCCTTTTTTACATTTTCTCTCTCTTGTCCAGTTGTGGAGGGGAGTAAAAGAGTGGCTTGGGTGCCCATTTAAATCAGCCCCCACACCTATCAAGGAAGCAACTCTGATGGTCCTGGAACCATGCAGGATAGATCTGTGAGATCAGCTCTGTGCCCTGATGGAGTTTGCCAAGGAATCTGAATACAGCCATTCAAATACTCCCGCTGCTACTCTCATGTCTGCAAGCAGACACTCATGGTTTTCTTTTCTGGTGGAGCTGCTCAGCTCTGGCAAATTTCAAACTGTTTCCACAAAGCCTCACTCTGTAGGCCAGAGAACTAACACGAGGTATAAAATGTCTGGATTCATTTCTTCATAAATATCTAATGGATTACTTAAAGTGGAATAACTTTAGCAGTGATAAAGACCTTACTCATCACAGGCAAAATAATTGACCACGAGGTTTTAAGCTTATCTCTGTGACTTTGCTTTGGAACAAGAAAACTGTGCTGACTCAAACAGATCCTGTAGTCTGCCGAACATCATTAATTTCTGGTTTTCAGTCCATATTTTATGCAATATATTATGTACTGGAGGGCTTAAAACATGCTGAGAATGGACAGGTCTCCTTGCAGACTTTCTGAGGCTTTCTGGAGTGAAGGGCATCTCAGCTAAGCAATGATTCTATAGATTTTAAAGAACTTTTGGTAAAAAGCTTGGGTTTAAATCAGACATACAATGTAGATACTTTCATTGCTTTCATTTATCTTACTTTGTTATACAGTTTTGAAGTAAATAAAAGGCATTGAATTTTAATTTGAATGTTTCAAACTATCTGAATAGTCTTCTCAAACAAATAAACTTATTTACCTAAAAAATGTTGTTTTCCTAACTAAATCAACAGAAGTCCTACCCAGGTATTCGCTGAATGAGCATATGAGCATAGAAGTCTACCATGGAAGGATTAGAGTCTAGAGCTTTAAGCTGCTACACTTTAAATGTAGAGTTGAAATGTACTGCTGGATCGCTCCTGCTGCAGAATTAGCATAATTTGGGATTGCCATTTGGTGGCCTTTTTATTTATGTTTTCCAAATTTGTTTTGTTTAGGCCATTTGCAGAGTGCTATTATTTCCCACTGTCCACAAGCCAACCATCTAGAACTAACTTCTTACTTTCCCTGATTCGGAGGGCTGCTGTTTCTGCATGCTAATTCATCACTACCTGTCCAATATATCAAAATGCATTTGCTGGTTTTCTCTAAAATTTACTGAGAATATTGAGTGACTTTCCATTAAATCAATATTTACTGGACTGATGAGCTGTAAATCCATCCGTCTGAAGTGTATGTGACCAACACAGCACAATTTGGCGGGATCTGATGCTAAAGCAGATATTTCAAGTCAGTTGCTCTTCTGCTGTTAATGAAGACTTTAAAGTGAGAACAGATCTCAAAGGCTGAGTGGTGACTGTTTTATCAGTTTCAAAATAGTACAGCTTTGCTTTCATATTTAAATAGTCAGTTGGAATCACAAGGCTGCAGAGCTAGGTAGAGTAGAAAGGACTCCTGCTTCAAAGGGAACAGAACAAGCAACAATTTCAGGTATCTCGAGAGTATATGCCAAATGAATCTATGCATATCATTTTTCTGCAATTATTTGCAGCTCTGTTGTTGAGTCTGAAGCAAAGACTTTAAAAGTTTACTGAGAAAGAAACACTATCTAATAATTAAAGAGGATGTTGTTCTGATGAGTGCCACCTTTATAATTCAGTTTCTATGTGTCTACATGTATAGGTAAAGCCATATGATGTGAATGGGTTCACACAGGGAATTTTCATTCATGCTGAGTGCTCTTCATGTTGCACAGACATCTGAAGTGGATCAAAGCTAACAAATGGTTCAGACAACCTCTAGCCATGTCCCAAGACCCTTAAAGAGGCCAAAGCACTGTTTCTGTTCCCCATCCTCCTCATATATGGACATAAATAAGGGGTACTGTAAGGCATAAGGCTACAGAGAAAAGCCAGCAAGGAACAGTTTAGTTGTTTTAAGCTCTGCTAGTGGTTTTGCGTACACCTGACAATTATTGCATCTTTTTGACAGTACTGGTCTGGATGATGGCCATGTCCTTTCCTTGCAGTGTGATAACACAGGTCTGACTGCAGGGTTCAGGCTTATATAAGTAAGGTTTGCAGAAAAAGAGACCATATGTGCTTAGTGTGTGCATTTTTAATTTTTAACAACTAGGTGAGAGACATCCAAAGATCATTTTCTCTTCTAGTCAGTTCTTTCCCATCCCTTTTTTGCTCTTAATTCTCCTAACAGTAACAACAGGAAAAGACAAAGCAGATCAGCCCTGCTGTCTTCATCCTTTGGGAGGTTTCATGCAGTGTGAAGCTGTCTCTGTGCTCAGACAACAGGAAAGATTTCATTTTCAACAGAAAGAGGAGTATCTGATAGCACAGCCTTCTGGTGGTGTTTAACTCTGAGAAGCCAGAAGTGAGCCTGCAACATATAAAAAGGAAATTAAAACAAAAACCAAAAAACCCCACCCCAAAACAAACATAAAAAAATCCCCACAACAACAACAACAAAAAGCAAACAGAAAAACCCCAAATAAACTACCTTTTTTCTGCCACAACTCTTGTGTAGGAGAAGAAAAAAACAGGCTTCAACTGATGTCAAGATGTTTTAGGTTTTACATTAGGAAAATAGCTCCCTAATACTGATACTTTCACAGCTCAGGTTTAGGTGGCTGAGAGATTTTGTGGAATTTTTATAATTTTATATATTAGCAGAGTAATTAATTAAACTATTTCAGGGCATTGGTGGTTTTATCCCTCTTTTTATATAATAATATTTAAATTGTCTTTTTCTTCAAGTGTCATTGTGGTTAAAACTTTTACATCTGATGTGAACCATTTTTACTTTTCCCCTCTTGCAGGTGCTTAAAGATAAACCAATATCTAAAGTAAAATGATTCCAAGTGGAAAACTACAAAGGCACACATTAAAAAAGGACCAAGGTTTTAGAAATTTTCAAATAAAAAGACAAACTGTTTTACAAGATGTAATTGCCATCAATACTTCAGTAATCAGTGACAAGTGACACAGATATGTAATATTATTATTTTTGCTGGAGTTTTTGTTTGTGTTAAAAAAGGAAAACATCAAAGCTAAATGACTCCATGGAAACTGCAGTTACTCATGCTCAAGGCATTTCACAAGATCTATTAAACACAAATATGTCTTAATTTGAACACTATTTTTATGTTCCTGGTGCTATCCATATTTATAACATTGATATAAGTATTTATAACAAGTCTCATCGCACTTCTTAGTATTTTAATTGTGAAATACTTAATGGTACTGACATTTAAAATAACATAATCAATATTAGAAATAATACTGAAATTAATAGAGTAGTGGAAACTCTAAGAACATCTTTATACTTACAATGACATTGTGTAGCACTTTATTATAATTTTAATAGGAAATAATTTCATTATTATGGGTTTGCTATCAGCTCATAAATGTACCCTGAACAGGGAAGCTGTGTGTGGTTGCAATATAAATCTTTTATCCTGGCTTGATGCTGTAATTCTTATTAGCAGTCTGATAAAAAATTTGCCTGGAAACATTTTGGAGGCTTACAGAAAGGAGAGCCTAAACTACAAATCTAGTTTAGCTGCCACCAAAACCTTATCAAACCTCTCTCTTCATAGAAAGTTTCTTACATCTTAACATCTGTGTCTTAAACCCAGAAGATTCCTCTGTTTTCTACCAGAAATTAGCAGAATATAGTAATTTGTGGGGCTTTTCCCATGTCAGTCTTAATTTAACTACACATCCAAATCCTATTTTAATCCTTCCAATGACCATGCCTTTTTTACTTGCACACAACTTTTACCCAGAGAACATTCCAGCTATGATTTGAGTAAAAATTCCAGAATATTGACAACTTTGAAGAGAATTGTGTGTTTTCCCCCTTGAAGGCCTGCTCTTTATGCTGCAGATACTCTCTTTGATGGGTGATACCACAGGGACAGTTTTATTTCAGCATAACGTGTTGCCTGTTAAAATAAATCTAAATGAACACAGAGGTCACACTGAGCTGGTCCCAGATGTCCCTACAGACATATGTACAGACAGGTGGTTAACACAGCCTCCTGTCCAAACCAGATCTGGAGGGATTTCTCCTTATTCCTGACAGATGGTCAGCTCTTCTCAAAGAACCTGAATATGTTCATTTAAAATATTTATGTGATTCTAAGATGGAACTATGGGTTCTTTGGGTGCAAAACCATGATCCACCTTTCAAAGATAGCTTACTTGGGACTTTGAAATTAATTTCATTTTCATGCAAAAAACAACTACAAAAATACTGAGGAAACAACTTGAGTTATTTAGAGATAAAACAGCAGAAATTAATTATATTGCATTATACTCTATTTCCATTTTTTTAAGAATGGAAAAATTCTTAAAATTACTCCTCTGGGGTACATTTGCTCTCCTTCAAAGTCACTGCTGTTTGAGAACAGTGTACGATTTGGGTATCTGTCCATCCCAAACAGGAAGCAGAGGACACCTCTCTTGTGCAGCAGCACTGAGCCAGGGGCAGGGGATCCCTCTGTGTCACCCGTGTTTCTCTGGCTCTAACCACACAGTGCTGTGTCATGCAGCCTTTCATGGTCACTGCAGCAGCTTCTCATCCTTCCCCTGCTCCCTTCATCAGGAAGAGGCTCTGTGGGAGCAGCCCAAGGCTGCCTGTGCTGGTCAGTTCTGTGGAATGCAGCTGACACCATTGCTATACCAGAAACCATTTGCCCTAGTGTTCTGGTCAAGTTGATTGTATTGTTGGCCTCAAAATGACCATGAAAAATAACACCAACAGCTTTAACTTTGTTTCTCCATGAGCTGCCAAGCAACTGAGAGGAGCCCAGAATATTGTTGCACCAGAAAAACCCAGCAAGTGATTCATAAAAATGTCTGTAAAAAGTATGAAGTATATTTGTAGTGATGCAGTATTAATATCTTCTCATCACTGGGTTACAGACAATTCCCATAATGTGTCAGACCTGTGAGTGATAATGGCAAGGCTCACGCTGTGGCACTGCTTAAGATTATTACTGTAATTCCACCAAGATTATCTGCTTGCACAGGTAGAGAAAGTAGGTACAAAAATGTCTAGGCTTAATATCCAGAGAGATTAAAAATGTGTCCTTTCACAGGCAAGAGTGGATAATCTGAGCCTTTGGGTCTTAAGTCCTGTATTCTGCTATAGAAATATCTTTTAAAGCCTATTCTAAACTAAATTCACTAAAACTTAAAGCTGGTTTGCAAAGAAATTTTGCTCTGTCAGCTTCTGCACAGTAATGGTTTAATGCCCTTATAAATACAGAGGCTCTGTTAAACTGAGTGAAGCAGACCAAGTGTCTTTACAGAAAAACATATTTCTGAGAAATGGCTGGGACATTTTTTAATCAATGGAAGTTTTAAAGTGAACTCCAGCACACGGCTGCAGCAAACATATGGACCAGGGGGTGATTAATACATGTACACAGAAACTCCCAAGAAATCCCTATTGTTTTGAAGATGAAAAGGACTCCCAGTAAGCTCCAGAACATATTCTGTGCTATAATAATAATAATAATAATAATAATAATAATAATAATAATAATAATAATAATAATAATAATAACAACGTTGCATTAATAAAGTGTGTTAGCCATAGTCAATCGGCAGAAGTTTAGCCCTTGCTTGAAAGGTGCTGTTGGTGACCAAGATAAAAGTCTAAAACATTTCTAATGATGTTTGATGTTTCCCAAAGGAGTAAACCCCACATAACCTGTTTTCTAGTGTCAGTTTAAACTTTTGACATTTGCAGATTACTACTCAAATGTGCAAACAATGATTTTGCCCTTATATTCCTATTAACTTCACAGAGGAATTATTAGCTGTGGTCCACAGCAGGATTCCTTACATATTTCTCTGTGCAGTGTCAGGCAGAAGTGGAATTTTCATTAAGTGTGGAATTTTCTGTGTCCCTATGTCTCTCTGGGTGGTAACATAAAGTATAAGCTACAAGTAGCTTATCTCAGGAGCTCACTGGTTTTATTCCTTTTTGTTCTTTTCAGTGGAAATACTGGTCTCCATGCCATTAGTATTGCATTAGGCAGCTCTTTAAAAATAGACTCATTTAATGTTCCATGTTGAAAGAAACATTGGGATACAACAGTAATTAGACCTGGAGGAGACTTAATGATTATGTCTTTAGTGTCAGTAGACACTTTCAGAATTTTGGATTTAGTCAGCTGATATATACAGGCCACTGACAGTACATGGCCTCTTTAGATACCCATATGACGTTATTCTCTATAGGTACAATTTATTTTCCTTTGTATAATGTTTGATGTCACATCTGATGTTTTCTTCAAAACTGTGATTTAACAGAAAGGTGATAATGTAAACATGCCAACATACATCCCATGAGGATATGTATATTTGTTATTGTTGTGACACAACATCTGCTCCTACTCATGTGCTTTGTATGAGCATTTTATAATAATGAAAAGTAGCAAAATTTGAAGAGAAGATAAAGCAATAAAATGTACAAATTTTACTGCAACAACACACACCAAGAAGACATGGATTTTTTTGTTTGGTCTTATCTCTGCTTATGTCAATCTCGTCTGTGTTCACAGACTTAATAACAGCAGAATGGAGTCTGTGACCATCATTCTGCTAAGGTGTGAGTGTGTTAACATGGGAGTGCCTTTTTTCAGCCAAATCCACACCTTAGGGGGAAGGGAGCCAGCCTGTTTGCTTGCCTTTCTTGTTTTAAAGGACTGAAATATCCCCCACACATTGCTCTAGAGTGTGCCATGTGTGCTGTTTTACAGACCTGAGCTTTTCAGATATGCGCTGATGTCCATTGAGGCATTATGTTGTATGTTCTCAAATGCAACAATCTTTTGTACATGGCCCATTCAAGGTATAAATGATTCTTTTTCAAAAGTGGAACAACATTTGTCTTCATTTAATTTAGACAGGAAGAATTTTAAAGCTTCTAAAAATCATGTATGAATAATTTTAACTTGGAAAGTCAAAATAAATGTTCACTGTTAAAACTCATCTGATTATTATGGACCCAAATGGTTGAATACATTTGCATTTTTTCAACTTCTGTGATAGAAGTTGTGCATGTTTACTTGAATCTCGTCTGTGTATTACCACACCAAATAAAGAGCAGAGTAAATAGAGCTGAGACAAAGTTAACTGAGAATGAGTGATCATTATATAAAATATTATGGAAAATTGCACTAGAAATCTCCTACAGTTAACTAGCTGATATTATATATTTAATGCACAGTTTAAAGTGACAGCAATACAGTATAAAATATTAAAAGAAAGCTTCCATTTACGAAAATGATGCTGTAAATTAAATGCAAATCAGGCTGATAGTAATTGATTGTTACTGGATTGCTACTGTGTGATTAGATTTCAGACTTGTTATTGTTTCTCATTTGTAGCTCTGAAATAAAATGCAAAATGTTTAAAGAAAAGTAGTATATCTTCAATAATGTCCCAGTTTGACACCCTCTATATCATGTATCCCCAATATATTGTTATTATTGACCAAGGGTCCCTTTCAACACAGGCTCATTGGCTTCTCAAGTGAACGTGGCATTTTGAGGTCTCATTGTAAGCTATGTGTTAACAGTACAGAGAAGGAGCTGCACATTCTGCAGGGTCTTGGAAAACATAAAACAATGCTCTTAGCTTTTATCTTTGGATGAAATAGTCTCATTTCTGGTAGCAGATGACAGAGCAGGGAGCAGGGCTTAGCATTCCCCATAATGAACCTGCATTCTCCAGATGTGTCCTGTTGTAGGGAATGTCGGAGATTTCCAAGCCCAGCAATCCCAGTCCAGCAGGGCAGTGTGCTTACAAAGCAGGCAGTTTCAAAAGTATGGCAATGGTGAACCTAAGTAAATCAAGCACACATATATACATCATATACGTTTATTGGATATATGCTGTCTGGTCCAGATAATGGTGCTTAAAATCTTTCCTTATTGTACACATCTTTCCTTGAGAACAAACTGTTTGTTTATGTGTTTTGGTATTTTCTTTTTAATCAGCATTCTAAAATATATTTAAGTAGGATGCAGACATGTTAAAATATTTTAGATCCAAATACCGAGTAAATAAAATAATTTATGCCCACTAACCTTTTTAAAGAAATCAGTTACCTGTATAACTTGATAGGTTAGTAGTTTTCCTGTATTAAAGCTGCTTTTCTGGCTGAAGTCCTTTGGGAGAGAATATTACTTTACCAAGTCACCTTCTGAAAGGTTTAATTAAATTTTTATGTCTAAATTTATAAACCATTAATCATAGTCTTAGAATAAAATATTATGGGTTGGAAGGGACCACTAAAGGTCATCTAGTCCCAATCTCCTGCAATGATCAGGGACATCTTCAACTAGATTGCTCAAAGTTCCGTCTAACCTGGTCTTGAATGTTTCCAAGGATGGGGTATCTACGATCCCTCTGAGCAACGTGTTCCATTGTCCCTCCACCCACATTGTAAAAACTTTTCTCCCTTTAGGTTGTCTAAATGTAGCCCCTTTTACTTTGAAATATTATTCCTTGTTCTGTCACAACAGGCCCTAATAAATATTTGTCCCCATATTTTTTATAATCCCCCTTTAGGTAGTGGAGGGCTGCAATGAGGTCTCCAGGCTGAACAACCCCAGCTCTTCCAGCCTTTCTTCAGAGCAGAGGTGCTTCAGCCCTCTGACCATCTCCCTGGCCCTCTGGACTCTCTCCAAAAGGTTCATGTCCTTTCTGTGCTGGGGACCCAGAAGTAGACACTGCATTCCAAGTGGAGTCTCATCTGAGCTGTGCAGAGGGGCAGAATCCCCTCCCTCTCCCTGCTGCCCACACTGGTTTGGATGCAGCCAAGGACATTTGGCTTTCTGTGCTGCACATTGCTGGGTCATGTCCAGCCTCTCATCCACCTCTCCTCCAAGTCCTTCTCAGCAGGGCTGTTCTCAGTCCCTTCATCCCCCAGCCTGTATAGATTGATAATTCTTGCATGCAAAAATGTTCCCTGTAATTGTAAAAAGTTGATGCTGTAAAATATTTATTATCAGATACTATTAATTTTTTGTAAACTGAAATTCCTGATTGTTTCAGAAGAGCTGAACATCCTTAATTTGATCTTAAAGATTCATTGAAAAGTAATAATTTCTTTTTAGAGTGCAATAAATTTGTCATCACCGATCACAAGATAGCAAATATAGCTTGTAAAAATTTTCTTCTGCAGCTGCAGTCCACAAGATGGCAATCTTGGACTGAAATTGTCTCCACAAATTATTCTGCTGATGGTTTTGCTGCAGTTTCCAACTCTGGGAGCATGTTTGAAGCCTGTTATCCTGTGCTCATATCTGGGGCTGCGAGCAACCCTAAGGCACGTTCTGATGGCCCCAGTACCCTCAAAACCAGCAGCTCCAGTAGTGCAGAAAACACATTCCTTTGGTCTAACCAGTCTTCAGTGATATTCCCTTTCACTTTGGCATCTAGTTTTGAAACAGTCTTTTTAGAAGTATAGAGGCTGTTTAGAAGTAGGAACACCTCTTAGCGGCTTCTGTATTTTTAATTCAAATGAAAGCCTCAAACATAACCACGTTGCACATTATCTGCTCAGTATATGTTACCCTGCCCCACAGCATTAAAATCTCTGATAATATTTTGGAAAATATTAACCTACAATGTGATCCTCAGCATTAAAAACCCACCACAGTTGCAGCCTCTCAGCTATGGGAACTCATCTGGCTCCACTGAACTCAGTGTTACCACTGTGGCATACACACACCCCAGAAGGAGCTGCTCCTCTCTCTCCTGCAGCACTCCAAGATTGGAAGGCATTATGCTAATCCAAAATTGTCTGTTTAACAGGGTATAGTTGGTAGTGTAGTCCTAGGGCATAAATCAGCCTTCCTGAGGTTTCAGCAACAGGCAGCAGGAGGCCCTGAGGAGGCGTTTGCAGGATAGCATGCAGAGCATGAGTGTCACAGTGTGTATCAGCCCTGGAATTCTGGTTGTCTAGTTTTTTCCTCCAGCCTAAAATGTTATTTCAAAACCTGGACAATGACAAACCCTCATTTGCTTATCATAGTGGAAAAAAAATTGCAATTTGTCTGTATTCATTCAATGAACAAGATGCACCTACTCATTACTATTTAGGGCATCTCATCTTTCCAAGGCTTGAATTTGGGATATGGAAATGTCAAAATTCAAGTATTAAATAGGAAAGGGAAATTATCTAAAAAGAAGCCAAGAAAAACAAGATTAACAGTTTTATCTTTTCTTGCATTAGATTTTATTTATATTTTCGGAGATACTGAAGGCTTCTGAGCATCAAAATGCAGTTCTATTACCTTTCTTTAGAGCAGAAAGTAGACAAAGACCATTGTGACTTCTCTATCACCAGGATTAGTTAAAAGAATAAAGATTAGTGGAAAGGAAATGAAGAAATTCAGCTTATTTTTCCATGTCCTTCAGAAAAGGAGACAAAAGCTCAGGTAGCCACAGAGAACAGCACAGGCTGAAGCCGTGGTCTGAGGCACTGCCAGAAAAAAGAGGTGTTGGCAGCCTGGCCACAGTGGGTGCTGCCACACGGTGACAGGACTGTACCATCAGCTCTGATGTAAATGCTTTCCTGGTTTCTCCTTTTTTTCATGTTTTGATCTACATGAGTCTTACTCAGAGATGGGACTGAAGTGCCTTAAGTTGTCTCACTTTTTGATACCAAATTTCAAACTTAAGACTTCAAATTTCTTAAGATACCTTTTTTCTTTTTTTTCCCCAAATTTGCTTCTGATTTTCCAAATTTGATGGAGGAACTTCAAACAAAACTGAATCTTCAATACTTCTTCCCACAAATCAAAACATTTATATCTATCACTGTCATGTATTTATGGCTATTTGGATAGTTTCTACTTAGTACTATTTTGGTTATTACTATTTCAATTGAAATAAATTTTGCAGATATTAAGGTTTTATGAGACATTAGACGAAGTATTTAAACAAATATATCTTACCTTTTATCCATCACCTGCAATATTTTTTGGTTAGAAATGTATAAGAAAAATCGTATTTTGCACATTCCAGCTAGTAGTTCTGGGAAAAAAAAAAAAAAAAAAAAAAGGAGCTTACCAGAATGCAATATTACTGCAATCTTATTAAAGAAAGATCTGATTCAAAAATGCAGGTTAGACCCAATCCCCATAACTGTAAAAAGTTCATACAAAAGGTATTCTAAATACTGAGAAAACCTACCCATGTAATTTCTCTTTTTATCTCAAATGCCAGCAAAACAACACACCTACATAACAGTGTAGAAAGGTGACAGAAAAATTAGAGGTCTCATCTTAGTCTTGTGATTTAATGGGGAGTTTTTCAATTGCTTTTAATAAGAGGGAGATAAGGTCTTGAGAATGTAAACAGTGAAGAGTTGTGTTAATTGCTTTTATTCTTAAAAAGCCCCAGCAGGAGCTCTTTTTTAATCTAAACTGCCTGAGGAAACATTATAGTGTATATACATGAGCAGAGTTTCTTCTCTTCTTTTACCATTTCTTAGAACATTGCATAAACCACTGGCTTATATTTCTACACTTAAAGCTGTATTATTTGCAGAATAATTAAAATGAGATTGTTTC
The DNA here is from genome assembly GCA_039654755.1 of Calcarius lapponicus. Classification (NCBI taxonomy): domain Eukaryota; kingdom Metazoa; phylum Chordata; class Aves; order Passeriformes; family Fringillidae; genus Calcarius; species Calcarius lapponicus. Next base: position 9,183,632 of record CM077463.1, read on the forward strand.
TCTGCAGAAAACACTGCACGATCAATATTGTCCTTTTATTTATTGCATACACTAAGAAGTACAAGAAAAAATTATGCTTAAAATAAAAGCATTTTAAAAGAGAAATCACTTCAGAGGGCATGAAACTGTGTTTGGATTTGTAGATTATCACAGGGAAACGATTATAAAAAGTGCTATAATTAAAAAACTGTTTTCTTAAATTAATTACTGTGTATAACACCCATTGTATTGGAAACAGAGATTTGTATAACAACACCATGGAAAGCATTTGTTCTCCTAAACCTAAACTATAATACCACTTTGTTTTACTTTGAGGGAAGTGCAGAGTTGGGTGCAGTTGGATGTTCCCATTGCACTGCTGCTCCAAAGTGTCTCTTGGCAGTTCTTCCATACAGGACCTTGGTTCCTGCCGGTAAATTAAACTGTGGGAACTTTCTCTAGACAAGGAGGAAGGGGTAAAACCAGAAAATTTACTAAAAGATTTTTTTTTCTTTTGAAGTTGAGGCAAGAGCTGAGCACACAAGGACCCTGTGTGTGTGTGTACCATTTTGCTGGGAAGCTGCTCGCCCACCATGGCGACAGCCATGGCAGCACAGGCACCTTGTGGTGCTGTGGTGCTTCTGGGCTTCCAACATTTCTGTAATTCACCTCATCCTGCAGAGGTGAACCACCTCTGTGGGAAAAGTTACCTTACTGCCACATAGGTGTGGGACTTCAGCTTCCTACAAAATGGAAAACTGGAGAGTGTAAATGTGACCTGCTCACTGTTTGCAAACAGTGGAGCAGCTCCTTTTCAGGACCGTGGCTGAGTCAGGAAATGGTGACAGGATCTCATCAGACAGGGAGGATGGAAGCTGGTGCTCCTTTTGCTCCCAAGCAGTGTGGGAGCTGATCCTGGGCCATGAGCTCCTGGCACTCTGGAGACCCCCTGACAGCAGGTGCTGGCTCATGCCAATGCATGAGTGTGTCCCAGAGGGCAGGTGCTCCTCAGTCTTGAGAAGTGACCACAGTTGGGCAGTCATGCAGCCCCTCTGCCCTCCTCTGTGTCAGAATTTTATCGACCTCCTGTCATTGGCACTGCTCTTCCTTCAAACAGGAGCTCAGGCTCATTAGTGGGGCAGCTTGCTCTGCTTCTGGCTGTGGCTGCTTTTTGAGGAAGTTACAAACTATTGATGAGATAGGTCTCATGAAGATTTATTCCTTGTCAAAAATAGAGGGCATTAGTACACTTTCTAATTAAATTTCTTTTCTCCTCTCGGAAAGGCTTTTTGCCAACTTCCAGTATCATATTTAGTTAAGTAATCTGTGAGGATTTGTTATATTATTTACACTGGCATAAATTACTTTCGCACAAATTTGGCTAATCATCTGTTGCTGAGATTTTCCACTGAGTTACAAGGCATGGAGAACTGCATGCTGGCTTAGAGTGAGGGTCTCTGGCTTTCCAAAACACAGCCTGTCACTACAATCACCCTGAAAGGACAAGGTTGATTAGTTTTCTCTGAGGCAATAGCACATTACACGATGATGAACTCTAAAAGGTATATGAATATAATTTGAGCTTTTATCTGGAGCCTTTGGGAACCTTAGTGGTCCCTCCTGCCTCTGAACGCTGACACTTGGCTCGTTTTCAAAGTACCTCACCCTGATCAATCCAAAACACTGCTTCAGTTTCTTCAATTGTGAAATGGGACAAACAGCTGCATTGCCAGCCTCAAAAACTGAAATATGATGAACAGTTTTCTGGAGAATTACTAGTTTGTTTCCAATGTTCAGGAGTTTTCTGGGGACTCTTGTAGGTTTGGTTTTGTTTCCTTTTTAAATTGCCATGTAAATTTTTGATGCCACTAAATATTACAGACATATTTTGTGCTTCCTGTTGTAGTTAGAACCTTCCTTGGACCTGAGAAATCAAGAATGGACATTTTCATATATTCACAATATTTACTAGTAAAGTGCTGGAAAAAAATTCCAGCAATTATAGGAAGAAGATAGTTTGCAAAATTAGCTGAGGACTAGCCTGCAAGAATCAAATAAATCCTTATTTACAGTCAAAATTGCTGAGGTGCAATCAAAGGTGCCAATCATGATAGTTTTAGTTTGACTTCCAAAGAATCTAAATGGCACCATTTACATATAATATAGGTATACTTACTTTAGTGGTTGTAATATTTTAGGTATCCTAGAATCAAGTGAACAGTAAATTTCTCCTAAGCATTCAGAGACTGCTGTAGCAGAAGACATTCAACTGGTTTCAATAACAAGATTCTTTTGCCTTCAGCAGAGTTTTCAGATTGACTCTGGTTTGGGATCTGGCCCAAAATGAAGAGGACTCATCTCAAATTAATCTGCTTTTTCGGATATTCTGTTTCTGAGATCTTCACTTCCCCAGTGAAGGTCAGGGCAGTAGGAGGTAAAACACTGTCATGATTAATATTCCCCACATCTGTCTGGAGCAGAATGCCTAGTGCAGAAAGGCAGCTGACCAGAGGGCATTGTTAAAGAAGGTGATGCATTCCTATAGCCAAAAGCACAAAGACTCTAGTGAACAAACTTTTCTCTTGTAAGGAGTAAGGTTCAGGTCTCTGTCTGGCAAATTCTTATCATCTCACCTTATTCAGAGATAGAGGGCAATTGGTTTGAAATAGGTTTTTTTTTCCAGTCACAATGAGATGTTGCTTTGTTTCAACGCTGAAAATAAAAAAATCTAAAGCACAACATGAGTTTGCTTAGTAAAATCATTAAAATTTGTGGGTTGTTTTTTTTTTTTTGTGCCTAGAAAATCTTTAGAATGGTAAGATTTTAGCATTAGGAGGTAATACTGTTAGTAGTTTCACAGTAACGTTAGGAAAATGATCTGCAAAAGTTATCTTGTATGTTTATTTGGCTTATTCAAAAAGCTGCATGGGACTAAGTATAAGCTTGCACATTTTATCTGTGATTCAACATCACAGGAAACATTCTGCAGCAACCCTGGAAATGCCAAGACTCCACAGTGCAAATAAAGTATCACTGTTTTCCCTGGTGAAGGCTGTCTCAATGTCCATATACCTGTGAGCACCTCATGATTTGTTGAGAAACAAAGTCACCAAGTCACCTGTCACATGTTTCCTTTGAACTTATTCCTTTCAGTGAAATTTTTGATGAGAAATGAAAGAATAATTCTGTTTTTCATTTTAGTAAAGAAAATGTTAAGTATTTTAAGTAGACTATAAAATGCCCTAAACAGATACAAAATTCAAAAGCAAACTTTTTCAGTATTAACTTTTCTAATTTACATTTTACTCTGTTCCTATTTCATAGGTAACCAGTTTATTATCTAGATCAAAATATCAGAGTTCCTAAAGAGTAGAGAATTTCTAGTTCACATGAATGGCACTTATTCTGCATTTAAAAATCTGTTATAAAGGGAAATCTGACCTATGATGTCTGGAGAATAGCTGAATTGTAGCTCACTTGCTGCTTCTTTTCTTCCTTGTCTAAGTGGGGGAAAGTTTAGGTCTGCTACAGAGAATGAAGCACTTTTGTAGGAAAGAATATGTACTAAAAAGTAATGTTTTGCCAACTAAAGTCACTGCTGTTAAGGTCAGTGCATAAAACACATTAATAACATTTTGATTTGTTCTTCTCCTGGAATCTCAGAACAGAAGTTCCTGAGAACAGGAACAGAGCTAGTCTCTGGTGTAAGACAGTGCTTTGCACACTAAGGTTGGTGACAGCAGGCTGTTATGGGTTTCCTAAAGAATAATGGCTTGTGTTACCACTAGAGCAAGGGAGGGTAGGACCAGTACCTACAGTGCTCCATCACTGACAAATGTTGTGCATTAAATGTCATCAGTGACAGCCCTCACTCCTCCATACCCTCCTGCACCACCAGGGGGAAAAGACAAGGAAAGAGCTTTAGCCTCAATTCATTTAAGTCAAGAAGAAGGACAGAAGCTTGATTGCCTCCCTGGAATCTTTGGGTACAAAATAGAATGCAATGTAAATTACAGGACTTTAGATACCAATAAACATCAGCTGTGACTATATTGAGCAAATGGTCTTTAATTAAATACATGGAAAACCAAAATGAGTATTTAAAAATGTTCCTCTGAGATCCTGTCTCTTCACATTCCAATTGTCTGAGAGGCCACTGCTGGAGGAATCCTCCCCATGTTATGTTCACTGTAAAGAAAAAAAAAATCACTGAAATTTAGTAAATAGCTATTTAAAGGTTGACCAAAGCTGTAAGAATATAACTTTTATTTCTTTAATGTTTAGGCATATATTAATGACTTCAGTCATGTTAAGAGTAATTTGGAAATGTAAAGCACCAGTAATAATTTCAGGAAGTACTTCTAGTTGTAATTGTATATCCTCACTATAATGATACTGTTAACCTGAGATTTCAGCCCCTAAGCTTACCAGAGCTATTTATATGTTTACTTACCCCAAGGTACTAGCTGTGAAAATCCTTGAAAAACACCATCATTAGCACCCAATTAAAGAGAAAACTTGTGCTAATAAAGCCAGGAGTTGCTTTTTAATGCTATGAAAAAGAAAAAATATTTAATGACTGTATTTCTGGAAGCCTTTTGATGTTCATGATAATTAGTTCAGCCTGGCTACTAAATTAAGGGCAGTTAAAGTATTAAACAGACATTTGAAGGTTGCTATATTCAGATAAGACCTTTTGCAATCCTTTGGCAGTGAATGGCATCCTAACCAATATACAGATTTAGTCAAAGAATGTCAACAGTGGAAAACCAACTACAGGGATTCTGTTTGGGTTTTAAGAGGCTTTGTGTAAATCTTAGATGAGGAAAATATGTGAAAATATTTGAAAAGGCAGCTGCAGAAGGTTACAGTTCCTGCACCTGCAGAAAGTTACATTCTACATTCAAAATCATTGGTATTATCAATGCATTCCACTGAAGAATCCATAGTATATCAGTCTTGAATATATTCAATAACAACTTATGACTTATTTCAACCACAATACATTTCTGAACCATTCTAGTACTGTGGAATGACCTCTCTCAGTTAAGTGACTTCAAGTGTCTGGTGCTAGTTTCAGAGGGCTAACAAATACACATTTTTGAATAGTCTAGGTAAGCTTTTGATCTTCTCTCAGAGCAGTTCAAAGGGACAAAACATCTCATTTTCCAGGTACCTAAGAGCTTGCTGTGGCAGAGGCGATCTGATGGAGTAAAAGAAACTGTGTTGAGGGGGTATGGTTCTTCCCAGTCCCTGGATGGTTTTACAATCCAGAGGATAGTTTGGTACAAAATTACGGCTAAAATTGCTTTGCATTGTAATAACTTTTTCACGTCCCTGTGGCAGCATTGCTCAAGGAGGCTTGCAGAGATCTAAAGCTGCCCTGGTCCTGCCTTCTTCAGTGAAGGCCCAGGGCTACTTTGGTCATCTGTGGAACACCTAATTTCCTTTCACCTGATAGACTATACACAACAGATGTAAGTATAAATAATGAGAGATTATTTTTAGTATATAAAAATATGATAAAAATTGAGGATTTTCTTCTGGTTCATTAAGAGAGCGTTGGTCTCCTTTATCTGTGTAAATTACCAACACAGTCAGCAATTATTTTGTATTTTGCCTCTCCTCTCCCCTCCCCTCCCCTCTCCCTTTTCTCTTATTTAAGTGTATTTCCATTCTTGTTTATTTTTCTTGTAACTTTTTTTTGCTTTTGACTTATTATGAGAATTCTTAATGGGAACATCTGAATCAGAACATTTACTGAACTCAGAGCTGTTGAAGAATTGCACTGATACACATGAACTCGCTAAAGATACATCTTAACCCCTACAGACCAGATCCCTCATGATCTACAGTACAGCTCCTAAAAACATATATATCTATCCCTACAGCATAAAACAGTGTAAATGCCATCACTACTGCAAGCCATTTGGCTGTTACAGTAAGGAAAGCTGCAAGAGTTTTGATTGTACATTTTTTAGAATATGCCAGGGTGCATTTTTGATCTAAGACACTGCACTGAGCTAAAACACACAGCTGACCTTGTAGTGAACTAAAGAGATCAAAGGGATCCAAGTGTAAAAAATGCAACGTGTCATGTAATAAGTGTATCTCTCTGGTCATAGACAAAATGGCAAAACCATCCAAAGATTCTTAAATAAAAGTCAAGAAAGCTCTGCCCAGCAGCGTTTGTGCAGAGCCCTGAGCCAAGGTGGCTGCTCACGCTCTGAGGGCCCGGCCCACAGTGAGTGCAAGGCCCAGCTGCCCTGCCACACACCCAAGCCAGGAGCTGGGGTTTTGTCCTCTTATTACAAAAGTTCCACACCTTCTCAGCGATTTCTCATGATCATCTCCTCACAGAACTGACTCCTTCCTCACAGCACAACCAGCAAACTCCAACTCTTTTGTAGCACTCATCTTCTTATTGGACACATCTGTGGCCTATTAAGGGCAGGCCTGTTCCTGATCTTTGGTGATTGGTACAGCTGCAACTCCTCAGGGGTGAGACTGCCTTCTGCACTATTCTCTTACATTCTATCCTCTTACACTGGGCCAGCCCATTGAGCCTGTCTTGAGGTGTCCTTGTGCTCAGATCTGTGGGCCAGCAAGTGGCCATCCTGTCCTCTGCTCCACAGGGGACCCTGCCTGTCCCAGCCCGCCCACCGCTGGGCACAGCCGCGTGGTGAAAATGTGCTTAAGGGAGGTCACAGAAAGGCCATAAAGGCCAAGGAAGAGGCAAAAAGGTGTAAGAAACAGCTCTGCAATCAGCAAGGTCAGACAAGAAGCTGTTGAATGATGTACTGCAGGTGCTTGATCATATACTCCCCTGGAGAGACCGTGCTGGAAGTGGTTTATTCTGCAGGATTGCAGCCCGTGGAATAACCCACTCTGGAGCAAGGATCATCAGAGAGGAGCTGCTCTGTACTGATCAGTCCCCATTCCCCATCCCCTTGTGCTGCTCTAGGGCTGTGGTGTCATTTTAATCATTGTTTCTCACTTGCAAATCTATTTCAATTGTCAATAAATTAAATTAGTTTTCTCCGAGGTAGGTCTATTTTCCCCATGACAGTCACTGGTAAGTGACCTCCCTGTATTCATCTCCCATGAGCATTCTCATGCTATTCCTCCCCATCCTGTTGAGGAGGGGCAGTGAGAGAGCAGTGAGAGAGCAGCTGGGTGGGCACGAGCAGCAGATGGACAAGGTCGGCCCACCACAAAAACATGGCAGAGGCTGCCAAGTGCTGCAGGTGCAGGAGTGGTAGATTCACACACACACACTCCTCCCAGGGCTGCCTGCTGTCTGCCACACACAGGAATGGTTCTGTGATCGTGCTTCTGTGTGAATGAGGAGACAGCTGTTATGTAAGTCAGTGCTGAATTAGGGATCTTCTCCTGTGCTGTGGGGCAGTGCTGTGTTGACAAACATACTATGCTTGGATGGGCATTACATGATAGTCAGCGCTGTGGTGGAGCACAAACCTGGGAAGTAGTCCTGTGCTTGATCTGCTAGATTAGCTTCCTGACATAGAAGAATATTGCAAATTATACTGCCTTTTTTGGATGGGGTTGATGAGTCCTGAGGCTGAAGCACAGAAGTTTACATAATATCCAGAAATGGATCAATCTTCTGGATCAAAATTTTACAAACAAATCTCAAGGACAGAATCAGACTGACTGAATATAAAGTAGAGACGAAAATATGAGACTCAGGTTTCTGCTTTATGATAAAATAATACCTAACATAAACAGCAGTACACTACTGCACATCAGAGTAATCAATTCTGCACAGTTTTGAAGAGAAGGGGTCCCTACACATTTCTGCGGTGTTTGCTACAGTCCTGCATACACAGCTCAGAGGTGATTTCATCGACACTGTCAAAACAGTTGGTTTTGCTGTCAAAAATTCCTGCTTACATTAATCTGATATGCTACTTGTCTGTGGATAACCCTTAATAGGCAGCTAAAGCTTTTTAGGTATTTATCAGGATAGCTTACTGAATTTTCTTCAGATACAGATTTTTTAAGACATTTTCCAATCCTTGGCATCTCAGTGATATTTTTCCAGATGGAATTCAATGAAGTTCTGGTATGTTCCTCATCACACTGACATCCTGATTTTAGGCACATATTCCTCAGGGTCCCTAGAAATTAATAGTATAAATAAATAAATAAATAAAATTAACATCTAACTAAATATTAATAAAATATTGCAAAATTCCATCCATGCTATTCATGTGGTTTCAGCTTTTCTTCTGTTCAGGTTACAAAAGCCATCAGCCATAATGCTAGAGAAGAGTACGTCCCTTGTCATTTTAAGAGCCCAACAGCATAGAGAGTGCAGAGACATTTGGCTCAGGTTAGACTTAGGTGACAGTGAGGAAGAGGGGATCCTGGAACTCAGAAGGAGAGAAGTGCAGCTGCATTATTCTGTAGCTCAGTTGTGCAAGGGGAGATGGGTATCAATTATTCAGATGAAGCACTGACCAGAAGTTGTTTTATTCCTTCCAGACCTGGGCTGTTTTATTTGCCTGTCCCCTCACTGCAATATGGCAGTCACTGCAGAACCAAAGAGCTTCCTGTTGGGCTCTGATATGCTGTGGAGTCCTGCATATTTCTAAGTAGTCAAGGTCATGTATCTGCAGTCCAGAACTGAAAGAAATGCAGTTGCATTAATAAAGAATGCAGTCTTTTTCTAAATTGTAGCTGATTATTAGGGTACATTTGAGATCTTCCCCTCTGCTGTTCAATTATGCTGAAGACATTAATTACTGAACATTTATATTCAATATAAGACTTCCTTATCTGAATATGTTTTGGTTTGTTTTTTCTTTTCTCTTTTGTTATGAAATGGCTGACATGGTGGTAATAACACCAAGGGTTGTGGGTTTGATATTCATATGGGCCATTCACCTAAGAGTTGAACTTGATCCTTCTGAGTGCCTTGCAACTCAGAATATTCTGTGGTTGTGTGATCTTAACAAATCCACAGCACATTGCTAATATCCATTGGAATTGAAAAACAGAAAGAAGAAAAATGTAGCATAAGCATGGGTGAATGTATTTCAGTAAAAAAAAAAAGTGAAAAATAAATCCTTGAAGTGCGTGTTCAGAACACAAGATTGTGCAGAAAATTTAGGCAGGAGATTGCAGAAACTGAATAAATCACCATATAGAAAAGAAATGAAGAATGTAGGAAGGTCTTTAAACTAGAATTGCAAAGGCAAAAAAGAAAATAGAGATGACATAAAAAGGGTGAAAATAACTAGAAATGACAAAAGATAGATATGGAAGAAGAGATAAAAAAATGCATAATTGCATTTAGCAAAATGAGCAGGAATGGTGAGGAAGAACATGGACAATGGCAATAGGAAGAAAATTGGTGAGGAATTAATTGGTTTTATTTGATGATAAGTCTGTTTATTAATTTCAGACTCCCTTTGGTAAATTGTTATGTGTTGGGATGTATTGAAATAGTTGAGCTGACTGAATATTCAGCAGAGTAATACACCGGGATTATTTCACGCTGATAGCTGATAGAAGCTGCATTTGTGTAGCAAACAAGACAATCAGCTAATCACAAGTTATATCACAAGTATTTAATTCAGTTAAGAACATGAGATGTATTGGATTGTTTTCCTGGTGTTTATCCTGTGTTTCATGAACTTTTTATGCACAGGAATTCCTCTAATGAATTCCAGTCATGAAGGCATTAAGAACTATTTTAGGCTTAGTCAAAATCTCTCTTATGTCAAGGAGACTTGTATTCACTAAGAACTAATAGCTAAAAGCATTTACACTTTTGATAACTCCTTTCAAACATAACAGTATGGGAAACCCTTTTATGTTTAATATATTTTAATAAAGAAAAAGATGTTAGAAAGCAGAGACAGCATAATATGAGGCCTTTCCTGTTTCACTCATCTTGAATGGTGGATCTAAGCATGGCAGCGACTGTCATAGGACAGTAATGGAATGAAATCCCAATATTACTGGGTGGAACGTGCCTTGGCTCGTCTGGCCCTTACTGCTGGACCAAAGGTGGCAGCTGTGGTATTTCACCTCAGAGACACCTTTGGCTGGCTGGAAGTTGCAGTTAAGCACTCAAAGCAAGTCCAGGCATGGTAGAAACTCAGTTTACCTCTGGTGGAAAGGCTGTAGGTGAGGAGAAGAGGAAAAGGAGACGGATTCTGCAGAGGGTTTAATACAGAGTTTTATTCCAGGGTCACAGATCTCTGAATCTTGGTAACAGCTCCACAGAATGGCGGCCACATGGTCCCCATGTCCTCTTAAGCCCAAGGAAAGGAGAAGGGGAAGGGGTAGGTGTGCCACCCCCCAGGTAGGAAGAGGGGGACAATGACATCTGGACAGTCCAATGACCTCGGCGCTGAGGGGCATCTTTTAAACTTCACCAATCACATGATGCCCTTGCTGGAATGTTAAGGTTGACAGACAGCACTTAGCAAGGGGCAGGGGAAGGGAGAGGTTGGCACACCTGAGGGAGGAACTTGGACAGGATGTTGCAACACACCACAACAGGACAGCTCCTTAGTGCCAGACAGGATGTAGCTTCAGATGAGGATGTAAGAGGAAAGTTTATGAAACAGCATCAACGAAACTCAGCCCAATTTTAAATATCTGCTTCTCAGTTCTGAAGCAGCATCTGAATATAAAGGTAAAGAATCATCTTTCTTCCCTGTCTGACATGAGTAAATTGCCAAGCATATTTTAGAAGAATAAATGAGATCTAAAATATACATGAATAATTCTGAGCAAGCCTGCAAAAATCCAGATGCCCTTATTGTTCTAAGCAAGTTCTGAAAGCCAAAGTAGGCTACCTGTCTCCTCATTAAACAGTTATTTTCCTGATCCTTTGGAAAGAACTATCACTTTATGTGAATTCACTCTAGCATAGTCAGAGAGGAATGACTCTCATCACAATTTTGTAAGAGCAGGGTCCTGAAATTGCACTACCTGAATGGACTGAGCAGAGGGATGATGTGAAATGCACACACATGAATGCCTTCCCCTGATCCCAAAGAAATCTGTCTTGTGGATGTTTCATGTTGTAGGTCTGCCCTCAATACAGGAGTTGATATTTCTGTCTGTTCAGAAACAGTCTCTGTAATGACCTTTTGTTATTTTCATATTTCTTGCACTGAATTTATTCAGTCTAGAGGCTTAAGAGCCTTCAGATCTTATATTTGCATTGTATAGATGCTCTGTACATCTTTTTTTCAACATTTTACATCTGCAGACATCTTCTAAGGATAGTCTGACTTGTCATTTTGTCATTAATGATTCCTCTTCTCATACTCAGAGAAATATATTTATGAACTGTAAGCCTATTGCACAAATACAATATAAAGACTCTACATGAGACAAAAATAATAACAGAATAAGAAAAACCCAAGTTAAAGCTTTTAAATCCTCAAACCAAAAATTATGTTCTTAGAAAAACAGAACTGGCTATCTACCTACCTCTTTATTTAGAGAAACAAAAGCTTTGGATGCTTCTATAGTTAAGTGTAGTTAAGTGTAGTTTATTATTTCACCTTCTTTCTACCTGTGGAAATTCCTGGGTATCCACCCTACAAATGTTCTCATGGGCAAGGTTTAGTAATTTTGAGGAGTGTCTAAGCAGACAATAGGAATGAATCCTGACACTTATTTGCTTTTTAAGGTACTCTAAGCTCTAGCAGAGCAAACTAAAATGACTTTCCTAGAGGATCAAGATCCAAGGTACCCTTAAATGGGTTTTGATATCTTGCTGGTTATCAGATTTCTCTACTGTCTTAATGGACTGCTTACACTGAATAAACAGATCCCTGAATAATAGAGGGATGAAAAATTAGCAGTCCCCATGATCATATGGCTTGTATTCCTTACTGTATTGTACATTTTGAAAGCAATATACACCTGTTAAAGGAGTATGTTAGTTTTGCTACATAATATTTTTTGTTTTCATTTAATGACTGGACCACAGAGAGATAGTTGGGGAGATGAGGAATGCAGCAGGGAGGAGGAGCTCTCCCTGCACACAAGGGAGAGAGTGTGTTGCAGTAAAGTTGACTAGTCTATGAAGGTTTGGACAGATCTGCTGGAGCAGGCAGCAGGGCTCAGACAGCATTAATGAGATTGTTTATTAGTACCGGATGAACAATTCTGCAACTCACTTGACAAACACCAAGCAAAAGCACCACAGGGGAGTGTCCCGCTGCCTTAAGCAACTCCATGATCTGTGGAACAAAATAATCACTGAAGAAAAACAATCTATTTTCCATCTATTGAGTTTTCTTTAACATATGAAAGTGCTTCTATCAGAATTTAAAATCTAGGCTAAGCCTGCATGAGATCAGGAGCTTTGTTTAAAAATCAGAAGTCTGTTGTTAAAACAGCAGCACAAACCTGAAATGTTGTGGCTGACTTAATAAGCTGTATATGCTGTACTGCAGTTATTTAATTTCTGGGTTTTTAAAGTTCTTTGTTTTTGATTCTTAAATTCAAAAGTGTTACCTTAGCTACTGCATAGCATCAGATTTTCTTTCTACTGAAAACGGCTCTATTTTCCACAACTATCTACTTTTCCCGCATGCCACAGTGTTTGAATCTGTTTGAAATGGATGCTTGTCAGGTAACTTCATGAGAGCCTTTTTTTTATTTTTCCTTTTTGAATACATTTCCTCAAGGTCTGCCTTAACTAAGCTTTGCCTGTAGCAAATATGCTTTTTGCTGCATGTGTACACACACATTTCTATTCACATGAAAATTGTGTATGCATAAGTATGTTCACACATGCATCATCTTTCTTTTTCCATCATTCCATCCATTTATCCATCCACACATCCATCCATCCCCTCATCCAGTTTAACAGCAATTTCTTATAGTATAGGATAAACAAAATTGCAGGGTTTTCATCTTTAACTTTTTTCGTTGGTGATCCAAGATCATCAGAAAAGTAAATGTGAAAGGCTGATTCTGCTTCTTTAATAGGTAAGTCTAGGAAATACGACTAAACTGAAAGGAATTGGTCACACTATGTCATTTATATTTTGAATTAGTGCCAAGAGTGGTTTATTCAATTGGTTGCTAAAGTGATTCTATGATTTCTCAGGTCATTTGTTCTCAAAACTGAAGGTATACCACAGTGTTATAATGGAAGGTATACCATTTTGAGGGGATGTGTCATTACCATAATCCTTTTCTTGTATTATGCTTTCTCTCTTGCGATAACCAGAGGCTTTCTTGTTTATCTTGACTCCATCAGTATGAGCTGTCATTGTGATTTTGATATGTTAAATACTGGGTATATTCTTTATTTTCCTCTAGATCATCTGCTCCTTTCCTTCATCAAGAGAGTGAATAACTCTCTTTTAACTCAGAAGAAAAGTTGCCACACAAATTTGTACTCATACACATTCTTGTCCTTCCACAACCTTGAAACAGACATTCTGGAATTCTCATTTGATTGCAGTTTTATGGGTTTGGATTTAAAATTTTTAGTACACCACAATTTTCATTGCTCTCTAAGGTTTATCTTCCCTGACTCTCACAGGTATTGTAGAAATGAAGCACCTTTCTGTTCAGCAGGAGAAGTGTTGTAATTGCCAACAAGCAAACTGTATCTAGAAGGAATGTCATCCCTACAGTCTGATCTTTCAGTGAGTGGGAATGGATTAGCAATACCACCAGTGCTGGTACGTGGAAGCCATTTATCTATTTGGAAAGCTTTTTCTTATGTGATTCAACATAAAGCAAAACCATCCAGTAAATGCAGAAGACTGAAACATCTGCTTAAATAACCACTTGGTTATTTATTAGGAATGGTAAAATTATATCTACCTTGGTAGAGCTGAGGAAGAAGGAGTCCCTATCAAAACAAACAAACTTAAGATTTTACTTAAATAAATTTCTAAATTTATTTTCTACTAAAATAAATTTCTGCCTCTATGTGCAAGGGAGGTCTTATTTTTGCTCATATGGGTCTTTTGACTACAGAGAAGTATAACTTAAAGTGACAATAAACAGTTATTTTATGCAAATTCTTCGTTAAATGCTTTCAATTTAATGCTTTTTGCAAGATCTTGTGCGTGATATTTGTTGACTATTTAAAGCCATAGGCCTCATTATTATGAGGCTGGTGAGATCTGGATGGAACAGGTCGCCAAGGGATGTTGCAGCCTCCTCAGCCCTGACAGTGTTCAAGGCCAGGATAAGGCCTTGGGCAACCTGGGCTAGGGAGAGTTGTCCCTGCCCATGAAGGGGTTGGTTGAGACTGGATGATCTTTACAGTCTCTTCCAACCCTCAACATTCTATAACTTTGATTCTATGATTTATTGAAGAACTCTTAGATGTGGTCATCTCAACCAGAGGGCCAGATGTGCTGTCAAGGCCCATAGCTGTCAGCCAGGTAACTGTACTGTGTCAGTCCAGCAGCACTCTGCCAGCACAGCTAATTGAGGATGTGATGAGTAAGGACTGAATGTTGTGACTATGTCCCAATAATGATTCATAGAGATTACAAAGCAACCATGTGACTGTGTGTTGTTCATGAGTAGCAATCTAGTCAAGCCTTGTTTTGAAATTTGAAACTGTCCTGGTTTATCAGTCTCTTAAATATTTCTATCACAGTGATCTCTAATTTTCTGACTGGTGTGTATATATATATATATATATATATACACACACCCTCCTGTATTTTCAGTTGGAATGCCAGTGTCAGGCAGTCATTGAGAGGGAGACAGAGAATTTAATCACATATTCTCAGGTTTCACCTACCTAGCTCTCTGCACTTTGGCTGTTTAGACTTTGCAAGGCATTTGTGGTCAGCAAGGGAGAAAGGCACCATCAGACCTCACTCAATCCAACTCTCCTGGATATCTAACTTGGATTTGGAGTCACCTCTCCGGGGTATCTACAACTCTCATCTGATTATAGACAAAGGTTACATGAATTTCTTGTGTTTGGAACTGACTACCAGTCATTGCTGCACTGTTTCCCATCCCTGGAGGCTGCCTCTTCTAGATACTTAAAATTCAGGCCCAAGTTGTCTAAACATAACACAATCGACAGATTTTTCAGTGTTATGCACCAGCCAGCTGTATCAAAAGGAATATTAATTTATTTCAGCAGACTTTTTGCTGGGAATTTTGAATGGAAGCTTACATACCAGCGGTGAGGAGAAAGCTCAGTCCATTATCTAGTGTGCCTGCAGCTAGGCAGCTGTACTTATTTTATTGAACCAAGTTCAGAGATTCATAGATCATAAAAGCCAGAAAGAACCATTGTGATCATTTGCTGTGACCTCCTGCATAACACAGTTCATTGGAGATTTTGGAATTAATTCCCATATGAACTACAGTGTTCCATTTAGAAAAATAGCTAATCTTGAAAGTGTTTCCAGAGATAAGTCTGCCATAATCAGTAGCAAATTATTTTAATGTTTTATTAGTCTATAGTGCTCTACAGTTGATCCGAATTTGGCTTACTTCATCTAGATCATTTGATCTCATTACAGAATTACCTGCTGCACTGATGAATCTGATATTGTGAAGTGCCTTTTTGTCATGTGGGTATGGAGACTTAAGGCATGCACCAACCCAACCTTCCCTTTATTAAGAAAGAGTGAATGAATTAGCTACTAAAGGACATGTATTGTGAGAGGTATTTTCTGATCACTAGAACTTGTATAAACATTTTCTACACTATGAACACTCTTCTAATAATGCAGGCCTTGAAGCTGGACAAGGCAATATCCCTGTAGGTGTTGTACCACTGCCAAGTACAGAAATACAGATATCTTATCTATTCCAAATAAATATCCTGTTTAGTGAAACAGGATTTATGTGACTCATTTTGATCTTGCTGTTGCGTTTGAAGGTTGAATTAGCGATTAGCTGAACAGGTCTCTTAATACCTATGTCTTCAGATAAAAAATAAGAGACTAATTCTTCTGTTTTTTAAAGCATTGGCTACATTTGCATCTACTAAAAGCATTAAAAAGCACTCAAAGCCATACTGAACGCCTGCACTCCTGCTCATTTTAGCATGTGATTTACCTGTGCTAGTGACCTGTCCTTATTGTTTGTCTTTTATACACTTATGTCTTCTAGAAGTACCTTATTTTATGTCCCCTCTAAGTCCTTACTTCTCTGCAATTACAAATACATCATGCAACATACATTAAAACACTAGCTGCTGTCCACTCTTGAGCAAATAATGATATTTATTTTACCTTCTCTATTTGGGGAATCAAATCTTTAGTGATCTCAGTTACCAGTCTCATAGTTTATAACAGAATTGAGGTAATTATTTCTAAAACTATTTCTGAGTATGCAAATCACATTTTTCCCTCTGAAGAAGTTTCTCTTTCATTCTCTCTGATACCTACAGAAAGAACTAAGGGAACAAAACAACTAGCAGGTGAGGTGGATTTCTGAAGGTGGGAGCTGCTCATACTCATTTGTAAAACTATCAGCCAGTTTTAATTCTTTGATAGGTTTCATATTCTTTTTCCATTGCTGTTTTTGTAAGCAAAACGTGTTAAGTCAAAGGCCTCAGAGTAGTCTAAGAACACACCAAGCAGTTGCAATTACTTCTGTTACTTTATGAAGACTTACAATATGATCATAAAGATATTAATGGACATTTAAACATCATAATAAGGTTCAGCCAAAATTCAGACTGGACAAAAAAGCATGACAACAATTCTTTATCTTCATCAGTGTTATCTAGATTGCAGAACAGAGAAATAAAATTTAGAAACTAAAGAAAAGGGAAAAAACCAGAAAGATGATTACTTTTAGTTCAAGAAGGGTATTTTAAAAAGTTCAATACAGGGCACACTGAAACAATAAAAAAAAGACAATTTAAGGGGGTGGACACTCCCAAATGAGTTACCTCCACTTTTTTTAACCACTCCCTTTTCACCAATAAGAAGAGATAAATATGAGAAGATATAAGTTAAAAAAATAACAGTTTAGTAAAAAATGGAACAACAGGTGAAAAAATAAAAGTGAAAAACACCAGCTACAAAGCCCCTGAATCTCACAGACTTGGAACAAAAAGAAAAAAATAGTGGCTAACCCCTCCCCCCAAGATGGTGCCCTCCATAGGCCGCTGTGTATGGGCAGCGAGAATGAAGAGAGAAAAGCAACATGGCCAGCCAAACTCCACAATTACAAAAACTCATTCTTCTCCCCAGATAACAACCCACAGGGCACAAGGACAAAGCAAAAAGAAAACCTGGAGTCCAAAATCAGCCAAATGTCCCTCTTATCTCTCTGGTGGCCTGAACTGGGTGGGTAGCTGTAACCTGTGGAGAGACTTCACCTTCTCCTTAGCAAAAACAGCATGCAGCTGCCTGGGGTGACTGGGACTCCCTGTCCTCTTGCTTTGACCTGGCACTACTGGCGAGCTGCCATGCCTGCATGGAGTAGGGATGTTCCATTTTCCTTGGCATGGTGCTGTGGCTGCTTGTCTGCCATGTGCTCACTGCCTCAGCCCTCCTGGCAGGAACGGGAGGGCGAGGCAAGAGAGCTCCTGCCTGAGCCACCCTGACCTTAAAAGGGCAGCACCCCTTTGCTGATATTGTGCTTCTGTTTCTGGCTGCCAGGTCTTAATAGATGGTAACTTAATTTGGGGTACAGGTAGTTATGGAATACAATGACACATTATCATCTTATTGCAAAAGTTCCATACCATCTCGGTGATTTCTCATGGGCAGCTCCTCACAGCACTGACTCCTTCTTCTTCACAGTACAGACAACAAACTCCAACTCTCTCCTCACCCAGCTAACCCACTCTTTTGTAGCACTCATCTTCTTATTGGAAAAAACATTGGCCTATTAAGGGCAGGCCTGTTCCTATTCTTTGGTGATTAGTACCACTGCAACTCCTTAGGCGTGAGATTACCTTCCGCACTCTATTTTCTTCCATTCTATTCCTCCACAATAGCATTTTGGGTTACCCATGTCTGGAGCTACTCCCTTCTCATTCTCCTTCCTCAGTAAATGCAGTACTTTGTTAGCCTACCATAAAGGTTGCAGAATAATTCAAAATCTCTCAATGCAACATGGAATGGGCCTGACTGCGCTGCCAGATAACACTTAGCACACACCTCCCTCTGTCACACCCTGGTGCTCACTTGCATGAAGGCTGGTTTTCAGGGCTGAGCAGGCAGCACAAACAAAGAGCACAAACAGCACAAACTGCTCAGATTTTGTGATGGTTCTGTGCTTTTGCAGACAGAGACAGATCCTATGTTATCTGCATTTTGAAGGATGCATTAATAATCTTTTCACACCTGGCACCCAGTTACTAATGTGGCATCTGGGCACTAGGAAGGCTAATGACCCTAAGAGGGCATTCTTGTCTAATTGTGCCGCTGTGAGGTGGAGCTGTTTGGTGCTACAATACTCATGATGGCTCAGCCACTGCAGACATCCCCCTCTCTGTTCTTCAGTCTCTAAAGAGGTTGCATTTAGGCAATCTAAAGTGGCCACAAGCCTTAAACATTCCTCAGTGCAGTGCGGAGGCAATTCCTTTAGAGGAATAGTTGAGAGCAATAGAGCTGGCACAGCTTTCTTCGGTGTTTTTGATTATTTAATTAACTTTGAGACTATTTCTCTTACTGCATTTAATTATCACTACATTTTCTAGATCTTTGCAAAACCCACTTCTCTTTCCAAAGTGATTTTTTCTTCATTTTAAGGGATCTGCATTTTTGCTCACTGCTGATTTCAGTGCCATTCATGTGTGTGATGACTGAAGTGGCATTGGGCCACTAAACACATGAGCACAATGATTCACCTCTTTCATGCTTTTTGAAAGAAATCCAATTTAAAAAATAGAAACATCGATTAATTATGAACATAGAAAAAGAAAATGTAAAAGTTCAAGGTGGCTGAGACAAAGAATTTGAACTTGCCATTGGGAATTTCTTTTTACCTGTGGAATAGGGTTACAGTATAGTGGCATGTATCCAGGCAAAGTATGCTTTCCTGAAGTAACAGTGTGCTTTCCTGAAGCCAATTTTAAAAGTGATGAGAAAGTAACAAAAACTTACTTCTGATTTTGCAGACACAAGCAAATCTTCATGAAAATTAAGCAATCAATGAATAGAAATTTCATTATGTAGCATCTTTGAGCTCCTTAAGAATATGTATGGTTTAAGTTAGGAATATTCAACAGTCCGTAAAATACCATATTTAAAGAGTCTTCTAATATTCCTGAATTATGAATAGTTCCAGGAAAGGTGGTGCACAGTGTAGAAGGGGAATCTAAATTTGTCAATTCATTCTCAACTGAATTATATACTAATATTATTATATGTAATTTGAATATTGCATCTTACACCGTGCTCTTTCATTCCTATGATCTAAAAGCATTTAAGAAATTATATTTCATGAAGTAAAGAAACCTGGCTGAGAATGAAATTTACAGCAGGTGTTGTAAACTCAATTTAAACCTCATAAAATAAATCTCTAAGTGGCAATTGCCATGCTTGGCCATGTTTGAATGACATGGTAATGTATTCAAAAGGACACAATGAATGAATGGCTACCAACAGATAAAAAGGCTAAAATACAACATAATAATTGCCTGTGAAGAGGCAGTGGCTTCCAAATTAGGCACCTTGGTGGTCCAGGGAGTGAACTTCTGCATCTTGAATAAGTCAGAGTAATTTTGTGGAAGTCTTCCACAAAATAGTTTCAACTGAAGGTGATTAGAAAGGTTTCAGAGGAGACTACAAATTTTCCAAGGAGAATAAAAGCCCAAGCTCCATTTCCCATGTGGTGAGATAAACCCACCTTTGCCCTTCATGGGCCCTTCTGCAGACAGGAGAGACCCCAGAGCAAGGAGCAAGAAGGGAAACAGTACCTGTTGAGATAAGGGGACAGAGAGGATTTTGCTCTTGCAAAAGCTGAAAAATGGCTCCTGGCCACTCTGGATGCAGAAGCCTGAACACTTGGTCACTCACAAAAGGTCCTGCAATCTTGCACAGTTATGATCTGCTCAAATTTTCTTTTGCTTTCCCCTCATCCCATCTAAACTCTGGGGAGCTGCCCCAAGGAATTGCAAACAGTAGCATCCCCTTTAGCTCAGTTAAACTACTGCAATTTGAATATTGTGAATAGCAGTTTATTGTGCTGTCTAATAACTGTAATAATTCTCAGCACTTTCATATAGCTATTCATCTTCAAAGAGTATCACTAATATTAGCTAATTAATTTTCTGGTTTTCTTCTAAGACACAGTATTGCAGGCTGTGGCTATGTCATCATTCAGACCACCCAGGTAATTATAATTTTCTTTGCATTGAAGATTATTCCAAAGACATTTTTTGTTATTTTAGCAAATGCTAATTTGATCAGATGAAAGTTAACACTAAAGTGATTAAACGATAGAATTTTTGTTTAAAAACTTCAAGAGTGGCATGCTGGTAAATCCTTATCAAAAAAGGATTCTTTCATCTAAAACTTGACTGTTAAGTAGAAAAATAGTGTTAAAGGATTGGTTTTGACATATCCCAGGCACAGGAAGAATATATGGGAATCTAACTTTCATACTATCAGAAAATTATTAAATTAAAAAGTTCAGAGCAGTCTTTTGAGAATGTTTTCCGCAACGATTTTCAGCAGAGCAGTAGGTAGAAATTGGTCCTTTTCACTTAAAAGAGGAAGTATAAAAAGATGCCTTTTGCAACAAATAATTTGGTCAAGATGCATAAAACGAGCCTCTGTTCCACTGACCACCATGTACTTGATTCTTGATTGTTTTTATTATTCTAGTGATTATTTCTTCTTACTTAAGGGACAGCAAGTGGTTAAACTAACTGAGTTAACTATTTTTTTCACCCCTCCTCTAAGGTACTAAGAATTAAATAATAAAAGGCATTTGAAATGAGCAACAGAGCAGATTCCTTAAATGTCTTCTGTCTCCTCTCTCCAGGGACAAGAACAACAAGGTGAATCTCATCATTATTTGTCTTTTCAAGGGCAAAGCTGTGATAGACAGGGCTTAATGTGTATCTTGGTGGAATTGGATTTGATCCTCAGGGCTGGGCCAGAAGGCTGCTTTGTTAGATTTGTTAGATTTACTCTCTCTCCTGTGTTCTCTCTCTACCACAAACAAAATTACCTCTTGGAGGCCTGCATCAGCCTCAGCATCCTGAGACTATCTCCTCTTCTTGATTTCAGTCACATCTAAATCTGTTTAAACTGTCAACATGATGATTTGTGGAGAGACAGGGATTAAGCAGAAGGGAGATTAACACAGTTGTCTGTCTTCTTTGAAATAATATACCTGCTGCCAGTAAGGGCATTCTTCAATTTACATAACTTAGCTCACAAGGAGGACTTTACAGTTGTTATTGGGTTGCTTTTTTGCTATCAGCACTACAAACTCACCTGCTACCTGCACATTTAAAACCTTGACAGTCTGTCTCTTCAATTCCTCTAAGACTGAGACATGCTCTCTTCTTTTCCTAGGCTGAATGAAATTTTTTGGTATTTGAGTAATATGCATTCAAATAGATTATTTAAGAAATATGTATTAAATTCTGCCGGATTAGATATGAACTTCAAATACTCTAAAGAAAACACCTACATTCCAGTAGAGTCAAAACTCTGTGAAAAATTGTTTAGAAATGGAATAAAGGTCTCTGCTTTTATTTCATTTGCTGAAAGAAATTGGCAGATTACTTATTATTCCAGTTGTCTAGGAAAAAAATGCCATGCAATAGCTTCTTTAATACTTAGATAATTTTGAACAGCAGTAACTAGAATTGCTTATTCAGAATTTTGGGCTAGGCCTTATTGTGGTGGGGAACAAAGGACTGCAGAAAAGGAAAAAGAAAATTCTATCTAAAATCAGGAATAAGAGTATCTCTCTTTCTCACACTTTATACCTTTTATCTTTATTCAGTTATAAGGAATAAGGCACAGAGCCTTTTCTTCTGTATATACAGAACTTTGTAAAAGAAACCTTGTTTTGAATTAGGAACTGAATTGTGAGGTAGCACTATGGAAGTTAAGGCGAAGCATAAATTTTAAGCCAGAAAATGGATAAATGTACTGTCACAGCCACAGAAGCTGGAAGAGCTGCATATGCAGGAAAAAAAGGAATAATTACATGGAAAAAAAACCTCAGTAGTCTCCTAGGTGTGAAACTTCTTTTTTGGTACTTTATATTTTTATATGAAATCTCACATAAAGGGTGCTTCATGATTGCCAGGTAGTGTGCTGTTCCGTTAGGATGAGGAAAGTTATGTAGTTTTCTCCAGCCTTGCTTCTCTGGGAGTCAAAGCATTTGTGAAAACATCTGTTGCACCAGAACTAGGAAAGTTTTCTGTTACAGAGCTTCAGCTTGTTGCTCAGCACACTGCAGAGGAATGAGGGCAGAGGAACAGACAGACCTGCTCTTTTCATCCCCCTCTGGGTCTCACCAGAAATGCTAAGCAGTTCTTAACATGCTATAGGGTTGGGGTGTTTTCCAATATAAGAAAATGAAGTAATATGAACAACTACAAGTGATGACATAAATAAAATGTATGAATGAGTCTTAACATATTTCCTGGGTTAAATATGTTTCTGAGGTCTGAAGAATTTACCTATTTTTCTTTTCATTTTCTTTCAGACCTTTTACTTCACTATTATCTTTTAGTGTCTTCAGCTGTATCTATTAAACATGCCTCAAGAAACAGATTATTTTCTTGAACTTCCCAGCTAAACCAAGCAGCTGTAAGTCATTCAAATTTTTAGTCAAAAACTTTCAGATAGGCATCCAAACTTTGAGGCGCTTATAAGGCTTGAATTGCATATTTCAGATTTATCCATTTTTGGTAGAAATTCCAGCTGCTTTTCTATCTTTGTATTAGCTCCATCTTTTAAATAGCTTCTTTGACATGAAATTTTGGTTACTTGACACTTGTAAATGTCAGGATTTCTTTGAGGGAATAAAGACGCAGGCTCAGACCTCAGGTGTGCAAAAGTCAAGACACTGAGCTGAAAGAGATTATCCCAGTGATGACAATGTGAGGAGGAGTAGGTAACATTATCAGTGACATGCACCATTATGCAAGAGCCTCAGTGGACTCCATATTCTCCAAAACCACACAAAGTTTCTGCAAGTCTTTGCATTGGTTTCATTGGCTTCTGATTAAGACCAGAACCATTGTTGACAACTACTATTTTTGTTTTACCTATAAACTAGTGCTGGGCTGCTGGTAGTTGAAAAAGACTCAGATGTGAAAAGAAAGGCTATGTCTTACAGAGGCTTAGAACAGGTATGGTAGAGACAGATAACTTTACAAGAAAGGACACACAATGATTAACAGAGGGAGAATACTTGATGAATAGATCCTTGCAGTAAAAGAGATTTGGGCAGCTGTATGTTTTCCAATACATTCTATCTATAGTAAATGTAGCTGCTTCTGTAGGTCAGATCTTATTTTTAATTAATTGAATTGCTGAATTGGATGTTTTTAAGAAGGACAGTCTTAATTCTAGCCTTAAAATCTTTAAAGGCTTACTCCTAACTAAATAAATTGGTCAGGAAGAATAGGGCATCTCTATAAATTATCTTGGCATTCCACTTATGGGAGAAAAATTATCTGGAAATTACCTTTTATTGCCACAGATACAAGAAGAATCAGAAGTGCCAAAGGGATGCTGAGAAAGGCTGCTGTACTGTCCCTGTCTATTTTAACCCATTAGTTTGTTTAGTTTCACTCTTAGACTTTTCTGAAAAAAAATTGAAAAAAACTTCTTGACAGAAAACTTCATTTTTTCCTTTTAGTGTATGAAATTATGTCAGCTGTTGCCATCAAATCTATAATGTGAGAGGAATTAATATAGTCTACTTTCTGAAATGTTTGGATTTTTTGTGCAGGTTTAGAAATATACAGAATTTTGTTTATGCTTGCAACACCTAATCCAAAACGGAGACAGAAAAACATTTCCTCTAAACTTATTCTGCAAATTTAATTGCTCACAATGTTCTTTGTGGGAATAAAAAAATTTGCATGAATGCCCAGCATGAAAAGGCGCTGGGATTAAATACTAAACAATTCACCTTACTGTGACTTCATATGAATGGGTTAAACATGATAAACAGTTTATGTATTCACATCAATTTAAGCTGCTGGGTGTATCAGTGGAATGAATACATTTGCAGTTGTTTTTTTGGCTCATCAGTAAATCTAGTGCAAAATCTGATGCTATACCAGTTGGATTTATATTGCTGCAACAGATAGAGATTATTACTGATGCCAAGAAGACTGATTTTCTGCTGATTTGATTAGGACAGTAACTGTGCAAAGCTACATATTAATATATTAGAACACTGCAGTCCCCTAGAAGCCTGCAGAAGGGAATTTTGTATTGGATTTGGAAAAAAACAGATCTGTTGTTTCTGTATCTTACTGCATCTATTAGAAAATTCATACAAATTCTTTAATCAGCCTGTTCATGTGTGCTAGGAAATGGGCTTTCCATATTAACCAGGGAAATGTCAACTCAAGGCTATGGGGGCTGGTGCTAATAAGGTTAATGAATAGCTGGCCTGAAAAGCAACAGATGGGCCTAACAGAGCGGGAGCCTTAATGGCATTTGTAATGCCTAGGGTCAACTGCAGTTTATCTTCATTTTTTTCTCATTTAAAATATTCCAATGGAATAATAAAATAAGTTTGAATTTTCCCCACAGGGAGATGAAATTTATGCAGCACTGTTTATTGAATATCAATGTGTTTGGTTATAAACAGAGGACTGCTGCACCACTGCTAGAACTGTAGTTGTTGTATATTTGCATTTGCAGAGGAATTTTTCATTTAGCTCATTTAAAACAGTACTCTCTTTTTATCAATTGCTGCTGCAGAACTATTTTTTTATATTTGGTTTTCTTTTGCTGTTTTTTTTCTGAAGACAGCTAACATAGAAGGTCAATTTATGGCTGTATACTGCAGCTAGATACATGACCATTATGCTAAATTTGCATAGAGGAATTGTAAGGGTAGAGTTTGAGTGCCCATATTGTGGTCTCCCCTAAGATGACAGAATTCATGCTCATTATAATAGGATGTCATATGATAGAATAGGGTAGAGACAAAAATATATGGTAGAAATCATATATGTTTCTAGATAAAGCAGAAATGTTTCTGATCAAAATATATTTGTTGGATCTAAAATAACTTCTGTGACCTTGTTGTCCTTCATCTCAGATACACTAGTCTTTAATCAGAAGAAATAATCTGCACAAGAGGCAATTGATATAGTCCTCTCTACTCTAAATACAGGCTCAGGGTGATGTTAAACTATCGTTATAGCACATCTATTGCCTGAATTTAGTCCATAAGATTTAAGCTCTCATATCAGCTAAGGCAGTGAAATATAATGTTGAGGGAGGTTTTAAGACTTGTGCAAACAAACAGTTTTTTGAATAGGCATTGCTCTTGGGGAAAAAGAAAACACTGAATTCTTATTTAGCTTATGCCTTCACCAAATAGCTTCAAGTAAACATATGGATCCACTGTAGTTTTATTTATAAAACTCTCTTTCATACTGTGTAAATGCATGGAGATAGTTAAGAAAGCATTTGAGTTTCAGGCAAGACTTTTTAAAGCACTTAATCCTGAGCTAATGCTGTCAGGTTTTCCATATCAAATGCTTTTGATCACCCCTCTTCTTCTTTAGTGCTCCCTTCAAGTCAGTGTAAAAACTTCCTTTGACTTTAATGGAGGCAGAGTTATGAAAATACTGTGGGTTTTTGAAAATTTCACTTTATGTGGATTTAAAAAATATTATTAGATTATTCATGATGAAAACCATAGATTTAACTGTAAGTTTGGGCAGTTCAATGATTTAAAAGTATTGGATGAAATTTGTCTCATCCAAGTTCAGATGCTGGAAAATTAGGTGTCCAAGTCAAGGCCAGCCAGCATGCTATTCAAGACAAATCTTCCTACTGAAGTTGTCCAGAAAAGAACAGAAGACACAATTAATTACTTAATATGTAACTGACTTAATTTTCCTATTCATTGCAAAAAAAAAAAAAAAGATTTCTCTTATGATAATATTGACATTTTGAGATGCAGGAATCTCCTTTATAATATTGTCAATTTAAACAGACACAAATGATCAAAAATTTTAGACACTGGTTGAATTAACAAATAACTTACTGTATTTTGCCTAAAGAATATCATATTTCACATACATTATAGAATGTTTCAAAGCCAGTGTCCTGGAAGAGAAATTAATATATATCTGAATAATTTGCTAATTGTCCTACTATTTCTATACATTTGACAAAAGTAAGAAAAATATTACTGAATAATTTATGTAATGAATTTCATAGAATTTGTCAAGTAATATTTAATCTGATTTTCTCACAGAGAGCTGTGGTCTGGAGTAAAACTCATCACATAAAATTCAAGACCAGAAACATCTAATTTTATCATAGAATGACTTAAATCTGCATATTGGTTTGTGGTAGACCTGTACTACTTACTGGTCTGGGAATAGCATCATCCTTCCACAATACTTTACAGTTGCAACTAATTGCAAGTTCTGTAGATACAACATAGAGGAGTGGAATCTGCTCGCTTTCCCCTTGAGCACCAGAGAACTTGTGTGCTTATTGAAAATGTGATTTTTATATTCTTTCATGTTTACTACTGTCATGGTTTGACACTGGCACAAGGCCAATGCCCCCATGAAAATACACTTTCCCTGATGTCTGCTGTGAGATTTTGACTAGGAAATAAGCAAAGCAGGCTCTTACTTAATAGAAAGTTTATTAACTGAACTGCAAGTAAAGGAAAAATGAAAACCTTACAGAAACTCTCTCCTCCTTCCCCCCACCAAATTCCCAATACAGCACATCTTCCAAAAATCACCAATTCTTGATCTGGCACCACCCTTTGAATACTCAGTCCACCAAGAGGAGAAGGCTTCCCCTGGAAACACCATTGAAACCTTTTGCGTTTCCACATCACTCTGGACACGGCTCGGAGATGAATCTGCGATCGTGACATCCTCCTTCCATATGCAGTGCTCTCACCACCGCATATGGACCAAAACTGCTTCTAGGGTTTTCCTTTTAAGGATGCTGTGTCCAATTCCAGAACAGCACAGTCTCTCACCTTTGGGACACCAGTCCCCCCATATTTATATACCCCCTGGTGCCGAGGGGTACCCACGCTGAAACTTGGCTCTGGGATATTGCTTCCCCCTAAATGCAGTCTCTGTATCACAGGAAGAAAAAACTGGTTCTGTTTATGGCTACACACGAAAAGTCCGGCCAAAAGGCCACTCTATCATTCCCCCCTTCACTCAAGAGTCTTCTCCACTTCCCTTGTGGCCCATTCTTTCTTATCTCACCCCTTATCTCTCTTCTCATTCAGCTCCAGGAGGATCAGCATTTATAAAGTTACTATCATGCAAGAAAAGGGTTAAAAGTTTCAGTCTCTGCTCATGCGGCTCTCCCGAACTCCCAAGCTGGCCTGTGGGGCACCTTTCGCCCGCACTCCCCCCATCTTCTCCTCCAGCCGGGCTGCCTGCTGCCAGCACGTTTACCAAATTTCAAGGTAACAGCCACAAGCACAGGCTGCACTCTCTGTCTGTCTCCAAGGGGGGGAACGGGCTGCCCATTGCTTCCCGGCATTTCTTTACTTCTTCCTTCCACCCTTGGGGGGGCCAGGCCTACCTCTCCCGGCCGGGCCGCATGGCTTTCCCCTCCCCTGCCCAGCCAGCAGCAGGGCCGGGGGAGAGATCGAACTCCTTCCCGCTGGAAATCCAAAGAGGAATTGCAGGAGGAGAGCCCTGCTTTTACCCTGTGTTCTCAGAGGTGGATCCAATGCCCAGTGGTTGGGCCAGATGGCAATATTGAAATCTGAGCACTCATTGGCCCTGACCACAGCATCCCAGAAATCCTGTTTCCGGGCCAAACCACCACAACTACTACCCAGTGACAGCCAGTCTGTTCCAAGTCTGGTTTAATAGAAAGCAGTTCCACTTGAATTCTGAAAAATGCCATTGCTTTGTTCCCTGACGTATTTTAAGAAGTCACTGCTTTATTTAATCGTACAGATGACATCAACTTTTCCATACCTGAACCTTCTATCTTGAGAGTATCGCCTGTCCTCTGACTCATGTGAACATTTCCTTTATTTGAATTATTTTAAGTTTGCACAAAGCAGTTTAATTCATTGAAGAAAGGAGAAACTGAAACTTTCATGCTAAATTGAAAATCAGGTACAACATAGAGGTCTTGTACTTCTGAAGTTCTAATTGCATTCAGCATGAGTTTGGGGAATTTTATAGTAGGGTTAGCTTTTTTTATTTATCTTGCCTGCTGACTTTTCAAGAGAAGAAAAGACACATTTTTTGCTAATGATTATTTTTCAAATACTAACTTAAAAAACTTGTGCTCATTGATCTGTGTCTTATTTCATTATTTTAGATGGTACAGACTATATTTGTAAGCATGTTAGGTGGTAAGTTTCAGAGAGGTTTTCAAACTTTTAACTCCAGAAAATCAGTAGACAACCACATGAGAAGAAAAGATAACCAGTTTGCTGAAAAAGAATGTAACCAATTGCTATCTTGTAAATAGCTGTAGCATTTTTAAAAGGTAAGCTTTCCTTTTTTTCCTTCCCACCCTCCACCCTGATAGCTTTATGGTTACCTAGAACTCTGCATGCATTAATTTAATGTATAAATGAATAGTCTTCTGTACACTTTTTTGTAGTTCAAATCTGGAAATTGTTTAGCATTAGAAAATAACACGTTGCCATATGGAAAAATATAATGCTAATGAAATCTGATAGATGGCACTGTTGGATTGTTGATAAACTATGAGCCTGACTCCTATATTACTAGTATTCAGAAGGATGTTATTGCTTTTTAAAGAACTGTTGCTTTAGAAAGTTTGATAGAAACACATTTATTTCAGCCTGTATTTGCTCAGTAGCAGGACTCAATGTACTGGTCTGGTTGTTGGTCTGTAATTCTCTCCTTTTTATTTCTTCTAGGGCATTTCTGTATCCCATTAAGACTTGATATGCTTATACCAAGGGTGTGGGTGTTTCTTACCTCACAGCTTCTAGTTAGAGCAGAGATTTTGGGAACTAAAACTTTGATTCTTTCTTCTTTTGTTATAAGTCAGAGCATTAAACATTTCATTACACATTCATTTAATATTCCATTTATCCTTTTCTTTGAGGTCTTAAGAATGACAACCACCTCCTGTGGGATTGCTGGGTACTTACAGAAGAATTGACTATGATTATCTGAAGCAAATTAAAGGGTAACTTGTCTAGCTTTTGCACTAAACTTAAGATCAGACAAATGCAAAAGTGCTGTTGGAACTAGTCCAGGTAAATCCATTGGATTTCATTTGAACTAAAACCTAATGCAGCTTTTGCAGGAATATTAGAATGAGAATGTTCTTGATGTATCATCTGACATGCAACTTGGACTATAACCAAAAAATGATGCCAAACAAAGAGCAGCAATGAGATGATTCATCTGTCCTTAAATATATAAAAATGTTGTTGAGTAATAGCTATATTAAAGAGTTATTTTATGCACAAGAGGGATTCTGTTATTGAAAAAGCTTCATACCAGTTGTGAATTCTATGACTGTTATGGCAAAATATAAAGCTAGACATAGACTTGTTGAACATCTGTTTTGCAATATTCCTTCTATTTGTGCTGTGTCATTTATTCTCACTCTTCTTAGCACTGCAGTGAATAAAATTCCACAATAAAATTCTAATATAAACATGTACCATTATTAAATAGTTGCTCAACTTTTTCTGTTTTGAAATTGACTACAAAAGTGAAATTTCCATGATTGCAAATAATAGTGAATATACCTAAAATCAGTAAATGCACTCATCCACCTTAGAAGATCTAAGCAGCACACTGAAGGATGTAATGGATTTAGGAAGGTAGAGTTGCTATGATTGCATAACTTGAAATGTATAATGCACTACTAAAATTTTCCCTTATGATAATGAAAAAAACAATGTGACAACAACATTAGTGATTATCTTCTTTCAGGTCTGAGACAGATGGGAAATATGGGTACAGCTCTTCCCTATTGTGAAGAAAAATTGAAAGAAAAATGTAAAGCAGAAACTATGCCTGCAAATTTTCTCCTGGAATGCTTTTCTCCCTTTCATTTCTTCAAAAAGCAAAAGGTTTGTTCTGCTGGAAAACAATTACAGGGACTGTAAGAACTCTGAACTTGAAAGCTGTTGGGAAGCCCAGGTATGTCCGTGATGGTTCTTTGCCTGCACATTTTCTCTGTGTACTGAGCGCCTTTTGTCCTCTGTCAGCAGAACATCAGCCAAACTCTTCTTGCCTGGTAGCAGCTGCTGGGATCCAAGGTCTTGGGTCTTAAATGGTTTTAGAAGTCCGTGAAGGTGTAAATTGGAAGAAAGCACTACTATTTTCCTGTGAGATAGGAAATGTGATGCTCTAAGTCTTGTTTTAAGTCAAGGCTGCCCCTGGCCTGTGCATTTGGCCTTTGGCTCCATACAGGTTTTTGGCTATACACAGTACCTGTCAGGGAGCTGGAGAATTCAGATATACAACAAATTCTGCCACAGCTTGTCCATTTCTTGTCTGTACATCCCTTTACACAGAGTCCTTAGGGGAATGAACTAATACTCAGTTATTTTAATAGATATCAGAGATTAAAAAAAGATGCTAGTCAGGTACAGGAATAAATCATGAGGACTATACAGACATCTGAGTGAAGTACAATTTATTTCCTTTGAGTCAAGTTACCTAGAGAGAAGTAAATTTTATTTCAGCTAGAAGTATTTGTGCAGAAATAGAATATGACTATTATTTATGTCTTACAAGCATTTATAATTTCATGGCTGCACCAAGTTATCAGGCTATTCCAAGAATACAAAGAACTGCACCTAATTCAGTGGTTCTATTCCAAGAAAATCCTCTAATGGTACCACATGATATAGGAAAAATCAGCTTATAATGGAAGGTTTGAGCTTTTGATGAAATGAAAAATAGTTTTGCTGATGAATTTTGCTCCTTTTATTTCAGGGGATATATTTTACTCAAAAAATAGCATTTAATAGAACAAAAATGGATTACTGGGAGAACATCCACTGCATGTGGTATAACTCCTTAATAAACTTTTTAGTAAATCAAATTTCTTCTAAAGAAAATCCCTGAAAAAAAAAATGCAACTGAATAATCTATGAGTTTGGTGTTTTGAACATTTATGCTTTTAAAAAAGTAGTTTGAGAAATGCCAGTTTGTGTCTGTTCTTCAACTGTGTGATTAAATTCCAAAAATGTACTCTAGTAGAAAAAGATTTTAATCTCCACAAGTACAGGTAATAGATACCTCTCACCTGAATGTATTCTAGATGACCAATTGCACCATTTGAAAAGCAGTTGAGATGTCTCAACTGCTTCCATAACCAGATGCTTAATGGTCAGGAAAAAAATAGTAGTAGTAGATTTAAAAAAAAAAATCTACTCATTTAGGTAGAATAAAACAGGTTCTAGGAGTAATTGGGGACCACTTCAATGCCTGTAAGAATTCATCAAAGCAATATTTTTGCCTGATGATCCAGTCATGGTTGTAAATTATAGCACCATTGTAGTTTCAGTTAGCTTTATTTTTAGCAAAAGAGAAAAAAAAAGGTGCAAAGGTGCATTAGTTAGAAAATTATTTGGTATTTAAAACTATGTATTAGTAATTTTAAAGATTTGAATTGTATTTACTTTCCATTGATATCTATACTTGTCATCTCAAAAACATTTCATCCTTCCCTTGAAAGCAGATAAAGCTTGAGATGTGTTTGTCCTGTACTTTAAAAAGGGAAGATGAACTTTTCAGTACCTTATGTCAGGGATTCAGATGATTTACTAGAGATTGCATGTAAGAAGTTCTGTTTAGAACTTTATTTAAATAGTAATGCAAAAGTTTTGTTTACCTAAATGAAAGAAAATGGGAAACTTAATATCAACATAATAATTGTGTCCCACTGCATATGAATGAATAGGTAGAGATGACAGATATATGGTTGAAATCATGAATATTTCTAGATTAAGTTATTGAAAGAAGATATTTTTGTCAAAAATGAAGAGAGAGGCTCAAAAGATGGTGAAGTTTGATGATGCCAGGAAAATCTTTGCTCTGTTGAGGACACACAAAGCTGTAAAGCACCTCAGTGAGAAACAAAGCGGAACTGTTAGAATCACAAATCAGAATTAGGTAGAAAGAAATATATTTTCATGATTTGAGCCTTCTACAAAACATATTTAGTCCTTTACTTACTGAAGGAAAATACTGAATGTGAGACAGCTTCTTACAAAATGCATGATTTTGGGAGGATGAATATCCAAAAACTCAGATATTATAATATACACTTGATTTGGAGATTATCTTCCCCTTGAAAAATATTAAATGCAAGAAACAATTTCTTGCTATTTTAAAAGTTGTAAGCCACTTGAATGACTCTAGAAAGTACATCTACTGATTACTTAAGAAGTAATAGAAATAATTTGCCAGTGGCAAACTGTATTCTGAAAAATTATCAGGAAACATTATAGACAAAAACATTACCACTTCAGTTCTTTTTTTTTTCTCTCAGGGATGCACTCGAGAATGTATGAAAATACTTTAAAAATCACTTTGGCTAATTCATGTTCTTATACTAACTCCTCATTTTTAGAAAAATGTGTATGAAAAACATTTGCAGAAGACATATCTGCAAAGGCTGAAGCTTGAAATAAAAGCCTCTACTATTCAGACTGAATTGAATCAGACATAGCATCACACTTGCTAATTATTTCTAGACTTTTTTCTTTTCTGCTTTGATGTTTTAGTGTCCACTTTCCCACTGAAGATCCAGAGAATGTAACCACTTCTAGAAACAAGAAATAAATTTGGATTTTATTATTAAACATAAGCTGCTATAGGGTTGAATGATTAGCGTTAAGAATTCTTAGATGGATATTTAGTCTAACCTTGCCATGTGCTGCAGTTTGTTTTAGCAAAATTATTGAGATATGGATTAGAAGATTTCTGCTTGTGATATGATTGGTTGAAACAATAGAAAAAGGTGCAAAAAGTTACATGTCAATATTTTTTAGTAGGAATAAATAGCCTTTGTGTAAGTATTTCTCATTTTCTCCATTGTTTACTTTATACTTTTATACATTCATACTTAGTGATTCTATTTCAAAATACAGTTATGAATAGTCAATGATTTTGCCTTTTATCCAGGCCTAATACAACTACTTGGTTATTGAAAATAGTTTTTAATAGAAATCTTAGCAAAAACATACCATATGAAAACATAAATAATCTTTAAAAATAGGTGATTTTTTCCATGAAAAAGGAAAATATATAAAATATATGAAAATATGTTACAAGATTTTTTTCAATGAAAAGATGTCATCTCATGGTAATCAACATCACAACATGTCTTTCAGTAAGTAGTTATGCTTTGACTTCAAGCATAAGGAGAAAATCTATTGTATAATGCCTCATCTCAGGATTCAGAATTGAGAAGGATATATTTGCTGAGCAGTAATACTTCAGACTCTTTTACTTCTTTTTCCTTTTTAAGCCTTTTATGACTTTTCCATAAGGAAAAGAAAACCACAGTTGTTGAAAAATAAGGTATGGTCCAAAATATAGAAACTCATACATGACTGAATATTTGACACACATTGTCTTTATTTCTATTTAAGCCAGACTATGGGTTCTTTTTTGTTTTGGTTGGGAGGTTTTGTTGTTGTTGTTGTTGTTGTTTGTTTGTTTGTTTTTTGTTTTTTGGGGTTTTTTTTTGGTTTTTTTTGTGTTTGTCTGTTTTTTGTTTTGTTTTGTTTTCATTTTATAACTCGCTTGAAGCTAAGGGAATATTCTATAGGAGTAAATGGCTGTGCAAAAGTCCAGGCTTCCATCATCCATTTGTGAGTGAGTTCCTGATCCTTGCTTTGCAATAAAACATTTAGTCACCTTTCTCCCAAAGCTTTACCAAGACAGGTTTGATTTTGGTGTAAATAGTGACATTACTGAGTGGCAAATAATCACTGTGACTCCTGTGAAATCTGAAAATCAGTAATTTTTCATAGGAAGGCTGATTAATGCCTTCTTTTTTCTGCATCCAGAAAAAGTGCCAATTATTCCCACTTGAACACACACACACACACACACACACACACACTCTTAGGCTACATCTCCTTTTAGAATCAGAAGACTACAGCATTAAATTAAAGTTTAAAAGAATTAACTACAGATTAATGAAACAATTTGGCATGGAATCAAGATAAATGTGAGAGTTTTTGAGATGGAGTGAATAGACCTGTCTGGTGAAAGTGAAGGAGGTAATGTTAGTATGGGAGACACTTGGGGCTGAAAGAGGCTGAAGAAAAGTGGCCCCAGCCTGGGAATAGTGAAACACCTATAGGACAAAGCAGGTGAGGGATAAGATTTCAGGGTTTGAAGGAATAATATCTTTGGGAGCAAGAAACTGAATCCTAGACTGGCTTGAGTTGTTAAGTGACCTACAGCCCCACCCTGGGTTAGGGCTGGTGTTAGGGAAGGTTGTGCACAACTTCCTGTGTCTTGAAACACTGACTCTGGGCACTTCTCACCTGGATGTGCTGTGAGGTGAAGATGAAAAGCCTCTTCTCCCCTGCAAGGGACTGTAATTTCTCCCTTGCTCCTCAGCACCCCAGCATGTATGAGCACTTAGCACTGCTGTTCTTCCAGCCTTGCATGGTTCTTTTGTTGGAATAAAAAATACACCTTTAGTTAGAATCTCATAGAAGTTTTGAAACATTAAAAATACCAAAATAAACCTCAAACCAAAATGATTCATTAAACTTCACCAGTAAATGCATCACCTTTCTAAGAAAAAACATATTAAATATCCTAAAGGGAATTGTATTGAAATAAAAGGTCTGACTTCCATGTTTTTGAAAACTGCAAGAATAGAGGTGATGGCAAGAAGTTGTAATATAGCTGTCAGGAGACTAAACTACACTGAAGACCTCCAGATTCTATGAAATAACAACTGACTCTGAAAGAGTCATGGCAAAGCCGACAGATACACAATGCAGGGAATTTACTGATTATCTGGGGAAGATAACAAAACACCTGCTGCTTACTAAAGTCCACTAGCTATCAGCATTAAAGAAAAAAAGATTCAAAATATTCTCCTCATCTGCCTCTATTTTATGATTCACTTCCCCATAATTTTCACACAGATATATCTACAAGCAATTGTATACATACCTTTTTGCATACAGAATGACACAAATGAAGGTTACTTAAACTTGCTATTCTGAGAAAAGAAGGCCCTTAATTAAAAATCCATTTTGAGTAAGCTCTTCTATATAGAACCCTTTTAAGTCTCTGATCTGCCCCTTTTGGAGATGGCATGGCACATTTATCATAACTTAAATGAAGGGTGTGCTTATGGATTTTTCTTTTAAACAGCAAAATTAGAAGAGAACAAGAAAAGGGCTGAAGAACATTTGTAGGGTGGATTTCTGTGAATGTGTATCCACATTAATTTCAAGTCACTTTTGTCCATAAATCTGAGTGCTGCTGGAATTCTTTTAGAACATTGGTCTGTACCTTACATGTGAATGAAGATATCAGCATCTGGACAGTGCTCAATAAGTGTAGAAAATATTTTACTTTAATATGTTTAAAGCAGAAAAGCATAGGAAAAGACCTCAATAACTTGCTTGCATGAGTAGAAACTGCAAATGCTTTTTGACATTGAATACTACTGGTTTTTTGTCAGTGTCATTTTTAGGAAACTGTCTAGCCCAGCCTCATAGAGTTGATTTTCTATTCTGATTTCTTGTTCCTTTTTTTTTGTTTTAAACCTGATTGCTAGAATGTATGAATTGGGTGGTGTCTGATATCTCTTTCTATTCTAATTGAGCATCCTGGAAGCCAGCCAGATATAGGTGTTTTAGAGACAGTGGGTAGCATTCTACTGTTTGGGGAAAAAGGTATCTTGTGTAATGTGTGTATCTGTGACAGCATATGTCAATCATTTGTGATTCTTCTTCTGAATTGTGAGTTATTGTGAGCTAGCTGCTGCATCCAAAATGGACCCTTAAATATTAACCAAGACAATCACAGGGTATGAGGTCGGATTAAACACTTCCTTAAGGATTCTTTTTTCTATAAAATCCCTTTTTAAAGTGTGCTTGTCAAAGTCTTTCATAAAAAAAAGATAAAACTTTTTTATTAATAATAGTAATTTTGACATGGTTGTAAATATGAATTCATTTATGCGCTGAATTTTAGCTGTGCTCGAGTTGTAGCTTATATCCATGAAATCTGAGATCACAATGATTTTAAGAACAGTGATAAATTAGCACTTAACTAGTGAACAGTAGAATCACAGTTGTATTAATAGCATTCACAGTTGCATTAATAGAAATCTTGGCTTTTATGGTGTGAGCAACATGATGAAACTGAGAGCCCCTAACTGGGCATTTCCCATAAGGGACAGCTCTGGTGTCACTGCCTAGGTGCCCGCAGTGGGAGCTGTGGGACAGCCCCTGGAGGAGAGGATGGGGCTGCGCTGAGAGGATTGGAGGCAGCCCCAAAACAGAGCTGGAACTGCCCACAGCTGGGCCCCTCAGCAGTGCTGGTGCTGCCTCTGTGATAACATGTTTAACAAAGGGTAAACCCACTGTGTGTCAGCTCTGCAAGAGGAGTGCGAAAATTTCACACAGCCATCAGGATATCAAAGTCAGAGAAGGAAGAAGAGGAGGAGGAGGATTTTGAGGCTCTGGAACAGAGATTTCCCTGCAGCCCATGGAGAGATTTCTGTGAAGCAAAGAAGAACTGTAGCTCATGGCTGGACCTGCACTGGAGGAAAAGTGTGAGATGGAAAAAGCAGCAAATAAGAACTTTAAGGACTGCTCCATTCCCTGTCCCCCTGCACCACTCAGGATGGGAAGATGTCAAAGAATAAGAAATGGAGATGTGAAACTGGGTGGGAGAAAGGTATTGTTTTAATTTTTATTTTTGTTTCTTGCTACATGAATCTGTTTTGATTTGCAACAAATTAATTTTCCCCTAGCCTTTATCTCAATCCTTGAGCTTTTTCATTGCGTTTTCTGCCCTGTGCTCTTGGTGAAGAAGGGTGAAGGTGCATGTGGGTGGGCAGCTGGCAGGTGCCAGTCATTGTCAACCAATTGTGGTAATGTTTTCAAGTTTTTCTTCTAATGTTTCTGTAATTGTTGTGGTTTAACCCTAGTTAATTGCGCCTAGTTCTTAAATTCAGTCAATAGTGTGGAGCAGTCTTCCCACATTTGGAACTCACAGGTTCAAATTGCATCTGTAGGCAGAGTGACAGGGCGGGTCTCTTTCTCTTGGCAGTGTTCAAAGTGCCTTAACACCTACCTGTCATTATAGCTAAGGCCTCACTGACTGCTTCCTTGACTGTCATGGAAATTTTAGATGCATCAAGAATAGAAAATTAGCATTAATTTACAATGAAAATGGTCTTTTTCATTTCCCCAAATGTGTTAGTAGGATTTAATATAGTTCTAGGTGCAGCAGCAGGCAGAATCCCTTATAAAGATTGATTCTGCAGCTGGGTTTCACATGCCCTGGGAAGGAGAGTTCTTACAGAGTTTCAATTAATTTCTTTAAAGGTGATAATGGTTTTTTGGCACACAGTTATGGAAAATGCAAAGTGGCTTTTTGGTGTCACTGTAGTTAAAACTAAATAGCTGCTGTTGAGTGCTTTCATGTTCTGGCCCAAAGTACTGGGTGCAGTGCTATTGTACTTGATTCTGTGTTATTCCTGCCTTGGCAGTGCCCCCCTTCTATCAAACAGGTGTATGCTGCACATTATAAAATGCAGTTTCTAAAACTGACTTCAGTGAAAAGATTGTCTTAGATAATGTGGCCCTTACTTCACAGGCTCCCCAGCACAGCTGTTACTTCATTTGTAATATGTTATCCCTATTATTATCGCTATTATTCACATTACAGTAGTGCCCAAGAGCCAACAGAGAATTTTCTTTGTTCCAGATGTGATATATAGAATAACAGACACTCACTTGAGAAGCTCACAGTAGGGATTGTGGAGGCCTCAGATACTTTATAAGAGGGATGACAAACTGTCCCAATCTGAGATACACTGAGAGTCAGCCCAGTGATCTGTCCTGTCCTCCACAATGAGCTCCTGTTACTCCACCTGATGCTGCTGTGAATATTCAGTCCAATTCCACAGCCAAGGGCAGGAAAAGGCATAGTACACACACACTGGTGGTGTTAGTAGATGTTCTGTTCTGTGCTCTTTTGCTTTTTTACTCTATTTTAAAATAGAAACAAATACATACACATAGGTAGACACTTTAAACTGAGAATATGCTAAAAGGAATTTCTTCCTGTATTCTGTAATCAACAGGAGTTCTGACATTCATTGACTAATATTTGAGCAACATGAAGTCCACAATGATGTATTTCTGACATTCTGGATTTAAAAATAATACACTGTAACACTGAAATATTTTTCTTTGCTTTCTAAGTAATAACAAGAACAGTTATTAATAGTCTGGAAAAGCACAATTGTTCAAATTTGGACAAATACATAAACAGGACTTAAAAGGTGAGAATTATTGATGTCAATAAAGAAATTCTTCATCAGTGTTACCTATTTATAAATCTGGGTAATCATTTTCAAAAGTACTTTTCAGATAAACCACCTAAATTTAGGGTTGAATTATTTTCTGCCATGTTAGAAATACAGAAGAGATCATTCACAATTTTTTACAACTTAAATGGTTATTTAATGGAGAATGCACAAGATTAAAAGCTTCTTTCCACATTCTCCTGGGCATATTGATAAATCATGCAAGTAGTTTTATATCCTGTAATTTTCTACAGTGCATGTAGAATCACTTTCAGTTTACACTTTTTTTGGTGGTTAAAAATTAAATTTTTCTTCATGGTTAAGGGTTTCTTTCTCCCTCCTTCCACATAAGGTTACTGGAAGTAATGGTTATATCTAACAATGACAGTCATCCATTCTAAGGTGAGGAGTTACCCCTAATAATGGTTATTTTACATGAACTCAATTTTCTTATTCATAACAGCAAGCAGAATAACAAGAATAACAAGATCTTTTACAACAGCTGCCATAAAAACTGCTAGCTGTTAAATTAATCAAGGAGAATCAAGGAGAAGACAGAGAGAACAGTTCTAAACTAAAAATAGTTCAAGTGCATAGAACATTTGAAGTATAATTTTTTATCAATTGTTTTTGCAAATGAAAGGTAGGGAGTAGTACACAAGATTTCTCTGGAGGAGCTATCTGAAATACTAATTTTTTTAGTTTAGTTTGATTTTGTTCTAGTTTTTTTTTTTTTTTCAAAATAATAATCTGTAGCTTTACTGAGTTTTTTAGAAAAATATTTGATTATTATTCTTCACGTAAGAGTTAAAGATTTTGTGACCATCTGATAAATCTGTTGATAAGCAATACAAACCTTAAAGCAGCAACACCTTATCAATACCCTAACATGTTTAAATTAAACTGTTCAAAGGATGTTCTGCTCTTGATGTCTGCGTTGAACATGAGAGTAAGGGGACTACTCTCATTCCCTTCTTTCTTTTTAGCTCCAGGTTGGTTCAGCTCTTACTGTATAGGAGGGGCGAATATTTTTTGATAAACTAGAAGTAAATATCAGATGATGTGTTTGTGTCATGTAATCCTTCTCTATCAAGTCGTAGTTTTCTATAAGATTAAGGGAGGATTCATATATAACTACTTCCTTATCTGGTGGTTCACCAGTATTGGTTAGAGAACATTATTTTATCTTTTCCATCACATTACTCTCGTTGTTAAACAGTTATATGTTTTGTAAGCCATGGATTGTGTTTGAATCAAAGTGCACAGCACAGTTCGTATTTCCATGAGATATAAAACAAAGCTCAGGGAGATCAAATTTTATATAAAGTCTGTCTGGTGAAACAAAGTTTCTCTCTATTAATTAAATGCCAGTGATTTGGCTTTGAGTAAGAATATTTGGATTTTGCCGGCAATAGTAGTAACCTGCCAGGTCATGTGATGCTACAGTAACAAAAAAAAAGCTTATTTTTTATGGAGCTATTTAAATGTACTTAGGTAAAAAGTATAATTATACATTTAAATACTTAAATACTTTTTAAATAATTTTGGGAAGGTTTTAGTTTCTCTTTTTTAAATTTTTTGCAGTAGGAGGCTGAGGAAAAAGAACTGACTCAGGCAAGGCATAGAATGCAGTGTGCAAGAGCCTCATAGGGAGAAATGGGTACAGAACCCTACTGACCTTACCTGGCATTTTGTGAGTTTCCCAGTGTGTTGGTTTTAAGAAACACAAACTCCAAATTTCTAGTTTGTTTGAGCTATTGTATTAGGATTTTTTTTCCTGAGGTCAGGTGTAATTCTTAATTTAACCATGCGGTTATAGCACCGTGATCTCTTCAAAGAACTATTGTAATAATATTGACAGGGAGGGTAAACTAGTCTTCAGATAAGCTATCATCTGTGATGGGTGCTACTTGCTTCAGCTCAGAAAGGAAGTTAGGACAAAGAAGAATTCTAGAAAATGGAACAAAATCAGGTTTAAACACACTTTTATGTTAAAGTATCCTGTTTTACTCCTTAAGAAGACTGTCTTTTTGTGCTTTTCTACTAAAAGAAGTAGGGAAGATCCAGTGTTAATGGCACTCAACATTTTTTCTTTAACTTCCTAATATGCAGGGAATCTCCACTCAGTTTCAGAACATATATTTAAAATACTAAAGTAGTGGTAGACTGCTTGAGTTGCTGTATCAAAGAAAAAAAACAGAAAGAAAAATATTTTGTGTAAGTATACAACATACTTTCGACAGCTGGCCAAGCAGAGTTCATATAATTCAATTTCTGCCTATGTTCAGACTGATTTGAGTGCACTTGCCCAAAAGGTCTCCTGGATAGGGTATGAAAGTGTTAAGCATTCCTGGTTTTGTTGTCTTCTCTGGGGGGAACAGAAAAATCACAGATTTGGTTCCAGTGTCATGTTGGATCCATATTTTTCCTTTGTAAACACTCAATCAGATCACTGATGTAATCAATATGTATAGTGCATAAAGAGACTACAGATTCTTTTCAAAAGTTCAAAGCTTCAGATAGTTGACTTTTCTTATGGGCTTAAGCTGTACTTCATAAAATGTTTTAAGTACATGATAACTCAGCTAAGTCAGAATTTATATATAAAGCTGCAATGACATCTTGTTCAAGATTTTAAGTATTTAGGGCTTTAGTTGGAATCCAGTGGTAAAATGAAGATGCACAGTCATAATTTAAATACATCAGCATTCCAAATTTGCAGCCAAACACCTAAGTCTTATTTCTACCATGTACATTAGGATAATTCTAGCAGACCCTAATGAAAAGGAACGTCTGAGGTAATTATTATGACCCCATGGGGTGAGAAGCTACAAATCACTGCTTTATACAAGAGCAGTATGTCCTTACACAATGTCACTGCAAGATTTCCAACCAGGAGAAATTAAGATACATTATTTCTTGTACAAACAAGATGTTGTTTAATTAGACAGTTCCAGCTTCTGTTGGATATTTGTGTTGCACTGCATCTGTTTTTTTTTAATGTCTAGTGCAAATCCCAAGCTAGTTTGCTGCACAGGGCACAGCAGAATACCTGAATCATCTTGTGTTTGTGTGTAGCTACAACTTCCCCTGCATTCCCAGTAGTGTTTATGGCATGGATGTTTGCATCAACATGCATTAGTGTGTTTGGAGCACACTAATTTGAGACAAGCTTTGAAATGAAGGTTTAATCTTCTCATCTAGCTGTTGTTGATTTTTTTCTCCCCGAAATGGCTACAGTATAAAGCTGTATTCCATAAGTGAAGGGACTTTGTTATTCAGGATGGAAGTTCTGAATTAGACAAGCAGGAAAGTTATTAGGAGCAGGATGGTTTCACATGGGAAAGCCTGAAGCTGTTGTCTGACTTTTTCTTGTTACACTTTTTCTAAAGGAAAACCCGAGGACTTTTGGAGAAAAAAAGAACTGAGGAAGTGTTGGGTGTTGGACTGGATGAAAGACAAAGGATGTGTATGCAACCTACTGAGGCTACAGAGTAAATAAACACTGTTGCTTCAAGGCATGGTGACTGATGAATATAAATAAATATAAGAGTGCTGTGGAAAATAGAACAGTACTCTTAGAGGATATGGTACTGAAGATTGGTAGCCTTAGAAATTGATCAGTCAAGAGGTTATCAAATTGTGACTTTAATCTTGTCTAAGAATACTAAAGATATCCATCCAATCAATCTAGTCTTCAGTTTTTGCTATTAACAGTTTAATATCTGCTAGTCCTTTGTTTGGGAACTATGTTTTTGGGGCTGGTACTGGAAGCTAGCTCTGCATAGTCTGTGCATTACATTTTATTAATAGCAGTCCTTCCAGAAATGGGGAAAAAGTAGCAAAAAGATGAGCTATTTAGGAAGAGCACCAGCCTCACCACTTCCTGTGATCTGTTCTCCATGTAGGCATTTTGGCACCCACAGCTGTCATGTTACCGATGGAAGAGGATACATTCCTTACTATCGGTTACCTGTATTTGTTTCTGGATTTGCTGCTCAGGATTTTTTTGCACCTTTCCAAACCTGCTGATGCTGTCTGTTTTCAAAACCTCCTCTGGTTTTGAAGCCTCTACATTCCATAAATTTAATACATTTTGAAAAGTAATATGAGTTTCATTCTTACATTCTGTTCAAAGGAATATTCTTTTTACTTGTTTGAAATTGAACTCCTACTGTTTTTATCAAGTACTCCCTGTTCTTGCACTGAGGAATTTAGTCAATTTCACTTTGTATTTGTC
Organism: Calcarius lapponicus; assembly: GCA_039654755.1. NCBI lineage: Eukaryota > Metazoa > Chordata > Aves > Passeriformes > Fringillidae > Calcarius > Calcarius lapponicus. The sequence goes on from CM077463.1 coordinate 9,226,517, forward strand.
TTAGCCATTGCCACCCTGAGTTTTGTAAACTTTGATCATATATTTTTTCCATCTGCTTTCCAAACTGGAAAGTCAGAATCTTTAGTCTCTCTTTGTAACATAGCTGTTTTATTGTTTTTATCATATCAGCTAATCTCAAACATTGCTATATCCTCATTGACATGCAGAGACCAGAGCAACACACCATTTGGGATACGGGCAGATACCTGTTGGTTTTATATAACATAAAAATTATGCATTTGTCTTGCTCCCAATATTCTTCCAAATATCATTTTGGCTGCCATTGCATACAGATCTCATGATTTCATTGAACATCTTGATCTCAATGGCTCTCTCTTGAATTGCAACAGCTACTTTTGTGGTCAGAATTGCACAGACATGTCTTCATTTATTTTTCCCTAGATATAATATTATCTTATATTACTCTACAGTGAAGATTATCTAACACATCTTTCACAATATCTTCACAGGCAACCCAAGAACTGTGGACAGGATGAGTGGACAGTGAGATGGATGAGAACTGACTGAATGGCAGTCCCCGGAGGGTCATGATCAAAGATATGATCATGAACAAGGAGTAGCTAGGGGTTTGTCACTAATGGCAACCCCCATGATTCAGTAGTGGACCCAGTACTGTTTAACTTATTCATGTTAACTTATTCATGAACCTGATGGGGATGAAGAGGCAGATGTCTCCTCACCAAGGCTGCTGATGACAGCTGGGAGGAGTGGCCAACACCCCAGAGTGCTGTGCAGCCCTCCAGGAGAGCCTTGAGAGGCTGGAGAGATGGACAGAGAGCTGAAATTCAGCAAAGGCAAATGCAGGGTTGTGCACCTGGGGAAGAATAAACTCCTGTACCAGCACAGGCTTGGGGCTGGCCTGCTGGAAAGCAGCACCGTGGAGAAGGAGCTGAGGGTCTTGGTGAACAACAGGTTCTCCATGAGCCAGCCAGTTAAATCCTGCTCCAGGGAGCACCCAGTCCTATTCTGTGCCCACACTGTGCTTCACACAACTTGGGAGTCTGATTCTTGGCTGGACTGCAGGCACTCTTTTAATGGTAGTAAGTATTTAGGAAGATGACTTGAATCATGAAAGTATGGCCCAAATTGTCAGCCTGTATGATCTCTCTGTTCACTTACAGCGCATCTTTAATATGTTTGTGTTTCAGTCTAGTGGCTTGACTGTACCACATGTAAACATGCCAACTCTGTTTTAAAACTAGCTTGCCCGGGGGCAGACAGCAGTTTAGCCATGATAACTGGGGCTTTCTGTGCTCAGAAGCACCTCATGTGTGCCTTTCATATCTCTTGCAGCTGAATCCTTTGGTACCTGAGCCTGTCTCAACCAAAATTTGCTACAAGATTTCTAGACAGAGGTGCAGAGTAGGCTACTGGAAAAATAAAATCTGGGTTGGCCATAATACATTTTTGTCTGTTCTTTAACTCTGTGGATGCTATTTTCATTCTTTTTGCATCTCAATAAGGCTTTTAACATATGCTTGATACATAATTGGGAGCACTAAAGGCAATGGCTGCAATGCATATAATAGCTAACCTGGTATTACGTGCTGGGGCATTAATGTGCAAGAATATCGAGCACTAACAGCTATAGAAGGCAAGCAGTCTTTGTTTTAGATGGAAATTGCAGTAAAATAATATAAGGGAAATGTTCCTTAAATAAAAGTTTTATTAGTTTTACCAGCACTCCACATTTAAATACTGTAAGTGATAAATTTGGAAAAGACTTAATGTTTTTCTATTAAGCTGTTATGACTCCCTTCATCTTTTCACAATGTAACAGTTTGCAGACAGAATACTAAAGTCAACTGTGGATCATTGCTAATTCTGTTAACAGGATGATTAAAATGACAGGAACATCTGCAAACAACTGTTGCTAGTATTATTGCTGTGCCTGAAAGCTCTACAGCTACTAAAGATCTGTCAGTGCTTCCATTACTAAATCTCATTGTAATCCTCATTGGGTTTAAACCTGGAATTCATATTCTCAGTCCAAAAGACAGTTTTTTGACAACATCTGGAATTAGCCATATTTTAGTTTCAGAAAGATGAAAGATTCACCAACACTTGATATTTTTTAAGATACATTGTATGTTCTAAAAGGTTTTTAATGCTCCTAAAATGATTCAAGTTGGAAGGTTTTTATGAATATCATACATTCTTGGTTATCCTGAATAACAGAAAAATGTGACCATTTGAAATTACAAAATATATGAAGCATGTGGACATAGATTCTCCAGATATTTACACCTGTACTTAATTTTTAAACATTAATACACCTTCCCTGTTGATTTAGTGAAGCTGTTCAAGTGCAAAAGTTTAAATGAACATGCAGATTTTTTTTGGTGGTCAATAAATTGCCCTGTTGCTCCTGCAGAACTTTATTTTAATCTCTCTGGAAGCCAAACTGTCTGCTAAGAATCATGCTTAATAGAGTCTGATTGCACACGCTGATTAACCTCAGTAAACCCTGATTTCACTATCTAGATAACACAGATAATATCAATTTTTTAAATTTAATAGCCTACAGAAAGCCAGCGCAGAAGCCTATAAACCAAGTGGTGTCCTTTTTTGAATTACAGATTTGTACTTAATGGACTTTCCAGCATAAAGACACATGAATATTCTTTTGATACATGTCAGAACTGTCAGTTTCCCAAGGACATTTTTATATATTATGGAAATATCAGGCTTTCTTTCTTTCTTTGGAGAAAACAGGCTAAGAGCATTCTCATCGGTTTTATTAATCTAGTTATGAAATGCTGGTCATCTAAATTAAAAGACCATATTTCCAGAGATTCCTAGCCCATGAGCCAAAATAAGACTAAAAAAGAGAAAAGATAATAATTTTTCCATTTCATTATTGACACTATGCAATAAAACATAGTTTTTCATAATTATTTTCAACTAAATTGTCACATTCAGATTCAAAGTATATCTTAATAAGCCACACAAATATAAATGTATTAATTGTACTATAAAGCACTTTGTGTTAATAATAGGAGATTGAAATCTCTTACCAATTCAAATTCGTGTGCAATTCTGCTGCAGATTTATTTTAAGAGTGAGGATTTAAACAGAGGACAATTTGCATCCAGTTCAAATGATAGCTGAGTACAGCTGATATACATAGAAAATATATAAAAACTATTGTTCTAGTCTGGTCAACACATTGACTTAATCCCTAAGAGAGTGAAAAAAATTGTCACTATGTAGATTGTTCAAATAAATTTTATTCCAGGTAAAATTAGAAAATCTGCAGTGTTTTTTGGAGCTTTAGATTTTTTTGCCATTTTGTGTTGCTCCAGCGACATAAATTTAAAATCACACCTAACAACAGTTGAATTGGGTCAGATTTTCTTGTATGTTATATTTCAAGCAGTTTACCACTTTTCCTTCATGGGTTAAGATGTATTATAATTGTGTGATCATGAATACTTTTCCATGTAATTTCTGGATCAAGTTTTGATAAAGTGTACTTTTGAAGTTTCCTCTTGACTCACTTTTTTTTTGTTTAGTTAAAATGGCTTTAATAAAGGTAAAGTTAGTGAGGAAAACATCTAGAAGAAGAAGCTGTAACCAATTTTTGATTCTTTTTAGTGACCACCATTTTCTGCACTGTTTCCAAATGGTGCTTACATTCCAGTGCTTTCCTTTGCATTGGTCCTTGTGCTTTGACCTTGGCTTCAAATGCTTCCAACCAGCCTTTGTGTAACTTGAAACAAGGATTACAAGCGTATTACTAAAGTTTTCATGGGCAAGCAGAAACACATTGATGATTCTGAAATCTAAGCACAAAAATTGTTAGGAATAATCCTCTCTACAATGAAAAAGGTCCCAGAGCTGTTTTTTCTAATCTGCTTTCTTATTACCAGGACACACTGTAAGTTGTGTTGTGCAAACAGAATGAAGGTATTCAAAGAAATACTGATTTAAATTATCTTACTTAATGCAACTGGGTCACTAAGCTGCTTGGCCTTCATTTTGTTACCAGTCAGTTGTAACGAGATGAACTGCACAGCATCTTTCTCATTTAATGTGGAAATAGGGATTTTTGGTCATTGCTCATATCACCAAATTTGCTTTTAAGTGTGAGGAGCTTGGTGTGTATCTTGGCACAATCCAGCTTTTTGTATTGGTGGTTGTCCCTCAGTGGAGCAGGAGTAAATGACTGCTATGCTTTCTGGTGCAGAGGAGAGGGTGGACGGGCTAGAAAAAGGTAAAATCAGTTACTGAAATTTGAAGAATCCAGGAAAAACCTGTGTTGTGACAATCCTACACAGTCTGGGTAGCATACTAAATATGGGCATCCTAGAAACTGAGTTTGACATCAAATAATTTCTATATTATTTTGTTATTATTTTGTAGCTTGTTTGTCTGATTTTATTGATTTTTTAAAAAACTGAATTACTATTGTGGAAAACCTCTTACATAATGGTGTACACTAGTTCAGTCTTTGATCAGGATACATTTACTGTTGTCAACCACTGCTTTTGGGATTTTGGAGGGAAAAGTGCTTCGCAAAGGTAGGCATTATTTAAATAGACCAAATCTATTTTCTTTGTAACTACTTCCTTTCCCTGTGTAACTTTTTATTTCTTTTTTTTTTTTAAATCAGACTTCAAGTCTGATACCAAACTATCAATACAAGGGTATCGTCAGAATTGGTACTGTATTGTCAGAAATGGTTATATAAATGTACTGTAAGTTTATGCAGCTGATAGTTGAAGTTTTATACATATAATCCTCATTGCAATTAAATATAGATATGTTAAGCGTTTCATATTTACATACATACTATAGTATGACAAACTAAACCACACAAAATATGTTCATTTCTAAACAAATGCAAATTATTTTTTGAAAAACAAGTAGAAAACTATTTAATATATTGTGTTATGGTATAAGTGGATAACCATCCTGACTCCCAATCTGAGCTAAGCAATTTTTCACTGCCTTTGAATATGACACTTGAAACAAGTAGTAAGTGAAGGATGAAACCCAAAAAGAAATCTAAGCTTAAAACTCATGCTGATCTATATAGAGAGTTAGGAGCCTTTAGGCTTTGATGTTGCTTTAATCCACTTTTCTTCAGTTGTCAGATATAAAACATCATGGGGCACATCATGAGCTCATGTAATTTGTTATAGTGCTATTGAAAGTTAATGGAGCTGAAAGGCCAGCTGAAGGGCTGGCCCTATAACACTTCAGCTAATGTACACAAATCTGCAGAGCTGAGCTATTACAAGTCTCTTCCTCAGGAATGCCTTTCTCAAACACTTTTCCACTTGCATTTACAACAGATATATCGCGCCAGATTTGAGGAAAAAGGGTGACATCTTCTGCTAATTAGCTACCATAGAACCAAATGAAATCTGAATTGCAAAGTGTAGAAGGTCAAATTCTCCTATGCCTATTCTGGCATTCACAGTGCTCCAATTTAACTCATTTAGCAAACAGTAAGAAGCCAGCTTTAACTTGCAATGAAGTTTCATAGTGCTAGCAATGGGAGTTGGGCAATAGCTTGTAAACGAATCACTACCTACTACCGTACCACTGCTTTTTCATGAGGTGGAGATTGTGTCACTGCCTCCAGGACACTGAAGACAGCAGGAATTCAAAATCCATTTTAAACTGGACTGACAAAGAATCATGTATAAGTCAGCTTTCTGGTCCTGTATCTGGTAATGTAACTAGGAGCACTGTCTTCTTCCTAAAAATATACTTGCTGTACTATTAGCAGACATAATTTTCTTATAAATGAAATACTGAGGCAAACAGTGTGAGACTGCACTAAACCATGTGCCTGATCCTGCACTTCTGTCACAACAAATGTCGAGAGGAACACCAGCTGGGGGAAAGCAGCCGAGCAGAAAAGGACCTGGGGGTGCAGACTGACAGTAGCTGAACATTGGCTAGCATGTGCCCGGGTGGCTGAAAAAGCCAATGTCATCCTGGCCTGTGTCAGCAATTAGTGTGGCCAGCAGGACCAGGACAGGATTGTCCCCCTGTACTCGGCACCGGTGAGACCACACCTCAAGCACTGTGTTCATTTTGGGCCCCTCACTACAAGAAAAACATTGAGGTGCTGGAGCGTGTCCAGAGAAAGGCAGCGGAGCTGGTGAAGGGTCTGGAGCACAAGTCTGGTGAGGAGTGGCTGAGGGAGCTGGGGGTGTTTAGCTGGAGGAAAGGAGGCTCAGGACAGACCTTGTATTACTCTCTACAAGAACCTGAAAGGAGCCTGAAGCCAGGTGGGGACTGGCCTCTCTCTCAGGCAACCAGCAATAGGATACGAGGATGTGGCCCAAGAGGGAGGCTCAGGTTGGACACTAGGAACAATTTCTTTGCTGAAAAGGTTGTCAAGTATTGGAATGGGCTGCCCAGGGAGGTGGTAGAGTCACTATCCCTGTGACTCTATTCAAGAGTATATGTGTACCATAATTCAAGAAATGACAGGACCTTAGTGCCATGGTGTAGTTGACAAGATCTCAGGTGGTGATCACTCAAAGGTTGGACTTGATGATCCTGGAGGTCTCTTCCAACCTAAGTTTCTATGATTCTGTGATATTTATACTCACAAACCTTAGATTGCCAGCATATCTGAATTGATATAATCTGTGGGTATACTCTTTGCACCCCTTCCCTCCTGCTCTGTAGGACATTTGGGTGAGTCACAAGTATTGTGGTTTATGATTTTATCATTAGGACCTGATATTTGAAGTCCAGCTTCATCAATGTACAAATGTGTTTTCACTTTGACAGGAATATAGCTCCTGAACTTCATATGTGCTCTTTAATGAAATGTTTCCATTAAGATTGTAACTTGATTTAGAAATTAATTTTTGATGAGAGTATAAATAGAAATTGAGGTTTTTTTAAAATAATGCTTCTGAAGACCATAAAAACTTTAATTACATAAATTTAGCATCATGATTGAACAGAGTCATACTAGCAAAGGGTTGAGTAAGGCTGTTTGGTATGTGTCCCATGTTCATTATCTTTAAATACATGTGATGTTTATGAAGGCGAAACAGGAAAAAAGAGCCAAGCTCAAGTGTTGTGTATGTCTTGTTTCTCAGCAGCTCTCAATATTTTACAGAGAGAATAACATCTTGATAATTAAATTGCTTCCACATCTGTGCAATGGTGTCAGCAGGATATTGCCATATTGCATATGTTTAACAAATTACACATAATTTGTCTTTATATTTTCATTATGGAAATTGCATTCATATTATTCAACAAAAAGTACCACCATGTAAGAATGAGACAAGGAAATGAAATAATGAAACTGATTTTGAATACTTGCAAGGTACATGCATTTTAACAAAGACAATAAAAATCCTGCTTTGGCAAGTTACAAGAGAAATAAACAAAGCTGACATTCTGACTAAACTTATTAATGAAAAAATTATTTACTTTTGTACTGTTGGAAGTGTTTATAGCATTAAAAGATAGAAAAGAAAATGAAGTCCAAGGGAAATGCAAATCTTCAAGGTTTGATGGGGAGTGAGACTTGATGGAACAGCAGTGAATATGCCACAGAGCTTAGGGGCATAATTTGAGTTACTTGAAATTGCAGGTTAAATTTAATTGTGATTGTTATCAATTGTTTAGTGAAAACTGTTTTTTGATAAGTAAACCTCTATGGGTTTTTTGGATGAGGAAGAGAAGTAAACAAACCATCCCAAGAATAATTTCAAACAATGATTGGTTAGAAAAAAATATGGAAAATAGTCTCTTCTCCTCTGTGTGATGTAATAAAACTGTTTTTCTTTCAAGTAGCTTTAGTCAATACCCCATGTCTGTAACAAAGAAAGAGATTTTAATTTTTTTCTGTTGCTCAAAGCAAACAGCGTACACAGAGCTGATACCTAGAGGTAAGGACAACACCACCTGAGAATACAGTTCCTTGTAGATAAAGGCAGGTTGCTCTGTTTAAATATTTGCATGACTGCATCCTCTTAATTCTTATTCTATCAATTTGCATCCAATTTAGAATGGTGCCTCAGGTGCTCATTGATTTCTGTTCTCTGTTACCAGTCTCCTTTCATTCAGGCACTAAATACAAACAGAACATAAAAAATGAAGTGTTCCCTGCAGCTTTTCCTAGTAAATAATTTTATTACTTGGCATTAATCTAGACTTTTAATTAGAGAAGAAGTATACTGATGAAGGAAGTATATTCTCTTCATACAGCAAAAGATGAGTAGATACCACAAAGAACAGAAGCTAAATTTGGTGGATAGAGAGGAACATCTCTGATTTCAGTGAACATGTATATACCTGTGTTGACAGGCTCTAGGCAGCAACACAGCTTGACAGCAGATGAGGACAGGATCTGGTCTCAACAAGGGCACCTACTCAATGGTCAGCACTCAGAAAGGGAACAGGATTGCAAGGCGCTTTGGAGAACTTGGCTTGGCATGAGATGGTGTCTTCAGGAGTTGTGGTCTCTGCACTTAAGCCTCTAGTGCCCCTCTTGGAGACACCCTTGCTCTCTCCTCATTTAGGAAAATTATTATCCACAGAAAATTATGGGTTCTCCTCATTGAATGGATTTTTTTGATCTTTTGAAAGCCCCAGTAAATCAACCTTCTTTTAATTTTACACTTAGGAAAATTGTTCATGAACCATAAAAGAGATAATCTGGATTTAGCCAATGGTGATGCCTTTTCCTATTTTATGGTCCTGGGCCTAAATTCTGGGAATAGTCCTTTGGGGGTTAGGTTTCTTTCATTTTGTTCCTTTTTATTTATAGATTTTTTTCCCATAAGGTGCTAGGACACATTAACAACTGGGTACTTAAGAAAAAGGTGGCCAAGCTCAGGGGAGGAGAGCATCTGGTTGCACTTCTGCTATCTGGGAGTTTCTTTCCGAGGGGAGAGCAATCAGGAGGATTGGGCAGGTAAAGGACAGAGCTGGGGCAGCTGCTGGCGCTCTGCTGCTTGGCTCTGGAGGAGGACGGTCGGAGCTGCTGCTTGGGGAAGGGAATTCACTGCTGCTGCCAGAGCCCAGCCCAGAGCTGCTTCTTCTGCCTCTGCTTGTGAGAGTAGCCACGGAACTGCGACCTCACTAACACCCACTTCACTAAAAGAGGCACTTTTCCCCATCTGCTCGGGTGCTCAGGATCCTGAGCTCCTCTCCCTGCCCTGCTGGGCGCTGGGTCACTGCCCCCGCTGCTTCTTCAGCTCTGCTCTGAGTTTTCGCTGCACTGTAACCCCTCAGCCCCTGCCTGCTGAGACAGCCTGCCAGCCCAGCTTGCTGCTTCCGAGAGTCCTGCTGGGACCGGCTGCCGCAGGGTTTGTGGAGCAAACATCCCATCTCCCCCATCCCTTCCCGTCTGGGCCCAGCCGCCATTGCCGCGGGCGCCGCAGCGCCCCCTCAGCCGCGGGGGAGGCACCGCGCCCGCCCCGCCCGCCGGGAGCAGCAGCGCCCCTGCTGGCCGGGCCCGGAACTGCGCCGAGGGGAACGCGCCGCGGCCGAGAGGCCGGGCCGGGGCTCCGGGCTCCGTGCGGGCTCAGTGCCAGAGCTGTGGCTGTTTGTTTGCCTTGTTATACACACTAGTGAAGAACTGCTATTCCTACTCCCAGATCTTTGCCTGAGAGCCCCTTAATTTCAGAGTTAGAAAATTCGGAAGGAGAGAGTTTACATCTTCCATTCCAAGGAAGGCTCCTGCCTTCTTTAGCAGTCGCCTGTCTTTCAAACCAAGACAGTCCTCCTTCATTTTGTGCTTCTTTGCACATGTAAAGTTGCCATAGCATCTCTCATGAGCATTGTTTTTGCATCTTTCGGGGGGAAAAGGTGCATATCCCCATCATTCTGCTCCAATGGAGAGCTGTGATGTCGGTGGGGCAGGTGGTCAGAGCCTGTACGGAGCGAGTGCCCATGTGTGCCTGTTCACTCAGCCCTCGTGAGACCGCACAGGGTGCTCTGTGTCCGCTTCTGAGCTCCCCACACAAGAATGACATTGAAGCAGTTCCAGTGAGGAGGGTTACCAAGAGACTTAGGCGAGCATATGATGTGAGAAGACTGGTATTTTTCACTCTGAAAAAGACAAGGCAAAAGGAAGAGTGCTTGTCTTTAACTCTTGAAGGAGAGGTTATAGAGAAAATGAAGACAACCTTGGCTCAGAGGTGTATCGTAAAAGGACACAACACAGTGGGCACAAGCTGTAGCAAGACAACATCTAGCTCAAGGGAGGAAAAAATACATTCTCCAAGAGAATGGTTAAGCTGTGAAAAAGGTTATCCAAGGCTACATCTTTAGATATATTCAGAGAGTAACTTGACAAGGCCCTTAGAAACGGAATAGGACTTTTTAGTTGATCCTGCTTTGTGTAGGAAATGGATAAGATGATCTCCAGATGTCCCCTCCAGCAGAAATTATTTTGTTGTAGTGTGACCTTTCCCATTTCCCAAGCTGTGTAAGGACAGAACAGGGATCCTGCTACCTACCTCAGAGTACATTCTTCCTCCCCTTCCTGGATAGATTGGTATCCCACATAAAGTTCCCAGTGGTACTTCACCAACAGCTGAACAACAGAGATAAGTGAAAGATTATAAAGACCTGATTTTAACAGATAGTCATCATTATTAATGAGCACAGACCAAGGAGGGGAAAAAAAAAGCCTTTTAAATTCAAACTAAAGTATAGAAATATTTTCGCTGGCTTTGTTCTTTTCTTTTTGTGGGGAAAAGAAAAAAAGTGAAAACCAGTGCAATAGCTATAGCTGTTTTCCCCTGCATATTTAATCCACCATTACCTGCATATGAATTGTGCACAAATAAAGAAATGAGGGACACGAAGCACGATTGTTAACACTTCAAAGAAGATTATTCATCACTATGGGAGGCATCAGACATATTCCACTTCTCCAAATCCTTGAGACTGAAGATCTGCAGCTTAGAATTCAACCATTGGCTTTCAGCTTTTGACACAGACTGCCTTTATGAAGTAGAATTGAAGGAGTTTGAATGCTTGTAATGGATCCCTCTGAGAAACAGTATAATTGGTATGGCATTAGTCTGCTCTATTCCCTCTGCCTTTAGGGTAACTACTACATTCTCAGATTTCCCTTAAGATGAAAGGACTTTGCCTGACAGATGCCCTATACATTGAATGCATTGCTATAATCCAAACCTGTATGAGGAGGAAAAATTTTCAGTTCCCCTCGAGTTTTCAGAACTGTGAATCACATATCTGAAGAGAAATAACACCTTTCTAGCTATAACTCAAACCCATTGCCCCTTTTCTTTTATTCACTACTGTTAACACCTTATAAAGGAAGAAATTGCTAAGAGCTACATTGCTGAGATGGATGTTCATGTGCATCACCTTTTGTTTCAATGGTGTTTGGATATTTAACTCCAATTTTCTCCATTTACCTAAAATACTGTTGTCTGAATATTGTTGCATTAAGCTGTGACAGCAGCTGAGCAACACATGGAATATTTAGCATCCTTTCACTTTGGTAAAAAGTATTTTCTTCTTTTCCATACTTGTCTTTTCCTTAAGCTCCATTATGTTTATCTAGTTATCCTTCAAAACATATTCTTCTTACTAGTTCTTATTTACTTTGTAGTTTCCTTTCTATATCCCAGTCAGCTTTTTGTCCTTGGCATTTGCATATTGCATTCTGACCTTATCTATTTATGTATTTCTTCTTATTTATTCCTTTGTTTCTGTTTTTCTTGTTTTATCTTAATCCATCTTTGCACCTGCCCTTTCGCTCTTTGCTGATCCTCTAATTATACTTTCTCTTATTAATTCTAACCTCTCCTTCCATGCAGAAAAGGCCTATTTGGTATTTCTCTTTGGAGTGACAAGTCTGTTTCATACCCTACATCCATTTCTGTTTTGCTACAGATCCTTTCTAGAGAGGTTGAGAATATGTCAGTTTCTTGATTTCAGTTACATGTGCTCCATATCCATATCCATATCCATATCCATATCCATATCCATATCCATATCCATATCCATATCCATATATTAATTTCCCATTTTCCTATTCCTTTACTATTGCTCTCTGTTCATCTTCTCCCCTGCAATGAGTGAAATTCCACTGTATAAGTCAGCTATCAGTAAGAATTATCTTCAGTCTGATTTGTTGCTATTATGTTTAAGTCAAAAAGGTCAGGTAGAAATGCAGAGACATTCACAGATGAGCAGAATGTTGTGCTCTGCTCTATACACCAGTACAGGCTTCAGACTGGAATTGTAGCCTGGATAGATTTGGAATGATCCAAGGAACTGAATAATTAAATTAGCCTGGCATTATCACAAAGAACCTTGAGAAAGGCAAAGGAAAACCAACCAAAGCAAGAGTGTAGAGTGTTTGTCTTTTTGAAGATAATGTTTCCTTCCCTGAAATGTTATTTTATACAGTCAGGATCTCTGTTGGGTTATCTACATGGAATAAAGTTTTGTTTGCATCTAGTTCAGATTAGGTCACTTTTTGAAACAGATGAGAAGGGTTTGGGTTGTCTCAAATGTTCTAAAATGTGCTTAGTATTAGAGTAGAAATAACAGTGATCTCTCTATATATATGAAGATCTAATGTTGGGAGACCAAATTCTAAATCCAATCAAGAAAATAATTTCCCTTCACTGCTAATGATTGGATAATCACAGTGGAGTTCAGAACAGAAGTCAGGCAAAGAAAGATTTGTAAGAGGTGTAGAGGGAGAAAAAGGAGATGGCAAAGAGCACATTTCTGTGTCTTGACAGGATTTTTCTTTGTCGATTTGTTTTTCCTGAGGTAGAAGTACTCTTTTTTGTGATTTGAGTTTCTTTATTTTATCAGCATCTTGCTGGAGTACAGAAAATGCCTTTTTTTTTTTTGCCTGAAGTACAGTGTACTTTAAGGAATGGCTTTCAGAGAGAATGGTGCAAGTGCATCACTGAAGTATTTGCTAGGACAAGTAATAAAAATATTATAATAATGAAAGTTACATCACTAGAGAAAAGGTCTGTTCTATCCAAGAAAATGTATAAACTGCAGATTTTCTTCAAAAAGCTTTCTTCTTGTAGTTTCATTGTTAATTATAAGGCAAGCATTGTTTTGATGTTCTAAGAAACTACTCTGAGCAGAGAATGAGAACACAATTACACTCTTCTGTCTCTGTAGACAAAAGTATGCTTGACATTAGAGTCTAAGTGCCAGAAAAACTATACTCTATTTTGTCTTCAAACATTTCAAGGATTTCTTCATAGCAGTTTGCATGGTGCTATGTTTTGGATTTGTGACAAAAACAAATCAGAGACACCAGTGTTTTGGCTGTTGCTGATCAGTGCGTAATGGGTGGGGGTCTTTTCTGTTCCTCATGCTAGCGAGGCGGCTCGGGGTGCGCAAGGAATTGGGAGGGGATACAACCAGGACAGCTGACTCCAAATGTCCCAAGGGATGTTACAGGCCATGTGGTGTCATGCTCAGCATGCAATCTAGGCGAAGATCATGGAAGATGTGACATTTGGAGTGGTGGTGGTATTTTTCTTCCACAGTAACTGTTATGTGTGGACATGGCTGAACACCTGGCTGCACATGGGAAGTGCTGAATGGATTCCTTGTTTGGCTTTGCTTGGGACCACAGCTTCTCCTTTCCCCAGTAAACCATCCTTATCTCAACTCACATGTTTTCACCCTTTTGAGCCTCTTCCTCAACCCACTGAGGGGGACTCAGTGAGCATCTGTGTGGGGCTTAGCTGCCCTGTTAAAACACAGCAAAAACTGCAATCACAATGCACTTCAAGATGTGGTTCCTTTATTGAGTGCCTGAGAAAAAAAATTGTGATATTTTCACAATTTAATTATAGTAACCTGTAATAATTGTGGCAAATAGGTTAGTAATTTGAACTAAATTACAAGAGATAGTCAAGAGACAAAGGCAGAAAAACACAATAGAAAAGAAGAAAGGAAAAAAATGTTGAAATACTTCAGAAGAGATTTCAGTCTCCTCTCTCTGGTGCCTTTGTTTTCCTCTCCTTCCATTATCTTTGGTCACTTGTCAAGATCATGCCTCTTAGAGGTGTTCAGACAACTGACAGGTCCATTAATTCCTTGAGTCCATTGATTCTCATTCTTTCTTTAAGGGCACTGTCAGGAAGGTATAAAAATTGGTAAAGCTCTTTGGCTCTTGAGGTGCTGGTTTAATACATTCTTTTAGAAAATGTCCAGTTAGATGTTTTAAATCTGCAGCTACAATACCATATAAGAAAAGTTTGAGCCTTAAACTCTTTTTGTTTTTAATTTCTTCCTCCCTGAGTGGTAAACAAAAATAACTGTTAGAAGAACTGAGAAAAGTACAGACCACTGAATACTCCCTCTTTGTGGAGTCTTATAGTAGATCTCTGTCAGATTATTAACATTTTTCTTTATTAGGCGCAGCAGCAAATGTATTTTACATTATTATTATGTTAGCATCCTTGAAACCTCTATCCCATTGATTAGATTTGAGCAATAATTTTGAAAGTTATTAAGAAAGCAGTAGCTACAGAACATGAATATGCAGCCATGTGGTATGATCATGTGAAAAATTTGGAAAACCTGTCTGATGCAGACGATATTTCAAAGCTCCCAGAAACTATTTCAGATCTATCAAGCTACTTACTACAGGAACACTTCATATTTGTTTCAGTACCCTATTTGAAGCACATCAAGAGTGTGCTGTCCTTCCAGAATCACCCAGCTCAGTTGTACAGTGTGACAGCTCATTCCAGGTCAGGAAAACAGTGTGTGCTCTCTAAAATACAGGGAAAGGGTTGGGGAGAAAGGAAAGGAATAGGGAGACAGATTTCCTGGTTCAGGTTTGTATGGAGGCTTCTGACTCTGGGATGATTTGAACAAGTAATGTCCTGGCTTTGGTGACAGGGAGAAGCAGCATGTGCTTGGAGATAAGAACTTGATCAAATGTGACTGAACATCCCCAGGCTCAGTCCCATGGCAGTTTATTTGAAGGTAACTTGTAATGTATACTTCATGATCACTGTTTTAGTAAACTGGAAAAAGATTTCTCTCTTTAATTTTGTCAAACCTTCCGTGTGCCCTGCAAGGTCTTGTCACTGATCCAGTCCTGATTTTTAAGAATGGAATCCTTCAATCATGTCCCAAAGTATTTTGTTGCACTTTTGATTCATAGTATTGTATAATTTTGGAATTCCATACAATTATATAGCTTAGGACTGTAATAATAAATTATTGGTGACTGGTTTTACATTTAAAGCTAATGTTATAGGTGGCTTAGTTACAGTAAAATTTGTATTCAAGTGCTCAAAAACATTAATCCTAAAATAAAGAGCTAATTTAATAATAGATTAAATGAACACATGATCTGCTTCAGCACAGTAGGTGATCAATGTTTAATACACCCTTGCTAGGTTTATGTAAAGTCTAGTCACACCCTTCATTAAGATATGTTGACAGAGAAGTTCATTTAGCTGGACAAATACCAGGATTCAAAATCCAACTCTTAATTATGTTGTATTATATATGGTGAGTGAATAAGAGTGTGGACATTAGCAGTGAATAAGACTGTGGACAAATTGATTAACTGCAATTAAAATGCTTGTGCATCTGTAAGACTAGCCTACTTGACTGAAAATGAATACTGCTTTGATGTGCAGCAAAGCATTTACCCATAAGCTAACTGTATGCAATGCACACTGTAATTAGCAAAATGCATGCTTTGTTTTAACTGCTTCAAACACTGGATCAAACTGCAAAAAATGTTACCTGAATGATTGTAACATGCTCATCTTCTTCATCATAAATTTTGGGTTGAAAAATAATGTCTCATCAAAGAAACTGAAGACTGGAAAATAAAACAAGGGCTACTTTCTTACTGTACATACCAACCTGTGGTAATAGTACTGAAAATATCATGATAGCAACAGTTTTATTCATAGGATCTCATGAAAATACTATTTTCTACAAAATGAAGTATTATTAGGCATGTCAAATGTGTAAATAGATTTCCATTAAAACACCTCATAATTACACAGATTTGGTTTCTATTGGTAATAAATATGTATCTGTATGACAGAAAACTGTAGTAGTTTGGGGAGAGCTCAAGTGTTGCATGTGTGCATATATACGTGTGTGTGTACATACACTTGAGAAAAAAATCCTGACTAGTGCAGAAATGAGACACTAACTGCAGCTTCACTATTCAAATAAATAACAGAGCTATCATTGCATCTAACCCTTCTGATAATGGCCACCAATTCCTTGGACAAATTGAATATTACTGATTAGATTCAAAAGACTGCAATGTAATTAAATGAAATTTACATAAGAGCATCTCTACTCCCATTTAAACTGCATGAGAATTAAAGAATAAGGAGGCAGACAGAAGCTTCTCACAAGACTTGTAGATACAGTTTTTCCAGACCTCTGCATTTAAAATAAGGTGAATGAATAAAATCCCCTGACTAATACAAATTCACCCTGTCTGCCTGGGAGAGAAAGAGGCACCAGAGGCTTGTCATATCTATTGTGCATTAAGTGAAATATTTCATCACTTATTTCTGGGTAATCAAAAGAGCTTTAGCCCAAGTGTAAGTTTGCTTCATTTGTACCCTATCACTTTTATTCAAAGCACTTCCTCTTTATCTTCCCTTTGTAATAGGAACAATAAAAGAAAATGTAATTTATGCAGGAATGCAACATTTACAAAAGTTTTTAGATCAATAAATTTAGTTTTCATGACATGATGTAAAAGGGATTTGCTATATTGCATGCATGAAAAATGCATTGTTTAGTAATCATTCTGATATTATGTTGTTCTAAATGCAAAGCTTGATGCAACTGTTCTATTAAAATATATTCCAAA
The DNA here is from genome assembly GCA_039654755.1 of Calcarius lapponicus. NCBI lineage: Eukaryota > Metazoa > Chordata > Aves > Passeriformes > Fringillidae > Calcarius > Calcarius lapponicus. The sequence goes on from CM077463.1 coordinate 9,243,363, forward strand.
GAATATCCCAGGGGTCTCTCTTGTCATTTTGGTTCAAGCTGGTGAATAAATTTTTAGTTGTAAAGAAATATTCTAAGTTAATCTTCTCAGGAAGTAGCTGAATGGTCCTCAGGAGTCCTTGCAAGGCTTATAAAGACAGTTTCAGGAAGAACTTTTTCTAGCAAGATGTGTATTATATGAATTCAAACACATAATTCTACCTGTAATTAAGTGAAACAGTACTCACAAGTCCAAACCCCTAGAGTATTTCAATGTAGGCTTCACAGATCAGAATGGAATCCTGAAAGCACAAGAAATAGAACTGAATGGATTAATTCTGTTTGAATTTTTATTGTAATTCAAGGTGTATTCAACCTAATTAAATATCCCAGAAGAAATTCCCTTTATATACAAAACTGGGTTTTATCTAGCAAGACACACACCCTCTGAAGTGAAGCAAGATCTCTACTGGCATAAATTTGGAATGTAAGTTCTGTCTTAGTGTAATTTTACACAGTTGAAGCTGCCAAGAATTAATTATTTATCATTTCCCTGCTGCATTTTGTCTATGGGATGACACAAACAGAAAAACTCTGGTCATTTTAGCAGTGCTTCATCACCAGTGAAAAGTATCAGGCAGCCAAGTGTTTTCACAGTTGACAATAGTGATCAAGGAAACTAACACCAATTTATACCACCAAATATCACAGTGATACTGTGGACCAATAGGCTTGGGGTTTTCTCTGAAGACAAAAACTGATCCTCTTCTGTGAAATCCTTCAAAGAATAGAAAGGAGACAAATGTGTAGCTGTCCCTACAAACATGACACTTGGTTTGAATCTGCACAGTCTTTGTATATATGGTTGAATATATTAGTTTCTCAAATCCAGAACTATTCTATGAAAGCTTAATTCAAGGAATAGATGAGACATTATGAAAGATTATTAGCATTCCTTTTTTATCCCCCTTTTAAAAAAGTCCTTTTTAATTTTTTTTTAACTTTTTTTTTTAATATTACCATAGCACTATTTTCCCTTCCTGAAAGGTTACATTTCATGCATCTCATTTCTTCCTCCTCCACCCTGTAATCCTTTTTAGGCACATATATGCCCCTTTTCTCACAGATATTCCCTCTAGCATGGATTATTTCCTTTCCCTTTAATCCTCATAGGCTCGGATGTTGCACTTAACAGTTTTACACAAGTTTGCATAGAAAGCCTCTGTTTAGTGGATGTGGGTCACATGGCTGTCAGGCTAGTTGGACAGAATTCAGGCTGGATAAAAACTGTGTTTTGTGTAGCAGGGAAAAATGACTAAATTCACATTGTCATAGCAAATGAGGATTAAAGCCATTTCATTTATAAATGATGTAATTATGTAAGACTCAGAACTATACAGTCAACCAAAAAAATCCCAGATACAAACAAATTTATGAACACCTACCTCTTGCTAATACACCAAAGTTATTACTACCTCCAGCTCACACTCACACAGCACCACACTTAGTTACCCCCTGGTAGCTGCTTAATCCATTGATTGTCCTTTTGCTCTTGGAGACATGGTCTGTCTCAATAAAACAACCAGAGATTATTTAAAAACATATTAAAAAGTAAAAATGAAACACTTTAAGAAAGGGAAAAAATGGCTATTGAGAGGGAAAGAGAATTTTAGAAGTCATAACTGCCTATGTCATAACTGCCTATGCATGATTTTATTCAAATACATGCTGAACTCATTAAAAATAGAGAGTAGAAATTGAGTCATCACAAAAAACAACTGGTTGTAACTTATGAACCCTATTTCTTAATATATACAAACTCTTTTCAAAATCACACTTTACAACAAAATTCTAATTGTAACAAGACACTCCTGTGTGGGAAATATGAAGAATTATTTCATACTTTATTGCAGCAATGGCACTTGTCTTTAACTGCATGCCAGGCAAGAAATGACATTCTATTATTCGCATCTCACAGTGTCATCTTACTTATCCCACAGTGTCTTTTGGTTCACATATTTTCCTGCATTCTCAGCATTTCACAGGCCACTCTGAATACAAAAGAACAATACAATGTGTGTGCTCAAAGCTCTCATTGGAAGAGTATTTTAGACCTCATCCTGCAAATGTTTTGCTGAGGTTTTTTTCCCCCATAGTTAAACTTAGAAGAGTAGAAAGATTGAAATCTTATGAACCATTTTACAGTTTGTCCACTGCTTTCATTGCCCAAGACCATTTTTACTGTTTTTTCATGTTTTTCTTTTTGCGTGGGTTTTGTTTGTTTGTCTGTTTGTTTTTGAATCACAGTGTTCTGGCCTGTTGGGATAGTGTAGAGTGCTTGTGAGGCTTTTCTATCAGAATGTGCAGATGATGTGCAGGTGATAGAACTAACCTCACTCTGAAAGCCTGGTCTGAGGAATACCACCAGACCCTGAGCACTAACAGGGAAAGAATCAAATCTTTCTGCATCAGAAAGATTTGTTGTATCCTGAAGTTTAAATATAAGGCATTGCATTTAAATTTGGAGAACTCATCTGAGTTCTCCAGATCATTTGTGAAGAGCAAATACAATTTATTTAACTGGTAAAACCTTGCAGATCTACAGGAACAGAAGCAATAGCCATACAGATATAAGTGGTAAAAAAAGTTGTTGCATGCAAACTGATTAAGAATTGGTAAATCTAAACAGCATTTTAAAGTTGTCAGTATTCATTTAGCACAATTTCAAAGAGATTTGGAGCTAAGCAGTTTATGATGTTATTTTTTGAAACTAAGTAGAACTTATAACATCTTTTCCCAGTTCTTTCCAGAGATATGTAGTTCTTTCTTAATTACTTAGACTTTTTCTCTGCTTGAAAGTTATATTAGAAAATATCTATTGAATTTGTGGTTTTGATCTATTTCTGTGCAGTTATGGATACACAGTACTGCTGTATTTAGAGCACAGTTGTATTTAGCTGAAAACAATATAAAAATAAACTGTAGAGTTAATTCAGAAAGAACTTTTTAACATGAAAGTAATATCCTGGGAGATCTGTTGAATGAGTCAGAAGCAAGATAACACTTGGCTAAGAAATAAAATTGAAAGGCTTGTTAAGGCAAACCTATGTGTTGGAGCTTGGTTAGAAAAATTACAAAAGCAAGAATAGTCAGACAAAAATATATACGTTTGACTAACACAAGGATCAAGTAGCTGACCAGCTGGGACATGGATAGATGATATTGTTTATCTTATGAACATAGGAAGAAATATTCCAAGTAAATCATAGAGATTGGTTTGTTTTCACACTTTAGCAATCCACAGAAGAAAACACAAAATACAGCAGCAAGAGACTAATAGTATGCCCTGATTCTTTACATCAGGAATATTTTATTTTCATGGGATAGAACACAACTTCTATATGTAAAGGTCTCTTTTTGAACCATGAGCAAATTTTAGCTCATAAAAAACAGTTACTTGGATAAACATGAAATGCTAAATTTTAATAAACATGATTTAAATTATTCATTTTTATTTTGTTTCTCTTCATATTTTATTCTGTCTTTAAAAAGAAATGAATTATAATATTACTAAGATTATTTCATCCAATATTTAAAAAATAATTAAGCAAAAGGGATAATGAAGATCCAAAATAATTTCTGTGTCTGTTGTATTTTAAAACCAATGAAGTGCAGCACCAAAGGCCAAATCCTCTGTGCATTGATGGTTGTCCACTGTGCTCAGGACTTCCTGTCATGAAGAATAGTTCATAGAGAAACTTAGCACGTTAGTCTTTGCCTAGTACAGGAATCTCTGCATTTTACAATGAAACATGCACAAATGTTAGTGTTTGAGAACGATGAAGTTGAGTTTTGCTAACAATACCTAAGAATGTTAATTCCTTTGGTGGCTTAAGATCTCTCAGTTACTTACGTAGCCAATGAACAAGATATTTTGAACTGATGCCTGTATGTGAGCAGTATATGAACAGAGATCCAAAGTCCCCAAATTCCAGCACTAATCCTCTGCTGATGGTGGTTGCAACAGAATCTGTGAAACACAATCCTGGAATCATAGAATCATAGGTTTGGTTGGAATGTTGGAAGGGACCTTAGAAACCATCCAGTTCTAAACCCCTGACATGGGCAGAGATGTTTTCCATTAGAACAAGTTGCTCATAGCCTGGTTCAATCTGGCCCTGAACACTTCCACGGAAGGGACATCCACAGCTTCTCTGGGTCTTCTGCTGGTGTCTCATCACCTTCATAGTAAAGTATTTCCTCCTAATATAGAATTTAAACTTTTCCTCTTTCAGTTTGAAGCCATTCTTCCTTGTCCTATCACTACCTGCTGTTGTAAAACGTCCCTCTCTCTCTCTCTCCCTTGTAGGCACTTTAGCTGCTGGAAGGCTGTTCTCAGCTCTCCCCTTCTCTTCTCTGGGCTGAACACCCACAATTTTCTCAGTCTGTCTTCACAGGAGATATGCTCCAGCCTTCTGATCTTAGTGGCTCTTCTCTGGACTCACTCTAACAGGTCCACATCCTTTACTTGTTTGGTGTTCTGATCTGGAACAATTAAGAAACAAGCTCTTTATTTTCCATGATAGGCACTTGGAAACTTTGTTTACTGAAGTTTCATATCTATCACAGTCTAGGAATAAATCTTCAGTAATAGGTGGACAAAAATTTTTAATGAATGATTATGTTATTTTTCTACAAAGACTGTAAGGCTGTTAAAACTGTAGTTGTTCATAAGAATCTGTTTCCCAGTTTTGATAGTCTGCTTTCTTGGCTGAAAATCTTAGTGAGAGACATCTGTTCCATATTACTCAGAAGTACGGCAGCATAATAATGTAATCAATAATGAGTAGCTTACACATAATATGTGGGAAATTATATGACTAATTTTCCTTATTCAATAGTCCATTGAATTTATTACCTCTGATTTGGAAAATTCATGCTCAGGATTATAGCAGGGACTGGAAACAAGCCTTGTATGTTTCCACTTTACTGTTACAACCACAAACAGAGTGTGATGGCTGTAGCCTCTGCATTTCTTATGCGCTTTACTTTGTATTTAGTGTGATAAGAGTTTGGGTTTTTAGAGAAATTGAAAATATTTTTTGAAAAATCCCATTTTTTCTAGATATGAATTCTGAAGTACATGAGAGAGAAAAGGTAGCAAAACAGGTAATTAATTCTACCAGTCCCTCTGACAGTAATAAATTTCCAAGAAGGAGGAAGATAGCTCAGTTGCTATGCAACTGCTTTCAAATGTACATAAATCTGTTAGTTGCCGTTGTTTATTTTTGCAGCCAATACTCTCCAAAGGCAAAAGTAAAAAATCTAGGCCTGGAATTGAGAAGTGTAGCCCACTGCTACCATTTGACATTATACATATCAATTTGACATTTGATATTTTGTGGGTGCTCTTTGAAGCTGAGCAAGCTCCATGTTGAAATGGTTTCTCTGGTCAGAAACTGCAGCCACACCATGACATTGACTTCTATGACCTTTGAGTATAAAGCACAGAGAATTTGAATTAATTTCACCACAGTTTCCCTTTCCCAAAATGTATTTAGGCAGGCTCACTCAGTGTCCCCAAGCAACTCATTCAAATGCCCTTTATCACTGAAAAGAAACACTTTATATTTTGGGTTTTTTTTACTCAAGGGACCTCCTCTGTCTCAGCCTGACCTGCCTATTGAGTACAATAATACCCTTGAACTGTCTCTCACCCTGTTTCAGCCCATCTCTTTTCTTCATTTCCACAGCACAGTTGTATTGCCTGTGAATTCCCATTACTGTTCTTGGCTGAGATCTGCAGTTTCTCAGACACTGCAGGGAGAGGCATTGAAGAGTGTAATACCAGATTTAATGTCACTTAACTACTGGGAAAATTAAAGTATTGCTTTATTACTGCTTCCACTGCCAGCCCAGAGCGCACCAGGAGACCTCCCTTACCTCATGGGTGGAAGGAGTTTTGGCTGCTGGGACTCAGGACCAGCTGAGAGCTGGTGCTGCTGAGGGTAGCACCTTCCTGCTGTCACCCTGGGACATGCTCCTGGACACCATGAGGTGGCCATGGCCAGGGCTGTCCTCCAGCCCAGTGGGGACACTTTCAGCTGAGACTCTTGCCTGGCCTATCACTGTGGGCCATCACTATCGGCCTGGTCTGCTCTCTGCCTGTCCCTGTCCCACCCCAGCTTCCTTCTTCTGCCCTGATGGCCCTGCTGCTGATGGGCTGGCTGCTTGGCCCTGCCCCGAGGCCCCTGGGAAGATGGCTCCCAGTCCCTGGCCTGGCCCTGGTCATCCCAAAGAGCAGGCATTGCCTGGGGGTCACAGAACAGCTGCTGGTGGGGGCCAGGGGAGGTCACCACATCCAACCCTCTTGTTCTGGCAGGACATCCTGTAGCAGTCTGAGGTCACCACATCCAGCCCTCTTGTTCTGGCAGGACATCCTGGAGCAGTCTGAGGTCACCACATCCAGCCCTCTTGTTCTGGCAGGACATCCTGGAGCAGTCTGAGGTCACCACATCCAACCCTCTTGTTCTGGCAGGACATCCTGGAGCAGTCTGAGGTCACCACATCCAGCCCTCTTGTTCTGGCAGGACATCCTGGAGCAGTCTGAGGTCACCACATCCAACCCTCTTGTTCTGGCGGGACATCCTGGAGCAGGCTGAGGTCACCACATCCAGCCCTCTTGTTCTGGCGGGACATCCTGGAGCAGGCTGAGGTCACCACATCCAACCCTCTTTTCTGGCGGGACATCCTGGAGCAGGCTGCCCAGGGCTCTGTACAGCTGGGGCTTGAGGGTTTTAATGCCTCCAAAGGTGCAGGTGGCACAAAGTCTCTTTGGCTGCCCTTGCTGTACGGTTTACACCCGGAAGTATTCAAACACCTTGTATTCCCAGCATATGTCTGGGTGCTGGATATGAATTTAGACTTCTAACTGAATCAAATCTGAGGATTTCATTGTAAGAAGTGTACCTTCCTCACTGCTGTCTCTTCAGAATTTCTTACATTTCAGACATCTACTTGCTGTGACTTCTGCCTGCCTGCCTTACCTCAGAGGCCAAAATATTTTCCTTGCCTGGAAGCCAAGAATCTCCTTCCCCAGAGGTATCATTTAGACCCCCATATTAACCTTTTAATCTTAACTGCTTCACTTCCATGGGGCGATGACACCAACACAGATTTTTTTAAGAAAATCACCGTTGTGGTTTTTATATTTAAGAATTTGTTTCTATGGGCAAGAAACAGAAATCTTTAAAACACATCTGTTGGATCAGTCCTTTCAGAACATACAGCGAGAAAACAAACCACACAAAACCTAGCATGGATGGGTTAAGTTGTTGCAGAGCTACTAAGATATACAGGGCTTCTGTATATTTAGAGCACATAAATAAATAATAAAATTTCTAAAATCTGTATTCTACAGATTTTTACGTGTTCTTTACTTTTCCGACTTAAATTTTTAAATTTTACTTTAAAACAATAATTTCCCCTTCTGGATCTTTTCCCTTTCTGTAATATAATGCAGTAATAATATTTCTGTAATCATAAATATATAGATACATACATACACACACACACATATATATCTATATGTATTTCCCTTCTTATTTCTAATTATATTATAAACTTTTCAGGACAAGATTCTTGAGCCTGTGTGAGATAGTAATAGCAAGCACAGAAGCCTGTCAGAAAGACTTGCATGGTTAAGGGAGGTAGCAGTGAAAGCTGACCAAGTGGGAAGGGCTTTTCTGATCTGCCTTGGCTCTTATGATGTTGATCTCTTGGTGGTAACTGTGAGTACCTTAAACTAGTAAATTAAATAACATTACTGGTTCCCATCATTTAGTCTTTTCCTTTTTATTTCTCCATAAAGGGGAATTATGACTATGGGACAGTATCTTAATATTTCTTTTGGTTTATATGTTCACAGAGAATTTTTATGGATGCAAGATTAAGTGGATTTTTTATTAAAAGTAAAATCACAGAAATTCACCTGATACTTGTGTTGGAGAATTTTGATGCTATCAATAGCTTTTGAGCCTGCTCTTAGTTCCTGTCCTGATCAAATTGTTTTCTGCAACAATGGACTTTAGAGTTTTTCCTCTGTTCCTCATTAGAAAGATTACTGATTACAGATTTCATGATAGAGCATTAGTGATCTTTTAGATTACTTTTAGATATAAGTTGTTTAGATTTTAGATTACTGAGGCACTTTGTAAACCAGACATTTTTCCATAGTAAAACAGTGAATAAAGTGGTAAGGCACAATTTTTACTTTAGTTTTGATAACTAGAAAATACAGATAAAAGCAGTCTGAGTGATCCTAGTAGTAATCTCTCTGGATAAGTGTATTCAGAGATGTTGATTTTTGCTATAGAGGAACTTAATTTTGTTAGGAAACCCATTGAGTAGAGTAATTGTGGAGTAAACTGTCAAACTGAAAGACTGCCTCAAGGCTAGGAAAATCTGCAAAGTTGTTTTATCAGCTAAGTAGTTAAAGATGTTCAATGAAGTTAGACAATGAACAATTAGTGAAGCTGTGAAATGTATGGTCCTTGTACTAAAATTCAAATTGTCACTTTTGGCATCTTTGTTAGCTGAACAAAACAAAACAAGAACAATCCCACAAAAGTACCCAAGTCTCCTCTGAAACCCCACCCAAAAAATCCAAACCCAAACCCAATCTCTTAGTGAGAATAGCAGAAAATACATATCTTAATACTAGTGCTTTTGCCCTCCAGTAAAGTTCTGGTTGTTGTAGACAGTCTTCCATCCACATAAAAACACTTTTTTCTTACCTTGATTTTCAATTTTCATAATATTGATCTCTTATGTCATTATAACAAGTGAAAAACAAGTTAAAATGAACCTTTTCAGGTATTTCAAAAAGAAACTCTTAGAAAAGAAGAAGCTATAGAGCCTGAACAAGTCACATGTGGCCCAAAGCACCAAACATAGCTCTCTCATCTTCAGGGCTCTGCAAAAATTTAAGTTACAGAGCATCTGCTTCTTGTCTCTTTCTTACCCTCTCAATCCTCAGCCAAAAGCAGCCCAAAACCTTCAGTGTATAGCTTAAGACTGAGATTATTCTTATCATGTGTGCTGCAGCCATAGGAAAGGAACAGACTTTATCACTAAGGGGAACTTGGAGATACCTCTTATGTTTCTGACATCTTTCAGCAAAGTCAATGAGAAAATTTTCCTCTCTCTACAGAAGAGGATCTATCTACTTTGAATATTGTCACAGGTTTTCAAGATGTGAACAGGCAGGTGAACAAGGTTTTTTGCATTATTATGTCCTGTCTGTTCTTCCTGTGGAAGAAATTTGTACAATAAAGAATATCTTCATGTGTTAGAAAACTTTCACCTGTTTCTTATCATCAGCAAAACATGAAAATACTCGTTTGCCACTTTAGCAACTTCAGGTAATACCAAATAGAAAGTTCACTTCAAATTACTGGATAATGGCTCATCCTGGGAGCAATCCAAGGTGTTGCGCTTGAGTCTTTTCATTCTTGAAAAGATGCTATAAGAACTTAATTTTATCACCAATATCAAGAAATTCAGAGTATAACAGATTATAGGTAATAATTAAATTTTCAAATTATGCTCAATATTCCTATCTTTTTTGCTGTGCAGCTGCGTCAGGTGGTTATTCTATTTTTGCTATTATGGAGGTTATATGATAGCAAGTTACTGTTTCCTGAGCCATGAGGTTTCTTGCTATCATGTGTTTCTCTGTTTCTTATACTCTGGTCTAAGAATACATTTCTCTATCTGACTAGAGGACTGGAGTCTGTTCTTCAGCCAGGGTCTGCAAGAAGCTCTGTATCTTAGACAAGTTATCCCTGAGATATTATTGCTTAAGTCTGTATAAAGTCACATAGCACTGAAGCTGTGAATGTCCTCTGTTCCCTCGAAGGATACTAGGGCTTGTAAGACATGGATTTAAATGCAACACCTTTGGAATATTATGCTATGCAGAACACAACAGCATCAGTTTTTCCTGTGAGTGAAACTGCTGATAGAGTCTCAGAGAAGTGGTAAATTTCTTCCTCCAGCCTCCATAAGCTCCTGCCTTTGATGTCTTTTCTGAACTGCATACATTGACTTCAATTGCAAATCCAGCTCATTATGTGCTTTGAGCTATTCACTTCAACAGAGCCTTTTGATTAACCAGAATCTAAGAGTGTGACTCTCCCTGGTGTTCCCTAATTCATGGTAAGCATTAAGAACAAGTTGCTGCTGTAAATGACAGTGGATCAGACAAAGCTTTTATATACATCAGTTACCTACTACTGCAGGCCTTGTTTGAAATTCCTAGCACTTCACAACATTCTACCATGCAGCCTTGTGTCACACTGTAAAGGGAGTATCAGGATAACTACACAGATGTTCCTGCAACCCCTACAAAACCCAGGCCTTTACCACAGAGACCATCATCCTCCTTAATGGATTCTATGCATAATAAATACAGACTTAATGATGAATATCTAAAATCACTCAGGGTGATAAGGCTATTTTTCATCCTCTGCATGTTGTAAAGGGAGAAAATTGAGAGACATATGCCTTTAAACTACAGAGGGAAAACTGCTAATTTCCTGTGTGTGCAGAATATTTTCATGGTTGGTTTGCTTTCATAAATATTTGTTAGCACCTGAACATCTTTGAAAGATTGGACATTGACAGTCATTCCAAATAGATAAGTCTGTTCACAATAGAGATGGTGAATGTTGTTCTGTTTTTCTATCATATTGTGTTATACTTACCTTGGAAGAATTTGATCATCTAAACATTATCATAATGTATGAGAAAAGCTGGAAAATTTGAAAATTCTATTTTGTTGCAAATGTTGAAATTTTTATTTTGATAGTAAGTAATTGATTAAATAGTTATATTAGTAATTGGATTAGAAATTGAAATATTTATATTGTAAAAGAACCATATTACTTCAATTTATTTAATTTGAGGAATGTGATGTAAACAATAGACTATGTAAAAAATACCAGATAATATTATGTTGTGACAAAAAATGTCATATTTTATTTCATTATATTAATTTGACTTGACATAATGCACAGTTGATGTGGTTTAACCATTACAGTACATTAAATTAGTATAACAATTTGCACATTTTGACTTTGTTGAACTAAGAGTGTTTCATAAGGTCAAAACAAAATATGTTAACACTAGCAGAATATGCTACTTCTGTTATTTCTTGTACATTTAAAAATTACTCAGGTAAAAACCTTCAATTCCATCAAGTCATCATTTTCTAAAATGATGCAGCAAAACCTTCTCTAGCAACAGTAAAATATATGTGAGGATTATTAGGTTAATGTGCCTCATCTCCTTTGTCTTTATCCAGGCAATACACCTTTACAGCAGCTGACGATCTGCCCTAACATTCCTGTTCATCCTCTTGTCAGTCTGTGCCTTTCCTTTTATCATGGTGTTGGGAAAGCTAGGTTGAACATCTCAGCTTTACATTTTGGTTTTGGACACTCTGATCTCTGTCACAGCGAATTTCTTAGTCACAAGCTAGCTGCTGAGAAAACTGTCTGACACTCTCATGGGTCTTTCTTTGATGCCTGACATTTTTAGCAGTTCCCCAGAGGAATGCAGTTGTCATGAGAGGTCATGGTCAGGGGGACTGGGAGCATCTATTAGGTTGCCATGGCCAGTCACATGCTGGCCTTTAAAGAGAAGGACTGAGACACGAAACCTCAATTGCATTCAGCTGCAGGCCAGCACTGAGAGCAGGGATGCAAGGATGCACTTTTGATGGTCGGGTCTGCCAAGCACTTACAGGTTGTTGCATTCTGCAAAACATGAATATCTGAAAAGAGGAGGTGAGGAAAAAATAAAGACCTGAAACATCTGATTGCATTCCAGTGATCTAGTTGTATGCTGCCAGAGTGCCCTTGAGAGATGAAGCCCTGGGGAGGGGAGCAGGGTTACTGCAGGTAACAGATTTATTAATTGTAAATCTTTATCAGATGACTATTGGAAGAGAAAATGAAACTTTAAATCAATGATAAAACTTTTTATTTTCCCTGCAAACTGACCTGAGTGAATTTGACAAATGTTGGTGGCAATGAAAAGAAGGCTTTCTTTAGTACCATCTAGATGTCCTTAAGAGAGACACCCAAATATTCTAAACAAAGTCAAAGTTTGGTCTTGAACCAAGGACCTCCATGCATTCTTCTCAGAATTGTAATTGAAACGTGAATTAAGACAATGCAGGAGACAGCTACAAACTGCCCATCAGGCCCTGAGAATCAGCTGTGGTTCAGATCACCCTCTGGAGCTCACCGCTTCCAAAAGGTAGGTGGTAGTTTAGCAAAGTAAGGGTTCTAGGATGTACAGTAGATGTCAAAAAAGACATACAGAACTGGAATTTGTGTTCTTTTCTTTCTAGTAATTTTATTAAAATATGAGAGACTGTATCTGAGAGCATTTCATACAATCTCTTAATGCGATAAAAAACAAAAACAAGATTTCCAAGAAACCAGCCAAAACTGCTTTCTAACTTCAGTTGATGGTAACTATAGGCAAACATGTTCAGTGAAAGTTGGCATTTCTGTACTTATTTCATGCAAGGGTAATTGGGCTTCATGCAGAGTAAGACCAGGGAAGCTGGCAGGGTTCCCTTCACATTGCTACTGCCCAGGAGATAGGCATCAGTTGTTTGATGCAGAATAGCTGTTATCTCTGTGGAAACAAATACGTGTTATATTCTTGTACAAGTAGGAGTTCTGGAAACTCATTTAAAGTTGTCCCTGTGCTTTAAAAAGGGAATATTGATCTATTTTAAACTTTCAAAATTAAGTTGACTTTAATAGCAGTGATTTTAGTGTCATATGGAAAAAAATTACTTTGAACAAGCTTTGAATACCTCTTTGTTGTCAATAATTTATGATTCATAACTGAAATATACTTCTATATTTAATGCTCAGAATAAATATGGGATCTCTAATAAGAAAAAGAACAAATTTGAGGAGTGAATGGTACACACTGTTAATGTGATATAAAGAGCTTAGACCCTTGGGAACTATTTTTCAACCCTAAAAATACCAACAAGGCGGTGTGATCTAAGAGCTGTAAAAGCAAAATAAATCTAAGAGCTTGGAACTGACTTTCTAGTCTCCAAGAATATAAATTGCTGCAGCTTCTTGTGTTGACATTTATTTACCATTTTGCAGTATGAGAAAGAGCTTCAAGATTAGAACAGAGAAAATTAAATTATGTTCCTGTTCCTTTGGCTGCTGGGAGGATTGTGTTTTAGAGATAGCTTTAAAGGTACATGGTCACTCTTAAAAGCCAGTACCTCACTTAATATAGTTTATTAATAAAGAAACTGTCCTGGAATCACTCAGCCAGAACTAAAGAAATAGACTAGTTTTGTTGCCTACTAAATAATTGCTTATTCCTGAGGAACATTAAGAAATAGAAATAGTATGTAGATGATGTTGTCACTTTAGGGGCTGATAAGAACTTCATATTAAATTCCAAGTCCAACTGAGGGTGCAGCTAAGACATGCAGCAGTTCCATATCCAAAGCAACACTGTTTTAAATTAGGTGAGATTTTCCACAAATAGCACTGTAATGAAACAAAGATAATTTACTGTGTTCTGGCTAGACTGAATTTCCTGTCTACAAAGATGCATTGTAGCTCTTTGCAATGATAAAAGCCTTAAACATCTTTTATTAAAGATAAAAGATGCTTTAGGTAGAATTTCTATATAATATTTAGGCATGTAAATATCTGAGCAAAGATAAGGGGGATAAGATGGTAATAAAATACATAAGGTTTTTAAAAGGAGGGCTGCTGCATAGCTTTGAATTTTTATTAAGCATTTAGGTAATAAAACATTTATACCCAGGTTTCAGGCCTGTAAGAAATGACAGTTTTCATAGCTTGTTTCACTGACAGTGATTGATCCAAAATACACTGTTTATTTTATCCTGATACAAAATATATTTTGTTTCTTACAAGTCTTGATGAATTTATTAATAGATTTTTTTTTCTTTTCTGTCAAGGTTTTATAGTCTAAATTTCCCTGAGAGAAGACAGAAAGGAACATGTTAAAATTACCAAATAAAGCATGGAGGTGGAAAATATTAATTAAGTGTTAGAGAACTGACATATCATAAAATTAGCATGAAAAATGAGTAATACAAAAGGAAGCGCTGTGCAGCATGAAGTAATTTGAATGCTTTGAACAGAGATCAGTGCCAGAAAGCTCTAACTCCTAATAATAATATAAGGAAGATTTAGAAAAAAATGGCATCTGAAACTGGGAACCACAGACATTTATTCTGTCTGTTATGCTATTACATGTTGAAAACTGTGGTAATTCTGGTTTTGAAGACTGGTTTGCCATTGAGAAGTGTGGTGTTTTAATTTAATAGCTGATTTTTCTGGGAAAGGCCAACCATCAACTGCATCTCCTTCCTCTTCACTGCCTCAAAGGAAAGGGCCTTTCCATGCCAAAATGCAGGGACAGGCATGGTTGCTGAGTCTCATATGAGTCATGTAAGAAAAGAGCTTTTTCAAGGCCTCTCCCAGGCATCCTCTGGGAATGTTTGCAGTCACACAGAGACTCACTGAAATCACAGGTACTTTTCTACAAGTCCAAATCTGTTTCTACTTAAAACAGTTTCCAAAACCATGTTTTATGTGAGAAGCACAGCTTACACATCTCTCTAGCACATCTTAGGGTATGAGCTTTGTAACAAACTAGGAAAGAGCACAATCACACTTTTAGTGTCCGTGTGTCAGAAAATGCCTTTATATTGTTCTTTACATTGCTGCCATATGTGATGTTTATTTAATAGGAGATATAAAGCATAATCAAAGATAAGCATAGGATATCTTGTGCCGATGTCTCATTTTGTTGATTGCTGAGGAGGGTTCTTGGGTAAGGCAGCTCCTGTAGTCACTCTGGAAGAGCAATTACCTTGAGCTGCAGTCATTCAAATGGGGCTGTAGTGCTAGATCACCTAGGCAGTTTAGGAACAACAAGAAAAATTGCTGTGTCTGGAGCAGACTAAATGACCCTTCAGCCCAGAATCATGTCTTTGATAGGAGCCATCTCTAGAAAAAGATGATAAGAAAAGGCTTCATATAGAGTGGTGCTTCCCTTGATAAATGTCCTTGCTTTGGAGAAACTGTAGTGCAAGTATTTCCTGAGGTGAAAGCTGTTGCTGCATCTTTTGAATAACAGTCCTCAGCAAACTTTTCATCCATGATTTGTGTTACTGTCTTTGCAAGCATTTATACTTTTGACATGCACAGCACCTCATGACAATGCGTTCCACAGGTTTATGACCTGTGTGGGGAAGTTTTCTTCCTTTGTTAATTTCAAACCTTCAGCTTATTTAACAGGAGGGTATAAAGCATAACCACGGATCAATATTGCAGAGACACATACATCCTAAATACAACTGAGTAAAAATAAGGCAGAATCTTAGAATATGATTAAGTGATTCATGTCATTATAAATTATCTATTCTCTCTTAAATTAATATCCCTAAGGAAAACAGGATCCAAAAATAAATTGAAGCATATTAAACACAAATGTACACCAGGTCAAATATCTTTCTTGAGTGACCCCATTGACCTCCCACTTAAGGTAACAGAAAGATCTCTTAACAGGAAGCCCAGAACTCTAAAATTCTTGTCATTACTGATACTGCCCAGCCTTATTTGTAGTTGCAGTAATAGAAAAAGTTAAGTCAGTTCTCTGCAGCTCTAGGGGTAAATGAGCTCTTTTCATTAGCTTATGCTAATAAATCATGGTAGGTTTGTGGCAGAGTACATAAGTGTTCCCTGTCGTGTACTTGAGTGTGAACTCTGAGGCAGTCTGAACACGTGCACCAGGACTCTGGGCTGTTAAACCTTGAGACTTTTTTCTTGTAAAGAAGTAAAGAGGATGCAGAAACAGCTCTTTCAGGTGATAAATCATGGTAGCTTGGACATTCTCTGAAAACTGGAGGTTTACTGATTCAAGAAGGTTTGGTTTCTTTTTTTTTAAACTTGCTTAGAAAAAGGTATATTTTCAAAAGCCTATGTTAAGCTTTTAGAACCTGGTGAGTGTCTTTGTGTATGAATAAAAAAGGCATTTCCTTTCTACTATTGAAGAAATAAGTAAGCTCCCTCTCCAGTCTGCTGCTTAGACTCTTGTTTCCTTTAGAGATTTCTTTCACAAAAATTGTTTGCTCGAGCTGTGAGCCAGAGTTAATAGTTACTGTGTATTGATATTTTGAGCACCTGGTTTTTCAAAGCTATAAAAGGAACTGCATTACAATCAAGCTGCTGCATTTTCCAGGGCTTGACAGAATGACATTTCTCACACCCTAGCCCTAAGCTTTTATACTCGAATGTTCTAACTTTCTAATGTTGACAAAAGCAAGTAACAAAGCAAATCTTGTGACAGAAGCACTAAGTTAGACATTCCTTGGTGTCTGCTCACTCAGGATCTTCACAGACAGCTCAATGATCTTTGGCTTTGTATTTTCCAGTAGCTGGGGCAGCATAGTGGAGGATCTTTCCTGTCAGCATTAGTAAAGAATAGAAGAATAGATAGTTAAGTTTGCATATTTATCACAACTGTGGTCATTTTCAAAGTGTAGCATTATTTTTTAAAATACATGTTTACATTACCAATTTTTCTTTCATTTCATTAATTACCTCAGGAACTTCAGGAAAAATAGAGTAGAAGTGCAAGTTTTTGAATTTCAGTGAGTTTCATATAATGGCAAGTTATGGTTGCCTCTATAAAAGGAGAAGGAAAGGAGGGAGAAAAGCTTTAAGGGAGTTTGCAAATTAAAGCTCTTCTTTCCTTTTCTCTTCCATGTGGGATCTTTGTTTAATCCCTAAACACCTTGCACGTACCATAATGCTTATTATAAAAACATTTGCTACTTTAAATGTAAATGACAACATTTATAAACTTAAAACTAAGGGATTCTCCTGTTTAAAGACAATGTGACTTTCCTGTCACATGCTAAGTACATCTCACATACTGTCTGTGATATCTGAATGCAGACAGAGAGTAGAAGAAAGGTTTCCTTACAATTACCAAAAGAATCTGAAACCTTAGTTGTTTTTATACACTGTTTTTATTAGTGTTGTTGCTATCACTTTTTGGTTTTCCTTATCTCATTTCAGTTTTTCTAGTAAACTGTTATCTCAACCCATAACCTCTGCCTTTTTTCCCTTTCTCACCAGAGGGTGTGGGGGGGAAGGGAAGCACCTACTTGAGGCATAATTTCCAGCTGGTTTTAAGCCACAAAAATTTTAAACTTAAATATTTTCTATTTATTTTTTTAAATAAAATTCTTTAGGAAAATATTGATGCTGATGTTAACTAAAAAAGGAAAAAAGAATATGACTACCAAAAGTTTTAGCCCCTTGTTTGAAAAAAGTAATAAGAAGGTCTATTTTAATTATCCACTGATACTATTAGTTATCAATTGTAAAATACATTTCATCTGCAAAGCATCCTTTATTATGAGAGCTGGTGTTTGGAAGCTTGTACTAGTTAAATTCTGATTCTTAATAATGAAACTTTTAATAATAAAGATAACTAACAAGAGGTAGAAATTAGAAATGTGGTATATTCTCAGCCTTTAAATCAACACTGGATGGCATTTAAAGAGATACAATATGTCTTACACAGAAATGATAAGATTGGTATAGAAATTGGTGCATAATTTGTCTGCTGTAAAATAAATTAGAATAGATTATAATATTTTCCTTTTGCTTTAACATACATAATCTAAAAATAATAAGGTGTTTGTTTAATCTCAATTCTTAATTACGGTACTCAGCATGAGTTGCTGAGATCAAAAAGGCCAAGCCAGATTAGGATTTAATAAAATTCAAGTTAGAGCACTGCTTTCAAATTTTAGGATTCTACTGTACCATTGTTAAGGTCAATGACTGAAAATATTTTGATATGGTAAGAATCTTATTCATTGAAACCTAATGACTATCATCCTTGCCTATTAATTTGAAGCTATGTATTTAAATTTATTTTAAGTTTTCCAGGTTTCCATCCCCACAACATATAGGAAAGACAGTAATTTTTGGTTCTAGTGAGTATGACTGCTTTAAGGACTTAATAAAATAAATTCAACAGATGTCCCAAATTTAGGATCTCTTTTTGTGATCTATCAGCTGCAGGAAAATGGGAACCAATAGCATAGGGGCATAGGAATCTTGAATTCACAATGTCACATCAAATACATGACACAGAGATGCTGAATAGCTCTTTGCAAAGAACATTTTCTATATTTGAAGAGAACAAGAGAATTCTTGACTCTTTCCAGACTTCACCCTGATATCTTTGGTGACTGGGTAACAAGTATCATTGTGAATCGTTAAGAAGCATTTCCAAATCATTGCATTTATCTGTTATCAAGTCATAAGAGCAGATGAACATATATGAACATAATAGGCCAGGTTTCATTATGATGAAGACTATACTTGTGTGAAACATTTAAAGTGAATAAGTCCTTGGGGTGTCCACCTTTTGCTCCCTTTTCAGGTGTACTTAAACTGGGTGCAGCCTTCCCAATGTCCAGCTCTGGGTAGACATGGAAAACCTGACTTTCAGACTCCTCTTGATGGCAATGTAGATGCAGCTAGTGTGTCTGAAAGGAATGGGTGCAATAGAGAGATGAGCACAACCTAACAGAAGCTGGACTGTTGAACAGTAAAGCAAAAAGAGGATGATCATTGAAAAGTTCCTGAGTGAATTGGAGAAATTCCTTCAGTTTGAGTAAGTCCTGAAACAAAACTTGTCTTTGGATTTCTCCAGACATAATTATGTTCTGCACACCACTTTCATGACTTTGCACAGGAATAGTGTAATTCCACCCTGCTTCACTGTAGATGAAGAGCAGTTCATTTACTGAATATAAATTCTCATTTTTGCTTGAAAAACATCTGTGGATATTTCACATTTTTTTTGTTCCAGTTTAAAATATGTGTACAAACTCATTTAGACCCAAGAAATATGAAGGCAATTTAAGTGAGTTTTTGATTTTCATCAGTTAGACTCGATCAGTTCATTTACTAGAAAATTAATATGGATGGTTTGAATCATTTAATTATCTGACCAGTGAGCTGAAGGAAAGATTCTGGATGTAAATGGAAAATTACAAATTTCATTTTTAATACCAGGATATATTTCCTTATGGCTTAGAAGCTCTGTTGGTGCAAAGGAAGAAGAAGAAAGCTTTATGTGCATTGAAAGCCAAGCAACTCAAAGTCCCTTATCTGTTCATTTGCTAATCAGCTCCTGCCCCTGTTGATCTACAAACATCCATACATGAATACAGATTTTTATAAAAAGTGGGACAAAGATGCACAGCAGAGTGAGTTTATGGTCATGACACTTTTGATCTTGACTATTTCTTATGAGAGATTTGTATTTTCCAACTTTTGTTAAGAAAGACAAAACAATGTAATACTACATTGATCAAAGATCTATTGTCATTAAAATGGTATTAATAACTAAATGAATTCTGCTGCTTTTTTAATTAGATCATTCAAGAATGTAAGGATGCAAATTTGTCAAATATTTAGCTTAAATGTACTTAAAATTGATAATGAATTCTTCTTCCTTTTTCTTAGCACTTCATGATGCTTCTTATTGCCAGCTAAACATGTAGTCCATACTAATAACAGAAATTTGTCGACTTGTTAGTTAAAATTCTCCTGCTACTGTATCTTTCTCTAGGGAGGACATTATTCAACAAAATCTGAAGCTCCCTCATGTTAAGGAGATAATTCTACCCAATCTATCCACTTCAGTTCCCTCCCTCAATATAAATGACAATATCCTAATGCATAACACTTGAGAATAGAAATTGAAATAATCACTTATAAATTTATCCACAGCTGACAGCTTTATTAATCTCTGTAGCTGCTGTCATTTGATAAAGAACAACATATGATAAAAATTCTGCAAATTACCTAATTAGGCATTCTGCAGCAGAAGATCTGCTATTATAACAACCAGTAATCAGGTAGAAGACCAAAACAATAACATTTGTCTGGGAAGAGAAAAGTTCTTTGAGCATCTTCCTCATTTATGATGATCTAGCTACAATTAAGGAAAGAATAATGGCTCATAGTCAATGGCAATATTCTGGCACGTAGCTATTACTGATAACAGATGAAGAAAAATTCTTGTGTTTGACAGGAAATCCCTCTTGCAAAAATACCCCAGAGCACATTTGTTACAGCATACACAGAAATATATCCTAGAACCTGAAAGCACTCTTCATCAGGAGAGCAGGACTTGAAGGAAGGAGATCAGCAAGACTTTCTTCTTTCCTGTCTTTTGAAGGAGAAACCTAACTAATTTCAGTAGAGATATCCAGTGGAAAGCCTTTAATGCAATTCCTTGCAAACATTAATAATGCCTGAGTCAGTAATGTGTTTTGTCTAATGGGGATGGTTTTTATGAGGTCATTGTTTGGCATCTTAGTATGACCTAGTTGCCAAATGTTAGGAGAAAATAGGGCTTTGGTCCTTTGAGAAACTGTGACTAAAAATGTTTATTTTCTTCAGTTGACAGTAATTGGAGCCTAGGCTAAGTAGTTACCACTGCAAACACCTGATGTTCCGTGTGATACCTCCAGAATATGTTATGCCTCTGTGTTTGCTGCTGGTGTATATATATTATCTCATTGTCAGTGAGTCACAGATACTGTAGTCCTTCAATTAATAATCAAATTCTGTGGAAATTAAATCACTGCAAAGTTTTGAAACTTTCATAAATCTGCTTTTTTTTTTTTTATGTTGGCTCTTTTATCTTGTCTTTGTTTGTGTAAACGGCATCTAATTTTCTTATTAAACTACCATTATCTCAGTGAGCTTTTAAATCTTATTTTTTCCTGTCCTCTTGAGGAGTGGGAATGAGAGACAGAGAGGTTGAGATTTCTTGCAGACAGCCAAGATCACTAAATCAAAAGCTGTATAACAGGAGAGCAGTGGATATTTTCTGTCTGGGCTTCAGTCAAGACTTTGAGACCATCTTCCATAAGATCTTAATAGAGAAGCTGTTCATATGTGGGCTGCAGGAGCAGACAGGGAGGTAGATTGAAAACTTACTTGGCAGACAGAAAATTATATTAATACCCCATACAGGTACTGAACAAGAGACCATTTATATTATTTCTACAATAATAAATTGAGTATTTTAACTTTTCCAACTTAGGCTTCTAAATACAGGTACAGACATGAGTAATACCTTAGAGTTAGAAATGAATACAAGAAAAATAGGTTATTTATCTCCTTATAATGGATTTTGGTAAGAGATGTGGATACAAAAATAATATTCATAATAATATTATTGGCAAAATTCAGGAAAATGTACCTGACACAGGTACTGGGTTCCTCATGACTAACTCAATTTATACATAATTAATGGAAAAGCAGAGAACATAATAAACTGCATTACAAATATGTGAGATGATGGTTTGCCTTAGGGAGAGGCATCTGAAACCACATTTTTTGGGGGATTTAGAAGTATCCAAGGCTTTCAAAACATGCCTTTTAGCACATTCAGAAGTTTTTTGTACCTTTTGAATTTCTCTGGACATAATTTTGTGCATCTATTTTTACTTACTTTTCTAGATTTCTTTGGAACTGGAAAAATCCCATGATATTCTCTCATAATAGTCAAGCTTCAATTTGCTGTTTCTTAAAAGATGAAATATACTTTGAAGATCTTCTGTGAGCTGTTGACTTTTAAGTTCTTCTGTTAACTGTTGACACTTCATTTAGGAAATATGCCAGAGAAGCAACCCCTACCGTAACTCTACAGACCTTGTATTCAACCACGCAGCTGTGCAAAATCCTTAGCAATTTGAGAAATCCCTTTGTCTTCTCTATTGCTGCTAGCTTTTTGAGTCCAAAATAATGAAATGTTATGAGTAGAGAGACTGGGGAGGATTTTTGTTGGTTTTGGGTGTTATTTTTGTGTGTGAGAACAGCCTCTGGCAACATTAAATACAATACAAAAAAAAAAAATCTAAGCATAAACAAAATCTCAAAATAGTTTTTTCATAATTTTGTACAGTAAAATGAGTACAAATGACATTAGTAAAGCCTGCAAATGTGATCTTTAGTAACAATTATATTACAGTGCAAAACATAAGTATAATTTAGAAACAAATGAGGGACCAAGATGTCATATAAAACTATCTCTTATTTTTCATTATTTTTTCTTCCGCCTTGATAATTCCACCGCTCTAAAGTTATCTTTTTTTTATCTGAGAAAGTGTGTACCCAAAGTAGTTCTTATCCAATATAACACAGAACAAATGAGAAGTGTAAAATAAACTAAATGTTCCTTTAGATAGAGTTTGTTATTTTTATGCAGTGAAAATGTATTTAGATATGATTTTCCAAGGGCTACTGTTATTGTAGTACATTGGTAATGTTTTGGAGCCAAAATGGATAATCCTTTTTTTTGTTTGATTGTTTCTAAATCTGTTTCCACACTTGTTTGTGCATTTTTCTCTGATATAACTGTGCACCTCTATTTTAAGCTTAGTTTAGTTAAAATCTGAAATGTATTGGATGATTGATTGTCTCGCTGGACTTAAGTCTACCCTGAAAATTGGCATGACCTGACCTTGTAATGTTCTATCTCTTTGCCCTGTCATAGCAATTTGAATGAGACCCATATTTTAATAGCCATTTATAGTGCTCCCAAATGCCAAACCTCATCAGCTTGGCTATGGCCTTTACAATTATGAGTGGAATTGCTTCCTTGTGCTCAGGAATGGCTTTTACGCTATGCTATAACCTGATATAGATTTTGCTGTATTTCCTTGCTTTTTAGAGCAAGAGTGAGAAAACACATATCACATCAATTATAACTTTATTCTTCTTCTATCCTTACCTCCTCCCACTTACTTTATGGCTTGATTGTTAGGCTGTTGGTGTCTGGACTTGTAGCAAAGTTAGATGTTCCAGATTCTGCTTCTCCCTTTCTTGAGCACAGCACTAACATGGAGATTCTGTTTCTTCAGTGTCTTTCAGAAAGGTTTTATATCAGAATGAATAGCAAGCTGGGAAGGAACCCACCCATTTCCTTTGCTTTTGGAGGTATTGAGAGAAGACATTGAACATAAATTTTAATTCTTGTTCCTTCCTATCAAGAAATTCTACGAAGAATTTCAGTTATAAGAAATAAAGGCTGAAAAGAATAATACTGCTACTAAGAAGTACTTGTTCTACTAATATATCCTCTTTCCAGTGTCTTTTTTTCCAGATATATCCATTTTGCTTGCCTCTGTGAGAAGAGGCTGAGGCTGCCCCCTTGTTGGACACATCCAATTCCACCAGGCTTCAACGAACCCAATGCAGGGCACAGCTGACCTTATCGGCAATGATAGTGGTGCCTCTGGGAAAATGAATTTAAGCAAAGGCAGAAAACACCACGTGGGCAGAGGAAACAACAACAGAGGGAGCACAAAAGTCAAAGGAGGAGGCAGTACTCCATGGGGGGTTAGGTTTTCCTTGTGGCCTGTGGGTGACCTGCACCACAGCATGTTTATCCTTGCACTTAGTCCAGCTTTCTTTTCAATGAGAAAATAACAACATGAGCCAACCTGAAGTATTTTACTATTCACATATGTTTAATGAACATGATTGAAAAGCATGAGAAAGAACAGGACTTTTGTGGGATCTGAAAGTAAAAAATTGTAAAATGTGAGTAGTGAAAAGCCTGAAAATTCCCAGTGCTCAAAGCAACAAAAACAATGGAGTGAAATGCTAGCTCTTGTTGTCATGCAATCATTTTCAGCTCTCTGTGGGTGTTGTGCGAAGCTCCAGGAAGCTGGATCCCATTCTGAAAATTCCAGACATGCTGAGGCGGTGTCCACGCAACAGGTCCTGTTTGTAGTGGGTGAATTAATCAGCAGGAGATGCCTTGTACGCAGAGTCAGCTGAGAAGAAACTCAGTCAACTGAGAAGAACTATCAGGCTTTCAAACACTATTGTGTTAGAATTATTGTGTCTTTGTGTTAGTGACCTTCTAGGTGTCCACGTCATGTGTCCTCTGACTTGTGTTTGAGCTTAATCTTGGAAATAAGGCTGATTACGTGTATTTGTATCTGTTCTGAGTTAGGATGAGTATAACTTCTGCTGAAATAATGCATACCTTTCAGCATTTGCTATTTCCCCACTCTGCCACGGTACTTACTGCACTGTTTATTTCTCTCCAGGTCACATTAGAATGAAATGTGCTGTCGTCAGAAGCCATGAAGTGCATCATAAAATGCCACATGTTGGCCCTACCAGTAATAGATGCAACTCCAGGACTTCAGCAAGGTGTCCTTGCTCAGACTAGAGTTGGTGCCTTGAAATATTAAGAAAAACTGTCTCATAAAAAATTATATCAAAAAGGAAAACAGTAATTCATAACTAAAATTCCAAATTCAAATTCAAGTAAAAGGGTTCCAGTAAGCCTCTCTGTAATACCTCTGGACCCAATTTCTTGAAAAATTCAAGAAATATAGCTATAGGTAACCAAACAGGTACTAGATTTTAGTTTCTACAGTAAAACTATTTTCAACTCAGGGATATATATGAAAGCAAATATGTGAAAGTAAAGACTTTAAACCAAAACAGACAGAAGGTGTGAGCTATTGAAAGTATAAGGCTATTACTAAATTTCAGGCTAAGATTGCAGTTGTGGATGTATGAATTACAATAAGCTACTGGTAGTAAAAAAAAAATAATTAAATAATGCAATTTAATTAAAATAGTTGATTATCTCATGGAATTATATTAGCGAAAAACCTGAAAGTTTTTTTAAGAACTTATCATTGCTTCCAAAATATTTAAGAAAAAAACAGAAGCTGCAAAGTTTTTACTGCAGTATCCTGTGGGTGATGATGACAGAAGCCCTCTTTTCAAGGATTGTGACTTTCATGAATGCCAAACCAAATTTATTTCAGTTAACATAAAATTAAATTAAAGTAGATAATAAACCATGTGTAGAAGTGGATCTTGATGATGGACTGTGATTGCTGACTTACAGACCAATGCTCAAAAGTTTATTGTAGCTGTAATTCTCCAGGAAGAATGGCCAGCTAACTGTTTAGGCTATTAACCTGCATATGTGAAGTGCAAATGCTTCAGCAGAAGTCCTCTGCTAACACTTCAGGATTGTGCATAGGTTTACAAGTTGTAAGGAAGAGATTATTTTTGAGAATGTTGGCATGGGCCTTCTTGGCAAGAGTCAGGGAGTAGGAAAGGAGCTGAAATGTGGTAGTCACAACTCATTTAATCACAGGACCACTTTCTGATGTGACATAATCCAATAAAATGTGGTATGACTCCACTGCTGTCAATTAAGGAGTTAGTGTGAAGGTTCCACAAGAACATGGGAAAATACTTGTATTAATAAACTGAATTAAGTATGATAGTGAGAATATCTTCTCTGCATCTAACAGTATGATTTGTTGATCCAGATCCAAGGACAAACTTTATAGAAACATACACAAAAGGATTTCTACATAGAAATCAGCAGTATTTTATGAAGCAGGATTCTGTCAGAGATCACATTTTATACTCCTACTGTATAAAAATGGACACTCTCGACAAGTTAATGAGTGAATGATTAAAGACACTACTAAAGTAGCAAAGTACAGTCATATTTTAATAGTACTTTTCTTGACCTCCTAGATATAGAAAAAAGTTTTATTTAATGGAAAAAGTGAGCTTATTACGAGAAATGTTAACATTTTAGAGGGATGTCATCAATCTTTCTTTATAATCAACCATCAAATATTTGTCTTGACACTTCTATAAATTGCTCTGTTAATGCAAAAGTTTACGTTAGAAAAATAAAATTAGAACACAGTTTTTAAAAGCATGAAATTTAAGTCTATCATAAAAGTAATAACACTGTTAGCACTGTATTGCAGTTTTTTATTTACAAATCCATTGCTTAATTTGTTAAATTATAAGAGAAATATATGGGCTACAATTACAAATATCAAACTTGATTAAAGTAGGAAGTTCATATTATGCAACCCAAACCTAGTAAGTTAAAAAAATATACATTTTAGGTGTCCTAGTTTCTGCAGATTTATGTAATATTTGCCTGGATTTTCTTATAGTTTTGTGGCTGTAGAGTGCTGTTTTAGTCAAAGTGTTCTCTCTTAAAAGAAAACAACTATATATCTTACAATGTATAAAAGTAATATTTGTACAAGAGCTTCCTCAGTCTGCTGTTGAGTTGGCATTGGAACATGTGCGATAAATCTGTTGGCCATTTTCACCTTCTTGCTCCTTGCCATCTTCTTCATCAGCCTCTTCTTCATGGGTACCATTGATGTTTTCTTCCTCCACCTCCTCACCTCTTGCAAGTTGTGCTTCTCTCTCCAGCTTCCATTTTTCCATTGATTCTGCTGTAATTTTCTTCTCATATTCCTGTTCCAGGGGCTCCAGAACCCCATCATCTTCATCCCTGTAGCCATAGTATTCAGTGTCGATGTCCTTCGTAAGCTTAGCCCGAGTCTTTCATGGGGGTGGCAGGTGTTCCTTTCAAAAAGCTCTCCAACTCCTGGCATGTCCTTTGCAGCCTCAAAGTATTTCTAGCCTCTGTTTCCTGGAACTTTCCCTTTGTGATCTAACATTTTCAGGCCAATCCTAGCATAATCAGGACCTTCCAGCTCCTTTATTCTGTATTCCCAATGTCCTTTCTCCCTCAGAAGTTTCTTGATTTCATCATTCAGGTCCCAAATTCTGAATTCATCCAATCCAGCATTTTGGATCTGTGCCACTTTCTTAGAAATCTCCCCAGTGATCTGTCTCCTCCATTTCTCAGCTTTGGGCAGTTCATTACACTCTGATGCAAACAAAGGCTCCTTGACTTTTCCTTCCTCAAGCCCCGCCAAACGCGCCATGCATCCACGCCCCGTAACTGAACCCAGCCCTGGCACAGAGCAAGGAGGCAAAGGCACTTTTAGGATTGTAGCATTGCACCATACCTTTATAACTGGGCAATCCTGCACAGAGACAAAGCCGCCCATTTCTTTGGTGGGGCTTTTCTTCTGTTTTTCAGGTTTTTCAGTTTCTCTGGCTTTTCGTTTCACACACTCTTTGGCTGTATTTTCTTCACAGCTCTGGCTGTTGCTAGCTCTGGCTGTATTTTTGCAGCTTGTTGCTGCTGGGTTGGGCTCACCTCTGGTCTTTTCCAGCTTTTAGCTGTGGGGACAGGCTCTGCATGCCCTGTCCTTGATCTCCCTCCACTCTGGCTGCAGGAAATGGCTGCTATCCTCACCCTGAGTCACCATGGGTTATGGCAGATGGGTGGATCAGAGACAGAGACGACACACACCCCAGAATTCTCATGCAACAGCAGTGTATTTTATTCTTCCTATCTCCTTAAACAGGAGGATTTGAATCTCCTGGTCCAGACAGCTCATTGGTCTGGCTTAAACACCAGCTCCTGTGCCAGTTAGATACCTGCAGCTTAGGGTGGAACATGACTGGGTGAAGCCTCTGTAGGTATTCAAATCCATCCCATCATAGCTCAGCCCAGGGGCTGGTTTATGGAACCAGGCTGGGTTTCTTATTTATAACCAAATTAATTGCCTAGTACAAGCTAGCTCGTACTGTAACATGCACCTTTATCCACTTGTTCCAGGCTTTATGTTTTCTGTCCCACACCACAGAACAAGTGTACCAATGGAAAAGCAGTGTTTGTTAATTTTCCAAAGAGTAAAAACACTGCTCATCGTCAGTCAGCTTCTTCAAAACATATAATGTTAGCCAGAACCGGGTCATCCTTCCTACAGGAGGTGCTCTCACCAAAATGCCTTTGCTTCCAAACCTGGCCTGACTAAAGAGTACCATCTTGGATATGATTACTTTCTGTGGTTGAGATGGGCATATGCAAGAAATGGGAAAATTATTTGAATAACTTAAAGTAATTTTTAAAAGCCTGCCAATCTGCAGTCTAAACCACATTTTCTGATGTTAATTGAAACCCTGCTATAGATATATACACACACGCACACAAATCCCCTTTGATTGCAGTCAACTTTGAATGTGACCTTAACCCCACAGATGAGTATTTCTCAGTGTATAAACTTCAGCAAGTTGAAAACACTTAAAATATTTTCCCAGAAACATTTTCTATGAACTATAATAATCAAAAGGTTTCCTCTGACTTGCTATGTAATGAATTGTCCTATCTCAAAATAAAAGTAAAACTTAGCTGAATCGTGGGCTATATTAAACATGAACAATTTAGTTTTTCCCTTGTGGTCTTAAAGCAGGACTAGTTCCTAAGATTGCTTTTATACAGTATTATGACTTTACCTTCCTTTAAAATAAATACAATGCTGATATCTTAGCTACATAATATAAAGGTAGGATTTTATCTTTTTTTTTTTTTTAATCCATAAATGTATTTCATTAAATGCTATTATTCAGGCTATACACATATATATTCCTGGCTAGCAGTTATTGTCATAGCATACTTATATTTTTAATTTAACTATATTTTATAATTTTAGACACACAGATTTAATACTGAATGGGTTTTATTTTAACACCATATTTTCCCATTTCCTCCCCTGCTTTTATTCTAGTGAATTTGCACTTTCAGGACTTATGCTTCTAAAATGGTATACAGCTTCAAATCCTGGAAAAGTCAATGCCAGTCTTTGCAGGTCATTTTAACTTCTCTCTGAATTAGAGCATGTGTCAGTGCCACAGTGAAGGCTGAAACCAAATAACAAACAGCAAGAGTAGCATGTGCTTGATGAAATTTACTTTAGTCTCCTTGCTATTCTGTAGGAGGGACACTTACCCACAGAATGTGAACCTTTCAGTATGGAAGGGCAATACAAGGTTTGCTTTCCCACCATATCATGGTGGAATACACGTTACAGTTCTGGCTGCCGGAAATTGTAGTCTCTTCAAAAGAAGCAAGTGGTTCATATTGTGGCTGCTTTCAGGGATCTATAGTTTCCTTTGCTGATTAAGAAATGGCTCTAAAAAATTGCCAGTACTGCAGGCTGTAAAGCCCCATCCAGTAAGCTGCCAAGTGTCTTCCTTTGCTTCTGAATTCATTATTGTTGAGGCACATTTAACATGTCCTTGGCTGTGCTTGCAGCCACGAATCACTTGGGAAAAGTCTTTCTGAGTGGTCAACAACTCTCCTTAATTCACCAGAGCTGCTTGGACACCCTGCTAATCTTATTTAACACACATTGAAAAGTTACTGACTTTTGTGACTTGCTCAAGATTTCTCATTTGTATGTTATCCAACCTGTGTTCATTTATCTTGTTAAACATTACATTTCAGTAAGCTAACTTCTCAGTTCTGGTGTCTTTATTATTGCCTATGTATATCTCTATTTTCTTCTTCCTTTCCTGGAATTTTATGCTGTAACTTTTTGTTGTCTGTCTCTTATCAAAATATATTCCTATTTTTTTTTCTTCACTTCTTTGTACCATGTCTTTATTCATTAAAAAATGAAGTTTTGTATTCTTTTTCCAGGTTCTATTTCCCCAGCCTTTTACCTACTCTCTTTATTTTTTTTCTTATTTCTTCTGCTCTATACATTTATCACATCCTCTTTGCTGCTGACATACCCACAGACTATCTCACATTTGCTCATCTAGGCATGTTCTCGTGAAGCTTATCTCTTTCTGCCACTCTCAGTGTAAAGACCCTTACCTTCTGCCAGTGCCTTCTTTTTTTTACACACATTTTGAAATTCAGTCCCGTAGCTCCTTACATACAAACATAAGCTACAAAAATGTTGCTAAAAGTATTAAAAAAAAAAAGAAAAAATCCACAAACCCAAAAGAACTCACTTTTTGGTAGGTTTTGTGTCATCTTAGGGTTCTATCCTGTGCATTGTTGCCATTAGCATTCTTTTCTGAACAGTAAAAAAGAACAGTGTCAGATGGAATCATTACAGAAACTTCAACACTTAAAAAAAACAAGACTAATTAGAGTAAAATGAGAAATGTGAGCTATTTTTATTAACCAATTGGACAGTTTTATGCACAAGTGAATTGACTAGATAATGGAAAATATGGTCAATCTCATCCATGTGGAACACAACAAAGTGAGAAGCGTTGAGTTACTTGAGAGAATGACCAGCAAAGGTGGAGAGGACAGACAGAACCCAAAGAGTAGGGAAAAAATCAGCTGAAGTGGGAACAGGAATAGTAGAATGCCTTGTATATGATAACAAAAAGGAGTAGGATATTAGGCCTGTTATACTAACAATTATGTGTGTAAGTTATCTTTTGAATATAGTATTGTATTAAACAATAGAATATGTAGCTGCAGTTTGATGCAGCTGTCAAAAACCACTAAGGTGGTCTTTGGGGTATTTCAAATATTCCAAGGAATACTTTTCCAAGTATTTTTATTATATGTAAGGAATAATTTACAGAAGAGATATAGATATCTTACCAAACTACTGTACACAAATCTGATCAGCCAATTTGAGGAATAATTAAACTATAGAAGCAATAGATTGACTGATGCAGCTGAAAGCACCTCTCTTGTTAGAACATGCTAAAAGGGCTTGTTCTGCTAAATCTTCAGTGAAGGCTGAAATAAAACATGATCACTCTTTTCCCATAAGAATTTTAAGGCCCATATATCTGGGCAGTGTGAGGATAGAGAGATAAAAGGGTCATGGTTGTATGAAAACAAATGACACATACTGATCAACAATAAATACATGGTAGAAGTATTACTGTATTTTAATTACTGCTGTAAAAAGAAGTAGAAAGGCTTAGAAGCAATTGATTTTAGGATGAAATTTGCTTTATTTCTGCACAGGTTTTTGTGACATGATAGGGAGCAGTATTTGCTGAGCTGTGATGTCCTGTCCAATTCAATATTCTCAAGGGTTATGCAAGCTAATGCAATACTGATTCTTCACCCTAAACTTGTAGATTTATTTTTCTTACTGCAGATCAGAGCCGTGATAGATTAGCTCCAACTCCTCATCCAGTTTGTAATCCAGCACCGGTTTTATTGAGGCAAAAACTGAAGTGTGAACTTTTAACATGCTCTATTGTTCAAATGCATTATACCTTAAACATAATGGTCACTGTCTTATAGAAGCAAAATAGGATATTTATACTGGCCTGTATAAGCAGCATATTTTGACATTTGCTCAAACCTTGCCTTCTGTAGAAAACTGTAGTCAGGGAAAAGTAACGTGAAAACAATTTAGTCTCAGAGTCTTTAGAGTTTTGGTTGATCATTTTCTGTCTCTACAGAGACATCAAACCCAAACAACATCATCAGGAAATGCATTGATTGAAGCATTGTGTACCTCTAAAATCCATTGATTACCTATATTTTCTTATATTTGCAGACATATAAACAAAATGCTAATGAAATGCAGTATTACTCTATGTTGAAATATTTAAGGATAAACAGTTGTATATTCTTAAACATTAAAATACACTTAATTCTTCTTAACAAGTTCCTACATTCTGAGAACTTTGGTAAATCATTGAAGATCCCCAAAAACTGCAAATGAAAAATAAAGATGAGTAATTTTTTTCAGTGGTAACAATATTGTTTTGACAAGTGGAAAATTCAAAATAGAAATTACTGGTTAGCTGCACAATATAGGAGAGTTCTCAAATTTGAGAGATGGTGCTGGATAGGATGAATCTCTCAGTGAATGAAAGTATAATGAATATATGAATACTCATAATTACTAAAAAAATTAGAAATTACTCTTTTGACTGTAGAATTCTAATTTTACAATAGAATTTTTTCTTCATTTAGTTTGAGTTGAAAATATTTGTTTGTAGCTCTGAAAAGGGATATTTCTTCATACAGTCAATTCTTAGAACACCATGAATACGAGCGTAATCATTCTTTTTATAAAAGAAAGGAAACATATATGTGCCATTTCAAGGGGATATTTGCTTGCACTTGCCATATCTTATCCAGATATGGATGCTGTGAGAGGACTTTTTGGACCATTTGCATTGCTACCTTTCTCCAGGGGTAACACAGTTAACATTCTGTATAAGTGAAATATGCTGGTCCTTTTTGTTTGAGATTCATTGCTGGGAGTTGTGTGAAATCTTTCTGAATATTTCAATTGCAGACAAGTACAATATTTTTAAGCCATGTGAGAACTTCATAGAACATTAGGAGATAGATT
This sequence comes from Calcarius lapponicus, assembly GCA_039654755.1. NCBI lineage: Eukaryota > Metazoa > Chordata > Aves > Passeriformes > Fringillidae > Calcarius > Calcarius lapponicus. The sequence goes on from CM077463.1 coordinate 9,275,550, forward strand.
ATTTACACCATGTATTTCAGTAAAAAGAATTTGTTATGACTCTTTTGTGTACTGAACTGCCTGCAATTCCTGTCTGGACATAACATTTCCTTTTCCAAAACACCTTACTATTTCTGTCTCTCTTGTAATCTTGTAGGGTTATGTCTTCTGCTAATGTGGCCTGATTTGCATTGCACCTATAAATTGCAGTTAAGCAGCAACACCTCAGAGGAGAATAGGAAATGGCATTTTATCACTTCTGGAGTTGTCTATTGTAAGGTCAAGGTTGGAGTATGCCTAAGGGAAAAGTATTTGCCACTCTCACTTTGTTTTCTTTGGGACCATGTAAAAGCACTTCAGTCTCCAGAGATATAATTACAGCAATTTACACAGACACTAAATCTGTGCATGTGGAACTGGTACAATGAAGAATAAAACTACAAAGAGAACAAGGCAAACCTTTGGATTTTTGTCTGATTTCTTGACCCTATGGGGACACCTTCCATTCTCCAAGGCTGGGTAAGAAATTCAAGTCCTGTATACCTTTTAGTTTTGTCAATCATAATTGGAATTTGGAAGAATAGGCAGCACTGTAGTTGGAAATAATTTTTCAGGAAGTGCATTTGTAACCAAAGTATAAACCATAGCAGTCAATTGTCGATCTCTGTCAAAAGGTAGCAAAATAGAATTCACAGCCTTGAGCTAAAATATTAATCTTTCCCTTTTTGATTTCCTAGAACTTCCTAAATCTGTGTAATAACTTAAAATAATAAGAAAGTTTTTAAATCAATGCCACAACATTTTAGCAAGGTAAGAGATTTTTTCTAACTGCCTAAAATATTAAATGAAGAAAATTTCATGGAGACATGTGACTTCCACATCTGAAGGCTTGTTAAATCAAAAAAGAAGAAATACTTGTGTACATTCACATCCGAGCAATAGATGTACAACAAACGAAAAGATAATATAGCTCATTACAAAACATGCAAATGCCATTTTAAATGCTTTGAACAATACTATGATTCCTGGACGCTTTGCAGCTTGAAGAAAATTGGTTATCCACTGTATAATAACAAATGCTGAAACGACATATTAATTTCTGTACACTTCATCATGATATAACATTCAGAAGACAGACTTACAGCTAAGAAAAACCAAATCCTCTCAGTGGAGAGAAGATATGGCCTTTTAAACTACAATTAGTATTATCTTTAAGAGGCAAACAACAATCCAAATTATCTACCTTTGATATATGATCCATCTCATATTTTAAAGAACTCCTATTTGTTATTTACTGAATTTGGTCTGCTGATGAAAAATATAATTATGCCAAGAAGTTGCATAATTAGCTACAACTGTCTGTTCTTGTAATGTTCTCTACAATGGCAAAACATATATTAGTGGAAAAAATAAATTAACTGTAAGGTGCTCAATGCTTGAAACATCAGCATTGACAAAACTGGCAATAAAAATTAGAACCATTCTACACTTCTCAAAAGCTGGATGGCCTACTTTTTTTTGTATAGGTGAGAGAGTTGTGACGACTGCCTAGTGCTAAAGTAATTTAAATAAATAAAAAAGACCGCACTGGGTAAGTTAAAATAGATCCTAAATAATCATATTGGATATGCTCTCTGGATCACTGAATGATAGTGTTCTGCCTGCATCAGCAGAGAGTACCAGTTGCAAGAAATGGTATAGACAATTACAGAAAAATGTGCTTAGAAAGACATTCTCTTTGTATCATATTTAATTAGTCATTGGTTTATGCCCTGAGGTATAAAGGCTCGAATTTCAATTATTTTATCCTACTTAATATTCACGGTTGTGATTATTCTCTGTCTTCATATCAAATGGAATCTTTCTAGTATTTTACTGAGTTAAAATGCATCTTCAGCCATCTGCCTTGTGTTGACTATTAACTTCTGATAATGAGTGCCATTGCTGAATTATGCACATGGTAACAAAGCACTTTCATTTACCGCTCTTAGAAATGGCTGTAGCTTGAATGAATATCCCCTTTTCTTAAATTAAGAAATTACATAGGCAAAACCAACCTTACTTTTCTACCTTTATGAAGTTCCTTCTAATTATTTTGTAGCCATGTCTGAATGCAGTAGATTTTAACTTTTCTCCTGTTTAAGTAATTCCAGCAGATAGCCAGTTTCACTATTTGTGTCTTACCTCTTATGTGTCTGCCACATTTTTTCCGAAATCCTAACCTTAGAACTGAATTTTTTACAAGTGGGTATTCTCTGATTTATTCTGCGGTACTATAAAATTTTAAAGATTAGATGTCCTCCCATCTTTGTGTTTCCCAACTTTTTGTCTTTATCACTGGTAGGGGCTGATGAAACCGAGTCTGAAAGAGCCAAGGCTGCTGCACTTCTGTTCTCCCAGATCCAGCCAGGAGTGATGTTGAGCATGTTTTCCCAATGACTGACAGGCAGGCACCCATGGTACACCTACACATGTACTGTTGGCTGGCCACAGAGGCCAGCCCAGACAGAAATCACTAAGCACTAGCACAAGCATTCAACAACACTAAAAGCCTCATCCTGGTCCCCTTTCTGGCTAATTAGAATAAAGGTTTATTAGCAGGAAATATAAGTATATATATATATATATATGTACAATGTGTGTGTACAACATGCCCAATGATTACCTCATTGGTGTTTCCCTGGATCCTTGCTCTTCTCAATTGTCTCACTCTCAGATGCAGATGCCCATGTACAAATGAGTTCCAGAAGATTCCTCAAGTCCCAGAGCTTCAGCAGTTTTCCTGAACAAACCCTGGAGTTGCTAGTGCTGAACCCCTGCTGTCTCCCTGTGAGTGACACACTCGCCCTCCTGGCTCCTGGGTCACTTCCCTGTGCCCTGGATATTTGCAAGTGGTCACACTGTGATGCACACACCCTGATGTCTCCAGCTGCTGGCACCCCAAACACACAGGCCCTGTGATGGGTGGTTTCACTCAGCCCTGGCACTCAGACCTAAACACAAACGAACACAAGCAGAAAGAGCCCCTTCACTCAGGACAACATTCAGAAAGGGAGTTTAATGAAAAGACACATCAGACTACTGATATAGTGCAGGGGGTGCTGATGAGGGCTAGCCTGTGTTAACCCTTTATCTTTCTGTATTCCTGCGCTTGTTCATACCAAAACCACCTAGATACCTTGCTCCACCATTGGTTCATCCCTGAAACATTCCACAATAAATCCTGTACAATCTCAAAATGCTTTTCCCTGCCATCCCATACTGTGTGAAAGCACTTTCCCCTGGCTCATGGGGCCCTGATGGCTCATGGAAATGGATTTGTAGATGGTGCAGGGTCTTTGGGCTCCCCCACCCTTCCTTTTGAATGTGGGGAGATGAGCTGTAACTTGCATAACCAACTAATCACTACTTCGCATGGAGCTCTGCTTTCATGGAGCTGTCAGAAATGACACTGAGGTGTTTTTCTTAAGTTCTTTCCATTATTTACAACATGTCAGCAAGCATAAATAAACTAATTAATTTCTGAAAATCTGCCAGTCAGAAATGGAGTTACAAATACATATAGACAGATTTAGACACAGATTCAAAACTGCTCTAATAATCAAGATATCTGAAAAGTCATCCACCAGATAAATTTGTTTCTGTGGTGTATATTTTAGCTCAGTTTAAGTTTTATTAATGTGCATTAGACATTAGCTTTTAGTTCTGCTGCAACACGTAGACATTCTACCTCCAGATATTTAAAAATATATGGTTTCAGGAGGCTTCCTCTAAACTAACAGAGCAACAAGGTAACACTACCAAACAAGTTTTCCACATTTTATTTTGCATTAGTATGATAGCAATTGCCTTATGTAATTTTATATTTCTTTCAGGTAAATTTTCTATTTGTCATTTAATATTTTTACTTGGTTTAAAAAGTATTATGAACATGTATAGCAGTAATTGACCTTATTTCACAAGACTTCAGTGGTCCGCATTAGCTTCTTTAACTGGCAATCACTATGCCCTTTGGTAATAAAAATTATGTTGGGAAATTTGGAACATCTGTAAGTACGTGAAAATGAATGAAAACAGGAAAGGAATTTGTTAAAAAAAAATCCCTTGTTTATATCATAAGCATACACTGAAGGACAGATGCTTGTTGCACTTAATCTACTGTAGGTATCAGATATCACACTGAGTAGCCTAGCTTTTTTTGGAGTTGATGCTTAGTGCTGTCAGAGCTGGATATTTTATAAAATGATGGGATTGTCAGAGTCTAAACTTAATTTTCCATGGTCTTGGAACAGACTGGCTGTAAGATTGTAAAAAGAAATAGAAAGCCCTATTCACAGGCTGTGAGTTTCATTTCTTTTGTGAAATTAGAGATTATTTTCTAGGAAAAAAGAAAAGTCAGTGTAAGCCTGGAAAGTGGCTTTTCCTACAGCATTTCTTTGAAGTACTTCCTATAACACATCAGTTAATACATTATGTTCCAATTTTACTCTTGATTGTGGCTTGTGGTCAAAATGATTAACCTGAGAGGATTCCACTTACAGATGCAGTTAATGGCAAAAAAATGGGTTACCACTATGCAATATTATTTTTTATAACAATTTTTCCAGTCTAAAGGCTTGCACTTACAATACAGCACGGTGTCCACAGTAGACATTTTTTATTTCTGTTTATTTATTTGTAGTGAACAGTTAGCTCTTGACACATATAGTAAAATTTTAGTGTCAACAATCTTTTTATTGGTCATTCTTTACAGACCATAGGACATTCTTCTGGAACACTTCAGTAGAAGTGTTTCTTCAGTAGAAATTTTCAGTTAGTGGCATAAGGAAGAGTTTTCTGGATTGACAACAATAGATTGTCCAATTTGCACTTTTAAAGGTACTTTTTGAAAATGCTTTCTCCCTAGATTTTATTTATTGTTATTAGAGAGATCTACTACTTGCTTGATTTCAGAACACAGGCATATAACAATATTTTTATCAAGAGAAATTCTCATATGCTCTCCTAAATCTCCTCCCCTTTCCATGAGAAATTTATTCCCCTTAAAAAATTGTTAGTCTTATGTGTATCAAAATGAAGCAAAAATAGGACTTTTGTCTTGTTCGCTTGTCGGTCATGATTTTTAAACAGGTGGTAGTTGGTTTTGTCATCACTTGCTACAAAATATACCTCAAAATGATTGTCTAACAGATGGTTTCATTGAAATATGTGACTTACTTTTCTAGTCACTGGTACATAAGTTGTAATGGAGGGAGAAGTGTTCTATGCAAGAGTTTAAAATTCCTCAGATGAAACCTTCAAATGTCATCTATAGATGAAAAATGACTGAAACCAATAATGTGAACAAATTGATTAGCATGTTCAGTGACAGGTTTTTGGATCTATATGTTAATTTTCTTTGCCAAACATACTCTAAAAAGTAATATAGCAAAACAGACAACACACTAGAACATCCCAGATGATCCTTAGACTTCCTAACATTATCTGTTGGGCTGTTAAAAGAGGTTTGTTTGCTCAGGCTTAGAAGATATTATTTGTACAGTTACTGTCAAAGCAAATAAGCTGAAAGAGATACACTGTCTGAAGAGTACTGGAGTGTGCATCTCATCTTTTTCTTCTTCTTTGAAACAGTTGTACAAGCAAGTGTGCTTATTTCCTGTGATCTGATTTGTCAGATGGTATTTATTCATTGGGAAAGATGAAAGAAACGAAATAAAAACTAGAAAGATCTGCTAACCAATTAATGGGGATAATAAAGATGATGATGAGAAAAGCCAAAGATTTTTCTATGGTGTTACACTTTTACATTAGTCTAAGTTATTTTTTAATGAGATCAGTGTCTTTAGAACTGAATTCCATGCAAATGTTCAGTTGCTCTCACTGGGAGAAGAGTGAGCCCTGAGATGCTCAGAACAATGCTTTTGTGGTAAGGAGTCAGTGATATTTTTATAATTTCATTTGGAATTGGGCAGAATCTAAGGAACAAAGAGAAAAGTGTTTTATAATAAAAAACACAGTGACAAGTTGAGAAATGGTGTTTTCAGCAGTTCAATAAGAAACATTTTAGGAAGGCATGAAGAGTCTGAGGTCTGCTTATGTTTCTGTCAGGAACAGCTTTGTGTAGCTCTTTGGGAAGAGTAAGACAGTTGTTTAGTAGGAATCTTACAGGAACAAGCAGAAGTGGGGTGTCAGAAGTAAAGCTTGATCTGAAAGTGATGTCACAAGCAGGAGTGTAAAATAGCCTAAGAAAGAGAAAAGAAAGAGAAATGAGGGCATAGCTATTAAGGGTTGAACGAGTATTAACTACAAGGGAAGCAAATGAAAAGACAGTAGAAAAAAGACAAAAACATGAGGGCATGGAATAAAAAAATGCAATAAAAATGCAGAAGCAGAGTTGTACTGAAGTATATGATAGGTAGAGATCCTGAGATATCTTTGAGGAGCACAGCTTAAGGATGCATTCTGCTTTGTGTCGGACTGTTCTGCATAAAGGGGTTAGGGAACACCTTAGGGATAATGCAGCAGCTTCTCTTCTGCCTCACCTGCCAGGCCATGATTGACACATGGAGTCCAGACCAGGGAGGCAGCTGCAGCCCTCCCATGCCAGTGTGTGAGACTGTAGTGCTGTGACAGAAAAATGTGAAGCATGGATTTATGGGTGAATTTAATGCTCTGGACCTGGATTTGAGTGAATGATTTAATTGCCATATACCTATCTCAAAAAAGAAATTGTGCAGGATGTTAAAAGTACTCAAATGCAGAATTTAAGATAGCTGTCCAGTAGGACATCTGAAATGGTAATATATCAGATCCTTTCATAAGTCAGAGTAGCAGACAATGTCTCCACTGTTTGACTTCTGGCACTGAACCTGATGGAAAAGGCTGTGGTTGTTCCATTGCTGTGTTCTCCAGACAGGTGACTAAAGCTGGACTGCCTGTTGGAACACAATGGTGCCAGGAGCTCTTGGGAGGGTGCTAGCTGACACAAGTGATATAGAGGTTGTGCTAGTGTTTAAGATAATTGTAGGGCTGTGCCTAGGCTCTGGAACTGTTTTGTTTACTTGGGAAGGTCTTTGATCCCAAGTTCATTCCAAGTTAGGACATGAACACTGCATCATGGTGCTACCACAAATCAGACTCAGAAGCCTGCCTAGCAATTCTGGCAGCAATATTAATGTGCTGCTTGTGATTTTTACATCTTTCTTTTCAAGTATACTTGACTTTATTTCACCCTGAATTGTAACTGCAAGGATTTTCAGGGAAGATAGACATTGTCAGGGAAGAAAATGATGTTGAGCCTCAAGGGAGCACAATGAAACCGACACAGTGTGGGAAGGATCTGACCAGACTAGAGGGAGCAGTCAGTCCAAGAGAAAGTGCTCTGAGAGCCCAGGCTGTCACTTTATTAATACCTCAGAGAAACCAAACCAATGCTTCATCTTTTAGCAGTTTTGCTCTGACAACTATTTTCTTGGGCTCAGAAAGGCTGGTGCCACAGGAAATCCCCAGCACCAAACTAAATCTGCTCCTACTTTACAGGTGAAAACATGAAAAACACTGAGCATATTGAAATATAAATGCTGTTTTTACGATGTGTTGCTAGCTCCTTTAAAAGCTGGGAGTTTTACCCAGCAGCAGGTGTTGAGGCCTCTGAGAGCGCCTTGGCTCCTGTGCTTTGGGCCCCAGAGCCACGTTGGTGAAGAGGGGGGATGCTCCAGGTGCTATTTGCTGGCCATGGGCAGGGCCAGCCCCTGGCCCAGTGGAAATTTTTCTTAATCCAAATATTGCTAGAGTTTCAACTTCTTTAATCAAAAGCAAAGAAGAAGGTGAAGGGAGACCTTCATGGAAGTGTAACCTGCACATGTAGATATAACCACTTCTGGTGCCTGAAAGCTGAAAAGGTTTCTAGAATCTGTGATACTTTTATCACAATTCCAAAAATGTGACTTTTTAGTGTTTCTCTATTTAGTTAATGTGGTATTTTCTCTTTCTTATTGAATAAATGTAAGAAGTGATCCTTGGATTTCACATTAATAACTTGGCTACTCATAATTAAAATGTTTTCTGTCACCCTCCATAAGGAAAGCATGTAAATTTACTCAGGGTGTGGGGATGTGCTGGTTGTGTTGAAACATTTACCATTGCTTTTACTATTGTTTATTTTTGTGAGTTTACTTCTATATTGATTATATGAGAAATGTTCTTTAGGAATGATACTATAAAACATTTTGCTGGATTTTTAAAAAATTTATTTTCTTGATTTTGCTCCCTTAATCAGGTTTAATAAGCCTGAACTATTTAACTTCTATGTCTAGTGAAGTCTGTGGTGTCTCTGAGGCTGAAACACAATGCATCAGAACATGGCTTGTGAAATGACTGTCAGTTTCTAATGCTTCTTCATGTCTGCTGGCATCTGTAGTCAGAGGACTCTGGGCTTAACCACTGTTTTAAATTAAAATATTAGTAACTGTAATAACAAAATTATATTTTGTTAAGCAATAACATTCATTTACATAAGTGTTAATCGCTTTATTCATCTTTCCCTCTTTTGTTGAGATGGCTTTTTCAGTGGTATGAATGATGCACTATAAATTTTCTAAGCTTCAAACAGACTTTCAAAAAAGAATTTTAAATAGAAGTAAACAGGAACTCCAGTCATTCACCAGGCAGCATTTTTCTTTGAGACTTGGAGAAGAAATACCAAAATTTTGCTTAACTCTCTCCTGTAGTTGCACTGTTTTCAGACTACCTGTAAAACAAAGGATTTAATTCCTTGTAGGAGAGGATGCTTAAGGAAAAATAACTGGAAAAGAACATAAAAAAACACAAAAGGGCACCCTGCCCCAGTATCCAGAGCATTAATGAAGGTGTTAAACTGGACCGGGCCATGTATTGACCCAAAGTTGTAGGGGGATACAATATAGGAAAATAAAGGTAGTATAGTAAGCAATCTTATCCCTTAAGAAGTTGCAGCTGAGCAAATTATTAGAGATTGGAACAGGCCTGGTTTTAACAGGCCACAGCTGTAGCCAATAAGAAGTGTGTCATAAAAGAGTGGGTTGGTTGGTGGAGGGAAACTGGAGTCAGTTGGCTGCTGTGGGGACGAGGAAGAGTCATTGCCTAGAGGAGATGTCTGTGAGAAACATCAAGGAAGTATGAAACTCTAGTGATATGGAACACTTGCAACATAATGACAACACAAACTGTATTGATAGCTATGGCCTCCAACCAGATTTTGTGCTGCCTGTGACCCCACTTTGGGGCTGGTGGTGTCACCTGTGGCCCGTTCAGACAATTTTCAAACAAACCACCTTGCGGTCTGCTTGTTCAGCCCATTCTTCATCAGCTCATCAGCTTCTCTATGAGGCTCTTACGGGATGCTGTCAAAGGCCTCAGTGAAGACAAGGCAGACAGTATCCATTGCTCTCTTCTCATCTTCTGAGCCAATCCTTTTGTCACAGATGTTTATCAATACTGGAAAGCATTACTCCTTGTTGGTGAATCCATGCTAACTACTGCTAATGTTGTTTTTTTTTTTTCTTCATGTACCTGAAATGTTTATTTCTGATCTTCCCCACCAATTCTATCTCAGCATATACAAAGAGCTCATCTCACTGGCCTTGTTCTCAGTGAGATGACACAGGCTGCCAATCACCCTCCTGGCCACTCCAGCTGCCCAAACCAGCCCTGCTCCTTGGCTGGGGGCAGAAGAACAGACATGGCTGGTGAGGCTCCTGCCCTGATGGATCCCCTGTCTGTGCAGATGCCTTCCCCCAGCGAGCTGCTGACCTTTGCTGAGCCAAGACACAACTCTTCTTGGTGATTCTACAAGGATTTCTGGAAGGGATTTTGCTGCTATAGCTTTAGACAAAAACTTTATTACTAGTTTTTATTCTTTTCACTCTTTGCTTCTCAAACTCTTGCTTGGCCTTCGTAGTACTACTTTTTACATCCTCACTGTCAAAATTTATCAGGCTTTTCATTTTCTTTATGTCTGTACAACATTTTAAAAAATACTTTCTGGTTTCTAGTACTCTATTTTGCTTTGCTGAATAGCCATCCTGGCTTTATATTTTCCCTTTCCAAATCTTTTTTAGCAGATGATATGCACTGTTTCTGTATTTGCTGTATGGTATCCTTCAGAAATTTTCATGCTGCCGGGAAGGTTTATGTATCTTAGGTATGTCTTCTGGTTGCAGACAAGGCTTTCTCTGTGCTCTGAAGTAAAGCACAGTGGTAGTACATTGTTTGGTCTTTGTTGGTCCTGTTGTGATGTTGAAACTACATATGTATTCACATCAGGTTTGGAGAATGGTACTGCTTTAAGCTTTGCACTGCAAGACTTTCACTACATTTTGCACATAATTCACTGACAAGATTATTGAATATTTCAGTTGTTTTTGCAATTCTTTGAGGAAATATCACACTAGTTTGAATCCCCTTAGGTAGAAAAGGAGCTGAATTTAACAACTCCCGAGTATGGATGAATTTTCTAACAATCAAGCTGTTGTATAAAGATGTGTAACAGTTCCCTCTCTATAAAATGAATGATCTTTATTGCATTCTTAAAAAAAAAAAAAAAAAAAGTGGACATTTCTTCTGGGAGAAGATTGTGGGTGGAGTGTATCTGGGAAAAAGGTACTTTTGTGAAGCCCTGACCCAATATCTCAAGTGTGAAAGGTGACACTGTTTCCCATGCACTTGTGTGTTCATTGTTTCCTCTCAGCTTGCTCTAAATGGCTTTGTGCTTGTTGCAGTAGCCAGTAGCTACTTCAAATAGATATTCCTGCCCCTCTCAGGACACTGAACGTGGATTTTAGGATGGACATTAAGCTCTGGGTTCTCGATTAATTGATGAAACACAGACACCTAAAAATGAGGCATTTCCCCCGCAAATTTTAAAGGTTAAGTGTTAGACTGTTTAGTTTTAAACTCCACTTTAGCCAAGAAGTAATTGAAGGATATTGTTATTCCCAAGCAAACATTACTCAACTCCATTAAGAACATTTTTAACAAGTTTTCACACTCAAATGTTTTAATTTATGTAATGTGACTTCTATAGAATTTGAATCATATTGACAACAGTAAGTATTGTTTAACTTCCTCAATGTTGTGATGTATTTGGCATTGCTAATGGCAACAGTTAAATAAGAAATGGATTTCTAAGATCTCAGAAATTCATACTAGGCCCTATTAACTGGCTGTCATCTCCTGTCAAAGGTTCAGTCATAGTATTTCAGGGAAATCTAGGTCATCAACAACACAAGGCTTAGGCTGGACATTAGGAAATATTTCTTTACTGAGAGGATGATAAAGCACTGGAACAGGTTTCCTAGACAGGTGGTTGATCCCTTAAGCCTGGCATTGTTCAAGAGTCATTTGGACAATGTTCTTAATATGCTTTAAATTTTCAGCCCTGAGTGGTCAAGCAGTTGGACTAGATGATCATTGTAGGCCCTTTTAAAGTGAAATATTCCATTCTATTCTAGTCTACAAACCTAAAAGCAACAAGTCTCTTTTTCCTACACACTGTATACCTGACTGTGAAATACAGAATTAAAATATGAAGGAAGTTCCTGACATTAAAGAGTCTGACAGAAAGAGGATGTGATTTAAAAGCTTCTGAAATATGCTGTCATTATAGGTCCCTGAATTTATTTACTGTAGTTTACTGTATACCAAGTTTGGATAAGGCTATTACTGAGGATACAATCTGCAATAAAGTTTTAATGGCTTTTGGATTTTAGAAAGTGCAGCAAAGTAATATCTTCTTACTCTCATATTGTGTTTTTCTTCAGTGGCTTATTTCAGTCTAATCAACAATATAAAAATTCACACGTCCCAATATATTTGTGCCTTTGTTTATTGATATCTTCTTCTTTTCCAATCCTCTTGTTTTTATATTTTCATCTCTGCAAAAGTTTTTTTGGAAACAGTTATTGGATACAGTGCTCTGAACTGTGAAATAAAATTTTATCTTCATTTGGTTTATGCTGCAGTATTTGTTTACTTTGAGTTCAAGAGCCCTTTTTTGCAATATTCTAAAATCTATAAATGCAGTGTTTCATTTAATTCAAAACATATTAATGTATTTTGTTTCAAAGATCAGTACAAAAATTTGTAATTAACCAAATATATTTCTTTGCAACTGAAGTAATCCACACTCTAAATAACATCTCCACTATTAAATATTGCACTCTCAAATACTTTTCAAAGAGTGAAGGATAGGCTCCCCTGCTCTTTTTATTTTTAATAATATGAAGTATTCTCAACCTGTAAATAAGTAGTGCTTGAAATGGAAAGAAAGAGAACAGAACATTTACAAAGTATTATCCCTTTAGGAACAGTGAAAATGAAATGCAGAGAATTTGAAGGAGCTGCTCCAAACCCAGCATCACAATTATGGCTGGAAAGCACAGTGCTCTGCTTCCTCAGTCTGCAGTACACCAACTCCTCCTGTCAGGAGAGGTAAATCCCGGCTCTCGCCTTCTGGTTATGAAGCACTTCCTAAGACATCAGAACCCTCTGAAATGACTACCCAGGGAAGAAGGTGCTCTGCTAATAATTTCAGTTTCATTTCAGCAAGGCTAGCTGTGAATGTCAGTCATGGAGCCATAGAATTGTAGAATGTTCTGGGTTGGAAGGGACCTTAAAGATTACCCATTTCCCACCTCCACACCTGTATTTGTGTTTAGGAGACCTCCCCGTCCGGCTGTTCAGCAGGCGGACTCTGGCAGTGCCACCCACCCGCGCTCCCTCCGCAGCTCAGCCCCACGCTCACGCGGTCACATCGGCTCTTCCCAGCCATCCCAAACCCCTGGCTCCTGTAGGACAGTCTGCAGTACCCAGATCCTCAAATAATTTGTCACGGAGCAATAACAAAATCACAGCTTGAGCTGGGTCCAAGGAGGGACTCCTGAACAAAGGAAGGCCGGGGCTTTTATACCCTGACAGTCCAAGATGTGAAGGTCTGGAGTGCTCGGCTCCCAGTGTGTCTCTGTCACCCGGCTGGGCTGCAGCTCCGTGCCTGAGGCCCTTGGTAAAATAAATAGGGCAGGAGATCTTTCTCCTTTTTTAATGCTTTTATTAAAAATTAGCTGGGGTGGGGAGAGCCAACAGGTCATGCACATGCCGCCGGTGTTCCCAGGAGTGGCATGGAGGAGAAGGAAGAGTGCAGCGGTATGTGCTGGTGTGCAGGCAGAGTTGGGGATTCCATCTTCAGGAGAGCACCAGGACATTCTCCAGTTTTTTGCTTTGACATTCAGGGTCCTCTTTTTTGCCAACCTCTTTAGGTTAGGGTGAAAGTTAAAAGGGGTCTTAGCAGATACTGGATTCTGTTCCTCATGTCTAGACATCACTTCTATCTCTCAATTCCGTGGTGGCTCATTGTTTTTAGAGGTTTTTCTTGCTAGGTTTGGTAAGGGGCTTCTTCATTTGCATACCCTCCCTGATGTCACCTTCTCCTCCTCACAGTCCTGGGTGCCATCTTCCAGGAAGCAGCAAGGTGATGCTCAGCAAAGGGGATTTTTAACCATCAACAACAGGTAATTAAAGAAAAACTATTAACAACAGGTGATTACAGCATAAAATTGTTAACAACAAATAGTTAGAACTCCAACTTGGCAGCAATTGGTTTAATTTGTGAACTCTGCAATCTTTAAAAAATGGACAACTTTTCTACTCATAACACTTGGCCACGCTCAGGACTGTTCAGCGCCCCTCGCCTCGGGCTCCCCTGCCACAGCTCGACCTGCAGCCAGCACTGCTGCTCCTTTGAGTCCCTGTGTCCTTGGTCTCTTAGTATTACACTACCCAAAAGCATATTCCTTTTCAGTAGCTGTCTTTTATACTACTGAGCTTTTTCAGTCCTCGTCCTAACCCTCATCCTAACCTGCTGTTAAAGTCCATTCCCTTGCAGGAGGGAGAAGAGCTTTCAGTTTCAGTTTCAGTGAGATTCTCAACACAGCACATGGTCTCCTGTGCAGAGGGGTCTGGGAGATCTGGGACCCCACATCAACAACCCAATTAGCAGAGCTGTTCCACTGAGGCTATAGCATTTCTAATGGATTCAATGACCTTTATGCTATTAGTTTATTAATACAAGAAAATCCTGCTTTCTGACCTCTCAAATGAACTGTCCTTCTTGTAGCTTGTCATTGCTACTTAAAAATGCAGTCTTCTTTCAATGGGCACAATTGCTTGATAGCACTTACATAGAGTCCTTTGTCAAGAAGTGAACAGTGACTATAATACTTCAAAATTGTTTCTGTGTTCAAAAGCAATGGATAAGAAGGGAAGAAAATGGAAGAGAGAACTTCCCAACAGCTGGCCTATAGCTAGAGTTTACCTGTGCAGGAGAAAGAAATGTCTCTGAGTGCCTCTTTTCATAGCCTTATTTTGAATTCACTAAAGAACTGCCATACTACATACAGGAAAAAATCAAAATAAAAAATACAAAAATAACTGTAGTATAGACTGGGCACACTTTTAAATATCAGTTCAAAAATGCAAAGTATTCTGGCCCAGTAATGCTCACCTTATGATTAAGCAAAAGTGGTGCAAATGTAGAAAATTGGCAGTAATGAATTTGCATGTTTTCCAGTCCAGTGTCCCAAATATAACTGTATTACCACTCTGGCATTTCCTTTGCTGTAACCATGTAAGGGTTTTACCAAATTTTGTGACTGGTGTGTAATAAGATTATGCATTCTTTTTAAGCATAGATTAAAATTTAGCTGGAAAATAGCTGGGATTTAATAATCCAGTGATGGAAATCTTGCACAACACAGGCAAGAAAAGTGACTGAAAAAGAAGAGAGGATATTTTGCCTGAAGAAAGGAATGACATGAGTAGCTGAGCTTCTACCATCAAGGCAGCGCTGAGCACAGTGAAAAGATACAAGAAAGGTATAATCAGAGAAAAGAACTATAATTTTCCAGAACAAGATGAGGATATTGAGACAGGACTATTTAACAAGACAAAGGAGCACTCCATCTCAGTGCCTGGTGTACACGTTCATGCACAGATATTATCTCCTTGGGAGATGGCTTCTCCTGCCAGATTATTCCTGATGGGTGGGGAAGGGAAGGAGGCATCCTGTGAGAGAGCAAACTTGCAGCCCCCCTGCCACCACAACACAGCTTTGGGCAATGCCCACACCCATTGCTTATCTCCTCACCCATTCCCACAGTCCCTTCCCTCAGAAGAAAGATCCTCCCATGAATATAGCATAAAGTCTCATTTTCCCCTTCTTGGGCAGATCATCTAATGCTTGCCTATGCTACTATTTACTGTCTCTTTCCCTCTGGCATCTTCCATGCTGCCTGAAAAGGCAGACACCCCTTTACTTACTGCAAAGTGAAAATATGTGGGGATGGTGATTTTAAGGAAGTCAGTGTGATTATGTAGAAGTGTCTTGTAGATTCTCCTGCAGAGCCATCTTAGAGTACCACTAAATTTAGTACGTGTCATCCTGTGATAAGATGGTTTGTCAGGTTGGTTCTGATGTTTTTCTCTTAACAGGATGAACTTTGGGATTGTATTTTGGTTTTAGTAGACAGTAAAGGAATAGAAATGCATTTACAATGACAGATCTGTTAGGATAGGCTGGAACATAAACTGAAGAAAATTTCCAACACTGACCCTGACTACCAGAACAGTGATAGCATTACAAGGGAGTTAATGTTTGTGGACAATATTACCAATTCAGAGCTTTTTGCCATTATATAGTGGCTCCTAATGTAAATAAGGAGCTGTTGATAATAGCTAGCTGCTACTAATGCTATTGCAAAAGGAGGGTTAAAGATGAAAAAAAGTGCAACAACAGACGTGTTCTGGGAATGATTTTAGAGGGGAAAAAAATTTATTTTTTAATACTGAGTTTATTTTCAGCTATGAAATTGCAGTAAATTTTCAGACAGCAAGTTACTTATGGGACTCTGAAAGTGCACATTGGAAAAAGATGATGTATAGAGTGATCCTGTACAAGATTTTTTTGGCTGAGAAAGGGTAGGAATGCAGACTGGAGGGGG
The DNA here is from genome assembly GCA_039654755.1 of Calcarius lapponicus. NCBI lineage: Eukaryota > Metazoa > Chordata > Aves > Passeriformes > Fringillidae > Calcarius > Calcarius lapponicus. The sequence continues at coordinate 9,291,560 of CM077463.1, forward strand.
TAGAAGCTTGAATAAAGTCAATCAAATCACAAATGAGATTCTCCAGTAATTTCTCATTCTACAAACATATATTTCTCATCCTACTTAGAAAGTAGATCATACCTGTGACTGTAAGTTAATGTTTTCTGTTTTACTGTTTGAGTAAAGAAAAAAATACCAAAGTGGGTTTTGGTATGACTCTTGGAATTAGATGAATTTTGAATTATCTTCCCTGTTTGTCAGTCTGTACCCAACGATTTCCATGTTCTAATTGTGAGCTCTGTTTTTTGACAATTTTACATCTTTCTTCGCTCAATGGTTTGTTATTGCCATTCCTTTTTTATCTGAGTTGGAAGGATTGTTATATAAGATTCCAGTTTCTAAAGCTCTTTATGTGTCAGCACAGCTAGTACTTCTGTCTTTTTTTCATGATTGACAGAAAGAAAAAAGATTCTTGATTAACTGTATTCCAATTCCTTATGAACATTTTTTTTTTGCTTTTCTCCCTGTAGTAGCACCAAAATATTTTTCTGTCAAATTACATGCCAAAGAATATCTAATTAAGTCTAGATGCTAGAGATAAAATTCAGCAGTAATGTGACTGCATAATGCTGTCATTTTTCACTCCTTACTGTGGTATAAGGATTAGATTGTTCCCTATAAATGTAGCTAAATCTCAAAAGATCTGTTGGAACAACTTGGCTAGAGACAATCCATTCCAGTATTTATTTAATGTTCACTGTGCTAAAGTGAGTTTTACAAACACAATCTTCAGAAGGCCCAGATGAGTCAGACTGGTAAAAGGTATATGGAATTGATCTGTCATAAAAATGAAACATCCAGTGGTGTGTGCACAGTGCACTGCAAATAGCTGGCTCCCAAAAAAACCCCTTTAGATCTTCAGTTCACAGACTGTTCTTTATGCACCCATTCCTGTCTTTTCATATTTCACTACTTTTCCTTATTATGTCAATGACAGTGATTGAAATGGGAAAGCAGAATGATAAGTGCAATGTGAAAAGCTTGAGTGATAATAATTTTGAAGAGAAACAATATCAATATGCTGGATTCTGCCATGTCTTCTCATACAGAATCAAAAAGTGTCCTAACATTTTACGATGAGAGGCAGAGACTAGTTTCTGGTAGACCCAGATCTCTGTTCTTTGCTGTCTCTTTCAGTCCCCCACCTACCAGAATCCTTCCACCACTGTTCCACCTGGCCCTTACTCACCAGTTACCTGCAATATCCTTGAACCATTAGATGTGCCAGTAAACCACTTTTTCTTTCACTGAAATTTTCTGCTGAATCTAACTCATGCCCATCTTAAGCCTGGAGACTTTCATCTGCATTCCCAGAATTGAAAGATGCTTTCTTCCTTCAGTGAAGCCTTTCCTGCTGCACTACAGTCCTTCTGTGACCTGCCTGTGTCAGCCAGCCATCTATCTGGCTTTCCTGGAGGAGGCTGAAAATCTCTTCTTTCCCTCAGGTTGCACTCTCTGCTTAACTCATTGTCACTGTATTTATTGCAAGGTCAGAAACAGCAGAAACAACCTGGAAAAGACTGCAACTTGCTGGAAACTCAATATTCAGCTTCTCTGGGATTAATGCAGTTCCATGGAAAACATCTCCCTGTCACAGTCTGCACATCTGGCAAAAATGCATGGAAGCAGTGAAATATTCTGAGTTTTGTCTGGTAAAATGACACCAAATCCATTGCTGATCCTTGAGGTTATTGTCCATCAGTCACATTGCCTTGTGTTTGCAGTGCATGTGCCACGGCAGAGTTTCAATGATGCTGAACCTTCCTTGCTCTTTGCACTGGGGTCAGTCCTTACATTTAATTGCTGGGGAACATATCAAATTATCTAAGTTTTCCATCTGCTGAACTAAATAGGTTCAGCTGTGGCAAAGACTGCATTTATTTTATGCATTTTCTTGCCTTTTCTTCTCTCCACAAGGTCCTTGAGGGGTATGCAAATGGAAAGTCTGGGGCATGATACAAAGCAAATATTCTATCATTACATTAGAAAAATATAGATGAGCATTTTAAAATATGAGCAAATGTAATTAAAATTAAAGTGTAGCCTTTAGATTTCTGCTTTTTTCTTATCAAGAAAGTCAAAGAATTAATTTTATTCTGCAAGGTAGCTATTTTTTAAAAATTGGCCCAAATTCATTTTTTCATATAATATGAATTCTACTGAATTTAATCCTATAAGCTTTCCCATTTGGTTAGAAGGACAAAGTCTCATGGTCAGAATTATTTTAGAATAGCTGTTACTCTTACAGAACTGCATGTTTAATATCTTTCACTGGTAAGAGACTACTTTTTCCTTGGTAATCACATTTTCATTTCTCATGCTCTGTTGCACAGTCTATATTCCAGTGTTAGCTTATTGTATTTACCATAATTTCTTGTCTTGACTTAAAATCTTGTTTCCAAATACAACATTTGCCTCACTGCTAGTTCTGGTTGACTGTGGACCTTGATTCCTCATTCCCCTGATGAACAGTTATTCACGTGAGCAGCTTTACTGGAACTAGCGTGAAGGCAGGCAAATTGCAAAATATTGAATGTTTTCAGGGAATCATATTCTGAAAAGAAAAGGAAAATTTCTTTCCCTTCCAAACATGATTCCACATGGAATATAATTGAGAGGAAAATGCTGAAGATAGGTGAATAGCATTCTTGGCTTACTGCACCCAATCTGTTGTGCTGTCCCATAATTAAGTTTAAACCTTCGCATTATATTGTGGCCCAAGGGCATTATTGAAATCACATTGCTACAGGAAGACAATTTCTTTTTTTGTTTTTTAAGTATCTCTGAGATGTGTGAGATACTTTCAATTTGGTTTGCAATTAAACCAAAACCTATTGCTCATAAATATTATTATTACCTATTTTATTCCACTGTAAGAATTCTGCACTGAAGGTTGCAGATAGGAATCCATTCAGAGAGGTTATTCTGATTTCTTTTCACTTGAATTGATTCCTCAATTTAAGTTCATGTGTTTTCTCATTAAAAGAGTGTCTGCTGTGGTAATTCTGGTTTTACTTCCCATTTGAGTGTATCTTGTTATCTAGCAGAAATTTTACTAAAAGCTTGACTTTGAGATTAGTTCAGGTGTGGTATTCATTGAACTCATTTAATCTTCTAAATTATCTGATAATGATCTGCAGAAGGAGAAGTTTATGTCTTTTGATGGAAATTTATTTATTTCAATTAAATTGATTATGACCCTCATCCTATCATACTGTGGAACAATTTCTCCCCTACTTTAAGGGAAAGTGCATTATCTTGATAATTTTTGCATTATAAAGCTTCAAAATAAACTTTGTCATTGCTAAGCACTGCTTCTTGCTAGTATAAAAATATTTATATAACACCTCATATAGAATGACTGCTTTTGTTCACAGACCAAGATTTAGTGCTGTTTTCAAAAGATGCTAACATATTTTTTAAAAAATAATTACCCTCCATGTACCTCTTCACTTTGCTCACAGGAACAATGTGTTTGCTTCAAGCCAAAAAACACAAGGGGGCAGTTTAGTATAACAAACCAACATTAGCATAGGAACAGATACCAAAAAGTTCTGTGTTAGAAAAGCAGCTTTTGTGAATCTTCAAATTAGGAGTGCATAGATACAGATATTACCATTAGCACTCAGAGACTTCTGGTCCAGACTTAAAGACAAGAACTCTAATAACACAGAATGTGTTTTAATATGGAACAGGCCTTTAGTTAGTGAAGGCAAAAGAGGGAAGAAAGAGTTCATGCCAGCTGAACTTGTTGGAAGGAATTATCTCAAACATGTTTTACCTTAATTCAAGAATTTACATACATCAGTTTCCAGAATGGATTAGACTATCTTTCAGTTAACAGTTTTAATGTGATAAGGATTAGCATAGCCAGCTGCAGCATAGCACTGGGATAGAGTTAAACTGGGTTTGTTTATAATTTACTGTGTTTCCTGCAGAAAGTCTAAACCCAGTTTTTGCAACAGATTAAACTGATATACTGAAGACCAAGTGTTACGAATAAGGGCTTTGCAAAAAATGACTAATGTGCCAGTTGAAACTTTCATCTTGCTATGAATACAATGAAAAAATCTTCTCTTTTTCTATGGAAACCTCAATGTTCTTTTTGTTGCAAGTTCTAACTACTTAGCCAGGAGCAATCCAGTGTGATTCACAATTCAGCAAAAGCTTGCAGATAGCTTGCAGTGTGCCCTTGCTTTGAGATAATTTCAAGTGTACAGGAAAAGTAAAACCTACAGGAAGGATGACTCTTGGTAAATTGAGACAGGAATTTTAACATAGCAAAGTATGTGCCAGGCTTGCTTTAGTCCAAATCACCCTTCAGTGTGTTGGAAGAATCAAAGGAAGCAAGAATCCCCATGAGGAGCTTGGACTGACTTGATCAATAGCCATTGTCACATCTCCTGTTGCAGCACTTCAGGACCAGGTGGCTATAGCACCAGAGGAGGACCTACACAACTTTTGTGCCCCCAGGTCAGGCTGGCTTCAGCTCTGTGGTCTTTTTGTGAATGCTGAACCAATCTGTACGACCAACCACTGCTTAGAAACTGTGGCAGAGGCACAACTGGAAACCTGAATTCTTTGTCTGCTTAATGGGTGGTTCTTGCATGGTGGGAGTAGAAATCCTGAGCTAACTTCAGGCACAGCTCTGCACAGTCAGGTTAGAAGATTGCCTGAAGGTGAAAAAGTTGACTATTACATTATTTTCTATGATCTGAGAGATGGTTGCTGTGGTTAGATTACACTTCTGTAGCAGAAAGCTTCTCCCCCTTTCTGAGGAGAGTGGCTTAAAGGCACTGGGTTCTGTGTGAGGCAGTGGAGCTGGTGGTACACAGAGATAGATCTCTGTTTGAACCCATCAGTGTGATGGGTTTGCACCATTTTCTGCAGTTCCCTGTAATCTTTCAAAATTACTTAGAAAACACTTTTATAACCTCACCATGGGAATTATCGACTAGATTTTTTTTCTTTTGTTGATTATAGACTGCACAGAGCACTGTACACATATGCACAACGGACCTCTCTCATTCTTAAATATTTATTATATCAAGTGTGACACTAGATTGAATATCAAACCATGATTCTTTTCTCTCAGTTTTGCAATCTAGGTTGCTGCCTGATGATTTTGTCAAGGATTCATTTAGTAACAATCTGTGCTGTAGTGTCACTACTGTGCAGTAAAATATTTTAAAATAAACATTTAGATTAGCGTTATATTTAGATAGGATTAGAATATTCATCAGTAATATAAAAGCATATGACTCATGTGCACTGTGAACTTCTGTCAAATTAATGGTCATAGGGGTCTCAATCTCATATACTTATTTCCTGATTAGTCTAATCAGATTTTCCAGTTGGAAAGTTGAACCATCTCTGCATAGTATCTTGCAAAATGGGTGAAGTATCTGTCAAACAAATTAATAAAACAAAACTAAAATGAATTTGATAGCCAGGAACAACACGGATTTTTTGTCAGGTCCAGGGTATTTTCACTGCATTTGGATAATTTTATTTTATACCTAAGAATGGGAGGAATATTAAAAATGTTCAGTGCGGTGGTTTTTGTATTTCTTTCAAAGCATAAAGTTCTCTTCACATTTGCTACCGCCTACTCATGGCTTATTCTCTATCTGACACTTGAACAATTGTTATAAACCATTTCCATCTGTGATTTACTTTATGTTTTCTATTGCAGACGACAGTTAATGAAGCTGCTATGAAATTGAAAAAATGGTCTGAAAATGATAAGAACAAGCACTTGCAAAAACAAGGATAGAAAAAAAAATGTTTTTATGTTTTCAGAATTCATGTGCATTGGAAACCTCTCAAACCACAATGTAATCATTGTTAGGATACTTAAAGTACCTTCATTAAAAAAAAAAAAAGGAAGTGAGGATAGGCTGGCACTGCTTGAGAATTTCTATGGTAAATTCCTGCAGCTACCTAAGTGATGCAGTATAGACATGAAAGAAAGATTTGATGTTACTGATTTCCACAGACATTTAAAGTTTACTCTGTGTTTCCCTCCAGACCTCTTCCAGCTGAAATCTACTGACATCAGAAGAGTTATATCATAAGAAAGCTGTTTCACCTGAGGTGAGCAGCAGAACCTTAAACTAATAAAACTTGATCACCACTAGAAGGACAAAGATATAGCAAGCAAGGCTAGGGTAGGTAGTGCTAATTCAGAAGGCATCTGTAGACTAGAGCTTTGCATTTGAAAGTGGTACAGATCAGGAGGTCATACACCCAGCTCAAAGAGAGGGGAAAGCAGGGAACAACCATACTGTGTTTGGAAAAATCACATGTGTTTTCTAAATTTAATGCCCACCAGAAAACATGCAAGTGTGTTTTCTTATTTCTGAATGTACTATCTTTTAAAGAGGATGAAATATCTATGCAACTGTTTCACTTTCCAAATGTACACAGTTTGCTAATGTTAAGAATTATTTTTACCTGTCCCTCAGCTAGTTAATCAGATGCATTTTCTAATGCAAAAGGCATTTTTTGATTTCACTATGACAACTTCAAATGTTCATGAAGGTACAGCTTGTTCATAGCCAGATGTGTCAGTTATCACTGTGTTTTAAATCAGTGATTGCTGAATAATAGTTACAATAGAAAAAACACACTGCCTGCTATTTGGACAGATAATGTATGGTGAGAAAATAGTTTCAGATGGTGATGACATAGGAGTTGTCTGCTCTACATACAGATGCTGTGAGTGTACATAGGAATTGTTAGTCTATACTGATCCATGATATTTACTGGTTTTAGGTATTTCCATGCTTAAGTGCCTAGCTTAACTAAAATCTTACAAAGAATATTTTTTTTTGGTGGAAATTCCTTAGCTCTGTACACCTTGAAATGGCTAATGTAGTTGAACACTCTGTAGCCTGCAATAAATTCACACTTAGGAACAAATATATCATTTGCAGTCTTGCAAAACTCACACTGTCCTTAAGCCACTTTTTTCCTCTTTCTTCCTTTACCTGTTCTTATATATTAGAGGTGATTTTAGATCCTTGTGTGAATTATTCCAGAAAACTTTAACAAATGAGAAATTGTGGTTTAGTTATGTTTTTCTGAGGGAGACTGATTAAGAATTTTGTCAAGACATATGTTGAAGCAAAGTCTATAGAAAAGGCTACTGAAGAATTAAAAGGACTATTCACAAAATTTACTAGATATAAAGGGTCCTTTTGCCCTAGAACATAATCTAGGTCCTAGATGCTTCTGGGAAGTTCCCACAGACATTGACAAGAATTTAGGGCGTTAAGCATGTCATAATAGGTCCACAACATATGTTTAGATTCTGCCCTAATCTTCAGTTTTTGGTGACATGCTTAGTCTTCATATTTGCTCATCATTTCATCCCTTCCATCTCAGATTTTCAGATTACTCTAACTAAAGCCTCAGTCATATTGGAATAGTCCCTCAATTTGATGAATAACTCAACTTCTCTCATTACTGAACACGCAGTAATAAATAAAACTGCCCAAATAGCAGTTAATTTCTGGAATGCAGAATGTTCTCCTGGTATTATCCAAAGGTCCTCCAAACGAGATAAATTTGCTGTGCAACCTTCTATGTCTTGTATATACTGTTATGTATTCAAGAGGGTTGTGTTCTCAGCGTTTCTCTTTAATACATTTTGTCAGCATTCATATATGAGAAGAGGGGAAATGAGAAACTCTTTCCAATAAGACTGAAAACTTCTGCCCTATTTCTTATTTTATGATTTGGTAGGTAAAAATAATTTTGCCAGGAACACATTCAAGAGTGATTTTTATCCCAGTTTTTGTTCCATTTCATAACCATGTCAGAAAGAGACAAATATGTATTCTGTACATAGAAATCTTTGTATCTTCCCCCACCTTTATTCAATACATTTGTGCTATTTATTTTGTAAGTGGCTTTAAAGAAGTGAATTACTTTCTTTGGAGCTTTGGTCCTCTTAAACCATGACAATATTTCTTTAATTTTGGAAGTGTTTATATAGGAGGTGGAGTAAGACTGCTTCCTTGAGCATAATTCCATCATTATTTAAAAATTATAGTAGGGAGTATCACACCTTTGAGATATCCAAAACAAGTAGCTACTCAGACATTGGAATGATGAAGGGATGGTGCTCTGGCTGAGATGCTCTCCAGCCTGCAACTAAAGAGTCATAAAACACTGCAGAAAAACCTGGTTTAGATAGCACATTTATACAGAGTTCTCAGAGTTCTAGCAGAATGAAGGGAGCTTACAGAACTTGTTGAAAACCAGAAGCAAAATTAGGCTACACCATCAGTTATTTGCAACTTGCCATTAACAAATATCCTTAATTTATTCAGTGTTAAAGAAATCAAAGCATATGCTGCACTTTGTTAACTTTTGTCTCATGTAAGACAAAACATGAGGGCCACGTTTATTTGCAATACATTGTAAGAAAATGGTTGTAAAAGGTAACTTCCAGATAAGTAGTAACAAATGGATGTGATTCCTTAGTCACAGTTAGACTGGCACATCTGTCTACATCGCACTCTGTCATTATTTGCATTTTACAGACACATAATGGAAGTTTGAAGATTCAGTGTTTACACAGACACTCCTCTGGTGAAGGAGACATACTTTATGCAAATCACTAGAAAATTATGTCCTGTCTTTATTAATGACTTAAAGCTACAACACTGCAGATTAGCCACATATCTCTTCCATTGTTAATTTATGAACCTAATGAAGTATATTTGAAACAGATATATAAACTATAAAAATCACCATGCTTTAACAGGCCATAATTTGTGTCCTCTCTGTGTACAGAGGTGTTAAGTGTAGTCAGCTTCATATGTTGATTACTCTGAAGTAACATGCTGTGGGATTTTTTCATGAAGTACATTAAGCCAAGACTGGCTGAAGCACTGGACTCAAGATTTATATTTTTCAGACCTGTGGAATTCAGTTGAAAGGGTTGCCTTAGTGAATTCGGGAAGACCTTTTTAATCTCTTTCCACTAGTGTCTCTTTCCTGCAAGAAAGCTGCAATTCTTCAAAGCTACTTAGTTCAGTAGCTCTTACTGGTGTGAGCTGGGAATTCAAAAACCCTGAGAACAGGAGAATTTATCTTCTAAACAACATTGCCTCCTGCCTCCCTAGCAGACCATTAACCACAGAAACCTGGACACACTTTTCTAAGTTCATACAAAGCAAAATTCAGCTGTGATGTGGAGCAGGATGGTGTCTTCAAGCCATAAGGACACCACTGTGTTGTGTCTGGGGAAATGCAACTCTGCCAATATTGTACTTTGGGAAGATTGCCTGTACCTTAAATAATGCTGGCAGAAATCCATTTCAGGTACAGATTTCTAGTTTGGAAGGTCCTGTTTGAGTTTTGTGAGCTATTCAAAATGCCTGTATACAATTCATCTTACAGGAAAATTCTTCAGGAATCTACAGCTGTAATAATTAGATTATATTCAGCGTAGTGCTTAGTAATGCTTCATAATGCTTGATTGAATGCATTTTTCTGAATTTCCCAGTTGTGAGAGATTAATTGTTCTCTAGGTTCTTATCACATTAATTTAGTTGGGCTTTTGAAGTCACAAGGAAGAAGGTATAAGAAAAGATCAAAAGACCTCTGAAAGCATCAATTAATGTGTTTAGCACGTCAAATTATGGTGCACAGGTTTGTTATTCTCTATTTAGTTTTAGAAATGCATCTGAAATGAGTAGGAGTTTTCAGAGTTAGGAATTTAATTTGAGATTTGAAAGCAGAAGTGTTTCCCCACAGCTGAGAAAGAGAAGGAAAAGAGAACACGTGAATCAATCTACCTGTGCTCTGTATGTCTTGTAAATGTGAATCTCTTTCCACTGACCCAATGCCACTTCACTGTAAGACCCCTAAATCAAGCACCTTTCCTTTCATTTGGAGGTCATAGCTGAAAGAAAAAGGGGAAGAAGAGAAAGGAAGAGTGAAACTCAGGTCCTTGGAGAGAACTAAAAGTCCTTGTGGTGTAAAAAGGGCTAAGCTTACATTCTGTATGTATCATTTACAGGAGATTTTGTCCAGTTCTGGTAGGAGCTGTTTTTCCCAGAGACAATCCTACGTAGTGGATGTGACAAAATAAGTTTTGCCTCTGAAACAGTCATGTATTGCATTACAATGCACGCTTCCAGAGAACCTCTGTGATAATATAATTTTTACATGTCTGCAGTCAAGTGGTTCATGTCCTTAGTTCTGTTGGTCAAGGAGGATTGTTCTTTTCAGTAAACATTTAATAATGGCTTTTAGTACTCTGAGGCATTTTTTTCCCTACTTTTCTGTGGATATTCTCAGTTCAGTCGAAGAAAGAACAGAGACAATTTCTCCCAGGCTGAGCCTGGGAATCTTAGACAAAAGAATTTAAACAATTATTATCTCTCTTTCTGTAACCACTATTTATAGTTATGGTTCTCCACAGTGTGCTATTCATAGTCACCTCACCAATAATGTGAGGTGTTTCTACTTTGAGACCAACCAGGTCCCAGCTTAGTGAGTGAGACTATAAAGCTCACAACTTCTTACTAATAAAGGAATTGTTCTTTTGCCTTCTGATCCTCCTGAAGACTGGAGTCCTTCCACCCCTGACTCAACAGTGTCACTGTTCAGCAGCCAGAGGAAGAAGTGCTTCCCCACAAGTCATCAGAGAGGACTGTGTTGAGTCTTGGCTTCCCTTAATGTGCCAGTTTATAAACTGTGGCAGTTCAGCAAGTGTTTTGTGGGTCAAACTTGCAACAAGGTGCTCCTATCAGGAGAAACACGATACCAACTCAGATTTGGCTAAATCCAGTCAACAGTTTTGCATAATAATGCCTTTGGGTTTATTTTTGAACATTCACCTCTAAAATTAGCGTGAAACCCTTCCCCCCACCCCTTATTTTCAGTTCAAATTTAATTTAATTTCATATCACTCTGTGTCAGCAAATCCCCTGGGTCTGCACCATCACCTGCTGTGACTTGGTTTCCGTGCACAGCTGTGTCAGGTGGATCTCTGTAACCCTTGGCAAGTGGCTCTGGGACCTTGCAGAGTGTCCCCTGGCCACAGGCTTCTTGGCCATGGATTGCCTCTCTGCCCTGCTCCCTGCTTTTCCCTAGAAGCCAGGTGACAATTATGGAGAAAGAAACAGTTTTTGACACCAAGAAAAGAAATAAACATAATGAATTTATTATTTTCATAGTCATGAGCACTTTTTGATCCTTAGGGGCATGTAAATGAAGTGTTTCTATCACTACATGTACAGGTGAGAATATGCTGAATAAAAATTTGTATATTGTATTGCAAACTCAAAGGCTGAAATTTGGTATTAGTTTCCTTTAAGTGAAATTCCTGTAAGTATGGTTTGTTCCACATAAATTTCCCAACTTTAATTTTATATTTATAATTCAGACTAAAAACAGTGGCTTACATGAGATAGCTGTGTGGCGTAAACCTTAGATAAACCATAATTTAAAGAAATAACTTTTTTAATGTGCTTTAATAGTGTGGTGTTAAAAATAATATCTTATGGACAGTGTTATGACTATCATGCAATGGTTTTATTCATTAAGTTTTGTCATGAAACATAAACTGTAAATCTCATCCTATGTACAAGCTCAGTTTGGGATTTTCAGATAATTAGGTAAGGAGGTGGAAAAAATATGCAGACATGATATCAGATAAAAAACGTTCTAAGTTAGGGAGGGGTCATTAACACCAGATAAGAGACTACTTCTATGGAAAAGATTTAAGTTCCACACAAGCCAAGTCTCAGAGCTTAACAGGAAGAGCAGAGTCAAATTGCTGCACCTCGCAGATTCCAATGTCTCTAACTCACTCTTTAATTCTTGATTCTTTCAGTAATGTTTCATAGTTTTCTAGTTTATAAATTTGGTAGCAACCAAGTCTCAACCTATACACATGCAATGGAAACAGAATTTTAGTGCAACAAAGCTGAAAAAGTGTAGACATCTGGCTTTCAAATTATACATTATTTAAATACATAGTTATTTCTCAATTTTCTAACAATTCCAAATATTAAAAGAACTGTAAAAATTTGTCGCTTTTTGATAAAAAAAGATTAACTAAATGACATTTTTTAACCTTTTAAGTCACAAAAAAATTGAGAAGTTAAAAATGAAGATTTCAAAATAAAGAGTCATTTTATTTATAATAGATGTTCTCAGGAATGATGCATTCTTGTTCCCTAGAGAGAGCAATAATCAGTTCCAAAAACAATAGGTCCAGTGAGTCTGCATTTATGTGTATTAATGTAATTCATACCCAAGAGAGTAAGGAATTGCAAATCAAAGGATTTTCTTCCAATAGACTTTCTGACATTCTCAGTTCCTCACTTGGAATCTTTGAGGAGAAACCTGGAATGAAACTCAATTTAAAATATAAATTTAAATAATGTATTATTAGGCTAAACTGACAATTTTGGCCCAAATTGGGGTCTGGAGAAAGGGTCACTCACCTCTCACTGTGACATTTTTGAATGAGGATTTCAATTACAGCTATGTATTTGAAGGCTGTTGAATCTAACTGGAGCAATTCTCTTGAACAGACTCAAAAGTACTTTTCTGGGTGTAAGTGGGGAACTGAAAACTTAACAGTTTATGCAATTGTGATTTTTATCAGTCTCAGTACTTTGATTTCCCAAAAGTCACAGCATTTAGTTTACTTCATGACTGAAGCATCTAACAGAATGCTGGACAGATGAAAGTTTTATGTCTCAGCAGTGGTGAAAGCAGTTAGTTATGGTTCTGTGTGCTGTTTCCTAGATGAATCACAGTATTATGAAACATAACTTGCATGGCTAATAAGGACTTACCGCTCTGTATCATGATGGCTCCCACATTATTATCTCTCTTGGTTGTGTGGTGTCATCACTTTATGTCCAGGAGTACTTAATTAGCAAGTTATATATTATATGTGTTTTGGAAGTATTGTCTTATCCCACAGAGCAGGATACTGCACTAACAAATTCTTACACATCACAGCAGTCATATCTTAAGCCAAAAGCTTTTCTGTACCTGGGCACTTGAACTCACAAATATGATAATGTCCTTGTCCCACCTCCTCATGACCTACACCTAAATCACTGTGTCTTACTGCATTGTTATTGAACACCACTGACATGGCTAATTTAAAAGCCACAAACTTATCATTGGTTTCCCTATATCCTTTTGTTAGAGACTATTCATGAATGACTTTTCTGCTTTTTCAGGTCATAGTTTATTTATGAGAACAATTGATTTAGCAATACATAGAAGCATCAAACTTTAAATAGATTACACAGTTCATGCTTCATAAATCATTGGTCACGCATTCTTAACTTTCACAGAAAGCCCAACTTTGTGTTTTCCTCTCACAACAGTGGATGACCCTTTCATAATTACATTAAAACTCAATTAATTTTTGTAGATTAACTATAGACAGATTTTAAGTGTGAAATTGTATTTACAAAGTCTTTTCCTAAACATTCTTGAAATGAAGCGTATCAGCAGCATTTCTCACTAAGAAACACTACTATTTTTACAGCAATATTGCTTTCATAACAGTACTGTGTATTCTGCAAAGTGTTTGTATACTTCATATTTTATCTGTTGTGGATGATGTAGTGAAAGTGATATGTTATATATTTATTCACACTTCATTTTGGAGTTGACAATTGTAGCATATACTTCCCTTCTCATACTTTACCAATTACCTTAACCCTGACCTGCATGAATGTAATTTTCTGCATTAATGAGAAGTAGCTGTCTCTGGGAAGAGCCTGAGCTGAGTAAACACTGTCAGCTGTGTCAAATGGTGGTGATAAACAGATTTCACTCTTTATTTATGGCTGCCAGTGATGATGGAGGAATTCAAACTTATTCAAATGTCTGTTTATTTGTAAGCCAAGGACTACTGTGAAGTCCTGAAGAATAGGAAGCATGTGTTCTAAAAATATTTTGGGGTTATATTGTTACACAGTTGCACGAATGTTGTGTTCTGGGAAGTCTATTCAGCTGTTATGCTGCCATTTCTGGTTTGAATGGGAAACAATAAATTTAGAAGTACACATTTGAACTTAACAAGCATCTGAAGCTATACTTCATGCAGAAATTAAAATTAGTCATTTAGTTAACACTCAAAACACATGCACCAATTTTTTATTCCCAAAATTATAATTGAAAACTTCAAGTTATGTTTGTAACTCCTAACAGAACAGAAATTCTGATACTTTTCCCCATTTATAGGCATTTAAATGTTGAGAAGAATAGCCTATGAAAGAAAAGGAGACATTGCCAATGGTGATCCCCTAGGAGTTCTCCATTCTTCTTTAGGCTTTTAAGAACCTATAAACTCCAGTGCAAGCTACCACCAAACATACATATAACCTGTGTGAGAACCAGAGAGATCAGTTTAAAATAGAAAAAATAAGGTACTTTACGGAATAGCTAGTGAATTTATGGGTGTGAAGGCAGATGACAGTAGATGCTTTAAAAATTGACAAATTCACAATATTTTTAAATGCATAGTGTGAAGAATCTAGCATCAGGGATGTGATATCAAACATCCCTTTTGTTCAGCTTGGTGGTGTTTGCTCCCAACACTACTTGCAGAAAAATAACTGAGAACTGAGATACTGTTTTCTGACATGGCTGCAGAAAGTTTTTTTATGCAATACTTATTTATTTCATATTACTTCATGCTGGGCAATGTTCAAATGTTCAACTCCAGAAGAAGTCTATATGAAAATTTCCTTGCAGTCCTTTGATATTAAAGTTGCTAGCCAGCATAGGATTTATCTTAAGTCTGCTCAGGTACTTTGAAATTCTCCTATTGATCAGGAATTATACAGAAAGGTTAAATTTCTAATGAGCAAAACAGGCTATGTCAAATTTGGGCAGCGTGTGAAATATTGGAACAGCACTTTCATGCCTGTTCCTATGCAAAGTTTCCAGGAAAACATTGACTAAAAAGAAAGTATTCTGGGAAATCAGCAAAAAATGGTTGGATAATTTGGCTCAAATTTGGCTGTATCTAGCCTAACTAAACATCTTGAATGTTTCTGTCCATTCTTTTAAAAATACCTGGAGAAAATATTGATAAGAAACAGCAATTTCAGATTATAAATTGAGTGTTTTTCCATTTGGTTTCCTATTCCCCCTACTTGATTAAACCTCAGCTTTAGGACTGCCCTATTGCTCTTTAATTAGGATGCAGATACGCAGCTTCAGCGGAAAAGTTGGAAGTTTCTCCCAGACAGGCTGCTTTAGTAATCGTATCACCTCTGCTTGAAAAGTGGAGCTGTGACTTTGAACTCCTGTAGTCCAAAGTGGGAATAGACCTGAGGCATTTTTGATTTCTTTGACATTCTGTGGTGGGTCATAGAAAGATGATCAACAGGTCCATCTCAACATCTATTGACACTGGCATTATTTTAAAAAGTACCTAAATTGTGAAATGTTGAGATTTCTGAAGATGGCAGAAATACTTATGCACACAGAAGAAGATCAGATTTGTTTTGGTGCTGTTTTCACTGGCAATCTCTTTGTGTTCTTACCTGTGTGATGGGAACTCTGATCCACCTTTGGGAATCCTTCCACTTCCTGTTGTCTGCATGCATTAGGAGGCTTATGCAGCCTCTCTGGGGTTGTATTAATGGTGGAAGCTAAATGATGCTTGAAAAGAGGATTAGCTTTAAAAATTAGATTTTAAAATACTTTTTTTCTGATATCCTCATTAGGTAATTAATATTTAGGGCATCTGCCTTTAGATATAAAACTCTCACTGAGGCCAGTGGTGATACTGTAGCTGAAATTCTTATGACTCACAATGATTGAAACTCTTGGGGGTTGTCTCTTTAGCTTGTATGTCTAAAGAAGGTATACTAACATTCAAACCTCTTGAGAATATTCTAAACAACTGTATAATTATTGTTAGCTTTGGCTCTAATTATTTTCCTCTGTTAAGCTTCTGAAATATCTTGACTTGGTTACTTAACAAATCTAAAGCAGCAGGCAGATGGCTTTTCATCTATTGTTAAATTTCAGGGGCTTACTAGTGCTAATTATTTTGAAATGGATTCCTAGGATATTATGCATTATTTCAATGAATAATGCAGGACTGGCAATTTATTGGCAGAACATTCACAGGAGTGCCATAAATCTAGAAATAACATAAAAGCAGAGTGGATACATATTTTAAAAGCACAGCTTGGGGAATCACATTTGGGCAATGCTACAAACCTTATGAGGGTGCATATTTTTAAATATAATCAAATCAAGAGAGTGTCAGTGAGAGACTGGAGTTTATTCTACATATTATTATGACAGCTAAGAGGCAGTTATTGAAATTGAATATTATACACTAGATCCTGTGCAAACTCATGAGGTAGAAAGAGAGAATCTGTACTGTCAAGAACTTGCAACCCAAATATAATCCCATGTGCATCACCTGTCTACAGTCACACCCAGGTGAGAAGTAGCAAGAAAAAGTACAAGAAGTAACCTCATCCACAGCTGAGGTCATAGCCTGTATTTTCCAGGCAGCAGCAGCCCATGTGTTTTGTAAGCATGTCTTCAAAGGAAAGAGTGAGGAAAATGGTAACAGCAAATGAGACAGCTCTGTAGTTGTTCAAAGTGAGCCCTTTCCAAGCTTGAAGTTATAGAACTAAACAGAGAGATCCCCTACTAAATACAAATAGAGGGAGTAAAAATAGAAAAATATTTTTATTATTTTGTTTAGAATTAAGTATGATTTTATAAAAGACATTTTAATCTAGGAATGCCGACAGTCATGAAAATACAGTCGGATGTGTTTTGGGATTTAAAGCAGCATCAGCTCTACCTCATAGGAGGTATGAGAGGCTGCTCATCTTCCATTTGGCTGCACTGTCGGGCACAGGGATTTGGACAGTTATTTTTACTGTTGCAATAGTATTTAAAGACATTTAAATTATCTAATAGTGGCCACTATTGGAGACAGGGTACTAATCTGGGTAAACCTTTACTATGCTGCACTATGAGCACTTCTGTGTTCCTTCCATTAAATTTGCCTGCAGTATGGATGTAAACCTTTAGGACTTATAACAAGCCTTACTGTAAGACAAGTGCAATAACACAAATAGAGGAAATAGATATAAAGGGATGTACTTTTTAAAAAGATGATGATATATATCTAAATAAAAATGGCAAGATAAAAAAGAAATCCTTGATTTGTAAAACAAAACAAAGGAATCATGTTAGCTTTAGTTGTAGAAATATAATGACAAGCTTGGGCAATAAATTGAATATTTGAAGGAAGATAGCCACTACATTCTTTCAAGCTCATTGATTACTATTTTTTATAATTAAGAAATTCAGTTTAAGGTTCGCAGTACTTTTGAGCACTTGAATTTACCATGCATGTGTAGAAACCGTACCACTGCAATGTATTGTAGCAGCAATAGCACAAGGCCTATGGCCTTTCCAAGGAATAAAACAGTTAATGAAGCAGAGTATTATCAAGGTGAGGTAGCAGCAATGAATATATATGAAATTAAAAAGGTATTTTATTTTTATTAAATATTACAGTATTCATGCATGCTTGATGCCAATTTACAGAATGCAGATACTTTAACCTTTAGAACATGGGATTTTAATTTGTTAACTATACACATGCACACCAGTAAATGGAAAATGATTAAGAAAAGATTTTTTAAAAATTTCTGTTTGTATTTTTATGATTTTCTGTGGGCTCTGCTCTTCTGTAAAGAACATCATTCAAAATGTACTACACTTCAGAATGTCCTGGCAATAATGGATGTTTATATTCAGAATTTTGCTTTGTCCTGATATACTCAGATTTTATGTAGAGATGCATATGCAAAATGGTAATTAGGAAAAGCTAGCATGACCATTTGCCCTAGTGTCTAACCAGTCTGAATTTTTTTCTAATTTTTTTCAAAAGAAATCTTGATAGGCATATCTTTGTCAGTTATTAGATTTCAGCAATGCCTTTCAGCTGCTAAAGAAAAGATTTTTGCAGGGCTGCTTCCATTTGTCTCCAGAAGAAAGATGAGAAAGACTTTTCAGTAAGTATTCTTCCAACCTTAAGATGTCTTAAAGCTTAGATTGTCTAATGATGACTCAGTCATACGCTTAGAGCTAACAGTTTAATCCTGGTGCTATTTGTACTTCCAAATCAATCCTACTGTTAGTTTCACTTCCAAATTGATGCTATCCACTCTGAATTCATTACAACATGAAACATGTGTAATTACAGCACATCCTCATCCCCAGCAGGCTGACCCCTCTTTTCCAGCAGCTCTGGGAAATGGAGAACCATTGGAGCCAAAGCTGTTCGGACTTTCAGTGAAATTCCAACAGGCAATAAAAATTTAGGTGGAGCCCCAGCATGGCAACCTGCATCAAGTCTGACAAAGACCCTGGGACTTGAGGGAGCAGGACAGGCTGGCACACAGATTCTTGGTTTCTCAGCCTCCTAGGCTTACACAGACAGAGCACCCCAATATTTCAGAGAACACACATTGTCTTTCCAGCTCCTCAGGTCCCCAGACACCTGCAGACAGGTAGCCAAGACACCACTGCTCTATTCTCAGAAGCTCACAGGATGATGAGACTAAAGAAGATAGACTTTCTGCTTCTTTGGAAGCCAACATGACAAGTTGTCTGAGAAATGTGGCTTGTACTTTCATTGCCAGCTCAGACCTAATTGTCACTCTTTTTATTTAATGAATTCTTCCCTGAGCCCTTTCTTTGCCAAAAATCTGGTTTTAGCCCAGAGGTTTCTTTCCTGTGGAATATTATGAAAAGGGAGATATAATAGAAACAGTCCCATAAACTCCTGAACAGCCAAGTTTGTTTCCTTGATAAAAGTTAAGAATTGAGATTTTGCTTCTAATCAAAATAATAAAAATATCAAGCACCTAAAATTTCCTAGATAGTTCAAGGTAGTTATAGTAGCAGATAGATGATGTGAATCACCAAAAATGTAACACAGTAAATTACACACTGCTAATCACAAAAATATGAGGACTACAGCACTTCACACCCCATAAATTCTTCTATTTATATAAAATCTGTGACAGTTCTATGGCCCAAAAAATATAGAGGTAAAAATGAACTACTCTCCTGAGCTGGCATCTGAATGAACATTGTTCTAGTAGCAGCAAAGAAAAATAAATGATCAGTAACCACAGATATGAACATTTTACAGTCTGGAGGGTTAGCAATTCAAAGGGGAATAGGGTGAAAATGAGTAAGGAAAGAATTGGTTTACTTAAAATGTTGCTGCAGTTGTACAATATTTCATACAGCTTTAAATGACATTGAAAAAGCATATATATCTGCCAGCAGACAGGGAAATGCATGCTAAAAACTGTCTAGTTCTCTGAGATACCATAAAGGACTCTAATTTGCACAGGACAAATGCTGAGTATTTGAAATTCCATGAGGAACCATTCAA
Source organism: Calcarius lapponicus (assembly GCA_039654755.1). Lineage (NCBI taxonomy): Eukaryota > Metazoa > Chordata > Aves > Passeriformes > Fringillidae > Calcarius > Calcarius lapponicus. The sequence continues at coordinate 9,311,037 of CM077463.1, forward strand.
TGGGAATTACTTCTATTTTCTCCTTAAGTCTCCTAGTCACTACTTGACTTGTGGGCATGTCAAAATCAGTAAAAAGAATTCCACTTTAAAATGACAAATAATTTAATGACCTATTTATATGACTCCTATTAGCATTCTACAAAGTGATTTTTTTAATAAGCATTCACTGCTAGGACCAAATTTCCTGTGAACTTCATCTAACAATTGAATTGTTCTGTATGAAACTAGTGCAAATTTTGGCTGAGGCAGAAGACAATTTGTAACCATATCTGGAAGAGCCTTATTAATGTTGTTTTTCTTCTGCTAGTTCTTGGAATATTTTTTCCTTTAATTTCTGGAACATATCTGTATAACTATAGTTTTTTCTTCTATTTAAATTGAAACAAAATTGTTAGTTTATAGACTAATGACAAACAGTTCAGAGAAAATTAGGTTTTCATAAATTACTCCAGCTTACACTTCTTTCCCAAGTTTTTCTTCAATAAAAAAACAAAAACCCAAAAAACCCAAGCGTTACTATGTAAATATCCTGAGAGGCATTTGTTACCACTTTCTTTCCAACAAATGAATTAGTTTGGTGTAGTTCTTTGGTTTTAAATTTGCATTTCTATTAATTCTGAGAAACTGTAGCCAGAAGTGATGTTGCTCTAAATTTACCTTAATTTTGCAAAGACACAAACATAAATATGTAGAAATTCAGACACAACAAGGATAAAATACATCTTTCTAAGACAAGCATTTTTTCCCTCACAGGTGCCAGAGAAATTGCTATTTGTATGCTCACAATGCAGAGTTGATAATTTGGGCTCGACTGATACACGAGGCATGCTTCAATGTATGATAAGAAATATATCACTGTCATTAACTAATTTTTGTTAACAAACACTGCATGGTAGTTTGTAATAGTATGGCATTAGGAAATGCTTATATTTTTGTCCTTTAGATCTAAAATGAGTCATACTCAGTGGAATGGCATAATTGTCCTCATTATAGAGTTATTGAAGAATGTATGTCTGTTTTTGTTGCTGGGATTAAGGCTCTGATGTTGTATTCATTGAAACTGATGTTAAAACTCCTAGTGATTCAGAGATGGAAGGATAGGCCCTCAGTGGAGTTGTCGGAGTAGCTTATGGAGCAGATGATTCTGCATTTAAATCTTCTTTATGTATTTTTTTCTTTCATTATTCTTTGTACTCCTCTGAATCTTTTATTTGATAATGTCAAACAGAAAGAGAGGGAAAAATGCCACAAATCATATCTGATTTCTTCTCAGCTTCTCCTTGCCACTTTTTACTGCAAATCTGAAATACTTTTTTTAAGTTCATGCAAAAAAACCCAACTCCCCTTCCCAGCTGAGAGAGGAGAGAAAATAAGCTGGAAAACAGCTCACAGGTTGAGATTTGGCAGTTTACTAAAGCAAAATGAAACTTTGCACTTACATGCAAAGAGAAAAAAAAGTTTATTCTCTACTTCCCATCAGTGAGTGGTGTCCACTCACTTCCCCAGCAGCAGGGTTTCAGCACATGGAGCAGTCACTCCAGAAGACAAACACTGCAGATAACAAACACCTCTCCATTCCTCCTCCTCCCTCAGCTGTTACAGCTGAGCTGTCCCAGGGTGTGGAATGGCCCTTTGGTTGGTTTGGGCCAGCTGGCCTGGCTGTGCCCGCTCCAGGACCTTTCCCACCCCAGCCCCTGATGGGGCCGGGATGTTGGGAGCCAGCGCTGGAGCTGTGCCAGCCCTGCCCAGCAGCAGCCAGAACACTGCAGGGTTATCAGAGGGTTATCAGCTCCTCTGCAGCTGCCAGGGAAAGCACAGCACTGTGAGAGCTGATGGGGAAAATGAACTCCAGCTCAGCCAGATCCAATGCATGTGTCAGCTCATGCTCATGTTAAGAGAAGATGTAAACTTACTGTCTTTGTAGGAATAAATCCTTGAGTCCTTTCAAATGAATGTGTACAAGCTGACCTTTTAAATCTTTTACTATGGTATGTACAATATAGTTAGGTAATAAAAATTCCTAAAAATCTCTTAGAAGTGCAGAAAAGAATTAATATCTTCTGAACGTTAAATTAACAATAGAGTGCAAAAATAACGGAGTTGTTCCTCTGGTGCAAACAAGCACATCCCTCTGAATGTAATCAGACTGTTTTCATGAAATATTACAACTTTTTTCCCAACAGGAAGCTTGAATACATGTACAAACATATATGCAATACATGTGCTTGGATTGACTCCAGCTCTCATATACAGTACCAAACGTAATGCAGGCAGCAATTTCATTTGGTCCCAAATTTCTTTGCCTGTTTACTTCACATCAAAAGGCTCAGTGTTGTGGTTCTGTTTTTGCTGTGAAGCAAGTGGGTGTGATTCATGTCTTGTTTTTTATCTATCTCAGGTAATTCAGGTTTCTCTGTCTTATCTGCTCAGCAATGCAGAAAAAAGCACCAATCTTTATGTGTACATTCTCAAGCAAATGAATTTCAGGAACAAGAAGCATTTTATTTTATTTTAATTTTTAATATTAAGAAGTCTGATTTTCATTCATTTAATGAAAAGTATTTCCATAATAAACACATGAAATAACTATGCTCATATAGACTCAAAATAAAACTCCTGTGTGCTGCTCTGATACTAGTAATTCTGTCAGATCTCCACAAGTTCAAAATTTTAGATGTGGACTAAGTTCTTTTGAAATATTTATCATCATGAAAGAGAATTTTAAAGAAAATGTTAGAGGAATATATGTTTAAAAACTGGAATATCAAAGATAAAAGTTCTTATTCTTCCTTGGTCAGAAATAGGCTGTATTTTCTTGCTTTGTTGGACTTATATTTGTAATAGAAAGGATAGAAGTGGGGAACTCTACTTATCTGCAAAGCAATTTGGCTTCAAGTGCCTCTGGGTCAATATATGAACCTCATTACTTTGACAGGAGAGAGAGATTTCCCTGCTATTCAGTCAAGTTGAAGCAACTTGGTTTTTTCAAGGTGGTGAGTAAATATGTAGATTGTTATTGCGGCTCTGCTGATTGCTGACTTGTTTAATGGAAGTAACTTGATTGAAAAGAGAAGCTGTGTGCAGTCCATTGCTTTCTCCCTTCCTTTCCCCCCCCTATTTTTTAATTTCATGTTCTTGTTTATATGTAGTCTTTTGATTAAACCTTTTTGATCAATATTCAAAGATATCATTTGTAAAGTGTATTTATTTTCTGCAGTCTGCATGCTTCTGGTGAGCTTTCATGAAACAACTCCATTAGATCTTTGTGATTCTTTTGCATTCATAAGAAGACTAAAATCAGAATACTATCAAATTTTCAGGAAATAAATGAAATCTGTGTCAATATTTCAACATATACATGTGTATTATTTTATTTTTCCGTTTTACAAAGGATTTTTACCATTGCATTCTAATTTAGAATTTTGCCTTTGAACAATGTATCAAATGTAGCAAACTGCTAGTAAATATTTTAATAGTGTTCTTGTGATCATTGGAAAGGCTACTTATTGACACTCATGGCTTACAGCCACTTATGAAGGCTTAGTATGTGCTCAGGGGAGCAGTGGAAATGTAGTTCAAAATATCCACTGCACATCTGGTAATAATTTTTTTCACTGTCTGTAAATTATATGTGAATTTAAATATGATAAATTGTTCCCTTTTTTTTAATACTTAAACTTGTAAATAATTATGAAGAATTGTGACTAGGTATTTATATTTGTCTGTTAAGATGCTGAACAGCTTAAGGAAGACCATTGCCTTCCATGGGTAGTTACAGGACAAGTAAGCTTGAAGTGGTCAAATATCTCTCTCCAATAGAGAGCCTTCACCAAATCATAAGATTTTCTTCTGATGGGCTCTAATTTTTCACTTTTTTGCTCAAGTACTTTTCTACTTCCAGTAGTACCTTTGCAGACCTGGAAAGATGACAGCTTAGAGGCCACTGCTGTAACTAATGCCACCAGCAGTCAACACAGAAATTTCAGTGGCATGAAGCTATGTTTTTGGGTTCTGTGCAAGGATAAAAGTCTTACCAAATTGTATGTCATAGCTTAAGCTTTTTGACAGAGTTCAGTGCTCCATCTCCAAATTATAGCCTTGTGTGTTAAAAATCCTCAGTGATTCCTCATATATGGAACACTTGTGACTGTCTTTGTACTGAGACAGTGGCAAGAATAGGTAGGAATAGGTGTTTCAAGTTTTTTATGTAAAGATGGGAATGAAAGATTTGCTTACAATTGTATAAAGACTTTAACTGTTTTACAATTGGTAAAACTGGCAATTAACAAGGGTGGTGCTTTTGAGTAATAGCTAAAATATTATGAAAGTCAAGGTTGAGCCAGTGAGCTGTAAAGGAGGAAAAACCGATAATGTACTTGCAGTTTTGTGAATAGATTTCAAATGGCAGAAAGCTTAAGGTTAATATATAGATTCAAATGCATATCTTATCAAAGAAGCACAGTGATAATCATGGCCAGAGTAACCATTAGTAGAAGGAAAGATTCACTTATTTGTCCAACATGGTAAAATGCAGTCTGAAAAAAAAATGCCATAAGCCTGCATGGGTAGAAGTTATTTTACATATCTGGGTTCCTTTAGTAATCACCAGAACAAGAACATCCCTTATAAAAGAAATGAATGCTGCATATCTCAGACTATCATATTTTATGATGTCTGAATAATGCTGTGGAGGTGTGATGGTTTGACCCGGAAACAGGATTTCTGGGATGTTGAAGGAAAGGCCAATGAGTGTTCAGATTTGAATATTGCCACCTGGCCTAACCACTAGACATTGGATCCACCTCTGTGAACACAGCCTAAAAGCAGGGCTCTCCTCCTGCAGCTTCTTCTTTGGACGTCGGAGGGACCGAGGCCGGAGCTCTCCCCTTGGCTCAGCTGCTGGCTGGGCGAGGGGAGGGGAAAGGCCATGCGGCCCGGCCTGGGAGAGGTAGGCCTGGCTTCCCCAAGGGTGGAAGGGTGGAAGAGAAAGAGAGAGACACCGCTGGGAATTTCCCCCCACCTCCCCTTGGGAGACAGAGAGAGAGAGAGAGCGAGACTGAGAGAGAATCACTGCTTGGGACTGGACTGTTCCCTTGAAATTTGATCTGGGCTGCCCGCATGCCGGGTCTGTGGAGAAGGAGGGGGGGGAGGATGCACCAAGAAAGAGGAGAAAGAGTCCGGCCGCCTGGAGGAGCTTTTAACTTTTTTTTTTTTGGACAGTGAAAACTTTACAGAACATTAACCTTTCCCAGAAAGGAGTTAGAGTGGAAGAAGGAGAAGGAAGTGAGCAAGTGAGAGAGATCGTGGATGGAAAGAGAAGAATCTTGGTGGGAAGAGATGATTGGAGTGGCTTTTGCTAGACTCTTTTTGTATAGTCATGGACAGAGCCCTGCTTCTTTGTGAGACAGAGACTGAGTCCAGGGGGGCACAATGCCCCGGAACCAAGAGGGCTCAGTGGTGTTGCCCCTCGGCCCCAGAGGGTGAAATATGGGGGGGACAGGTGTCCCAGAGTTGAGGCTGCACTCTCTTTGGAATGGGACAGAGCATCCTTAAAAGACAACCCTGGAAGCAGCCCTGGTCCGTGTTCAGGCGGTGAGAGCGCCTGGAAAATGGAAAAGGCCCCCATGGCACAAGAAGGACTCCTCTCCTCTTGATGAATTGAGAATTGATTATGTACAGAGTGGTGGTGGACTGAGAGTTGGTGATTGGGGAGGTGTATTGTATTGGGAATTTGAGGGGAGGAGGAGAAAAGTGTTTTTGTAAGGTTTTCATTTTACTTGTAGTTTTCTTTTGTGTGTAGTTTTTGTAGAGTAGTTAATAAACTTTTCTTTCTTTTTAAGCAAGAGCCTGCTTGTTTTCTTATTCCTGGTCAAAATCTCACAGCAGACACCAGGGACAGTGTATTTTCATGGGGCATTGGTTTTGTGCCAGTGTGAAACCATGACAGGAGGTATTCCTCTCTCTCTCTGCTGAAGATAGAAGTATCCTCCATGAGTGGACCACAAGATACAAAAGGATTAGGTGTGAAAATAAAGTAAAATTGTAATCACTCAAGTGCTAGCCTCCCTTTAAAAATGATCCTCTTTTCAGGAAGTTCTAGTGCTCTGGTTCCCTGCTGAAGCACAATAAGGAAATGCAGCTTTTCTGCACATTCATAAATTAAGGAATTCAGGTACTAAATATGGAATCTGAGACCTGAAGGATCCTTAGAGTTGTGATAAAAGACAAAGACTGGCTTCCTATTTATAATTATGGGCAGGGTAATAAATTTCAAATATCTATCCAAAGAAGATTATGCAGTTGTTGCTGCTGCAGCTGTAGAGGCGTTTAACAGCTGATCTTATGTGGTATCTCTAAGCAAGAGAAAATTTATCAGGAAAAATTGAGATACTGAGATATGAAATGATTATTTAGAAATTAGTTTTCAGTTCAAGAAACAACACAAGTTTCAGTTAGTTATAAATTCTAATTCCAGCCCATCAAACTGTTTGCCTTGAAGTTCAATACACAAGGTACTGTGCTCTAAATGGGCTACAGTTTCTGTCAACAGAGGGATTGTACTCTATATCCATATGCACAATTTCAAAAAGGATTTTCTTGGATAAGTTTGTTTTGATGACTGCAGTTTAGGAAGTACTATGGGTAGGCAGTTGAAAATCATCTTAAAGTAAAATAAAATCACTTCTCGAACATAAAATTCTCTCTTAAAGCAGGAATATCTTCTGCTCTGCATGGTGCAGTTTGATCAAAAAAGGAGAAAGTAATATTATTCCAAAGAACTGAAAATCATCAGAGAAATGTGAACAGAGTCACTAGTGTCATCCTAACTATTCTGTTCATTCAAATACATTTTTTAGTCCATTTCATAGAAGTTATTGCTATGCTGGTGAAAGGATAGATGTCTTTGAAGGAAGGGCTATGCTTGAAAATAGCATTTAAAATGGTGTTCTTTTGCCAGTCACTATGTACAGCTAAAAACATTTTCTGTCTATAATGAATTCTGTCAAAAACTCTTTCAGTCAGCAGGTTGCCCACTGGCCCCTTCCAATAGGTAACCAGATGTTGTTCTGCAGTCACCAAGAACAACATCTGGTTACCTATTCCTTCTCTTCTTTAAAACAATTTCCACAGACACTTTGCAGAAGCACAATCCTTCTCCTGATGGCCACATCTGTTCATCAACGACGGGACTTTTTGAAGTGACATTTTGACTACTTGTTACATATGCTTTCTGTCTGATCTTAAAAATCCTGGTTGTACTCTTGGTGCTATGGTTTTGTCAAGTGGCAAAGCTGGACTGCAGCTGTGTGTAAATGACAGGTTGTCACTGCAAGGTTGGTATTTCATTGTCTGACATTCTTTCCCACCAGTCAGTGTAAACAGAAGTCCCTGACTGGAGACAGATGCTAGTTGGTACTGGAGCTTGTACTTCCCTCCAGGTAAGAAATATTATAGATAGAGAGCAGGGTGTTGACCGGAGAACTGTGGAGATGGGGGCTGTGTTCCTGCAACTGCTGCATGACTTCAGGCCGAACATTATACTTCCATTGGGCTTCTGTAACATAGATGTATAGCTATGATGCATAGATTGGATATCTTCTAGGAAAAAGTCCTACATAAAATAAATCTACTCTATCAAAACCAAAAATTTCTGAAATCTGGCCATGTACATTTCCATGACATTTTTTAAAGAAATGCTGAGCATCCTAGCAAATTTTCTAGTCTTCTGATTACTTTTGCCTGTCAGAATTTTCCCTTCAGTTTAATTTAAGTCCTTTCATATTTCAACATGCTGTTCAGTGTTGTACTGTTCAGTACTCCAGGCAGCTGCTGTTTTCATCCCTAAAGGTGGTATTATTTCAGTGGCCTGACCTAATTCACACATGAGCTGTAAGACTTAAGAGTACCTTAATGCCCTTCTCAAGAATGAAAGATAATGCAAGGGATCTGTCCAGGATGTTATTATGGGTATGTTCCCTTCTATTTTCTCCTATATTAAATGCAAGTCCTTTAAATTAATTTTTTTCTCTACAAAGTATTTTAACTGATATTTAACAAATTCAACCCAAATAATAATAAAAACCTCTCCTCTCTCCACAGAAAACTAGCCTTATTACACAGATATTAAGTAGATGTCATGTTTCCACATAATTTATTTACAGATCTTTCCTCTGTTGTATGTACACATTTAATCTCATTTGCCACGAGTGTATCCATTAATCTTATTTTACAGTTGCAATTACAAAGTTTCCTTATGTGTTTTTTGTGAGAGAATGTTAAGTCCTCGGCAAAGCAGGCATTCAGCTCTGCTTTTCATCTCTCAGGAGCAGTTTTCTTTGTGCAGTATGAATCAGTGTTCCATCATTCATACTGTGACAACCACGTTTACTGTACTTCGACAGTGATGGCTGTCCTCAAATATGAATTTAAAATTTCAGTAACACAGTCACATAAAAGCAATGATACTCTAATATCAGGGCTCCTGTTCAGGAAAGTTCTGCTGAAGGACAAGCCTGTACATAAGATTCTGGCTATGGCTCCTGTGCTGATAGCTAAGGTCATTAGCTAATGTCCTTTCTGTATTATATATGCACTGTCATTACTGTATAGATTGCAATAAAACACAGAATGGCTCGACACATTCCAAATGAGGTAGAGGACAGCATCTTGGTCCCAGAGAAATTAATCACAGAATTTCTAGGGAGTTTCAAAGCAGAATCAAAACCACAAGAGTTTCTACACAGGTGTTGCAGCTGTGAGCAGCCTTCATCATTTTGGTTACCTTCAGCCTGCTGTCCATTTTCCTCTCTATGTTTTCACATGAATGCATCTGTATACAATGATTGGCTATGTGAAGAAAGAATTACAATTATTTCTGAAATGTATTGCAGTGCAATACATGACTGATGCTGTGCAAACAGCAAACTGGGTGCTTGGTGCTGTACAAACACAGAATGGGGTCCATTATAGCCACTGCTAAGAGCTGACATGGCCAAGTTCATTTCGTAGAGGAGACTCCATTCTGCAGCTCACAGTCTCTCAGGCACTGCTCAATTAATCAGTAAAGTTATATCTCTACTTTATTATCAATGAAAGAATGGCTTGAATTTTATTTTTCTTCCTCTAAAAAAGAGAAAGAAATCACTAGGATTTACCCTGGGGTAATATTACATGCAACTAAATGCTGTATTTTACCCAAGTAGACAAAAACTGTCAGCCTAAAAGCCTGGGGGCCCAAGTAAAGGATCCTGATTATTATCTCTGAAGAAGAGGAAAGTTTCTCAGTTTTGAAAAGTCTGTTCTGTTGACTGTTGATTAACTCATGGAGTGAGAATTCTTCAAATTACTTTCTGTGGGAACAAGAGAACACAACAATGATTTTCTTATTCCCTTCCCCAGGCCACAAAACACATATTTTTCTTCCTGCCTCAAATGCATAGAATGTGCAGTTACACCAAGTCTACAGTCTTATTCAAAATAAATATTTATGATTGTTTTTCAGGCAACTTCAAACCCCTATATGCCTTATGTACTAAGCAATTGAGAACAAAATATCATCTGTTTAGTTTAGAGTCATAATTCTCTTATGGGTTATTTGTACCCATGCAACCAAATTGTTAAGTTTTGCTTTGGAAAATGAACTAAACTGATCTAGAACTCTTTATTTAAATTGGATGATCTAAGTCACTCATAGTCCTAGAAGAAATTTGGATAACACATATGCTGAAGAGTCAGAAAAATTAGCAATATTACCTCAATGAAAACATGCAAACTGTTGGGTTATTACGTTTTAATTACATTCTGAATTTTAAATATAAGTTAAACTGTTAACCAAAAATTTGAAAGGAAGGGTTGAAAACACAGGAAAGAAACTTCTCAAATGGCTTCTCCCAGGTTATTTGAATAAAATATTCAAGTTCTACTTATTAGACTTTGGTATACTGTTTTGTTATTAAAATTTGAAGAAGTCAGAATATAAATTTACTGACTATGTAGAAACAGAGCTTTTGATCCTAGGTTTGTGGTATGCATCAATTTTGTACTGTACAATGCACAGCTAGTAAAAAGCAAAACTGAAAATAAAAATATTATTCTGCTTTTGCATATTAAAGGCAGGATAAAAGGTGTATAAATTAAGATGGTTAAAATTATTATAAGCTAATAACCTTATTTTTCGAAATGATATGTATTTTCTATTATTTCTAAGCTCTGATTTGGGTAAACACATAAGATAAATAGAGAAAACTATATCTTTTATAATCAAGAAGAGGAGGTGGGTGCAACCTTTCATATTAATATCTTCACAAATATGAATGGTGAATTCATTGATGGCACAAACTGTATTTCATAAAAAAGGAATGGAGATGAATCACATTGATATAGAGTATTATTTTCTGATAATGTAAATTCTAGGAATCTACCCAGTCTTGGAGAGCCCAAATGAGGGACTTTAGTTTTGCAAAAGTTATTTACTTCACCAATTATACACCTTTATTTTAATGAAAGAAACTGAGTCTTTTCCTTGCTGCATGGGTACAAATCAAGAAAATGGTTGGATATATTTTGTGAAGGTCACAGGTACTCTATTCTATCTTTGTGAAGACATTAGTAAGATTATCTGTAACAAACTAAGCTTAATATCAGCAGAGACACCCCTATGTAATAAATCTAGGGCAATTGATTCAAGCGAAGCAAATCATATCTATCAAAAGAACATTTTCAAAGAAGTATTAAAGGTTGCTCCAACAGCTGAAAACTATGGGAAAAATTCTTTTCTTTTCTTTTCTTTTCTTTTCTTTTCTTTTCTTTTCTTTTCTTTTCTTTTCTTTTCTTTTCTTTTCTTTTCGCAGGTAGAGAAATTAAAGAAAACAGAAGTTTTAAGGCACTATATTTTAAGTTCTCAACAAATTTATTTGGACCTAGTTTTGGATGACAGTTTAAATTCATTAAAATGTAGCAATTTTTTATGCAGAGGCAATTGATAAAATGAGACAAACAATCAAATAGTTTCCCATTAGGTCTGCTATTTCTACTTTTCCTAAAGCTATATAACCAGACAGAAGTTCTTATTGTTCACATCTTTATCACATTCAATATCTGCCAGAAAATAAAAATCATGGTTTTTGGTTTGTTGTTTTCTTTTCTTCTCTGCAGTTACGGAATATTTTGCATTAGAGATTTAGAAGGAAAAAAAAAAGATAAAAAAGATTAAAATCTGTGAAATATAGAAATAGCTCTCTAAAATTCTGTACCTTTCCCTTCTTTTGAGTCTTTCAACATCTAGTATTCTTTCTTGCCATGTCCATCATAGAAGTTATGGGGGGGATTTTTTTCTTTCTTTGGTTAGGTTTTTTAGGGTTTTGTTTGGTTGGTTTTTTATATTTTAAAACAATAGTTTCTAAAAGAGAGATTATTTGGAAAAGGAGAATATGTTGCTTTAGGACAGAAGCAGTGAAGTACTTTGTGGGATTTTTGTCCATTATCCATTTCCCCACTTTCTTCCTTAAGCTTTGTATTGTAGGAGTCAATAGCTGAAATTGAACAATGCTTTATCCCTATTATCAGAATATTATAATTATTAATTATCAGAATGTGCCCCATGGGTGGAAAAATACAACTTACACAGGAAATTTCCTTTAAATAGAAAGTTCTGATCTTTATGTTTTTTAGATGGGTAAAATTTTTTTGAAGTAGTATCAGGTTCCAAATTTAAATCAATCATCTAGGCTGTCTCTAAATGTGTTATTGGGAAAAGAATACATAATGAAGCATTACATCTTCTCTCCCTCCATCTTAAAAACACAGAAAACTCTACAACTAATTTCTGCTTTCCTCAGATCTTCCAAACTTTCAGACAGATTAGGAGGTGCAGTCAATCTAATCTTTCATGCAAAACCCTTCTACACTCTCAAGTTAACCTGTAGGTTTTTATCCCACGTTTTTCTTTTAAGCTTGCAAAATTAAGACCAGTTCTTTGGCTTTGTACAGTCTTGTCTCTGTGAACTATTGCCATCTTTCAGTATTGGAGACACCCTTTGAAATGTAGAGAATAATTTCAGGACACTTTCACCATTGTCAGGAGACAGCACTCACAGAACCCCAGACTCACAGAACCACTGGGTGGCTGAGGCTGGCAGGGAGCTCTGACTTTCCAATATCCCCAAGGACAGAGACCTCACAACCTCCCTGGGAAACCTGTGCCAGTCACAGTGCTCAGATGGAGCCTCCCATGTTTCAGGTTGTGCCCTTGCCCCTGGTCCTGCCTCTGAGCACCCCTGACCAGAGTCTGTCTCTGCTGACTGCAGACCAGTTTCAGAGTTCTTTGCCCTTCCACCCCTCTACACAAAGTGTGGATGTATTCCTCTCAGCAGTCAAAATGTTTTTTTAATATGCTTTATCTATGGCATTTCTAGGAAGCTTGTCTCCTTTCAAATGCTAAAGATACAAAGATACTAGGAAAAAAAATACTATAATTTACATTTCCAAAAATACAGTATTATATTCCTATGTTTTGCTATGAAAAAGGTGTAAATATGCAAGAATTTTGTTTTGATTCAAGTATGGCTTCAGAGCAGTGTAATGTTAACTATTGTTATAAAATCTATTTTCCAAATACCGTATGGATTTTGCATATGCAAGAATTAGCATTCACTTTTTTTTTTCAAATTAGCAGTAATTTTCTAATAAATAACTTTCCCCTGATAGCTATTGAAAATTATCTAACCTTAAAATAATATTTATTTTATAGTTTTAATTTCTTTTCTCCCCTCTGGATGAAATTCTGAACTTAGTTGCATTAAAAAAAGCTTCAGAGTAATCAGTGGATATTTACAGCTGTACAAATGTACAAGAATAATTCAGATATTAAATTTTTCCTCGATTTTTATAGCTATTAATACAATATTTGTATTTTCTCCTATTGTTATTCTGGCACTAGTTGAAATAAAGAGAAATCAGAATAAACAGTGTATTAGATGCCTACTGCCACAGAAAGCACCTTATGAGAACTTTCAGCAGTGGATTTTATTTATTGTGGTTTGAAACCATTAATTAAAATGCAGACAGCTAAATGTAAGGCATTTTTTTGAAATAAAAATTGCTGTTTCATTTATGTAGAGCAAATTTCTGAAAGACTATACTCTAAAAGTTTTTCTGGAGGCAAACATAGATAAGTTATGTACATATATCACCTGTTCTTCTTTTCCCTGAAATTACAATAATCCCAAAAGGAACAAAATTATGTTTTTATAATGCCCAAAATTTAATATTTGAAATAAACCTATGCTAACACTGTCAATGGCTGTGATCTCCATAGCAGTTTCTGGGTATGATTCCTTGAGTGTATCAAGATAAAAAGTGAACAGATTCTTCCCAGCCATTAGCCTGCACTTCCTATCCAGTGTCCCTCCCCCATTAAATTCTACCCATTAACGTTTGCAGTGGAAGGTTTCTGTGCCTGCAGGTGGGCAATGCAATTTTAGTGAAAGTTTAAGGAACTCTTTGTGCTTGCTTTCTCTTATATTCTTCTGATCTTGAACTAAAGGTGAAAGAAATGACCAAAATGTATTAGTTAAACATAGGGACTAGAATTTTATACTGCTATGATCTGCAGTAATTTCTAAATTATTTCCACAATTGTTTCCACTTAAATGTTGGTGTTAAGTTCTGCTTTCAGAGGTATGAATGCACCTTCTATTGGAATTAATATCTGCAGTGGTAAAATTGTTCACAGCAGTGAAATCATTACTTGGGTTGTGGAAAGAGAAGAAAATTAGCCATTAGATTAAATCCTGGTAGGTTTTACCCTGACATCCACCTTTCATGATACTCTTTATACAGATGGAATAGTTTCTAAACTGCTGGGTACTGTTTTGTTGTCCTTCTTCAACACAAGGTTTAAACTGACTTTATATGCTCAGTCAAAAGCAAGGGATGTAAGCAAAGCAAACCAGAATCTGAAAACAGTGTATTCCAGTGAGGATTTCACAGTAAGTCACCTTTCCAAAAAGAGAATATTTTACAATGCGAGAAAGCTATTTAGCTAAAGTAGTTGTTTGTGCAGCCTTGCCTACCCTTTCCTACTTATAAATCATGTTTTACTAAAGCAATTATATTAGTCTTATTTTAAATTTCTTGTTTAATGATTAGTCATTAAATATAAAGAATATCATTAATACATAAATTTCAGGGCATTATTGACTTTTCTACCATTACAATTGCCTATCCTTTTATGCAATAACAAATTTCTTTTAATTTGTTCTCAGCAGATGCTTCAATTTTATGATGTGAGAACTAAATCTCTTCTGCACTACTGTAAGATTAGAAAATCTTCTGCGTGTAAGAAATGAATCTTAAACTATATAATTGTCAACCTTTCTTTGTGTTTTGAAATAGCATGAGAGGTTATTGCAGCCAGTTTTTCCTACCATCTCACTTCCCAGAAAAGTAATTTTCTAACTTGTTGCCCAAAACCTCTTAATTTACATGCCAGGTTTAGGCAAGTAAAACTAAATTGCCTCAGCCTTCCTGCCTGCCCCGCTCTCACCCTCATTAAAATGAAAAAAATCAACCCTAAAATTCTTGTTCATTGAACCTCTCCAGAACCTCTCTGCAAAGTGACAAGTGCAGTGGAGAAGAGAAAAGCACTTGCACCATTAAGTCCAGAGTCTGAGCTTAACAATCTTTTCATGAGTACCTCTTATAAGTTCGCATAAGAACACATTTAACTGTCGGCCCCGTTTTGATGCTCAGAAAGTGAATTTGGTGAGTCTTCTGAAGACTAATTAAAAGAATGATTATTAGGTTAAATTGAGTATTTTCATGACATTTCTATAAATACTACAACTTGTTTTATATAAGAAACAAAATTTATTAGACAGATGAAAGAACTACTATTTATATAGATTAGGCTGAGGACTACAGAAGTAAATAAATAAGACAAAAAATGCAAATAACTTGTGCTATAAATGATCAGAAGCAAAGCACTAGGAAATAGAAAGGCTTTATCTAAACTATCATATTTCTGACCTAATTTTACAGCATATCTGCAACTGGGCCAAAATCATGTGTATTGCCTCTACAATCGTGTAATTACCTGATATTAAGCAGGTAAAATTTAGTCCTTCATTTACATTAGCAGGTTAAGTTTCTTCTTTTGGGAGGGATAGGAGCCTCTATGAGATTTCTTGTCTTAAAATATGTGACTATCACAGGGTGGGAAGGCCCATTTCTCTTTCTCTTGATTGTGCATGACCAGTTGAACCCACTTGACAAATTTTAGTCACATGTAGTTATGTGAGATGAATTCCACTGAGAGATCACTGTTAAGGGGTAGACAGTTGAAGATTTGGAATACAACAGTTATAGAGTGGTACACAGCAGTATTTTGATTTGTGTTTCCTTGATTCCCTCTTTCTTGTTTTCACATATAAACTAATCTTATTATTACTTTCACCAAGTACACTTTAATTATATATTTCCTTATTTAAACCAAGATATATAGCCTATCCAACACCATCTAATTTAATAAGAATCTTCCTACCAGCCACTGGGAATTTATTGAAAAGTAGCTTCTGACATTCTGATATTGAAAACTGACACAAGATGACAAAATGACAGACTGTTTCTTCTCTTGCACCCCTTAAGTTAAATGATAATAAAGCTATCCTCTTTGTGTTAGAATATTTGGATTTTTTTGACAATAAATAAAGTGGTTTAGTTCATGGAAACCTTTTTATTAATATTCAATGGGACAATTAAAACTAACATCTTATAAAAAATTAATCAGTCAACAAAAATAAATTTTAGTCTTTCTAGAGCCACACCTGGAGTCATCAACAAGCACACACTTGATATATACATCATAAGTGTCCTTAAAGAGTAATGATTGTGCATTAATACAATCCATAATATAAAGTTATTAAAAAGTTAATGTGAATAAATCCTCCAATAGAGGATATTTAGAGAAAACTACAGAGGACAGAAAAAAAATTTTAAATGTTACATCTAATATTATGCTGGGAAAATTTTACTAAAGGAACAAATAAGGCTAGACACTGCAAGCATGCCTATGAACACTCATGTAAATAATCTGTTTTTTTATCACAATGTCATAACCAGAGCAAGAACAAGTAATTCTGAACCAGATATGATGTGTTAAATAAATAATAAAATAAAAATATTTTGACTTGATTTTGAAATCAAATTTTCACTGTAGCAGTGTGCTCAGCTACATGCAAATAGTGGCAGGTTGCCTTAATTGTTTGGGACAGCCTTCCTCTTTATTTTGTCATAAAACCCCTCTAATTCAACATCTGTCTACATATACAATGTATTGGCATAGAAAGTAAATATGCAAGAGTTAAATAACTCCCATTTTGGACAGAGGGGTTTTTTTTTTTTGTGCAGTACTGAGAATGGCATGGGAAAAAAATTAATTCTGTTTTGTAGCAACATACTCATGAGACACTTGAGGAGGGCTAGTTGTCTTGGTTAGTCTGTTTCCAGCTCAGCAACAAAGCGTTCTCAAATTTAATTCTGTGGGATGTGGTATTTCCATCAAGGATTTATGTTAAAGAGAGCAAGTTAAATGAAATAAAAACAAGCATGCAATTCCTCCAAAAGAGAAGGGCACCACAAAAACATATGTAGTACAAGACAGTGATTGTGGGGGGGCAGCTGAGATTTTAAACAATTTTGTTATCCCTGAAATGAATAATACATCAGAGCCTTTCATCCCTAAGGTAGTCAGTGTGTCAAGATGGGATATAATACTTAGCAATATAGATGATTGACTTTCCTTGAAACACAGGCTGATATTTTCAAGGTCAGAAATAAGGACCTTCCAAAAATAAAAATTGTGACACAGGAATACTTTAAAAAAATTATTTATGTAGGATATATGCTTGAATGATGCTGTAACCAAAAAACAATCCAGCCCTCTGTTATTACTGTGTTCCTGAATAATATTCTAGTCATAAGCAAATGTGAGAAATACTCAAGGAATACATAAGAAAGGACATAATGCATCATGTCTAGTTCCTCTACTCATGGGTAGTTTATTCACTTGAATGGGATATTTTGTCAGAGATGTATATAACTAAATGTTTTACACTTAAAATATCTTTGAGCCATTTTTTGCAGGATCTCTGTTATGGAGGAAGTATGATGGGAAACATTAGTCTCAGCACGTGTGAAAATCTGTACAGATCTGAACATTCACTGTTCCCATTGAAGTCAGTGGGAATATGACGGTAGCACAAAATATGGACTTGCAAGCGCAGCAAAACTCAGGCTCAGAAAAGAATTGGAGAGACTTGTGCACAGTATGCTGATCTTCAAAATCTGTGCACAAGGGTGTGTATAGCTGAGCTGAGATGGGCCAACTCCTTGTCATTGTTTACTTGCTAGTTTATAGCATCCCACACTGAGTAAGAAAAGAAGACACTGTTCACCTCCTTGGGTGCTAAAGACAGTTGGCAGGTGCCAGGTGACAAAGCATGGCTGTGGACTATGGATAGGATGAGGGTGGCTCCTCATCCTACATCCAGGAGATGATGAAGATTTAAAGCACAATTTAGTTAATATGCCCTGTAAAATCTTTCAGGTCCAATTCAATATATTCGTTGATATAAACCCATTTTTCAGGTAACTGTGTTTTCACATCCTTCCTATGGAAGGCTAGATGTCTGAGTCAGATCTGCTAGGTTCAGTAGGCAAACAGGTGCCTGGAACTTAGACCTGAACTGTGCTTTTGAGCTCACGAGTGTCTCCCTTCTGAACAGGGCTGCTGTGCAGGGACCGAATATTCTGGTTCTAGTTCACACTTAATTTGACAATATCCTCTGGTGGTTAGTTTGGTGCTGACATGTGCACCATTCTTATTCATACTTATTGACAAGAAAATTACCTGGACAATACTTAATGTGGCCTTTGGAAAACTTTGATGATAAAATATACCATTATTGCTCATGAAAATCATTCCTGGCCACTACAGTATTATGCATCATAGGGATTTCCAAAGCTCTAGGTCCTGGAATTCTGCCGATTTGGAATACCTGCAGCGACAATCATGTCAAGACAGGTGAATATTGTACTAGTAAGTTGCAATCTCTATCTTCTGGTAGCTGAAATTTTGTCATGCAACAGTACATTTCCTTTCACAGTAGGAGGAAGAATTAATTTCTGGTTTTTGCTGCAATGTTATTTTGTTATTTAATACAACAGTATGTTAAAAGGTCAAAATATTTTTGGTTTTTTGCCTTGTATTGCAATCCATACCTTAATGATAATGTGTGTACTTTAATAAATCAATATAGTTGTAATACTGGCTTTTTTTACTCTGCTTTACTCCTTTTTCTTTGTCAGAGAAAATAAATTACAATTCTACCTGGAAATGTATAGCACAATACACTTAACTGTCATATCAAGTTTTAAAAGTGAGGCATGTGATTTCAGACACCTTTAATAGATACTTAATTTGGAGGGTTTCAATTGTGTAATGGAGATTCTTTTGCTTTTACTCACATAGAGACATGATCACATTTAGAATGTGGTCAGAAAAAAAGAGAATTCCATTTCAGATAGGCATCATTATTCAGCCAAGGGTTTAGCTTCATATCCTGTTGGTGTAAAAGTAGGTTCTGCTCTGGGATTTTGGAGAAATTAAATACTAGTTACAACTTTATAACATTTGCAAGAGTCTTCAAGATTGAAAATAATGTTTTCCACTGGTTTAACAAGTTTCTATGTTCTGAAAGTTCTTGTGTTCAGGTGAAATCTTAAAAAAAAATCTGTGGAAAAGATCAGTAGAGATCCTTTAGGAAAAGGCAAGACTTCATCAGCCACAGACTCACAGAGAACATCAGAAGAATGAAGCTATGACATGAAAGATGTGGAATAAAGAGAATTAATTTTTATACATATGGTATGATGACAAAAGTTCCAAATTCACTTTTAATATCAACTAGTATGTATCCCCTAGCTCACTTATGACAGACGTTTATTGTCTCCTACTTGATTAGCATCAGAGACTCTGTAAATAGGCAGTCTTCAAGTTTTGTAAACTGAGGTGAAATGAAGGAGATGTTCAGACAAGGAACAGGTTCCTTTATTTAAGAAGAGCTATCACAAAAAGCTAGATTTGTGACTCCTTCACTTACTTGAGGTTGGGAGATCACAGCACAAAGACAGAGGAATTTGATTTTTTTCTTCATCCCTGTTATATCGTCTGTAAAACAAATTCCAATTGGCTTTCCTGATGGAATAACTTGTATGTTATCTTCAGAAACACTGCATTCTTCAGTCTATACTTGGATTATTTTGGTCTAAAACCATATTATGGTTTCCAAACTCTCTGAAAAGTGTTTACTGCTGAAAATATGTCTGTTCTGTTGAGACATTTCAGAATGCAGTTTTGCAATCTCAGATAATTTTGTTTGATTACTCACCATTTTCAAATCAGTTTTAGATAGCAAGAAAAAAATGTTATTTCATATAATTTCAATAAGAGAAGAAATAGTTCCCAAGTGGATGATACAGTTTAATGACTTAAAATGTTCATTTTTGTCTTTGTAGTGTGTGTGATAGTGTCAGATCCCGAGTAATGGCAAAGAACAACAGTCAAGCTTAGGACTGCTTTTGAGCAGAATCAGTAGAAAAAATGTGTTCTCTTCTGTCTGAGTACAGCACTACTTTGCATGAAGTTTTATGTAGAAAGCATTTTTATGAGAGATGAAAGAACACTGAGAAGAGAGGGAAAAAAATCAATGTCTTCTATGGTATTTCTCCATTCAATGCATGACAAATAAGATGTAGAAACAGCAATAACAAAATTAACTTCATCAAATTTAAAATCATGGACCACACATACCAGTTTTGTTAAATGTTTTAAATTCATGATCATAATGACTTACACTAGTATCATGGCAATTTAGGAGGCTGCTGAAACATGGTCTGGGCAGCCTGTAATAATAGTAACTCCTGTGTAACAAATTTTCTGTGCCAGCGTTTGATAGTCGTGGCCATCATAGCTGGTGCTGCCCTCTGAAGTGACCAGGCCTCAGGGAGGTGAGAAACACCTACCCCTGGCAAAGGGAATCTTTTGAAATACCTCAATAAATATTTTCTTAAGGGCCTCTGAGGCTCATTCTGAAGCAAAGCTGGGTATTTAGGGCATTGCAGCCTCTAGCTGCTCATTCCGCCCCTTGCTGAAGGTTACAGCCATCATTGAAAAAGCTGACAGGAGAGAATCTACACTCATATTTCAGCAGTTCTGTTCACAGGCTGGCTGATGAGGGCTAACTTTACAGCTCAGGTACGGATTTACAGCTTGAGGGGCTGAGGTATTGACAACTGGCACAAGCAATACCTTAAACCATTGCAGCTAAAACCAGAAGTGACTTGACTTCATAAAGTTAAAGCTATTTTGAAATTCATTGTACACTGTGCCCCTGAAATTTTCTTACGAAACTAAAATGATGTGAAACTAGGCATTCACACAATGTCAGGTTTCCAAATTGAAAGGATTTCAACTTTTTAAATTTATCATTTTAACAGTGTATTACTATAAAATGGTGCTTATAAGAGAAATTGCAGAAAAGAACAAGAAGAATGAGCAGTGTTCTTGAAAACACGACCTCTGAAGAAAAGATAGGATTTGAAGAAAAAAAATTACTGGAAGGGGGATATAAAATAGCACACTTTGATATGCAGAACGTGGTAACAAAGAGGAAAGGAATAATCTGTTCTCTGTGTCAACCTTGGATAGAACAAGAAGTAATGGTCTTAAATTAGAGCAAAAGAAATTTAGATTATGTATTAGGAAAAGATTTCCAACCATAAATCACAGAAAAGGACCATCTAGAGAGACTGTAGAATTGTCATTACTGAAGTTTTTGAGAACAGACTGGGCAGACAACTTTAAAGGCTGACTAAAGTAGAGGGAATCCCATTCTGGGAGCAAATTATGAATTCTTAAAGTTCTTTAGATTTTTTTTTTTTATGCCTGAAGGTCAAATCCATCACATGAAATTAAGCACAAACTAGCTAAAAATTTAAGCACAAGTTAGCTGAAAAAAAGGTAAAACCAGTAGCCAAATAATGTGAAGAGTGAAGGACATGCTGACTAACTGTTTGCTGACTAACAGATTATACTGTGACTGATTTTTTACTGTTATTCCATGAAATGGATGATGTGATTAATAGCTGTAGCTCATCCCTGTGGGGAACAAGGTGAATCATGTAAAAATTAGCAAAGTGCCTTCCCTTCTTCTCTTCTTTTACCTTTAAAGTTATTTTAAACTCTTTTCTGCATTCATTTTATTGTGATGGTTAACAAAAGGAAGTGTCATCTCCAGTCCCCTTTGGGCTCAGGCCTTAAGTGTTCAAGGGATTTTTAAATGATATACAAATAATAGCTGAACCACCCAGCATTTTTTCTCATGTGGATGAAAAACCTAGCATCTAGCACCTAGGATCTGATCTTTCAGTGCTGATGCTACTTAAATGAAATAACATTGGAAATTTCAGTTTTCAGTCAGCACCCAAATGCCAGAATGTTAAATAAATTCTGTTTTACTTTTTTCAGATACAGGCAGTTGTTGCAGAGTGGTAAAACTTTACAAAACCAGGGCCTTGTTACCCTTGTTAAATCATGGCTCAGGCCTGTCACTTAGGCTGAGTAGGAAAGGACTATGGAAAAGTGGCTCAGCTGAATTAGAGGTAGAAAAACAAGTTATATAACCATTACACATCCACATTGTGGTTTATGGGGATTGGTTGAACTACATTTGTTGTGCTTAAATGGAATGTAACTGATAATGGCCTAATTGCGTAAAAAGGCCTGGTTTTTGCAATAAAGGAGCTCTCTTTTGCACCTGCCTGGGGAGTCTGCTTCACTCTGCTTTGTAACAAGTAGTCATTAGCCTTGTGAAAATTTACTCTAAAAGAGCTTTTTCTCTGTGAGACTTTGTCAGTTAATAACAATATTTTATTGCACATCATATCTGCTAGGTGCAGTGAAGTCTAAGGCATGCCTGTGATCATCAATAAAAGCTGCCCCTTGCAAGGTATTCCAAGGCTGTCACTGTGGCAGCATTTAATACTGCACATTTCACTATGAGGTTATAACTGAAATACCTTTACTGTAATTTAGCTGAAGTATTGTAAAATGCTAATGATTTATTAGAATAATGAACTCAACAAAAGGTCATACCAGGTAAACTCATAAAAGCAAGCATATTGAAATAGAATTATTGAGTCATAGAAGCATTGAGCTTAGTCCAGCCCCCTTGGTCAAGACAGTCAATTAGACCACTTAGATTGGTAGCATGTAGTGCCCATTTGGGTATTGAATATCACTCAGGATTAAAGTTGTACAACCACACTGAACAACTATTCCCATATTGTGTGCTCAGATACACCATAAAGAAGTTTTCTCTTGTGATGTCTAAGTGAAATTTTCTGTATTTCAGTTTGTGCCTGTTGCCCCTCATCCTTTCACAGATTGATACTGATAAAAGTTTGGATTTGTCTTCTTTATTTCCTCCACCAGGAACTCATTGATGATTCCCCTGTCCTTTCCTTTTTCAGGCCAAACAGTCAACCTCCCCTCATGTGCCAGATCCTCCAATCCTTTCACAGTGTTCATTGCTCTTTGTTGAAGCAGTGTATCCATATTGCTTTTGTTCCATGGGAAGCCCAGGACTAGAAATGTGTCTCTCCAGTGTTGGGCAGAGAACAATCACATCCTTTGACCTCCCAGCAATGCTCGGAAAAACACCGACCAGGAATTGATCCAGGGATGGATCCCTGCTAATTCCTCTTGGACCTGTTCTTTACCAGGACTTCCAGGCTCTTTTCTCCAAAAAAAGCTTCTAGTCAGCCCCTAGCATGTCCTAGTGCATGGGTTTACTATTCATCAAGTGAATTCCCTGTCTTCTTGTAGGTCTTCATGAAGTTCTGGTGAGATCTCTCTAAATGGCAGCACATCAGTTTGTGGAAAGGACTGGACAAACCTTGGTAGCCCCTCCACAAAGTCCCAGATCTGGGTCCCTGGCAAGCAGGAAAGCTCCCTGTGCAGCAGATTGGACTGGCAGGTGGAAGCCTTGGTGGAAACCTCCCTCCTTGCAGCAGGGAGTCTCCCTCTGCTGTCACTCATTGCTTCCTTGAGATAGATGCTGCAGGGCTCAAGCTCAGTCAGGCTGGATGCTCCAACAAAAGGGAAAGCTATCAATTCTCAAACACTAGGAATTAATTTCACATTGAGTAACCCTTGCTGTATTATGTCTTTGCAGTATATTTTCAGCATATTTTTAGTTGCAATAGGATTTTTTTTCACCTTGCTATTGAAATTGAGTACAGTTTAAAAGACGGCACTGGAAAAAGACATAGTTGACTAACAGCATTGCACACCATTTTTTATTTTAACAAAAGGAAGAGAAAAATATTTAACGGTTTGAGATACTTTTGTCCTAACAGAAAGATAGCATTTTGAATTAGATAAATTTACTTTCCTTCTTATTTCACTATTATGATGATATTCTGGGAGCGCTGCAGGGTTCTGCTTTGAAAAAAAAGTGAACAGGAGTATATAAGGGCCAAGCAAGGGAAAAGATTATCCAGCCATGTCAGAGATATGGATAGACTGCCAATTTGGAAGAACAGCAAAGCTCAAGCATCACTAAATATTAAATAGAGGGAAATGAAACTAAAAATAAATTGTCAAACACTCAAATAAATAAAACAAAAATCATCCAGTGTTGTCTCATTGAAGTTCTCTGTGAGTCTAATTCCAGCTCTGTTAAAAGGTCAATAGGATTCATATGTCTTGAAAACTCTCCCTTGGCTTGTCAGAGCTAAGCCACACAGAGTTTCCAAGTGTCACTATGATATTCAAAATCACCATGCAGATGCTGCAGATCTACCAAAGAGAATCTACCAAAAATATGTCTGTACTGGGTGGGCGTGTACTTTTGGATACTACCTTACCTCTAGTTCTGCCTAAAACCAGTCACAACTCTTTTGTCCCATGCTGTGTTCTCAAAGGATGCTGCTTCTATAACAGTAATTTGACAATTGCCTGGAAAGCAGGCAAAATTAGTCTCCTCAAGTTACGCAGAGTTGGGTTTGGATTTTTGTTTGTTTGTATGTTTTTGTGTTGTTTTTTTTTTTTTTTAATTTTAACTTTTTTGTTTAAAACCAGCCAAAACAGTGGCTTGTATTTTTTGTTATCACAGTCCAGATATCTCATTAGAGAGGTTTGTTTCAGAGATGAGATGAAAACATATGTAACAGCAATTGCTAGACCCTGCAGCAGCAGCCTGGTTGCTGCCAGCAGCAGGAATTGCTACAGACTCTGGTTCTGGTAACAAAGCCAAACAGGAGAGGAGCTTGGGAATTCAGATGACTTATATGGCTGACTGACTCAGCCTAAGGACATAGTGCCAGAGGAATTTTTAGCTGATGATTTTGAACTGAAAGACAAGTCTCTCCAATCAAAGTTGTCCCTTTCCTCTCACAGTCCAATTTCTGGATAATTTAAGCAACTTCCCACTCAGATCCTCTGTAAGCTAATGAAAAGTTTTTCCTTTGCCATCTGCATAGAGGAAGATGGAAATATGATGGAATATCGCCTGACTGTCAAGTTGTGTACAGAGTCTGCATTGCAATGCTTGTCTGAGTGATGTACAGACGTTTCTGGCCTTCAGGGCTGTTGCATTTACCACCTTTTATATTCTTTTCATCTGCTTTCTTAAATACTTCCCATGTAAAGATTTGCCTCTTGCCTTCCTCTCCTTCATCTCCACTATGCATTTCAATGTCATTATTAGATGCACATGCAGGCACCATAATTTTTGGTTTTCAATTAGTGGCAGTGAAAGTGCAAATAGTTACCAGTACACCAGAACACAGCTGCTTATCCTGGAAACATCTGTGGGCAGGTAAGGGCGAGTGTAAAGCTGCCCAAGGGCTAACAGGAGATGGACTATGGACTCTAGCCCTGACAAAATTTTCAACATAGCACATTAAGCCTTTGAACTTGCTAAAGAAGTATAAACAATAAATAGAAAAACAAAGGAAAAATATATTGATTAAATGGATTAACATGACTTTGATGTGAAATACAGTGAAGAGCCAGTATTACTAATTGCATTACTATGATATTTTCCCATTGTTCCTAATAGTATCTTAGCATTATCTTTATATTTTAAGATGCCTGTAATTCAGACCCAGTAATGTTCTCTAAACATAAGGAAAAATACTGTATGAATTAATTTTTGTCTGAAAAGCAACTATTATGCATAAGCAATCATCTAAAAAAGATCACAAGGATTGTAGAGAATGGATTTAGTGTTGTCTATATGGCAGCACAATGACATGATAGACTGTAATGGTTCTGTGCTAAATAATACAGATTAAAACTGGATTTTAAAAACAGCATGTCTCTCTCAGTTCACTAAGTATTTAAAATTATCTCATCTCTCATTTAGTTTCATCAACAGTATTTTTCTTCTTTTGAACTCAGCACTCAAAGGCAAGGGAATCCAGAATTATTTCACAGTAAAATAACATTAGAAGCTTTCATTAAAATGGCATCAATCTATTTATACTGCTCTCATGTAATGTATACTGTTCTAATGTAATGTAATTTTAATTACAAAAATTGAAGGTCTAGCCTAATATTTGCTTTTATATTTTTCTTTCTAATAGATAGCAGTCTTAAAGTACTAGATGTTGCATTTCATTCACAAGAACAAAGGTATTCACACTGCTTTTGCAGTTGAGACCAGTGGTAAAGAAGGACGATTGACTGTCTAAATTTTTGGGTGCTCTACCTTTGTATGACCAAACATCTGCTTTATTACTGACTTTGCTTCTCAAATACTATTGAAAATACTATTCCTTGCCAATAAGAAAATTAGTATTTCAAGAAAGAGACTTGTTTATCTCTGTTTAGCACCATACTGTGATTCCAATGAGATCAGCTCTATCTGTTGGATTGACTTTAGCTACTTATAAACACCAAGATAAAAAAAAAAGTGAAAGTCACAGCAGACATGGAAAATTTTGAAAATGTTTCATAAATAATTGTGGCCATTGATCAGATGTGAGAGGCTGTTTCTACACCTATGTATTTACAGCTGATGGGGATCATCCTGCCTATGTTTCTGCTCAGCTGTACCTGCTGATACGTCCCATAACGCTGCAATGTGACCTCTCAGGAAAGAGGGCCTTTATTCTGTCAGGTCTCCTTTCCAAATGAAGGATAATGTTCATCTGTCAGGCAGAATAAGTGGAATAAGCCTGACTGAAGTGTAAATGCAGCTGCACCTGAAGAGATGTGGCCTGGCCATCCCGAGACCCAGAAGGGAGAGAGTGCCACTGGAGCTACTGAAGCACCAAGGGCAGGGGGGACTGGGGCATGGTCTGGTTGCTTGGGCTAAGTCAAAGATGCCAAGCACTGCCAGCCTCAGGAGCCCCAGTCCCTGAGGATCCTTTCTAATGGCCAGCCAGGTAACCCCAGGTCTGGCATAAAGCAGACCACTCTAAGTGACAGATGTCTGGCAGAGATAGACATGAAGAGCTTTGGCACAGGAATAGCTTTTCTTCCAATACACAATGATTTCTAGCATGCAGTATGGTGCCATGTACATATGTATGTGTGCGTGTGCATTTGTGTGCATATAGGCATGCATTTTATTTATCTGTACAAATACAAATAATAAATTAACATAAAGGCATGGTCATGCATCTATGTATGCACAAAACAAGCCAGGCATTGAACATCTTGAAATGGGGTCCCTGTGCAAGAGATCAGGACAAATTTTTATCTGCTAAAATATAATGTGTATGCTGCCCTCTGTTTTAAATTTTGTTTTTCCTTTTTTAAAGCTTTTACTATTTTATGATTTTTCTGTTTCTTCTGAGTTTGAAAAACAGAAAATCCACAACAAATAATTCTATTTCCTGATTAGGCAATGATTATTCTTTTTCTTATACTCTTTAAATCCATTTAATTAAAAAAACATAAATTCCTAGTTTCCCTTCCCTTCCCTTCCCTTCCCTTCCCTTCCCTTCCCTTCCCTTCCCTTCCCTTCCCTTCCCTTCCCTTCCCTTCCCTTCCCTTCCCTTCCCTTCCCTTCCCTTCCCTTCCCTTCCCTTCCCTGGCTTTTATAAAATGAATCATCATAATAAGCATATGAAAAGCACCTTTGTAATTTTTTATTGCCATGGAACTGCATGGAAAAATACATTAGATATTACAAATAACAGAGATTGATCTCAAATTTGAAAATTTATGAAGAAAACTGAATCAGAGAAATGTAAATGGAAGAGAAGATATTAACCAATGTGCAAAAGTCAGACATTTTTTCCTGAGAACTCTCATCAAAGTTTAAAAGCATATACATGTGTACAGAAAAAGGATCATTGATAAAAAATGTTTTTTCTTATTTCTCTCTTTGCCAAGAAAATTGCAGTGATAGTTTAGTGAGACTCAATAAGACTGTTATTAGATTAGAAAATGATCAAAATAGAATTATGAAAGTATATCTATTAGGGAATTAGTTGGCATCCACTTCACCATGGTTAGCTCCATCTGTAATGATTGATGCTGGGGGATTTTGCTCCTTGTTCTGAGGACCAGTCACTGACCAAAGGCAAGATCCTGGATGTCCTGCTATCTGACTGACATGCACCAAAATTACAATTTACTGGCTCTGAACACCAATGAAAAGGAAATATGAATATGATGGAAAATATGGCTAGACTCTAGGTATTTAAAATACAAGCTGGTGTGCAGAAATGATATGCACAGCTGGGTAGAGCATTCCAATTTGATCTTGCTACCAGCTAAAGGCAGTGGCTCATTCAAGTGCACCTGAAAAATACATTCAGAAAGAATTGAGAGCAGAGGAATACATGAAGTTGGTTACATACTGAACAGGTTTAGAAGGTTCTTATAAAGTATTAACTCCTGCAGCCAACAGTTCAGCCTCACATGACAAGTAATCAGCACACTGTTCTCTCTTGCAGAAATTAATCTACTCACCTTTCTGGATCATGCTTGACAACACACCTTCTTCTATAGCCTGCTGTTAGTTCTGTTCTTTTCTCACTGCAGCTTTTCGCACTTTGGCAAAACTGACCTGCTAAAATTGCTTTTTCCAGGAGGAAAAATCTTCTTTTGGTTCCTACTCTCAAATATTTAATCAAATAATTTTTACTCTATTTTTCTCTTGGCCAAATATGTTACTGATCTTACAAGATTTCACCTTCTGAGTCAATCTTAGCCAAGATTTTTGACTCAATCTGAGTCAAAAAAATACTTAGCATATACTTATGTGCTAAAATGAGTACACTTTCTGCATAAGGGGAGTGTCCACATTGACAAAGAGATTAAAACGGGTAACTGCACACTCTTTTGAGTACTGTTGTATAGGAGTGTCATTGCATTAATCAGTTCACAAATTTTAGTTAAAGGCTTGTGGACCCAATTAAAAATAGGTAAATAAAACCTTCTGGACAGATTTTTCAACAATGGCTTTTTAGTCAGAGAATGGCAATTCCCAATGGGTGACCTTAATCACCTGACAGTGATGTACTGTATAATGTTTAGTTGTTTACTTATCTATTTCTGAAACTGATGGATCAGATACATGAGCTTGTTTATCACATTCAACTCCTTGTCTATTTGATTCAGTAAAGGTTTTATCAGATTTAACATGCTATGTATTTATCAGGTGATATGTACACTTAATGTGCAATGCAGTAGATAACGATAGTGCTGTAAGGGCAGGAAATCTGTCAGTGTTTCCATTATAAACCCCATTTCCTAGGGTTTATCACTGAGCCACAGCTCACTGTCAGCTTAGATGCACTTTTTAAAATAAAATCATGTTTATATTGAAACAACTATTTTGTAATGCGAGCGCTGGTCTGAGGTATGCCCATTGTTTTAAAGGCTTTGCACTTGATACAGAAAAAATTACTTCTAAAGGTGAGCAGAAGCGTTTTGTTCTCCACTTTTATGACAGAACTCATGTTATTAGTAATGGAAGTAGTGTCTATTTCTCATTTGATAGATCTCAATTTCTTTGCTAATGGGCAAGAGACCTCTCTTAGCTTAAACATAAATTACCAAAATGCTTTTGAGATATTTCATGCTCCTAGAATAAGCTGAGGCTTGAATAGTAACCAAAAAGTTATGTTGTACTTAAATTAGGTGAATAGGTTTGCTCTACCAAAATCTCTACTAAGGCAATGATAGTCTCCTTCTCCTTGGAAGATGGCTGTTGAAAAATTCTTATGGTGAAGGAGAGGTGCTTGTGTTTTCTTGTGTTTGCTCTGCATTCCCACATGACTGTTTGTGGGTGCTTTCTTCATTTTCTTCAAGCTACGGTTCCCAAATATTTGAACCCTGCTCTAGAAGAAACATAAATTTCTGCAGATGTTGCTCTCTAGTGCAGCTTCTGGCTAACAAGTGTCCAAAGACAGCAGTGCCTCAGGTGTGAGTCCTTGTGAGGTGGATCAATAAACCCAGGCCCATGCAGAAGCAGGTGCATCCTTGACTCACACCAACATGGGGCTCAGCAAGTTGTATTGTTTAAGGCAAATTTTTATCTGTAAGTCAACTGTGGTTTTTACACATTCATACATATATATATTTATATGAGGAGATTCAAAATTATATCTGTGCCTTGAAGGGTTTGAAAGAGCATATTATGTATATGTGTGTGTGTGTGAAATATGTTAGAATATTCCCAAATCTCTCTAGATGAAATGCCAGGCTGAACTGTCATGATTTAACCCCAGCTGGGAATTAGCCCCACAGAACTGCCACTCACTCACATACCCCAGTGGGATGGGGTTGAGGATCCAAAGAGTAAAAGTAAGAAAAGTTTTGAGTTGATATAAAGATAGTTAATAGGTAAAGCTATCAGCATTAAATTAAATAAAGAAGGGCACATCATGCTGCTTTTTGTGCTGGATAATGCTGAAGCTAGTCTGACTCATCTGGCCCAAAGGGAAACATCCTGACATTGGTACAATATCTGCATAAAAGAACAAAAAGTGACACTGCTGATAACTTACCCAAAATTGCTGAGCTGACACAGCTGTCCTGGGGATATATGACTGAGAGTCAATCACTTTACCCTGAACTATAAAAGCCCAGTCCCAAATTTTAAAGGCAGGGTCTTCTGACATAAGCCTTCTTGAAGTGTATGTATGGAGATTCCTCCCTTGAGTGGGGTCATCCCTCATGGTAACTCATCTTACACGTGGAAGCTGAGAGAAAAATTAGCATTGTCATGGGTGAATGACATCAATCTCTAGTTAAGATTTGCTTTGCTAGCTTAATACAATTGCTTTAATATAATCGCTTTGATATTGCTTCAAAATAATGCACTATATTTACAACAGTTGTTACAGCTCCTATATTGTGTAGTAAATACTTCTGATTAAAATCTTTTTGTCTAATCATTATCATAATAAATCATCCATATTTATATAAATATATCTGGTTTGCCATTCATAATTCTGCAGGACAAAGTTGTGTAAAGGTTCAAGGTTACACTTGTATAATCCTTTAGATATTAACAGTTGACAAAGTATCTGGGAAGGAGTTTAGAAAGCAAGTGGGTCCTTTCCATATCTTATGACTTAATGGGAATGTTGGAAATTATATAACTTTCCTAAGTAATTTTGAATTAGTTGCTTTAATTAAATGCAAGCAGTGCTCAGTTTTAGCCAGCCCTGTATTAAGTTTCTTCATGGACTTATTTTGTTACTTTGACCATTAAATGATAAAAACCTTAAGTTTGATAAAACTAACCCTGACAAGCTTCAATAAAAAAAGCCAAAGGCATTTGAAATTGTAACTCTGGGATCCTAAATTTATGATCATTCAAGACTATTGGGGTAACCAGAAGATACAGAGGAGATTAAGGCCTGGAAAACTGGAGACTCTTATCTGAGAAAAAGATAACAAAAGGACTAAAGAATGTGGATCAAATTAGCATCAGAATGAGAGATCAATAACCAATAGAGAATAGAATACTAGCTAATGAAGAGGATTATGTAATTTAGGACTATGTAACTTGAACATTAATTTCTTTGTTTGCTAAAAGTTTATAAATTCGTGAAAAGGTTCTGTATCAGTGTTTGTGTGGTGGCTGGAACTTTTTCAGCAGCAGACACAGCTCTTGGCCAAGAATACAATAACACCTTACTCGCTAACATTAGAAAGACTGTGTTGGGGATTCTTGTTTACCCTGACAGTTTAGGTTTTTGGTAACAGGAGGGTTTTGCCCTCTCTTATAAAGTTTGTGTGAAGCTTCCATTCTGCCTGTAATGCTGCTGAGCTCTATTTGCTGCCATATGGTCTTGGATCATTTGGGGTCAGGCATCCTGGCTGTGTCCCCTCCCACTCCTTGTGCACCCCCAGCCCTCTCCCTGGTGGGGTGCAGAGCAGAAAATTATTGACTCTGTGTAACCATTGTTCAGCAATAGCAGAAGCATCTCTGTCTTATCAACACTCCAGCACAAATCTAAAGCATAACCCCATACTAACAATTGTGAAGAAAATTATCTCTACTGCAGTCAAAACCAGCACATTTGCAAGGCAATAGCATTCACAGAATGAAAAGAAGAGTAGGGTTGCAACCTAACTTTTACTTCTGAACTTCAGAGTGGTTCTTTAAAAATAAATTTATAAATTGATAAACACTTTAGTTCAGGGACTGAGTTTAAGCTTATAAAAGATAGCTGTCATAGTAGACCAGGCATTTCCATAATTCAGGAGTGTTTATGTTCTGGACTCATTGGATCAGCCAGACCTTTTGTATTTTACTTTATCTCAGTTTTCCAGAAGTAAAAGTCAAGTTGGCATCAGCTTTCCAGCTATGAGAGGCATCAATGAGGTTTTGAAGCATGGCTGAGGTAATCTGTAACCTTTGCAGTGCAGGTTTACATCACCATACTCACAAATCTGTGCACATCTATGTTGTAAAGAGTCAGCTGTCATAGGTACAGCTGGGGTTTCTACCACATGAATAGTGCCCCAGTGCCATGATAACCTTGAATTTTATGCTTACAAGAATATTGTGAGGAAGTAATATTGAGGGTTTGTTTGATTTTTCTCATTGTGAAAAGATCTGTAAATTTAAACAGGTGACAAAAAACACTGAAGCATGAATAAATCCTCATCACACTGGCTCTTTTATAGATTAAGTTAAAAAGTGCATCTTTTAACCTTCTTATTGATCCATATAATGTCAACATTTGTAAAATGGGTTGTACTTTAAAGATCTTTTTTCTCCGTCAGATATAAAAGGATGCTTTCCTTTAAACTTCAGTGAGACCAGGATTTAAGCCTATGAGACTTGTCCATGTTCAGAAAAAAAGTGGTATTTAGTGCAAGTGTTTTTCTAACACCTTTATCACAACACCATCCTTGCAAATTCTTTCTGTTTGGTTCTCCTATACCCTGTGTCATGTGACAGTTGATGTCTTTGGGAATATTCCTATTGTAATATGCCAGCCTTACTGGCAAGGTATGAATTACTAGACAAAGTTCACTGTGGTGAGAAATCAGGCCACTTAAGTGAAAACTACTGCTGCCTTTTAATCTGTTTTCTCTGAGTGGTGGGCTTTACCACAACTTCAACGGTCTGTTAAAAACACTCTTTTGCAGTTAATGTTCATGAGATTTCATACAATGTTCCAAATATTTATTGTGAGCAAAATGTCTCTTCAGCATTCTCAGCAAGTATTCACAACCAGGATCCATATAGTATTTTTAATATTTTATGTTAATATTTGAGTTAGTATTATAATGTCAGCAGGAGCTCTGAGGCTGGTATGATGGAAATTAAAAACTGCTATTGACACTGCATTCCTGCTCTCTTTTCAGTAGTTCATGACAAATGTAAATGTTAATCTCACTCTACTGATATTAAAAATGCACCCAAAACAAGCTGTAATACAGAAGTCATTTGGAAAAAAAAGTTCAGTCTTGAGTATTTAAATTAGAAACAGAAGTGCATACTTATGAATAATGTCATTTCAAAAGAAGTCTTATGTCTGCACAATCATTGGATGTCAGGAAAGAAATTAATAAACAAAAAATTATGTTTCTGATGCTAGCTTAATCAGTTATTAGTTAGAACATTGTGAAAATATTTTTCACTAAATGGAAAATGTGATTGGAATGGAAATCAGAGTCCTTGCTCTGGGAAAAAAGAAAATAAAAGGGAATGCTAAATCAGTGCAAAAATGTTGCTTTTTTGTGATAGGAAATGCATTCTTTAAAAGAAGTATACAGTGGGGATGTTGTTTGCTATCTCCACAAGAATCCAGTTAGCAGATGGGAAACAGAGTACTTTGATGGATTCAGTCCTCCTTGCTGAAAATTTTAAACTTATATTTTTCTAAAGCTTCCTGCTTTAGAAAGGTATAAATAAACCAGACTAGATTCAATGTGCCATCATTGTGGTTGACTCTGAGAGCGAGTAGAGAAAAACCAAACAGAATGCAAAGACCACAGAATAGCTTAAAAGCTACGCCGTGTCACTTGTCTGAGTTGCAGCACTCTATTACTTGGCATAGTTGGCCCATCCATAAGTTAGGCTACTTACTGAGGAAAACTAAATCTCAGAGCAGGAGTTAGCTGCTGTGGGTATGGTATTTGGATGAGAAATGATCCCAAGCAATCTCTGAAGTCCAGAGTTGGAAGACTGTCTTTGTGTTAGGCATGATCAGAGGTCTTTGAACTGGCACTGCAGCTTCTTTCTCCTTAAGATTGCTTTGAACTCAGAAGTTAGTGTTTGTTATAACTCAGATTTTGTCCATGTTGGAAAACATTAAAGCCAGACAGGATTTGAAAGAACACACACATCTTCCATGCTGACATAATCAATTTAAAATAATTCCTTATTCCATACCAAAGAGTGTGAATGAACTTGTTCCTCAGTCATGAACCATGGCTCCCTCACTCAGCAGGCTTGCCTTTTCCCTAGTCTTCCTTTGCTACTGATGGACTTGAAGAAGCTCTTCTTGTTGTCCTAGCTATCCCTTGCCACGTTCTATTCCAAGTGGATCTTAATCTTCCTTATTACATTCCTGAATAATATGGCAACATTCCTTGAATAGGATACAAGTAATTAATAATAATAATAATAATAATGATACAGACTAAACCTTTTCCCTTCAATTTACACACTTACCAGTTCAGCTGAGACAGTATATTGATATCAACATTGTATAGGATAAAGAGGAGAGCAAGAAACCAGTTGCTCCTTTACAGCTTCTTTCCAGGGTTAAGCTAACATTATTAACTTATTCCTCTTTGGTATGAGCACATAATGCAATGTTGAACCTTATAATCAGAGTTCTGTGAAAAGGAGATACTAGACATTTTATCTATACATTTCAGAGACACCACTTTCCAATGATAATGGTAATTATGCAGTTCCTAGTGTAAGGCCACAAATTTTTCATTTGACTTTGTATCTATTAGATGTTCCTTTTATTCTCATAACAAGAATTTGAGTATAGTAGATTTTAGGAAAAAAAAAAAGAAACAAGGGAGTCTGACAGAATTTTTCCTTCTCTAAGATACACATCTTTCACAGTAAGCAGATTAATCTCAGTGAATCATGTACAAAAAAAAACCAAAAAAAAAGAAAATTAAATTCACTAAAGCTGTCTTATGAGTAGTCCTTGATTTTAGAGTTAGGGTTAACCTGCATTATTCTTTAGCAATTATCCTTGCTAATTCTGCTAAAAAATCCTTGCTACTGTCCTGTTTACAAGAGGTCATGATGATCCAAATGTACCTGACAGGTCCAGGACTGGATTAGAGATCAGATGGTGTTTCAGTCAGCTGGAAACCACAGTGCAATTAACCCTTGCTATCCAGGCTACAGTGTTGTCCCAGACTGAATTACTCGCGTGTATCTAGTCCTGCCACAATTTCTGGTAGTAGATCAAGGAGAGGAAGACAGATATATTCTCTTACAATGAAGGAAGGAAAAGCATAAGAGAGTCAAGTTTGTTCCATTTGAAAACCTGAGGACTTTAAACAAGAATGAACCGAACAATACATATTAAGTATGTAATTATACCCCAGTGAAGCAATCTCTCTAGCAGAGGCCACATGCAGAGTATGTCTAGATCCTGCTGATTTTCTAGTCCCATCATTCTCTTGTTGGATATCTGGAGGCAATTTGTGAGTGAGTCTGTCATTTAACCACACAGGGATGTGGCACAGGGATGCTATGTGTTCTGGCCATAGCTCAGAACATCCTTGTAGGCTCATAGAGTAGAAAATTATTTGGAGTGCTCTTGAGGAAAGCCTGTGTCCACTATATACATTTAGAGGCCTTTGCTGTGTGGCTGATGATGTTTGGACAGGGCTGTTTGAGTTCTCATGGTTGTTGCATTTGTCAGTAAATGCTCATTTTTTAGTAAATGCCCATTTTGAAGTACCCCAAAAATGCCTTTAAAATACATTTGCCTCCTTTCTCTCATGATCTGGGCATGAAGTTATTCAGTAAATTAAGATTTATCTGCAGTGAATTCTTATATCAACAAAAAACTATTAATTTTATCTCTTGGCTCCATAGCTATCTTCTTTGCAAAGGGGGAAGAGGACTTTTGCCTAAAGCAAATGGTTAAATCTTTAAATTCTGAGATAGATATTTCCACTTGCAATATTTGTTGGAACTCATTGTCAGCCACTGTGCCCTCCGAGGATCTGCAAGCACAGCCTAGAAAGACAACGCCCAAACTATTGTATCCACTTATAGCAACATTGAAACTTATGTCTTATTGCCGGTTTATGAGGCAAGAAGTTTTATCCATACTGACAGATGTTATTGGATCACAGATCCTACAACATTTTGAGCTTAGCAAAGACCAGAAAGTTTGCTCCTCAAAGAAGAAAGATGAATCGTACTGATCCTGCAGTCTTGCTGACCTGTGGCTGGTCCCAGAGCCCACCTGGAGCTGCTGTGGTGCCCTGGTGCTGAAGGACACATTCCCTAGGAGCCATGCTCAGAGGCCAGAGAACACAGACCAGGTGTCTACAAGTTTGTGAGCTCAGTAGATCTCAGCATCCTCTGTTAAACTCTCAGTTTGCTATGACTATTGGTTCCTCGCCAAGTATTCCTCTCAAAGGCTTGAATTCCCTTGAATTCATTCTGTAGAGCATGATTTCTCTCCTTTAAAAGAAACGTGACACTTGTGCTGGCGTCAAAGTCCATTACTATGCTCTTTCCTACTGTGCTTGAAACCACCCACACACATTTCCTTTTTGAGTCCTGCACATGTGGGTAGGTCACATCTCTCGAGCTCTTTAGGGGTGGTTGAGTCCCTCTCCTTCATTTTGGTGTCATATCACATGGCAACTAGAAATTAATTTGTGCAGGGCATTGTCTCTAAGAATTGCTAAGCACTGGTATTGTGTGCTTTGGGGAAAGAGGAGATTAATTTGTGTGCTACAGTTTCATCTCAATAAATTCTTTTTGTACCACTATCTCTTCTTGTCAAGATGCTGGCCTGCATTGTAGACACAACAGTATAGATTTCATTTACTCTGTTTGACATGATTCATAGTATGAATAATGCTAAACTTCATAAAAGTGAAGGTGTAAGAGCTATTTGTTTGTAAGGATCAGCATATAGAAAAAAAAAGAATTAATTATTTGTTAGGAACAACATTTTCTTGAAAGATATCCATTCAAAGGTCATAATTTTTTTTTTTTGCAAGCTGAAAATAAAAAGGAAAGCCTTAGCTGACATTTTGCAGTTAAGAGTCACAGTTGTTCAGCTCCAGTTAAATGAGAATGTCATAAAGAACTTGAACTCATATAGTGTCTTGAATGGGATCTAATCCATTAGTGATAATGGAGAGTGTCTCTGGGAAACTAGATGTTTATCAGCTCTTTTATAAACAGTAAGGAATTAAGCTAATACCACCTCTGAGGTAGATAAGTATTAACAGCCCCTCTTTCTGGGTGGAAATTGAAAGGCTTGGAGAGGTGAAATGATTTGCCTGAGGCCACACTTGAAACAGCAGTAGAATCCAGCCTTATTAACTCAAAGAGCCTTTTAACTGTTACTTGCAAAAGCAGAATAAATGAATGACTTCAGTTCTTGCACTTATGAAAAAGTAGCTAAATTTTATTTTTACCATGTAACGAACACAGAAAGATAGGTTACCTGTTCTTTTATTAAAATGTAATAATAGAAACAGTAATATTATTAATAATAATAGAAAAGTAGCGGCGATATACAGTTATAATGAAAATTTTAGATAAAATCTATCTCATTTGACTAGGAATTCACATAAAATTTCCACAAGAAATGAAGCATAGTCAAGCGCAGAGATTAACATTAATCTGGCTTGATCTGGCATGTGATAGTTTGACAGTATTTTTAATCAGCACAAATAATGTAATATTTTAGTATAGGAGTGTAGCTGTAGTTTAATGGGAAATGTTGAAAAGTTCTGATTATTTAATTTTTGGGATGGTGTAAAGGAACACAGAAATCACCAAAATGTCCTGGTCATTGTTGTTTTTTTCGTACTGGGTGAGTGATAATTACTGTGAGGAGACATGAACTATAGAAGCCCCCTTTCCCCCCTCCCACCTGACAGCTGTGTCCACTGAGCTGCAATTTGCATTAACTCTGGAAGCATACTCCAAGGCTGTTGTCTGGTATTTATTGCCAATGTAAATACATTCTAGGGAACAGTCTTGGCATTTTTGCCGTCTCCCTCTTGGGTACTGGGGATACTTTTTGTAAAAAACTCTAAGGATTTTAAACATTCTTTTTTCTGGCTAAACTTCTGTTACAATTTTGTGGTATACAAAATTATGCTCAAGCTCAGGTTTGTCATAGTCACAAACAAATATGACTATGCAGCTGGATTTCTCAGCTTCTTTTTTTCTTCTTTTTTTTTTAATTTTAATTGGCTTATGCAGGTAATGAGTACACCTTTTTATTTATTCATATCTCAGGGCATCAGACAGCCTAGGAGGAGCTTCTGGGAGTCACTAGGTGACTTTGCTTTGTCTGTGGGAACTCCCAGCAGTGTCAGTTTTGCTGTTCACACATTGTAGAGTTAGTTCACACACACACTAAATGCTACACAGGCCAAAGGCACTGGATCTTTTATGTATACAGTGCAGGTACAGGTATATTTCTCCAAGGGATTCTGGATGGATATAAGGTGGTGTACAGCCACTGCTCCATATCTATAATTTGTGGCTGGCATTTCATTATTTAGTATATAATTCAAGGCTTTGAATTTCCTCTGGTTGTCACCTTGTAAGTGATTGTTCTTCTATGACAGTTGTCATAGAATAGTTTGTAAGACTCATCTGGCTGGGGAACAATAACTTTTCTGTTGTTATAGGCTCCCTTTGTAATCAGTCAGGGGAGATGGGACAGTTAATCAGATAGGAAACTGAATTAATCAACTTTGGATTTTGCAGACTTGCTTTTCAGGTGGCTCATTATTATGAGAAGACTTGGAATAATTCCTTGTAGGGCAGATTGGCTGAACAGCATTGACATAAAGTTGGGAAAAAATGGGGTCCACAGAGAAGAATTGAGTTGGAATCTATATCTTAATTGTTAACAGATTAATTTTAACTTTGCAGGGGACCCTCCTTTTAAGGTTTTAAGTTTGCAAAACTTAAACAAAATTTGAACTAGTAAAAAGGCTGAAAAGTGATGATTTTGTTTCCTGCATGTTGCCATACTTCTAAAAAAAGGTAAAGAGCAACTTTTCTTCTCATACCACCTATAAATATTTTTAATCAAATTACTAAGTGCATCCTCTGCAGCAATAATTATCTTGACGAATGTACAGCTCATTTCTGTGGAAGAACTTGAAGGTGCAAATTAAAAATAAGATTATCTCTCCTTGTTGTGTAGTGTAGAAAATACCTTCCACTGATGCTTTGTCTCACACATAATCATGAGCTAAATAACTTTAAATAAAACTTCAGATTTTGACTGTACCACTGTCAAAGTCAGTTGAAATGTGAAGCCAGAGAAGATGGTCATTGTATTGCTACCTGTCTGAAAAGATAAATGATGCTCCTAGGGCATGCCAAATTTTTAATGCATATAAGCAACTTTCAAGTAATACAAAAGCACATCAAATCTTCCAAGATGATGTTTTATTACTTGTATTGGGTGTGTATGAACAATTTCTAAATAAAACAAAAAAGCAAACCTCCTAAGCATGGCAGACTTAATTGGTTTTTCTTTTTTTAGAGTCAAATCTATAAAGCCATACATTTCTATGGCTTTAGGAAATCTTTAAAACCTGTGAGTTCTCTTATGTGCCATATTTTAGAATTTTAGAGGTATCATGCTAAAAAAATACTTCCTAAACTTTTTTAAAGCCAAGAAATGCTAAAAAGGGCTGCCAGAAAGAGCTATACAAACGCTGACATTGGTTTTGTATGTCTGAGTTAGTATGTGGTGGTCTGCTGGTTGTAATTTATTAGGGACCCAAATAGACTCTATAACATTTGGCCTGTGTTGCAAAAATAATTCTCCCAGGTGTTATCAGAGCTGACACTTTTGACAGTGGGAAAATTGTTTTTTCTTCAAAAGCTTCACCACAGGGTATTCAGTTACTTTAGATTTCTTTTGTTAAGTATAAGAAAATTCTGAATGTTTGGGAAATATTGAGTTGTATAGGTGATTAAATATTGAACATTTTACTGTGGGTCGTTATGCTTAGATATTCTTAAAAGCACATTGCTTAAATGAACATCCCTTTACTTACTGTATAACCAGCAGAAAATTATCCCAGACTAATTTTCATTTTGATAGTCAGTCATAGATAAACTCTCTACGCCATTCTACATGAAGATCAATAAAATCACATCACAATTTTATCAAGCCTGTGTCAGTTACAGAGAAAATAATTTACAAATTGATTATGATGATTACATTTTGAAACAGTGAAGTCCTACAAATAATTTTTCTATTACCCAACTAAACTAAATTCGAGTCTTATCTGTTGTGTGTATATATCAATAATGATCCAAAGGTTTTGTAACTCAACATCTTTCATATCATGCTGAAAACCAGGACATTTTGATGTCCTAAAATTATGATTCATCATTTACAATATAAAGTACCATGATGTAAAAGGAGATAGATGACCACCTTCACTGCTGATACCTTCTGTTTCAAACTTGTGAAAGTTTGACCAAAAATGACATAGCATGCAAAAAAAATGCATGCTGTATTTACATATTTTTAAAATTTTCCTACTAATATCCACAACATATTAACATAACAACTTTTGCATCATATCCTGAATATTCTGAAGACTGTTCTGTAGGACCTCTTCAAAAGTTTATGGCTCAACTAGTTGTTAGAGAAGAATCATCTGTCACAGAAGTTGCACAGTAGCTTCTTGTGTTGTGTGAGTTTCCCACTCCTGCAGATTTTTGAATACTGTATAATGTGTCCAATGGTCATAGAAAGAAAGAGGGAAAGAAGGAAAGAAAGAAAAAAAGAAAAAGAAAGTTTCACCTTAGCTCCTTTCTCATAAATGTTTATTATACATGCATATTTGTGGCTGCATGGACACAAATGTTAAGTGTCCTTCTCCCACAGTCAGTAGTTATGTGCTTCTGCACTATTGACTGGCTTCATGGCTCTACTTCTACCTCTATCAAAGGAAGGGAGTTTGGGGTCAGTGGCAGATGGCAAAGAGTGCCTAGGGCATGATGGTGGACCCTAAATTTTTGTAGGAAGATGATGATGTCTACTCTATGCAGACATTTAAGTGTGACCATAACTCTTTGGGGAAAATGGGGGAAAAAAATCCAAAAAATCCACCCTCCCCCTTGCTCAGTGCTCCAGCCCAAGATCTTCCACTCTTACTGATCTCTTTCATTTGGCAGGCCTGGTGGATGAAAATGCAGGTGTGCTCTACCTCAGTCCACAGAAATTGCTTTATATAACGTGAAATTGCTTTATATCTTTCACAATGCCATGTTTCTCTAGAGGCTGGATGGAAAATTTAGACAAACTCTTTAAACAGGGATCCTCTGTCTAGCATCTGTGAAATTCACACATTCCCACATTCACACTAGAGCAGTGGTGACCCTCATGTCTTCAGATTGTGTCTGGACTTCCCAATATGACCCTGAGGAAGTCTTGGTAGCTCTCCCCTATGTTCTGGCTCTGGAGTTCCTTATGTCTGCAAGCAAACTCATCTGAAACCTCTTTTACAGATTTGGCAATGAAAGGTGATACTTGAAACTCAGTAAGCAAATGTCGTTTTGGTTTGTGTCTTTTCTGCTGTCATTTTTCACTGCTTGCTGGGATCTTGATGACAGTCTGGGTATCTCTTCCTCCAGCTGCAGCCATTCTGTTGGTGCTTCCATTTGAATGAATCTCAAGAATACTGTGCTTGAGTGATATAGATAACTGTCCTTAGGCCATGTTGCTGCTTTTGGAAGCAGTGCCAACTTATGCAGATACTGCTTCCTGAACCTGAATTTCTCGTTCTTGTTTCTGCTTTTTCATCTGTCATGTTACAACTTTCTGTGTGGTTGTGGGGTGGATAAGACTGCTTGCTAGTGAGAGAGTTGTTTATTATACAAAAATTAATTTATTATTTTTGCAATCAGTTGTGTCATGTTTTTGAAGAATTGCAAAAGAAGAAAAAAAGACTCAGAAAAGTGAGGGGTTAGGCTGTTTATGAAGGATCTACCACAGATATTTATGTAAATGCTCTACTAATGGTCACTCACTTCTTAAGTATCATTGAATATAAAAAGAATACATTTACCAATGCAACTGCTGAAGAAAATCAAATAAATCACATAACTTTCATTTTAAAAAGTTGCAATCTCACCAAAATCTCCCTGTGTTGGACTATAGGGATCCTGAGAAGGAAATGGATAAGAATGTTACCAGTGTGAACTGGTATTAAAAGGCCTTATTTATTAGTGGGTTCTTGCAAGACCTGAAGAATTTCTGAAGAATCTTACTG
This sequence comes from Calcarius lapponicus, assembly GCA_039654755.1. Taxonomy (NCBI): domain Eukaryota; kingdom Metazoa; phylum Chordata; class Aves; order Passeriformes; family Fringillidae; genus Calcarius; species Calcarius lapponicus. Next base: position 9,353,080 of record CM077463.1, read on the forward strand.
CTGCTCAGTCTCCTGAACTCTACGTTTCAGTAGTCCAAGGACTGAACATCCAAAGGCAAAGGATTATCCTTTCTCTGTGTGCTTTATTTAGGTTAGGATTGGATGCAGTTGAACAGTAACATGAAAAGCATCTGATAATTTCAGCAATAAAGTATTTATAATGCCAGGGTTATCCATATTTCTGAGCTTTTTTGTTTATTTTCACCCAACTACAAGGTGGAAAAAAAAAGTTGTTCAAATCCCTGTTGTTTCTCCTTGAATTACTTACTAACATTTTATAATCAATTATGAAACAGTTTCTATTTTGCTTGTGCATATCTAAGTACAAGTGTATCAGTGTCTGTCAAAATATTAAATTCTAATTTATTAAACTTTACCCTTCACCTTCAACAATAGTAAATAGAATAGGGGCAATATACAAGTTCCTCCCTTATATAACTCATGTAACCATCACTTTCTTGCCATTAGACCAGAGACATCATATCAAGATAGGCTAACAAATCACTAATTTGGGGAATAGAAGAAAGCCAACTATCACCTCGAATAGGCAACACAGAATCCACATTTGTTATGTCAACAGTCAAACAATCTTCTGAACTAGTAATCTTATTCTTAGGACTGAAGCCTGGGTCTAGAAAAGGTCTAATTGGTGTTCATGTCCACTGTTATTCCTCTGATAAAAGAACAGAAGGATTCTTTGGATATTTCACTTTAGTCTACAAAGACTTTAGTGTAGTAGATATGCTAGTAAATCTGCCAGCATCCTCTAAAGCCTTAATAAAAACAACATCCCCAGAAAAATGAGATTCTTCAGTCTTAACAAAAAGTCTTATGAACATGTGTCACAGTGCAGAATGACTTTAAAATGTTCCTAGGAGGGAGAATATTCAGATTTGGGTTTGTACTTCATAATTCTGACACATTTCTTATTTTATGATATATTCAGATCACACAATACATGCATTGGTTTTGCAACCCTATTGTCTCAGTTTACTTAATGTATTATATTCTTGATACAATGACAGTAGAGAAGGTATTAATGGTTAAAATTAATATGAATATGGTATTACAGGTTTTACTAAAAATATATTGCATGAATGGTTGAAGTAGAAAGCTAGTAGCACCAAATAGTGATTAACAGAATAAGTATCTGTTAGCTAAAGGTACATACATAGTATGTTTATTTGCATGTGGAAAAAAAAAAAGAAACAACAACTTATGAATAAAATGAATTTCAGACAAGTGGGCAGAAAAATTCTGCATGTGATTTCAGCTCTGCAATTCTACAACAGCACAGGATCAGTAGTCAGTCCGTGTGTGCTTTGTGAGTATCCCCTCTCTGACTGCAGGAATTGCTCCCGTTTATCTGAGAGGAGTACGCTTTATCTTTTTAGTTCACAACAGCAAGAGGACCAATAACCTGTTAGGTCTAGCTATTAAACATGAAGGGAGAGGGAACATCTCTTATGCCTCGACCAGTTCAATTCATTTGTTCCACTCTCCAGTTTCTGTCTCCTTAACATGAGTCTTTTACAGAAATTATACTGAAGGATGAACAAGAGCACAACTAGAGAGTTGAATGTTTTCACATTAAAACTGTCCACAATTTCACAAAAAAGCAATATGGAGACAAAATGAAAAAATAAAATTGCACTGCTGAAGTCAGGTGGCACTTCAGTTTTCTATGTTTACCATAACTGATGCTTTCAAGTTTAATAAATGAAAAAGTAGAAAGCTTTTGTGATCTGCTAAGGTTGTATGGAATTTCGAAACTGAAGGTTCTCTCCGTTGTTTTGGGTCTATGCTTGCCAGGACAAAACAGATGTCTATATTTGCAAGCAGTGCTGTGCAACACCAGCACATCCACAGAGCAAACTGATGAGTACTGAGCAATTGATAAACACACTACATGTATATGTGTGTGTTTGCTTCTCGTCTCACTTCAGACCAATGGCCTTAACTCCTGTTAGTGTTCTAGATGCACTGCTGAAGTTCTTCACACTCCAAGCCTGTCCACAAAACAAATCAAAATGTGCTAAGTGGGCTGAAGGGGAGATTTGCTGGAAAAACACACTCCAAACAGAACAGTAATTCTTAAAAGTCATCCAGCAAAGTGCCAAAGCCATCCCTACAGCCAAACCTCCCAATATCTACTTTTACTAATAACTCATTTTACTGGAACCTTGCAAAATGTAGAGCTTGCAAATCCCTTCCCACAACACTGTAATCAGGATTAACAGAAAAAAATATATTGTCACCAGAGGTATCATAGTTCTTTACTTTGGCTCTACACGTCCAATCACTGAAAGAGATTTTTTTTTTTTTAGTACCAGGTTATGAGAATCAGGCTGCAGGATTCACAGTTCCATGCTCAGTTTGTGGCAGGGATTTATCAGGTATACTTTTCCCACTCCCATTTCTTAGGATCCCTTGCTTGCCCTTGAACTATTGTTTCTGGAGCTCATAAATAACTGAGCCTTGGCATCTAGCTCACCACTGTATATTAAATATCTGCTTTATCTGGATCTATTTGTCTGTCCTGTGGGTTCTTGCTGAGGACTCCAAGGGTGTGGGAAAACACGGCGACAAACTGTAGCTTCTGAAATAAAAGGTGTATTCTAGTTCATGTCTTTGAGCATGGCTTGGAGCCAGGATGCCTAGAGTATATCAACATCAACCAAGTATCTACACTTTCAGTACTCTGAAAACAGAGCATTAGCAGATCCAGACATAGGATAGTTTGACACATTCTTTAGTCTTGCCAAAAATGTGCTATAGGAGGAATCACACAGAATCACAGAATCACAGAATTTCTAGGTTGGAAGAGACCTTCAAGATCATCGAGTCCAACCCATGTTCTAACACCTCAACTAGATCATGGCTCCAAGTGCCACATCCAGTCTTTTTTTAAACACATCGAGGGATGGTGACTCCACCACCTCCCTGGGCAGATGATTCCAGTATTTGACCACTCTTTCTGTGAAAATCTTCCTCCTTAATTCTAGCCTGTATCTCCCTTGGCGCAGCTTGAGACTGTGTCCTCTTGTTCTGTCTGTTGTTGCCCAGAGAAAGAGACCGACCCCCGGCTCACCACAGCCGTCCTTCAGGAAGTTGAAGAGAGTGATAAGGTCACCCCTGAGTCTCCTTTTCTCCAGGCTGAACAACCCCAGCTCCCTCAGTCGTTCTTCATATGGCTTGTGCTCCAAGCCCCTCACCAGCCTCGTTGCTCTCCTCTGGACACACTCAAGCATCTCAAAGTCCCTCCTAAACTGAGGGGCCCAGAACTCGATGCAATGTGGCCTCGCCAGTGCCGAGTACAGGGAAAGAATGACCTCCCTGCTCCTGCTGGTCACACTAGGAACCTCTGGTACTGGACACAATCCTACTCTCATTAAATTTAGCATTATTTTTCACATCTACCTGTTTTCAAAGAGAAAAAAATATCATATGTATGATAGAAGTCTGTCCATTAAACTATATTTAGCAAGAGCAAGATCTGATTTTGCAGCTGGGCCTTGACCTAACTGGATTTTTCAAGTGCTAAATAGCTACATCTCCTCTGCTCCATAATTTCTTTGCCAACCAGGCAAAGTGTCTGAAATACTAGTCTGAGGAGGTGTCTTTAACCAAAATGTCATCTTAACTGCCCCTCCCCCCCCCCCCGAAAAAAAACCCCCAAACTGAAACAAACCCAAGAACATCCTTAAAAAAGAGGGCCATTTTGATTATCTTCAAACAACACATTTTCCAAGTTGTTAATTTTACACAAAAGGATGAAATGTTTTATTAAATTCTTAGTGGTTAGCCTAGTATTATTACAACAGAAAAATCAATCTTTCCTATAAATGAAAGGTGTGGGAGGAGACAGACTGCACACTATGTTTGTAAGAGTGAAATCTAAGGAGTGAACACAATGACCTAATAAAGTTTTAAAACTTTTTTCCACTTTCTGTAGGCCACATTGATGGTTATTTCAGTCTATATCAGAATTGTAGTCAAGCCAAGAGGAATAAAAGGGAAAAGAAAAAAAGTATTTTCTTTTGAACAGTACTTTCCATGAGCAATAATATCAGTGCCTGCGGTTTTTTCCAGTAATTGTCCTTCTTGTTTCCTTGTGTCTGGAACAACAATTTCAGCTTGAAATTTTAAAGTGATTTGACAGAGACACACAAAGCCTTTTTTCCCTTCCAATCATTACTTAGACACAGGTACAGTTGGTGCATTTACTGCTTGTGCTTCTTGCCATTTTTCTTAGATAAGGAGGATGGACTATTTGTAGTTTAATAACTTGAAAGCCTGAAAATGAATACCTGAACATATCATCATATCATTGTTCTCACAAAAACACTGAAAACGACCTTTTAGGACAAAAAAATCAATTGAAAGTGCATAATCCAGAATGTTAATGGTTCCATTTGATGTCAGTTGAAAGCACTTCAGAGGATTTCTCCTAATAGTCCTATTTCAGTTGTCTTGCTTTTCCATCTCAGTTTGGCTCAGTGCAGCTGCAAGACTTTGCTTAGACACAGCCCGGCTCAATGTAGTGATTGGAGCCCACAAGGGAGTGTGGCTGCCAAACATGTTGAGACTTTCTGCATCAAAAAACATCAGAAACTTATTTAATTCTGAAACTCTTAGATTTTTATAAATTCTGAATTTAAAGCTAGGTTTCTAAGTTTGTATGCATGGAGTTGTGGTCATGAGTGTCCATCAGCAGATTTTGAATCGGAATGCATGGCATTTCTGAAAAGCAGATCACTTATCAACAGCAAAAGTAGACCAGAAGGAATAGGATTTAAGCATCTCTATTTGGACAGCTTATCTACATTCAAAATCCCACTAACAGCTGACAGGTAAGTAAATAGGCACAAGTGATATTAATATTTGGACTTTTTTACTAGAAGACTTTTCTACTATATTGTTCTCCACCAATATGAGCAAAGCTCATAACTTCTGACAAAGAGAACTTGAAAGTTAGTTTGTTTTACAGGCTTTTAAACTTATACCTCATTATCAGGAAATAATAGCCCCTCACAGTCACAAACATAAGGATCATTGCATACAATCAAATACAAACAAAAGCCAATATATTTCTTCAGCTAATTAGTTATTAATGACTGCAAAACTGATTTGAGCATGGAGATGGTTTTGGTATAACCCAAATTAGATTGTGATTGTTTCTATTTCATTTCACTCTAATTTTGTCAAAATGTTTGAACACCCCCCTTAATTGTTCAACCCCCCCTTAATTATTCACTGCTACCTTTGTTCCCTGTTTCTGTTTTAATTTAAGAAGATTAATTCTAAAAAGTAAAGCCCAAACGAATCTGCCTTCATATTCTACCATAGTGAAAATTATAAAATGTGAGTTCCTTCCCACGTAACTGTCTTCTGCTTTTAGTTGACAATGACAAGAACAAAAGATTCTGGTATGACACATTCTTAGTTCTGAACCCTCAATTTCTATTTCAAAAAGTCAATAGGAACAGCACATGGATTCTGGGTTGTCTGAAAGCTTTCTAATTAGTTCCAGGATTAATTTAAGATGCCAGCGATAAATGGTAAAGCCTTGCACAGTTTTCTTACTAGAATCTGGCATGACATTTCAAGTTCACTGAGTCATTCTGTGAATTTAAAACTAGCCTGGAAAGGCAGGTACAATGGTTTTTGGTTCTCTGGCCATCTGTCCTTGAGTGACTCTGTCTGTCATCCATAACTTGAAGTTAAAAACTCCTGTAAAATGATAACTTTATTTTCAGAGCATATTCATTATGATCCATTTAGTTAGGGATATTAATTTAATTATCTTACAATGTTTCTTATAGGAAAGCACCTGCATACATACACACATATGCTTGTTTCTATACATATTTCCATATCCATCTACTGTATTGCAGAGAAAAACAGCTTTGTTTTCCTTCACAATGGATAAGTTTTCTCCCTTGAAATAAAAATTACTTCCTGTGCCAGTAAACAATCTCTTTAAAAATGTATGATATTTATTTCAGCAAACGGCATCACACAAAAGGAGTCAGGTGGGCCGAGGCAGATAAAACCAAAATAAAAAGTAAATTGCTGGAAAAGGCTGAAAAGGACCATCACATTTGCAATTTCTTAGGTAGTTTTCTAGCTGCAGTATTAGGAAGGTTGTGTCAACATTCACAGTACAGATTTTTGCTTGTGTTGGACTACTCATTTAGAACATATTGCTCATAGTTGTGAAGTTTTGGTTGTCATAGCTTTCTGTGCTATACATCAAAGTAAAGATAAAATGTAAACAAAAGATGGGGTATATGATTATGCATTCCTTAGACTTCACACCATTAGAAATATAAATATTTTTTCTATTCCCATAAAATATTACAAAATAAATTAGGAAATAATTTGTTCTTTCTTATACTTTCCATGATTTGCCTTCAGTGCCTTCAGTCAATGACTTTCCTAGGCTTTCCACATCAACAGCATGAGTGACATTTTCTTCCCAAAGCCACCTCACTACCAAAGGGCAGTTTGACAGGAAAGTAATTGCTGAATTATTCCAGTTTTGCCCTTTGCGAAAAGAGCTATGTAGTGGAACGAACCTTGTTATAGAAGTAGTACCAGGAATACACTATCAAATCCTTCACTTGGTAATGTGATTTGTGATAACCAGCGGGGGAGAGGGAATTTCCATACTTCTTTTCATTCTTTCATCCACATGCAAAAAAAAAAAAAAATATCCTGGTTTTGTTGAGTTTATCCATGTTTTTATATTTACATTTACCTTCCCTCAAATTTTGACAGTTTCCAGCTTACCAAAGTCTTTGCTTCAGCTTGACAATAAATGTTATTTCCTAAAACTTGTAAAATCAATTCTTAAATTCATTTAAAAATGGCATTTTAATTGTGAAGTTCTCTTTTTCCCTCTCCCCTTCATTAAAATAATTGTACAAACTTCTAGAAAGTGAAGAAAACATTTCTGATGGCTGACTTACAAGCCATATTTTCTGTTTGAGTGTGTGTGATAAGTGCAGAGGACTAGTTCTTTAAAGGAATTTACATTGCTTATGTGCTGAAATATCTTGCAATGATCTAGTCTTGATAATTTTTTCAACTGTAGAAAACATAAGTAGGTATTATATCTGAAAGTTCTTTTTGTTTCTGTTCTGAAAATATGCACTATCAATCTTGAAATATCTAAATGTAACTTTTTAATAAGAATGTATACAGGGAAGTTCTTAGTCATCCATGCCCTTATTCTAGGTTATAATTTTCTATGCAAACATGTTATTTTAAAAATGTTATGAGCCACTGGGTTCCCTTAAAGAATTGTTAAAGATCAGTAAGGCTCCTGTGGAGCATATATTTTATTACTTTTGAAGACAATTTCTTTTGGTATAGGAGTGTTTTGCTTTCAGTACGTGCATACATGAAGTATATAAAAGTTGAAACCAGCCATTTTTTCTACTGCCATTTCCTCCCTTTTATGGGAAACAACATAAAATGAAATTAAACGTATCATTAAGCAATAACATTAAAATGCCATCTACCACTAGGAGCATATGGATCGTAACTTGTTTCATCATAACCTTCTGCACTTAAACTTTGTCATTGGCTTCATAACTTTGAGAGTTTTGTTTAAGTTTTATCATTGCTAATCTACTATAAATTAAAAATGTCCAGTCTGGAATTTCTAATCACCCTCAGCTGCCCTTATCTGCCTGATTTTCTGAAGCTTCTCTGATCCATCAAATGGAGTTTTAATTTTTGGAAGATAAATTCTTTTCAGTTTTTTTTTTTTTTTTTTAATTGAGTTTATTCACCATTACCCATCCTTTCTTTTACAAAACTTTTCCAATTTTGTGAGAGCTTTGCTGGAAAATTTTACAGAAGCCTAATTATGAAGGAACAAGATAGCAGTTTCAGCTGACTGCATCCCATCCTTATGACTAAGAGCACTTGCAAAGTGTTTCTGTGTTTTTAAGAAATTGAAAGAGAAGAAAAAACACAGAAGTTCTTTGAACAAAATAAGACATGTCACAACCAGAATTTGTCTTTCCTAAGACTCCATTTAAATATAAGCTTCAAGATCAACCTGGAGAGTCCTGTAGAGAAGTAAGCACCTTCTGAGGGTGAATTATCATTTTCTAAAATAGGGAAAAGATGAAATCAGGTGAAAAATATATGAAGACACTTTTGTTGAGAAAAGAAAATTCTTATTAACATGGCATACTTTGGATAACCTCCTTCAGGTCTTAATACTATGTAACCAATATTTTAATCAACCTTTAAGCTTAGGTGGTCAAAAACAAAACTCAAATACTTTTGAGGAACTGATGAAGATGTGGAGATTTTTAGAAGCAGGTAAAATAATATGAATTTTCTTCCTCAACAAAATTGTTCCAAAAATTATTTCATTAAAAACACAGAATTGAGGAGAATTTATAAATCCAAGTGTTTAATTGTAAAATAGATCTGAACTTTATAGCAGGTTACTGAAGTTCCACAATATTTTATAATCAAACAATCTATCAAAGCTACCACTATTTTTATGCGTTCATAGAAGTTCCCCAAACACATTTACTTTTGCATGAAATAAATTTCTGCAAACATTTTCCTGCATATTAAGCATATAAAATAGAAAGCAATGTTTATACAGAAAATCAAACAACTACAACATGAGGTCCATATTCTAACTTTTTACATATTACTTTCTTCTCTTTTTTCTTCCTATCTTAGATGACTTCTGCTGGTAAGATCCAAATGTCAGTGAAACTCTGCATCAGTACCCATTTTATTTTCTGAACAGCTACCTCATGTCTTATTTTAGTTTTTAACTTTTATTTTAATTAACTAAACATGAATTCCTGTTTCATATACCTGGCGTAGAACACTTACAAATTCTTCTACTTGTTGATACATAATGGATGCATATATTGAGATAATATGTTAAAAACACTTGTAAACTCCTCTGGAGATCATGATTATGTGAGTCATAAAAATCATATATTCATATACTTCCAGTCCTTGTGTGACTCAAATAGATTTATTTATGTGTTCAAGGACAGTATATTGGGCAGTACATTATAGACTATTTGTTGAACTTGAGGAGACCAAAAGACTAAGAAATCAATAAAGACTGATTAAGAAGAGTGACAGCAATCTAGGCAAAGATAATCCTCTAAAATCCTTTTAGGCTTTTGAGATATATGGAACCAGCCCTGAAAGCAAAATTGTGATCTTCACCATTTTGTTCTCTCTCCTTTTGTGGAGTAGCACTGAATTAGTTCATCATTTAAGACTTTTAGGAATTTTTCAAATCCCTGGATTCAGTTTTGAATTTATCAGTAATAATGACAGGTTTAAGAATTTTTAGGTACTATATATTATATATACACACATATATTTCTGCTAAGCTATGTCATTAAACTGAGCAATTTTTTTAACTTCCATTTCAAAAATGAATGGGGGTGTGTTTCTGAGAACAATGAAGGAGGGCAGGGGAATCCAAAACTGAAAGTAATTTTTGGAATTTATAATGAGTGTCAGCTGTAATTTTGTTTCATTTAGTTTTACCTTTTTGAGTTTTTTTGAAACCCCTGTTTTATGGTTTAAAATAAGAAAATGAGGTGAGAACATCTCACTTTTCATCAGAAGTCTTGAAATCAAAAGAATTAATTACAAAATGAAAAATACTATGTTCTTCCATTCAGGTTTCTATCTTGGTGGCAGCGCCTACTCTCAGCTGCTCAAGACAGAGCTAATACTTTTTTCTTTCCAGACATGCATGCTTTTTTAGTCACAGCAAGTAAGACAAAAGACACAACCAATTTATTTTGCCTGGCTCCATGCTATCGTCGTGCAACTTAACAGAAGTTGTATATGTAAAATCTAAAGTCTGCTTAGAAAAGGCTTTTTGAACAATGCAGAACATGTTTCTTAATTATGCTCCCAGGGAGTGAAAAAATTCAAAAGAGGACTGAGGTTCTGAAAAAGGAATATTTTTATTTCTGACCTCTATCATGAAAAGAAGCTTTTTTAAAAAAGAAAAAGAAAAAAAAAATACATTATTTACCAGAGCTGCAGGGCATCAGTAACTTATACACTGGCAGATTATTCAACGTTTGATCATCTATTTCTTTTGCTTTGGCAGAACTTTTCATCTGCCTATGCTGTATTAATGCAGTGAGTTTGAAATCCTGTATTGATAATGGCTGTTGGAGCAAAGGGAAATTTCCTTGTTTTGCCTTTCTTGTCTTTAGGTGTACTTTCAGTATTTTTGATGTAAAGCAAGGCATTTTATCGCTATTAATATGTACACTTTTTTTTCCTGGGAGCTGGAAATACTTTTTGACTGTAAGAATTTACTATCAGTAGTGCAAACCAGGTAGCTAGTGTGTTACAGGGTGAGCTACTTTGCCTCTTCTGTTATTATTATTTTAATACAATAAAAATGTCTTTTTCCTCCTTTTTCCTCCTTGAGGATCATTTAGCTGGATTCATTAAAAGTATACATTAAGGACAGCCAAATATTCTGCTCCTTGGACATGAACTTCTGCAGTCTGTTCTAAGAAAAGTCTGTTTTGTGCTGTCTAGTTTTTGGACCTGCAGTGGACAAAGCTCATGGTGAAGCATTTTGGTATTTCCTAGGATGTGGGAATGCTAATTATTAGAAGCTGGAAAAGTACTGTGTTTAGCCTTCTGATCTGAGTTTTTGCACCTGCGAAAATACTGTGTCCTTGGACATCTCTAAATGTGATAACAAGGAGTCAGAGAGGCGTAGGAAAGTGGAATGCAAGACTGAAAAAATGAAGAAGAGTTAATATTTAGCTTAACGAATAGAATGCTTAAGTTACAGAATATGTATGAGCTTATTAACACTATTATAAAAGTATGTAACCTAATCAATAAATTGGAGACTAATGATCATCACCTCTAAGATGTGCACGTCTCTCCTTCACCTCCTCAAATGGTGCTTTTCCTTAAATGGAGCATTCCTTAAATGGTGTATTTCTCCTTAAATGGTGACTTTTCTTTTAACACTAGGAGGCTCCCAAAGTGGGCAAACAGTGAGTCAGCCTCATCAAGGATGAATTCAATGGGTGCCCCCTTTAAACAGTCAGGGAAGTTTAAGTTGTTCAGAAAGCAGGCACATATGAAGCTATTCAAACTTCTGACATGTATTTTTACTGTGGTATGTGTTCATTCCATATTCAGACATTAATGCCTTTGAGGAACTCAGGAAACTGTAAAGACTTGTCTTCCATCAGCTGGTTTTCCGGATACTCCCAGGAAAAATATGGGTGATTCTACTGAATGGCACATTTGAGCTCTCTCTCAGAGATACAGACATTAAAATATGTTATATGGCCAAGTATTTTTTCCTTCAATTGCAGGTGTATTTCTAGAGATAGTCAGTCACTATATTATTAGTTATTTTATCTACTTAAAAAATATTGTCAAAAAAGATACTTTGCTTTTGCATTTCAGATGGGAATTATCTTTTCAGAATGATGCTTTCATAGAATGGTTGAGGCTGGAATGGATGTCTGGAGTTCATCTGGTCCAACTTCCCTGCTCAAGCAGGGTCATCTAGAGAAGGTTGACCAAGGCAATGTCCAGACATTTTCTTTTTGAATATATGGTATGCAAGAGAGGAAATTACTTGAATCTCTGCTGCTATTTTTTAGAATTTATTTTAATGCTATTACTATGATGTTATTATAACAATATTATTATAATAATATCTTTCATCATTATTATAATATCTTTTTCTCGACAAGGAAATTATTTGCATAAAGAGATTTCACCTCTGAAAGATCAAATATCTCACGACAATTGAATTTGTACTCTGAGTTCATGATTATCAAATAAAACAAAGAACTGAAAATTATAGTTTCTCTGCATAGAAAGCAAAGACCTAATTATACATAAGCCATTAATATTAGGGACAATGCTGCTGCATTTCAAGTCTCTGGAACACATTTACTCTTTCTTGAATTTATAATATTCTCTCCATAAAGAAGGCCTTTCTTTTTTGATTAAGCTAGCTTTGCTTTATAAAATATCTGTGTGTGAGGACAGGAGTTGAGCTGGAACTCTACAGTGGTGTTTGTGCTTTCATTGAACAGTGAATTAACCAGTATTGCACATGTATCAGTTTAGTAGTCTCAGGAATAGTTTCATGGTGATAGTTTCATGAGGTTCCTATCTAATATAAGTAAATATTGCTTGACCTTTCCTACTAATGATGCAGGAATATACAGGGGATAGCACTATAAAGCAGCCAGCATTTTAAAACCACACAGGCAACGCTGTTCGTATTTAAAATGATGAGTGATGGGCTTTTCACCTCTTCCTCTGAGAATCATAAATTGGGAGTGGCTTAGAATAAGTCATTCAAACTTCATTATCATAAAATGAATAGAAATCAACTGAACTTAATGGAAAATTTTACAAATAACTGAGTCTTTGTAGTTCATCGTGAGCATCAAAAAATTATGTCAGCTAAAATTCGTGTTTGTCTGGGGAAAGAAGATGCCTCTCCAAACTGAAAATCTGGAGTTAATATTTGATTCCAAATGTTCCTTTTAACTTGGAAGGAAAAGAGTGCTGCTGAATCTTTGAAAAGGAAAGGAAATTAAATGAAGTTTCACCAGTTTGTTAATGAATGGGAGTCACAAGTGCTTTTGCATATCTCAGGAATTATCAGTCTTATTGGAAATCTTGTTGCATTTATTTTTATGCATTAAGATTTTCATGATCATTGGCTCAATATTAAACAATGTGAAATGGCTCTAATAGGACCCAAAAAGCATTAAACAGGGGATCAGAAGGTCATTGCTACACTTTCTCTTTCAGTTATTGGTTTATTTCTGATTCCAAGCGGACTAACAGATTACAACAAAGGATGTAAACCCTTGCATGGCCTGATGATATAATTTCAATTTTCCTGGATGTTTTGCTTGGACCTCTTAGTCTTTATGCCTCCAGAGGTCATTATACTTGAAGGGATAAATGAAAACCTATGCAAAGAAAGGAATTGAATTATCTTGTATTCTTAGTGGATAACCACAACGCTGTGGACACAATTGTAATATTACCTCCTTCATAGGAATAATTTTCACCATATTGATATGAAACTACTTATCTAGAATATTTAAAAAAATATATATTTAGAACAAGACAAATGTTACTTTATCTAGAAGTATTATTTCCCAAATAAATTTATTTGGCTTAAGTTTATTCTGTTTCAACTGAGATTAAAATCAGGACCTATGACACAAAATTTTACCATTTTTAGCATAAATTTAATTAATATTATTTTTTATAAGCCCAGTCAATAATTTTTAAATATTCTCTACTGGACTTCTTGTTAGGTACAAAATTGTTATAAGTTTGTGTTTGTTGGTTGTTTTCTTTTAAAACACCTTATATGCTGGATCAATGTTTTAAGTTCTGTTCCTTTACTCACTCCATTTACATAGTTTAGATAGACTTCCTTTCTTTTTGTATTTCTCATACTTAATGAGACTAAGTAAATTACTTGGTAACCTTTACTTCCTTTTTCCTGTCACAGGAATGTGATACATGAATACATGAATATTTCCCTTCTGCATCTTTTACTCTTTCTGTTTCTGGGAGTTTGACATTTTTTAATCTTCATATCCTGTAACCCAGTTGTCTCTCAGCTGTGATCAGTATTTATGATTTTACTTTGTGATTCCCGTAATGCAGATGTTGTCATTAGTACAACCTTGGAAATGTCATAACACCTTTTGAAAACAACCTTCATAATATTTTTGCTGGGTTTTTTTTTTAATGTCTGAATTTAATTTTGGAAGTTATATTGTTGAGGTAATTTAGAAACATCACACAAAATTATAGAAATAAAGTAAATAAAATAAAAGTTTATTTGTGATAACTCTGGCAATACAGGCATTTTCTAAGGCTTTACATTGTTGGAATATAAATTTACGAGCAAAACAATAGTCACAGAAATTCCTCCACCTTTTTCCCACAGAATCTTTCACATACTTAAGTGCATATCACAGCGGTGTTTTTACCCTATTTACAGAAGGCAATCGCATAAAAATGAGGAGACTTTCTAGGTATTTAATGTCAGACTTTAAATTCTTCTTTGCCCAGAGTATTTGACCTAATAAGGAGATAATAATGGCTGTGCCTTTACCTTCATATAATGAGTGATTCTACTGGAAGCAAATGACTTCTAAATTGACATTGTGTGCAAATGTCTTCTAAATTGACATTGTGTGCACAGTTCAGCTTTCTGTGGATAATGACTTCTATAAGAACGAGACTGATATGTTTAACCCTTAGGTATTCCATGGAAACCACATCAGAGTGCTGTAACAGAAGTGCTTTAGCACAGAGTCTTGAGTCTGATTCAGATTTTTAGTACACCCTATAGACCCCAGTATCCTGGGTTAATAATAACTGCAGCAAATTATGGGACATTTCAATTATATTGTGGTACAATTTTGATGTATGCAATAATTTTGATTCTGATATTTATTGATCAGCATGGATATCAGTAGTATCTAAAGTAAATAAATGACTTTTAGAAAAAGAAGGGAACTGTGCCTTATCAAAAAGCAGTTCTGAGCTTTTTAACACTATCTTTTTTATCTATTTTATCTATTTTAATGCTATCTATTTGGAATATCCATTTTAGGACTGAACATATCCATATAATACATACACATCTATCAAAGTCAGAGCATGAACACTGAAACAAGGATGGACAGAGTAATTTTTTACGAGCTTTTGGACCAGCTGGAGTCTCAATAATATTGAAGTACTCTGTATCTCTCAAATCCACTTTAATTCCCTCACTGTTTTACAGAAAAAGGTATTACTGTAATTCTGTTTATTTATCCAGATAAAACCTTCTCCTCACTATCACTTTCATTCCAACATAGCATACAAAATGTGAACTTAAAATGTGTTGACATGTTAACTTCGTCACCATTAATACTGGTAATAAAAATTTCTCATTATTCAAGTTACACCACAGCTGGTAGTGTACTGGACAGTGTCAAAGAAGGCAAGCAGTTTAATTACAAAGAAACCCAAATTATTTTTTCATACTCTTCAGCTGATATTTAATAAATTTTTGGTGGCTTCTAATAGAATAGAGGCAAAAATCTCATCTAGTTTTATCTACACTGTGGTACTTAGCCAGTAACAAAAAATATGAAAGTGTTAGTGTTTATTTCTGTGAAATGTAGTATCAATTTAAGAATTAAAAGTTATGCTAATACTTTACTGTTTCTTTGACCTTCCCAAAAGAAAGAATCCTCAGTACATGCCAAAAGAGATTCATTATTTCTTTTTTTTAATCAAAGCAAAAATAGACTTGAAAAGAGATCAGTTCAGAAAAATGTTTTCTTACCATGAAATAAAGGAATTTTTTTGTGGAAAAGTGTGTTTGGCTGAAGAAAACTTTGTGGCTACCACTCGCCACAAAGGAGGCAAGAAGTGATAGCCACACTTCTTGTTTCTTCATTGCTCTGGACTCCCAAACAGTTGTGTTTTGAAGGAAGAGACTGCTTAGTGTGAATTTCCTTCTGGAGAAATCATTCTCACACACTGTCTACAGAGGGAGTTCAGGGAAATTAAAGTCTCAGAGATAAGTAAGCCATTCTGAATATTCCCCGAGGCACTCTTGAAAATGTT
Organism: Calcarius lapponicus; assembly: GCA_039654755.1. Classification (NCBI taxonomy): domain Eukaryota; kingdom Metazoa; phylum Chordata; class Aves; order Passeriformes; family Fringillidae; genus Calcarius; species Calcarius lapponicus. The sequence goes on from CM077463.1 coordinate 9,368,758, forward strand.
ATCTCGTGAGTTTAATGCAATTTATCTATTCTTCTCATAGAATAGATATAGACACCATAGTAATCTTTTGAAAGTGTGTTGTGATATGTAATCCTTTAGCGAGGAATATTTTTTTTTGGTTTTTCTGGCCAGAGCAGCTTTTAGACCTAAATTTATTTACTGCTTCTTTAGCCTCTTTTACTCTTTTCCATTATTCCAGAGAAATCATTAAAAAAAATGGAAATCTCTAATACACTGAATATTTTTTCAACTATATTCTTTTTTTCAGTCTCTCATAATTATGGGTTTTTTGAAAAGGTTATTTAAGTTGAGGCTGTTTTGTATATTCCTGTCAATTTGGCATTAGATGACTAGTCCTATCAAAGTTTGTGCTATATTTAAAGTCAGTTGTCTGCATGTGCTGGATAAACATACTAGCATTTATATATCTCATGATATCTGGTGATGTATAAATGTTTGGTATCCAAATGAAAAGTTAGAAATATGCCTCTACGTACAGTTATATATGTGTAACTATACATGTAAATTTAGAGAACAATTTTTTTGTTGGGTAATCTAGGTTTGCAAAGAGCATGAAGATGCTGCTTGCACTAAAGGTCACATATGGCACATGCATAGTACAGAAAATGCAGTAAAACTGCAAAATATTTAGACTACTAGAAAAGGCAAATTACAGTGTGGGCCTGAGGATTCATTTCCACTTTTCTTAATGACATGGACTACTTTTCAAAGCCATAAACAGTTCTTGAAAGCCAAAATTACACTCATATTTAAATTCTTAATATGGCTGAGTTACATAAAAAATAAATAACTGACATTTATTGAAAATATCTTCTCAGTGATCTCAAATCAGTCCTCATGCCAAACAGTTACTTGTACTGATAAGAAAGAACCCTGTGCATAATATTTTGATTTCAAATGGAACTCCTGGTTTTCAAATAGCTTTTTTTCAATAGAATCAACTAAACAATCTATAATAAACACATCACAAAGCACAAATCTTCAAAAAATGTTTATAATAATTTCATATTATAGAACAAAGAGAATCGAGAAATGCATGAAACTTACCAATATTAATTACACTAATACACAAAGGGAACACATCTCCTTGTTCAATCTTTTAGCCTTTCTACAATACAAGAGCTATAATGAAATTAATCTAGACTGTAGATAAAGAATATCTTCATATGTGGTAGACCAGATCATTAGCTGGAGAAAATGTTAATCTTTTAATTGCTTTCTGTGGTAATGTATCTGACCCAAAGCTGATGCACTTGCAGCAGATCCAAATGTTTCCTCCTAATAACAAAATCCCAACATCATTAATTTTAAGTAGCTTTATCTCTTGTGATAAATTATTTCAAAACTATTAAAAGAGAGAAACATTTCTGGAGATCCAAGGGATCAGTCTGTCTCATCAGAAGGTCCAGGGCTGAATGAGTAACACTGATCTCCTTCAGTGATGGATCTGACAGAAACACAAAGGCAGGTGATCAGCCGGCATCTTCTGGGTGTGAGATAAGACAGAGCTATGGTCTTGTCTTTGGGGTGGTTGGTTTTGGTTTTGGTTTTGGTTGTGCTGTTTTGTTTTGCTTGTTTTCCAGACTATGAGGCTAAACTCTGGTTGAAAATTTGCATTCTCTTAGGGCAAGGTGGTTTCAATGTTCTTCAGGAATGTTAGCCGTTTCTGCCATTCTCAGAAAGGTACTCCTGCATTTGCTGACAGAATAGCCAACAAAGTGAATTGAGTGGTCCTGAGGACTGATCTATATGTTGCCCACTGTTCAGTGTAATTGAGATAAAAACTGTATTTGTACAATGGCATTAAATTTTCAAAAACTACCTTTTCCTGTGTTTCCATTTTTATAAATTCCTGAAGCAAAGAAAAACTAGAAACACTGAGCCAGTTACCTGAGCACCTCTTTCTCTTCTTCTTTTAAGATCAGAGGAAAATTGTGTCAGGTTAAATATGATGAACTGAACTCTGTTAAACAGTCAATAAAATGAGCACCATCCTGCATTTCCCAGCAGTGTAAGTGACCAAAGGTTGCACTTAACAAAAAATGTGATTGATTTTTATTAAGATGCTTCATTAACAGTAGCAGTGTGTTGCACATATTGAAAAGGCAATTTTCTTCCGAGAGGTTTATTTATAGTGAATAATATATTTTTAGTGCATAAGCAGGTAGCACAAACAAGTTGTTTGTGTATTACAGTATACTATGGGTATTTTATAAATGTCAAAAGATATTGCTTTTTTAAAGCATATGATATGTAAATTACTTTGAAATATGAACTATTTTTAGTTGTTTAAAATTTGGTTATAGTGTTTCCATCATGTGCCATGCATAGGTGGTGAACTCTAAACTTATTTAGGAATATTATTGCTCTTTTTAGTCATGATTAAGTAGTGTTTGATGAAAAAATATTTAAAATTGCATTTGTTTTGTGTGTCAAGGTTGTGGTAAGAGGCAGTTACAAGGGCGGCTTCTCTGAGATGCTGCCAGAATCTTCCCTTTGTCCAATGCCACCTGTCTCCAAGAGGGACTTGGTGCTGCCAGATGCAGCCCATCAGGGATGGTGGTAGTACCTCTGGGCTAACTTATTTAAGAAGGAAAGAGAAAATTATTATGGAGAAGTAATTGCAGCCAGACAAGATAGTGAGAATATGAGAGAACCAGCCCTGCAGACACCCAGGTCATTGGAGAATGCCAGGGAGGAGGTGGTCCAGGCTCTGGAGCAGAGGTTCACCTGCAGCCCATGGTGAAGACCATGATGAATCAGATTGTGCCCCTTTATCCCATTGTGATGGTTTGACCTGGAAATGGGATTTCTGGGAATAGGAGTCACCTTCTGAGACCACCTTAAAAGCAGGGTGTCTGTCCAGGCACTTCCTCTTGGGACTCGGCGGCAGAGAGAGAAGCTGCCTCCCTCGCCCAGTGCTTTTGCTGGGCGGGGGAGGGGCAGCCACGCGGTAGGCTGGGCCCAGACCGAGGTTGGGAGAGAGGATGCCCTGAGCATGGAAGGGTGGAGAGTGGAGAACCCCAAACGGGCAGCCCCCTCTTCCCCCCCATCCCTGGCAGAGAGAGAGAGAGAGAGAGCGCGAGTGTTCTGGGACTCTTGCTTTGAAATTTGATACCAGTGTGCTGCTGCGGCGGAGAAGGGGGAGGGGAAGGCCATGCGGTCCGGCCTGGGAGAGCAGAGGTAGGCCTGGCCTCCCCCCCCCAAGGGTGGAAGCAAAAGAGACCCCAGGAGCTGCTGTGAAGTCCCCCCTCCCTCCCCCTTTGGAGACGGAGAGAGCAAGAGAGAGACCTGGTATTTCAGACGGGACTGTTATCTTGAAATTTGATATGGGCTGCCCGCATGCCTGGTCTGTGGAGAAGAAGGGGGGGAAGAAGGCACTGAGAAGGAGTCCTGCCGTTTTTTAGAGCCTGTCGTTTTTTGTGGACAATGAAAACTTACAGAACATTAACCTTTCCCAGAAAAGGAGTTAGAGTGATTGAGAGAATGGAAATGGGCAAGTGAGAGAGAGATGGTGGATTGAAAGAGAAGAATTTTGGTGGGAAGAGAGATGATGGAGTGGCTTTTTTGCTGGACTCTTTTTGTATAGCCATGGATAGAGCCAGGCTTCCTTGTGATACAGAGACTGAGTCCAGGGGGAGAAATGTCCCAGATACAAGAAGATTATGTGGTCGTGTTTAGCCCTCCGGCCCCAGAGGGTAAAATATGGGGGGGACAGGTGTCCCAAAGGTGTGATTGTGCTCTTTTTGGAATGGGACAAAATATCATTAAAAGACAACCCTAGAGGCAGCTCTGTTCCATGCCAGGGGTGAGGGCACTGCGCCTGGAAGAAGGAAGAGGTCATCCTGGCACAAGAAGGACTCCTCTCCTCTTGATGAATTGAGAATTGATTATCTACAGAGTGTTGATGGACTGAGAGTTGGGAAGAGATTAATTGGGAAGTGTATTGTATTGGGAATTTGAGGGGAGGAGGAGGGAAATGTTTTGTGGGGTTTTCATTTTCTTTGTGTGTTCCTTTTTTTTTTTGTGTGTGTAGTTTAGTTATTGTTTGTGTAGTTTAGTTAATAAATGTTTTTTTTTTTTTTTTTCTTGTTAAGTAAGAGCCTGCTTGCTTTCTTATTCCTGGTCAAAATCTCACAGCAGACACCAGGGACAGCGTATCTTCATGGGGCATTGGCCAGTGCCAGTGTCAAACCATGACACCCATGAATACCCACAGTGGAGCAGTGTCTTGGTTTAGGAATGGAGTTCCCAATTCAGCGTTCTAGCTGAAACCTCAGACCACAATGCAGCTCACTTTTCATCACAAGGACTGCCGAGTTTGGAATCATATCCTTGGTAATTAAGTTTTTCATTAAATGAGTATGTAACTTCTAAGCCAAAAAAGCCACTTTTATTTTCCTGTCAGCTCCCTGTTTTGTGCATGAAAATCCATTAGCAATGGATATGGTGGCTCCACTGACATGGGAAAACCACTGGAGCCTGTCTGGGGTAGACTCCAAATGCAGGATTTTCTTCTGTTAAAATCAGTTGACAGGAATAATTTAAAACTACCCCCTTCCCAGGCTTACTTGCAATCTCTTTCCCAATATGATGACAGCATGATTTTGACACCCTTTAGACTTTATAGTGCTTGGAAACTAACAGTGTTGAACAACTGACATTGGCTTACTGTGAGATGGAAACAGAGCAGAAGTCAATGAAGATTATACAGTTTGATTGTTTGGTAAATGAAGATCCATGAGAACTGAAAATCATATAATCTTTATTGGCAGGTTAGTGTTACTTGAAAATGTGACATAAAGAGTGTAAAAAAGCATGGAAAAACATCTGTGTTATCAAGAATAAGACCAAAGCATAAAAAATTCCACAGATTTAATTAGCGGCCTTGTAAAATATAGATGGCTAATAATCACCTGCGCTTTAGGTTTCACTTCCTTTATTTGCATCATATGAGAGCTGGCAGGTCAGCTTTAGACACAAGGTGTTCTTGAAGATTTAATAAATGCTGTCACAGTTGATTTTCCCCATATTCAAAAGTACCTACCATTGCAATATACTAAAGGAAAAATCACATTAAAAGAAAAAATGTAATGGACATTTTTGCAACCTGAGAATTTCCTGGGAGAGTAAAGAAGCTATAGGGGAAACACTAACTGCTTAATGTTTTGGGAAATTATGGGAAAATTTTATGTCATAAACATTTGCTATCTGAAAAGTAATTTTACATTAATTTACTATGTTTCATTAGGAAAATGAAAGGAATAAAGAATTATATATATTTAATGGGATATGATAAAGAAATGCTCTCAAGTGACTCTTCCAACAGCACCATGAGCAAACATTAGAAAAACTAGTATTTAGTTCTTCTGATAATAAGTTCTCCCCTTCAAACTATATACATTTAACCTCAGAAGAGGTAAACTGGCATTTTCATACCGAGTGATGCTCAGCAAAATTTCTTTGTGTTAACAAAGTTGATGATGTTAATGTACTTAGAAGAAGGAAGCTTACTTGGTCACACAGCTCAAGGGAGAAAGTGTATTCATGTGCATGTGGATATGTGACAGACATCTCTGAAAGACTTTTGTAGGCATAATTTAGTGTTTTGTCTTTGCTCCTATCCAGTGTTCCTCTGAAAGCAAATTTCAGTCTTACCACTTAAAGTGAATTGATTTGCTTTTATGAGTTACTGGGGTCTGAGTTTTTAAAGTTGAATTAATAACATTTATTAAGTACTCATAAAATTAAAAAATTGAATAATATCATAGTTCATTTCAAGGAGGGAGGTATTTTTTTAAAAACCAAACCCAACCTGAAAATACCTGCTTTTTGAGGGCATAAATGACTATATATATAATAGCTGTTATTATTGATAGTCATATATACAGTACATATATACAAACATACTGAAACTAGCACAAATTCTGTTATAAGAGACCTCACAAGGTACTATCTTTCTAGTTTTTTTGGTCTCATGCTGTGCTTCTACTGTATTTTACATACCGTATAGACTAAACATGACTTAGCCATGACTTTAGTTGAAATTCAGCTCTCACAGTCCAGTTTATTTAAACTCATAGGTAAGGAAATGTTGATTTTCTATCGGAGATAGTCCTCCTGAGATTATGCATGTCTTGATTCAATATTTATGTATTTACCTACCTGAAGTGTGTTTAAGACTTTATTTGCTTAACTAAAGCTATTTGTATTTTTTGATTAAAAAAAAAACCAAACCCAACCAAACAAAAAAGCAGCCAGAAGATTTTTAGTAGGTAATAGATATGGAATTTTTTATCCTAACATCATTTGTTCAGATAGATTTTGGCTGATAAGGACTGAATGTTGTTACAGTTTCAGGGTAGCTGAGTAAATTTGTGTCATTGCAGCTGTCAAGGATACGTTTATGTTCCAAAAATTCTTGTTCATGACCATATAAACAGGGTGTTCATGCAGCTAAACACCTTGGTATCTTATTAATTATATAAAGTCATTTTTATGTGTTCTTAGCCTTTTAGAGAATTTGTGAGAATATGAGATGCAGCTTTAAAGGAGGTCAACCGTTAATTTTTACTGTTGTCACTGTTTGCCTCTGCATCTGTAGGAGCACAGGCAGTGCAAAGGTGCTGCTGGGCTGTCTCTCTCTGAAGGGCATTGATGAGTCCTGGTAGAACAACTTGTTCAGTACCATCCAGTTTCCATATTTGCCTGTTATCTATGATTATATGAATAAAAAGTGTTTTGACTCTTGAATTCCTGATATGATTACTGAAAAGAATAGCAAGTATGACAGAAAGGAACATTTAAATGTTAGGAGGGCTGTATCTTAGGAAAACAGCAGAGATTGTCCTACAGAAATACTGACTAGCCAAGAGAAATGATATATAAATATACTTGTTGTTAGGTCTGATTATACCCTGTCAATGTCTGAAATGATCCTATGTAGTCCACATTGAGTATTCTAGAGTAGACATCTGCAGCAGTGTTTTGCACAATCATGTGACTGTGCAAAAAATTAAATTACTGCTTTGTGCAAAGATGAAATATGTTAAAACTTGGCCTCATTCTACTTCCTCCTTTTTCTTCCCAAATCTCAAACACCACTAGAAGAGCTAAGTTTTAGTGACTCACATGGTAGAATTGTCATAAAGCCTTTAAATTGTAATCCCAGAAAAATGTATGGCTCAAAACTGATTGAAAGCCACCACTGTCTAAATAGGTCTGACTGGAAGCCTTCAATAAGAATTTTTCCTCCAGCTTTCTAGGTGTACTGCTGGATATTGAATTTTCTTTGTGATAAATTTTGGATATAAAGAATCAACCTTCTTCAACATAAAAAAGACATGTAAAGAAATTCTATCAATAAATTTCCAAAAAATGTGGGATGCACTCATCCTGCTTTTCACTGTAAAGTCTTCTGCTGAGAAACAGAGGTTTGCTTAACAAATGCTTTATTTAGAACTTAAATGGGTACTTCTGTACATACCATCAGAAGGGGTACCTTTCATAGTTCCTAAATCTTTATTAACAGCAAACCAAGGTATCCATGGGATCCTAGTAGGCAGAGATGTGGCTTGCCACATGGCTGGAGATGGGTTTCAAAAATGCTGATTCAGATATCTACCTTCGAGTAAATTTTTCTAAAGCATAATATAATGTAGAATTTTACATGGAAATTTCAAATAATAATTTTTATCAAACAGTAAATTGGCAACTGGTACAAAGAAGAGAAGTCAGATGCACTGTGTATGTCTTGCTGTGAAATCTATATGCCTTTCAAAGGTAATATTACACACAAACCAATGTTATAATCTAGCAAAAAATATAGCAAGAATGCTTGGGAGGAAAGGGTGTGATTTCTTTGTCAGTAGTAAAGAAAAGAAGGAAGTTTTAAGAAAACAGCATTGGTGTGAGTCTAATAAGACCTTGGCATTTCACATCAAGTCCACAATGACCAGACGTATAGTCACAGCTGAAAACTGCTCTGGACCCTGTCAGATCTTTCAGCATCATCTTCATAATATTGATTTGTAGGCCAAAATTTAGTTTTTCTCTTTTTCTCTACTCCTTGAAAAAAGTAGAGAATGAGAAACAGTGGTTATTTTAATTGAAAACCCCCAAAATTTTAAAAAGTAATATCCAGCTTTCTTGTTACAACATGGGATGAGTTTATAACCTTGTGACTATGATGAAAATTATAGAATAGAATATAGCAAGACATGGAACTGATCACTTCATTCAGAAGAATAGAGATTTGAGACATTCTTCAGAGAAGCCAACCTCAGTTTCTCTCTGTGAGTGCTACCTGCATAGGATAGGAGAGTTTGTGCTCCTCAGGAATACCTTCCAAAACAAGTAGTCTCCCATTGGTCCCAGAAACCACATCCTCAGGACACTGACACCCCTTACCTAGGCAGTTGTGTCATTAGTTCAAACTGTTACTTTGGAGGTGGTCTAACAGGTAATATTTGTCCTTGCAGATTTAACAGCTGAGTAAAGAATTACATATATATGGGCTAATGATGTGTTGAGACTGCTGCTTACTGACAGCACACATTATGTCCTTCAGTAAGGTGCAGTTCACAGGTCTGCATCTACAGCCACATCTCAATTATCAGTGATCTGTAATCTGATCAATGGCCTGTTACCTCCATATTTTAGCAATCAACACTGTGATTTTTAATTAAAGTTAGCCATTTGTGTGAAATGATTACTCTGTTCATTATCTTGACAATTTCATTACTGTATCAGGTAAAATGAAACATTTATAGCAAGAGGAAAATATATGAGCTCCCGTAAGGTTCAAGGAGGTTCATCACCGCAGTTGGCTGAGGCTGTTATCATTAACATCAACGGAACAGGTCACAGTTTCTGGTATGCCACATGCCAGTTATCTCCTTTTAAATGAATTATACATGCATTCATTAAAATTCCCTAAGTACTGTGGGAACATGAACATTACAAGCATTTGTAGCCTGCTTGCACTTTCAATATCGTGATATGCATGTGCAATGGAGCTTAGAAGGATTTGGCTATGAAAGGCTTTGCATGCATGATAATTCATCTAGTTGCTCTGTTGAGTGTTTCACATTCCATATGCAAAAGTTGTTTGTGTGACTTTGACTTCATACCAGCTGAGAATTCAGGATTCAACTTTGCTCTTTATTTTTTCAAAGTGTACTTTTATGTATTTCTTATAAATCCCGGGGGGTAAATAAGTGCATGCCCTGAGGAGCAGCCAAAACTTTTGCTCCTGTTTCTATCTGGGAGCTGGTGGGAGGACAAACAAGAGGAGAATACAGCACAGGAGCAGGAGACACATCAAGATGACCGTCTTGATGAAAAGTTATCTATATGTGATTGTGTGTAACCCACCAAATGAAATTATCATCAGGGTCCTTTGGACAGGAAAGATTATCATTATTCTGATGCTGAAAGATCAACAGCAGCTGAGCTTTTAAAGATGGTTACAGAGACATTGAACAGAAGGGAACATTGGCACATGGCCTCTCTGTCACCTTTGAATGCCTTAAGGCTGTTTCTGTTATGCACACTGGTTTGATGCCCAACTTTTCTGCATCTAGACTGTTTACAGAGGTCGTGCTTTGTAGTTCAGCTGTCATTCTTCTTAAGGGTGAAAGGGCAGAAAAGGGCTGGAACTGGGGAGAGAATGGAAGCAAGAGACAGAGTGGACTGGGTTTAACAACATTAGGAAAATTCTATTCTTTCCACTAAGGATTTCAGCTTTAATTTTCCAGAGGACATACAAATAATTTCCTTAGCATTGGATGTTGCTTTTCTTTGCAATTATAATAAGGCAGCAGAGCACATATTTATTTTTTTCCCCCACTAGAAGCAGCTTCAAAATGATTCAGCGAGCAAATTTCTTGGGAATGATGCTTAGTGCTTTTAGGGCATTAGGAAGAGGAGCACCTGTATTCCGGCACACATTTTCCAGCTAATTTACATTTCAAAGAGGTCCATCATTTTTACACTGAGTTAATTTCATCTCCAACTGTTGTATTACCAAGATTGGTTATAACGTTATTTTGGGAGTGCAAGCACCTCAACATTCTGACTTTCTGGGTAAGTGTTCTTGTTACCTGCTGGTTGCACAGGAGGTAGAGCAATTTATTATGTAATAAAATGTTGTGCTATCAGTGCTAATTAGACATGATCAGACCGAAGGTATCAATTCTGAGCTTATTCCAGCTCTATGTTTCTGATTTTGTGAATCAAAATGTGGAATACTGGTATCTGCATGTTCACATGGAGTTATTTGTCTGCCAAGAAAAATTAGCTCTAGGGTATTCTTCAGAGTGCATACAGAGTTCTTCCCACTCCTCACACATTTTGTTGATATTCCAATAGACTTCCTGAATTATGGGATTCTAGTATTTTTCTAAAAAAATTCTAAATAAAGCAAAAAAAAAAAAAATTTTTCAGACAAATTCTAAATAAAGCAAAAATTTGGATGTGTGAGATGTAGCCTATTCCAAGAAACCATATACTTTAACAACTCTCCTGTGCAGTTTTGGCAAAAAAGTTGCAAAGTGAAAGTGGCAACTGCAAAAGCTACAGTGCGCCTAATTATTTCTGCTACTTTCCCTTTTTGTAGCAGTGACACTAGGAATGCCCATTCTGGTGAAGGAAATCTTGTAAATTATTAATAACTCCATGGATAGGTTTCTATAAAGGGCACATGTCACCAAGATTGTCAGGAAGAAAATAAACAGTTCATGAGGGGGATTTTCTTTTTTTGCCAGTGGGAAATTAGATTGTGAAACTCTTCTATTTTTGTGTTATAGGGCTTCATAATTTGTAATGATCAGAACGAAAATATTATAATGGCTTAACAACACTACAGAAATTTAAATGGGAAAGAAACTGACAAAGCACTCAATCCCCCCCAGAAAAGGGATAAAAAAATGAACTGAAAACAGATGTCAGCTTACTATTAGAAACTTCTAAATATGATCTACATTTTAGGAGCAGGACAAACAAACAAATATCATAAAGCTGGTTAGTAGGACATTACATATTGGTTATTTAGCATTCTTATTTTCCTATAACTAAACCACAAACATATATTGAAACCCAATAAATTCTCCCTTTTACTTCTTGAGTGCTAAATCGTTTTCAGAGAAAAAAAAAACAAGCTGTAATGATAAATAATACTACTTTTGTGGGGGAAGAGGTGATGGCAAGAAAAAAATCACAACAAAAAGAAGAAAGCAAACTCATTCAGCTTAAAGCTTACACTCCTTTTGCCATTACTTGATTGTCCTTACCATCTAAGGACATGCACCAGGTACTGGAAAAAGCTGCTATCAATCATTAGTACCTGTAGGAAGAAGAAATACGTAAATTTCTAAAGCCTTTCTGAGCACTGAAATCTTCTTCCCAAAAGAGGTTGCTGAAGAGGTAAATACAGATGGGAAAAATCAGCGTCAGAATTTATCCAATCACAATGCAGCTCAGGACTTTCATGTAGTTCCATTCATGGCTGTGCTTCATGGCTGTATTTTTGCACCTTTACATAGAAACTGGCTAAGGTGAGCTGTTCTTTCCCTCATGATGGTCCTATTGCATAGCCAGAGGCTGGAAGTAGTCAGTACTTTTTGGGATTGTGGATTATATCCTTAATTCTTCCAACAAGACAGCAGCCAATAGGATTTGCATTTGTAAATGAAGCAGATAGTGAACGAGTATGAAGTCTAACCAGTATTTACTCACTGACCTTAATCTTTGCAAGCCTTTTGTCATTAAGAAGAAAACACTGCGCTTCTGTAGAATTATGTTGCATTTTTGAGAACATTTAACTTATTTAGGTTAAAATAGGCAATTAATCTATTTTTGATGTCTTAGTGTGGTAAGACATTAACAACAAAAGATCATCAGAATTTACTTTGATGTGTTAAATGGCTTGAAAAGGTTTTATGTAGTTAAAGGGGGGAAAAATTAAAATCTACTTCTTGCAACAATTTCTGAATAATCTTATGAATTATTACATTATCTTACCTTTATCTTAGGATTTATGTATAGAAGAAAAAAGAGCCAGATAAATAATGTAAGTCTTTCTTGATGGAAAAATAATGTGGATTAAATTTTCCTGAAGGTGAAAAGGAGGCGGAAGATTCATTTTGATGGCAATTTTCTATATCCACAATAGTTTAGAACTATTTTCCAAGGTATAAATGTTATTTTTCTACATGAATACAATTTCTTTTTTAAATTCAGTTCTCAATACAGGGTAGTGGAACTGTAGAAAATTATTTTAATTTTAAAAGGTTTATGTAATTTTCTGTCTTTAGAATGAAGCAATTGTTGTTTTAATACCTTGTAATTTCAGAATTTAAGTAATATAATCTCTCTCTCACTCTCTGTTGGATTGTGTTGTTTCCATTATTGAATTTTTAGGAATTTCTTATTTGTCCACTGTAGTGAGTAATAGGGGTGGTAGGGGTGCTAAACATTTTTTATGACTGAATTTTCTAAAACTTTCCTCTGTAAGGGAATGTTAGGGAAACTTGCTCTTTATTTTAGCAGTTTTGGAGACATTAATTTATAAAAGATTGTAGAAGAGAAAAAACTTGGGTTTTATTTTTTTTTCCCAAGTAATTAGCCAGACATATACAGCAACATTATTTTTCAAGGATTGCTTTGAATTAGAGAACTCTAAGTTGTCTTAACCTTTGCTGTAATCACCTTGAACATGTAAACACACAATCATTGTCTGTGTTCAAAAATCATACCTTATTCCAGTAATAATGATTGTCTTTTGCCGTCTTCATGTTTGTCTTTTGAATATTGGTGACAGAAACTGAAAATAATAGGTTTTTTTTTTTACATACATAGCAGTGATCTGCTTATTAGTGTGGAAATTGGCTTGGTTTATTGCTAATCATAATTTTGTCATCTGACATTAGGCTATGTCTTCCCTAAACACTTTAGGCATCCCTCAGGTATAGGAGATGAGACAACAGCAGAGCAAAGATTGAGAAAGTATCAATGACCAATGTATTTGTTAAGACTGTTAATGAAATTACATTACTTTCACTACCCACCAGATGAAACCAGTCTTTATGAAGAAGGAAGGAATCACAAATGGAAAGTTAGATGCATTTTTTGCAAGCTGCTAGATAACAGCTTAAATATTCCTGGAAGAGATGGGCACCCCTCTCATGAGGGCCCAGTTTTCTAATTATCTTTGACAAGCAGAATTACGGCAAAAGGTTTTATAATACTTGAAATCTATGTATGTGGTTTATTGTATCTTTGTAGACACAATGAAACCCAACCTGTTTGGAACTGATGGTTTGTCCACTAATAGCCCACCTGCAAGTGAGGTACCATGTTGGTGTGGCAGCCAAAGCAAACCATGGCTTTAAGTGAAACAGCTCCAAACTGTGGGAGACCAAGTGGTCTAGTGAAATATTTCTTTAGAAATAAGAGAGTCTTTCTTTCTTATCATTAAATACGCCATCAATCTTTCATCCAAGAAGAAATTGATGTGTTAATAACACTATTCTCTTAAATATTTGAGCAATGCTTAAGATATTAATGCTATACTGGTACTGTCCATTTATTACTAAAGAGAGAGAAAGATGGCTGATGACCAGAAAGACAAGACACTACAGTGTGGAGAAAGAATTGCTTAAAGGTAAAACTGTAGTGAACTGAGATTGAAGAGGTAAGAGAAGAAGAACATGCCCTAGGGGAAAGGAAGAAAATGTAGAGCAAAGACGTGATGTAAATCTGAAACAGTAAAAGCTAAAGTGGTAATCATTTTAAAACAATGAAGTAAAACATTGTTTTAGAAAATTCTACTGTGCAATTATCTCTCAACTTTTACAATACTCAGTTTATTTCAAACATCCCAGATGGTGCAGCAGTATTCTGTAAAAAAGCTATCTGATGGGGTGGGTAGTGCATGTGTATGTGTGGTGTTCAATATCAATAAAGCTCCTTTGCCTCCTAGACAGTGAAGAATCACTGTGCTTATTTTATTGGGACTCTGGAAACATACCTAGAGTCAGCAAATTCCTACTCAGGTCAAAATTAAGTAGAATTTTGTCAAAATTATGTCACATTTTAAATGCATACTTGGTAAAATCTTATTTAGGATGTGATAAATTAACTTCTTTTTTGGTTTATTTTATAACATTTTACCTAAATCATGTTTAATGCACAAATGAGAGAGATTGTATTTAAAAAGTTTGGTAAGCAGTGCCCTCCTTGCCAAGGTGACATATGCCATAACGTCTAGTAAGTGATCTTTTTCCAGAGCACATATGTTGGGTACATATGGATACCAGTAACCAGCAAGATGCCATTAAAAATACTTTTGAGGATTTTATCCTAAATATTCATAAATATTGATAACTTTGTATCTAAATCTAGCTGCAGCATTTTGTAATCATCATCATCATCTTGATGCTAATATTGATACTAATACAAATAAAAACAGCAGTATCAACAACTAATAGTAATAGTAATAGTAATAGTAATAGTAATAGTAATAGTAATAGTAATAGTAATACTCCCTTTTAAGTTTCCAAACCTCAGTTAATTTTTTTTTGTCTTAATGTTGTATGGCATTATGAAGTGGCACTTTTTCATCATGTTTATTCCTGCCATCCCTAATGCATTACCAGGTGTGAGATTAATGAGTGCAGCACATGAGACCTGCCACAGTTAATCACGTTTGTAACCTTTCACATACACAGCAGAATATTTCTTGCTGTGAAACATCCTTTACCTTTTAATCTCTGCTGAGCATAGTGCTAACTCAACATTGTAAGTTTTTTCTTATGTATTTCAAGTTAAGTCATCAAATTATTATTCCTCTTTCACACTTTTCCATCAAAGAACTGCTTGTATTTTAAGGAAATATTGAAGTAGTCAGAGAGTGATAAGCATAATAGTAAACTTTTCTGGAATTAATGAAGCATGTAAATAGATGTGAAAGAGCTGGTACTTTTGCAATCATAACTCATAATATTCACAGATAATGTATATAATTTTTAGAATAAGTTTTAGTTCAGAAGTTTACATTTGATTTTCAACTTTGTATGAAGTGTCAAAAGATCTGTACATACAATGAGGCTATACATGTGTTCATATATGTCACTGAATATAGGCATAAATATGTAAGGCTTGAAAAATCCAAATTAATATTTTTTTACTTCTAGAGCCATGTGAAAGGTCTCCCTGTGAATAGCTGTATCTATTTGTTCATAAGTATTTTTAATTTCAAGTTTAGGAATGTTGGTCTAAATGTTATTAATAATTCTTAGGGGAATTTAGCATATATAGGTTTAAACAGTACTCAGAATCCTAAAATCACAGAATGGTATAGGTTAGAAGGGATTTTAAAAGTAATTTAGTTCCAGTTACCTTGCAATGGGCGGGGACACCTTCCACTACACTGGGTTGCTCAATACCATCCAGCCTGGCCTTGAACACTTCTAGGGAGAATCCACAACTTTGGGCAATCTGCTGCAGTGCCTCAGCACCCTTACAGTAAAGAACTTTTTTTTTTTAATCTAAATCTACCCTCTTTCAGTTAAAAGCCATTCCCTCTTGTCCTATCACTACATGCCTTTGTAAAATGTCCCTCTCTAGCCTTGTAGCTTTCCTGTAGGTGCCAGAAGGCTGATATAGTCTCCCTAGAACATTTTCTTTTCTAGGAAAACAGTCCTAACTCTCTTAGTCCACCTTCCTAGGAGGTGTGCTCTAACCCTCTGATCATCTTTACAAGCTTCCTCTGGACGTTTCCAGCAGGCCTATGTCCTTTTTATGTTGGGGGCTGCAAAGCTGGATGGATCACTCCAGGAGGGGTCTCATGAGAGCAGAGCAGAGGAGGAAGAATCACCTCCCTTGGTTACGCTTCTTTTGATGAAGCTCAGGATATGTTTGTCTTTCTGGCCTGCAACTGCATATTGTTGGGTCATGGCAAGCTTCTGGCAAACCAGCATCCCCAAGTCCTTTTCCTCAGAGGAAAACTGCTCTCACTCCATTCTCTGCAACGTGCACTTGCAGCCCAGGACAAGCGCAAAGGCCCTGAGTCAGCGTAACTGTAAGCCCAAATGCAATCCTGGTCAAATTTCATAAAATTGACGTAGGCCTACCTCTCAAGCCTGTCATGGTCCCTCTGGATGGCATCACTTCCACTCCCAGTATGTCATCTGCACCACACAGCTTGGTGTTTGCAAACTTGCGGAAGGTGCACTCAATCCTACCGTGTATCTCATCAGATCCCATGGACTTGTGTACCTCCAGGTTCTTCAGATGTTCTTCCACCTGATCTTTTTCTCCAGTGGGGAGTAGGTAAGAAAGCAGTAATAAGCGAGATTCTTCTTTATTTGATGTTACAGGAAGAATTCACTCAAAGAACGCAAATCAAGATATCACTTTTTTAGCTCACTTTGTCTGGCCCTGACATTACTAAGAAAAGGCCTTTTCCTTGACCTTGCAATGCAGGATCCAACACTTTGCCTTGTCTTGTTTTTGTTGAAGCTGATTTTACCTTGATTTGGCTATGATAACTATTGTCTAGAAGTCATGTCACTGACACCTAAACTATTTTTTGTTCTTGTTTATCTTTGTGCCGTTGTATAGTGCAACACCTCATGCTAGTTAATAGATGATCATTGGAAGGAGAATGAAAATGTGGAGTAGAAGTAGGGAGGCCTGGTACTACAGGCAGCAGCACTAGGGAGTGAACATTAACCTTGATATTCAACTGATATAGCTGATGAGTTTTAACAACAGAGGGTGTGAAAGGCTGTGGAGGGTTCTGACTGCACTATGACCTGCTTAGAAGGATGAAAACTGCCTGGAGCTTTTGTCTCAGGGGCAACATGACATGAAAACCCAACCTAAACAGGCTCCCACAGGGTGAGAAGGCCCATAACAAAAATTAAACAACAGGATAAGAGATTTTCGCTAATAAATCGGGCATGCAGGTGTGACCAGAATGGCAACTGCCTAGAATCTAGTATAAAACTTCTCATTATGCACAGGAGATGTGCTTACAATAGCAAAAATATTTTTGGCTACCAAAATTAATTCCATGTGATAAATATGTATTTTTTACCCACATAAAGATTAAAAAAAGATATAAGGAAATCAATATAAAATCCACAAAAAGTATTCTAACTATAACAGCAAATACTATGTATCATCAGCTACAGATACATTTTAATATTTAAAACTTTTGTTTTGGAAAACTAGATTTTGACATGAACTGTCTAGAATCTTTCAGGCAGCACTAATACTGCAGTAGCCTGTACACTCTTAATGCTAAACCTATAATTTTATTCAGACTAGTAAATCTAATTTCACAGAAATTTTCTGTATACAAAGACAACAAGGAAAGAAAACCCCAAACCCAATTAAAGATAGCACTCATTTTTGCAAAATACATGAAATGTTTAAGAACAGAATGATAATATTTAAAAAAATGCTATTACCTGTATTTTGTTTTCATTCAAATCAAATAAATTACTTTTCAAAAAGCTGAATAATAAGAAAAAGTGGTTTTAATTATATGAATTGCACAAATGACATTTTATGAACTTCATTTTATCATATATGCACTGCAATAGAATTTAAAATCACCTTTGTTCCTTTGAATGCTACCACTAACATAATTACCTTAAAAAGCATACATACTTATCTTTATAGATGTATGTTTTTAACATTTGTTTTATACTATTGATCCAATGATACAGCCATAAAGAAATTTACATTAATCTTATTCAAAACTCTATCTCATCTTGAGGTTTTTTTACTGTTGTATTCTTGTTTAGTTTTCTATTCCCATACCTTTGATGAGTTAATATCTGGTTTCTCTATCCTTATTTATTACATTTTATAAAAAAAACACAGACTGAACATTTCATAATATCTAAAGCCATTAAGTACTCAACGAATTTTTCATTATTACTATTCCCTATTTGCTTCAATTTTGAAGTCTGAGTAGGACCTGAGACTTGTCTCATCTCATCAAAGCTGAGAGGCTTCAGAGCTGTATTATATATAAGTCCTATCAAGATTCACAAACTATGCATTCCTTCATCTGCTTCCCCTGAGGGACCCCATGCATCTGATCATACCTACCAGATGGCTTGGTCTTTATAAAACAAAGCAAACACAACTGCTTTCAGTAAAAACACAGGAAAAAAAACGAGTGCTGCATTCTTCCCTTGGCTTAGTAGCCCACAAGTCAGAATTCTTACACAGTATGGAAAAACTGGATTCAGTGCCTTTCACAGACACTCTTCTATCTTCACTCTTATATCTTGTCTTAACATCAAGATATAGACTAATCTCCAGTGTCAGAAGGGATTTATATACTGCTGTCAAGAAAAGAGGCAAAATGAAAATAGCTTTTAAGTTACTGTAAAACTCTCACCTGGAATACAGGGGAATTAATTATTTTCTTGCTTGAAGAATTATCACTATTAAGCACTGTGGATCATATATTAAGTCTGTGGAGCATATACCTCACTAGAAGTCATGCTTCATCGTAGTGATTCCAGGATTTCCATGAGAGAGTTGCTTACTGATTTTTTTCTTGTTTATTTAATGTAGTTTGATTCCTTTGTTTTGTTTCAATTGCATCAGGTGACAGAAGGTGTTACTTGTTAACAGTATTACCTCCTTCTGAAACAGCCTAGAAGGACCTGCCTTGTCACATAAATGTCCTAAGGATCTTTATGTTATTAATTTATTATTGAAATACATAGGAATTTAGGAGTTGAAATATAATTGGGAATCTAAATGCACTGGAATTTGGAAACATCCACAAAGATGTATACTGAAATATGTAGACTACACCAATAAATTTGTAGGAGGGGTATCACCCTGTTTAGACTAGCATTCACCACTTCGTGCTGGTTTTGGCTGGGGTAGAGTTAATTTTCTTTGCAGTCACTAGTGACTAGGGACTGTGTTTTGGATTTAAGCTGAAAATGATGCTGATAATATAGAGTATTGCTGAGCAGGACTCAGACACAACCAAGGCCTTTTCTGCTTTTCGCACTCCTTCGCTGGTGAGGAGCCTGGAGGTGCAAGGAAAGCTGGGAGGACACAGCTGAGGCAGGTGATCCAAGCTGACCAAATGGATATTCCACACTGTATGATATCATTCTCATTTAATAAAGTAGAAGGAAGGAGGACAAAGAGGGAAACAGTGTGATGGTGTGATGCTCCTGGTGTTCCTGAGTAACTGTGATGGGGCCCTGCTTTTCTGGTGATGGCTGAACACCTATCTGCTGATAGGAAGAGGTGAATGAATTTTCTTTTGCTTTGTTTAACTGTGTGGTTTTTGCTTTCCCTAAGAAATTCTCTATCTCAACACACAAATTTTCTAGCTTTTATGCTTCCAATGTTCTCCCTGATTCAACTGGTAGGAGAGTGAATGTCTGCCTGGTACTTGGTTGCTGGCTGAGATTAAACCACAACCCACCTTGAAGAGTAATATTTAGAGATCTTAGAATGATTTAGTGTAAAGAAGACCTATAAGATCATTGAGTCCATATGTTAAGCAAGTCCACCACTCAAATACATCCCTAAGTGACATATTTAGTCTTTTAAATACCTCCAGGGATGGTGACTCAACCACTTACCTAAGCAGCCTGTACCAGTGCTGCTTCTGTAAAGAAATTTTTCCTGCCATCAATGATGAATTATGAAAAGGGGCTTGGGGAGCACCTTCAGCAGCTCCCTGCATATCCTTGTGTGGATCCCATCCAGCCCCACAGATCTGTGTGTGTCTAAGTGGTGTAGCAGATCACTGACCATTCTTCCCATGGGGGCTTCATTCTCCTCCCCATCCCTGTCTTTGGCTCAGGGGCTGGGTACTTACAGAACAACTGGTCTTACTATTAATGTCTGAGGCAAAGAAGGTATTAAGTATCTCTGTTTTCCTCAGCTCTTGCCACTAAAAATAAGATTCAGTGACCAGAATATGGAACTATACTAACTAATCAGAAGAAAATCAGGAGAAAAAGAAGAAGCTGAAAGTATCCAAAGTCCATCAGGTACAAAAATATCTCAGTCAGATTTTTTCCCAAGTTATGAATGGAAATTAGCTGTATCACCATGTCTTGTTTAATACAAGCAATCTTACATTCCTACTCTCAGTTTATAGCCAAGAATGCAACATTCCAATGTGTGACTAGGTCATTAAATTTGAAGTTTCAAGTACAGTACTATAGTGCTTTGCACTTTCTCTTGCATACTGAGTCCTTCCAAACCAGCTCAGTAACTTCAGCCCGGATTACTTCCCATCAAAGTCAAATTTCCCTAAAGTTCTATCTCACATTTCTCTAAGATCCACTGTCTCACTAATCTCTGCCTTTTGCCCTCACCTGGAGAGTGGGTTCTGTTGCTACCTCTGGTGCTGTGTGACATGAGCCACTGCAGGAGCAGTGCTGTGGGATGAAATAATATTGTTAACCCTGGAATAGTGAAGCAGGTCAAGCAAGTGTACTGCAGACTCAGGGGTCCCATTGACTGTATCCTATAGAGAAGGAAATATAATTGTAATCTAATTAGATTGCATGTAAAATGAAGAGGTATCAACAAAATAACAAGCCTCATCACAGAATATGGATTATCCTGGTGACTAGTAAAAATCTGCTTATTTGCTACAAACTAGACAGAGTCATGTTTAGATAACAATCCCTACTACATTTTCTGAATGTAATTTCTTCCTCTAGCAGCTAGAAATAAAGGGACACTAGTACCAGTCAATCTCAAAAAGGTTTCTCTGGGATTGTCTAATACACAGAATTTGATTTGGTAGTGTTTCATTTAGTAGTGTAAGCATGGTCTCAGATCACTTACAGACCTAAACATTTTTTTGCAAAGAATACATCCCCTGAAAGCCTTGCTGGAAGCTCAGTAGGTGTAAATTAGCACTTCCCATTTCTTGGTAGCCACAAGCCTTTGCAGCTCTTCACACGTCAGCTGGTGGAATTGTAGACTCCTGTGGAGTTAATAGGCAAGGCAGCAGGGTTTTGGAGAAGCTAGGGTGACATATTGGACTATAGATTTATAAACAGGATAAGATGTATTTATGTTAAGACAGATGATGCATGGAAAGTATGAGTCTTGTCTGAGATACTTGGGGAGAGAAGATTCTGCACTTTACTACAGGATAATAGCAGGCATATGGGCAATTACTGCAAGCCCCAAGGTCACACAGGAAATCCTTAGCAAAGATTGTAAATCCAGGTTGAAATCCTGATGCATACCATCACCTCTCTTTGCTTCTTTTTTCTTTTGATTTAAATGTGAATATTTCAGAAAAGTTATGCAGTTTTGAATTAATCAAGCAGCATGTTTCAGCAAGTAGGATTTACGAAGGGTGAGGTTTCAGAGATTATCAGTATTTCCCACACCTTATCTGCAAAGCAAGTCTTAATAGTAGGAAAACACAGCTTGAAGCCAGCTACAGTTGATTTCAGTGGGAATTGCTCAGCCCCCTGCTTCTCCATTTCAATGGGAGACAGCATGGGCTAACTGCACAAGATATGAATGCTCTGTCAGCTTCTAAATGGGTGACTTGTAAGAATGAAGTCAAAGCATTTCTTTGAACTTCTGCAAGTGTGTATTTCTCTTTTTTTTTCATTTTTTCCCCTTTCTTTTAATTTGCCAATATTTTCCCCTTATTTTTTTTCTAATTAAATTGGCTGCAGTTCAAGAGAAAAACATCCCAGTCCATATGTCACTGTGTTCATTGCAGGCGAGTGTGGTAAAAATAGAGCAACCTCTTCTAAGTTTTTTCAGTAGACTGTAATAAAACTGTGTTTATTAGTTATGTGATTAAACCAAAATACCAATTTTGCTTTGTTTTAAGGAAAGCTAACACCTAGTGTCTTGAATACACAATCAAACAAATAAAATAATTTTTTAAATAAAATTTTCAAGGCTTTTTCCTCTGTCTTTCACAAATGAGGCAACAGGCCTGAATTTCAGAGAGTCAATAAACTGTGAATAGATTAATGTCTGGTTCACTTTCATTCCTTACTGCATAGTTGATATGTTATTTTTCCAATAGATACAAATTATCTGGGAGGAAATGTACCAACATTATTATGTTTTTACCATGACTGCGAGGATTGTGTGGCATCATAAAACTGGAGAGAAGAGTGCTTTAGATTTCCACAGCCAGAGTTCTGTGAGGTAGATCCCAGCAGTGAGACAGGAGTGTTTCTTTATTGCACCCTCACTCCAAGGTAGAGAAAATTCCTATGGATTTGTGGGAAGCAAAACATGACACATTCATATCTCTTTTACCGATACCAGTTTAATGCTGGATTTTAAATGCATTCGCATAAAAAGATTATTTGTGCAGTTATTTCCCTCCATGGAGGGGTTACCTCCTATAATCCTAGAACTTTATTGTTTCACAGAAGTTGTCTTCCCAGAACACGTCTTTGCATTTTTAAAATCTGACCTCACTTCTTACTTTTCATATCCATGCATCAGTGGCTTTTTTATATTGTGATTCCTGTTGTTAAAACCCAGGCAAATATGGCTGCAAATATTTCTGCACATGAATGTGCAAGGGACTACATCCCAGATCTACTTTGATATA
Source organism: Calcarius lapponicus (assembly GCA_039654755.1). Taxonomy (NCBI): domain Eukaryota; kingdom Metazoa; phylum Chordata; class Aves; order Passeriformes; family Fringillidae; genus Calcarius; species Calcarius lapponicus. The sequence continues at coordinate 9,391,394 of CM077463.1, forward strand.
TTCACTATTCTCATTACTTTAGAGCATGAGAAAGCCCATAAATATCTAAACCTACTGTCCTGATCTGTAACCTGTCTCTAACAATGGCCAAGATTTAGGGAAATAGGGATCTTTACAATGTTACTTCCCCAGACATGTCCTCAAAATGCTTCCAATCTGAATCAGGGATTTTTTTTAAGGAATTTTTTTTTTCTTTTTTTGTGGGATGACCTCGTGCAAAGCAACTCTGTAGAGAAGGACCTGGGAGTCCTGGTAGACAGGAAGCTGTCCATGGGCCAGCAGTATAGCCAAGAAAGCCAATGATATCCTGGGCTGTATTAGGAAAACCATTGCCAGCAGGCCAAAGAAAATGATCCTGCCCCTCTACACTGTCCTGGTGAGGCCCATCTGGAGTTCTGTGTCCAGTTCTGGGCTCCTCAGGACAACAGAGATATGGAGCTCCCGAACAGGTTGATGACTAAAGGGCTGGAGCATCTCTCTTACAAAGAAAGGCTGAAGCATGTGGGCCTGTTCTGCCTTGAGAAGGGAAGACAGAGAGAGGGGACCCCATCAATGCATACAAGTATCTGAAGGGAGGGTATCAGGAAGACAGATCCAGGCTCTGCTTGGTGCTGCCAGACAATAGGACAAGAGGCAACAGGCAGAAACTGATGCACAGGAAGTTCCACCTGAACTGGGGGAGGAATTTACATTGTGGGTGACTATGCACTGGAACAGGCTGCCCAGACAGGGTGTGGAATCTCTCTCACTGGAGATCTTCAAGAACTGTCTGGACACAATCCTGTGTGATGTGCTTCAGGGGACCCTGAGTGAACAATGAAGTTGACCAGATGAGTCACTGTAGTCTCTTCCTATTCTATGATTCTGTCATTAAGACATTTTTACCTTTATTTTTTACCTTTAATCCTTGATGAACCTGTTTTTAATGTTTTCTATTAATTTATCGGCTTTATTTTTAGAACTCATAAACATTTGGATTCTATATTATCTCATGGTACCATTTTTAAAGGCTTAATTTTGAAAAGCTGCTTCTCTTTGATGCCTATTTATTGAGAAGATAAACAGAAAAAGGAAATTTGAGTTTCACGTAGCAGTCAAGATGTTAATTCACCATGCGTTTAAGCAGGATTATATTGACATGTTGCATTTTGCTTTCTACTTCCTTTTTTTAATGGTTCTTATGATCTTGTTTACCTTTTTTTTGATACCTATTTAAACCCTACTGATGTTCCATAGTGCCATCCAAAGAGTCTCAAGTAATTTCTTCTTGAATGGTAGCAGCTGATTTAGAGATATTAAAATGATAGATGCAACTTATAGTTAACAAGAATGTAAATGTCTTACTATGTAAATGTCTTATCTTCTGGCCATAAATAAAGGTACTACTAGTACTTTGGTTACAAATTACTTCATTTTAGTTTGTATATTTTATAATATTAAGTTGGAACTGATATTCAACTAATATCATATTTTTATATAATCTTGGCTGAAATCTTTCTTACTCACTTTTTCCAGGGAATCTTGGATGTAAATCTCTCCCTAAGAAATCTGTGATTCATATTTTGCTTCAAAAGCTATAAATAGCTCATTACATTTCCAGATTAAACTTGTCATTTGTTGCCAAAATGGAAGCATGTGGTATAAATCGACAAACAATTGCCGTGTAGAACTTCTGATGTACTTCAAGTGGTAGCTGTTCATATGTTTTACTCTTTTATATGTATTCTCAACCTGCAAATATTTGTCTTTGTCCTTATGTCTTGGAATTGAGTCTGTTTTTGAAATCACACATTTCATTATGTATTTAACATCTCCCTATATTAACATTGTCAGTATTTTTAGCCTACTTCACATAGATAAATTCCACATTCTCCACTTGTTTGAATACTCAGTGTAGAGATATATTAATATTTGTTTAAGAAACATCTGAATGAGAGAATGGGTCTCTATACAACAACTGTACTCTCTTTGAAATGGAGAAAAGAAGCTAAACTGGAAATACATTATTTTTCTATGTCTTCTTTTACTAACTACTTAGCCTAGATTGTGTGGCAAGGTTTAGTTCACATACCTCTTTTTATGACTCTAATTCTTCTTTAAAAAGTTAGAATTTTGCCTGTTGAAACTGCCAGAAGCTACTATCAGGAGCAGGGATGTGTATTAATGACATGATTGGGTACCAGCCCAGATATTTTACTTTGATTAAGTATCACACTGCCTATAAAATGCAATTGTTGTCCTGTAGAAATTAATGATTTTCTCATTAACCTCTTATTATGCAGGCTATTATACATCTTGTTTTCACATGCTCTCCATACAGATGAATGGTCCCTTATAAACTCTACTTCAGATGAAATAAATAACTGTGAATTTCAGCAACTTAAGATTCTCATAGAAATTTTCATCAAGTTTAACTGTGTTGGTTTCAAGATCCTTAATCCCAAATTGAAAAATTTTTTTGAGATAATTGTTATTAGGATGTGAAATTTATTGTAAATATAAACAAAAGCCTAAAGACTCATTCTCTAATTAGCTCACCTAAGGGTTACTTGTGATTAAAGATTTTGATAGCTTTTTCCTGTATCATTAATGCTTGTGTGTGTGTCTGTGCATGTTAGGATCTCAATAATTTTTAGCTGCAATACAACAAAGACTCTTGACAACAGTTAACAGAGCACAAATAGCAAGATTAATAGATCTAGACTCACATAAGAAATTCAATTCCTGAAAACCACAGCCCTGTAGTGTAAGACAATTTAAAATAACAAATGAATAGGCAGTATTTGGAAAAAATCTGCAAATAGATGGTGAAGGCTGTGTGATTGTCCTGAGGACCAACAGCGTGCAGCTTCACAATTTTTCTATTTTACCACCTTCAATCACTTCCAGGGAACTACTTTCTGCATTCAATTGCTCCAGAACTCTGTGGGGTAACAATATGATTTCCTTCAGCATGTCCCTATTGTTTTGAGAATGGGTGCTCTGAAGGCAAGGCACACATCAGGCTCTGAGCAGCACCCAGTAAGGAGAGTGGCTGATATACCAGCAAAAGGCCCATTATATCCTGACTCTGACCTTCAAGCAGAAATCTATTCCAGTATTGTATATTTGTTTAACCTTCACAAGCATTCAAAAGAGCACTCGTTTTTATCTGATCAGAAACACAAGATATTTTATTTCAAAGGGATGCTACCTCCTTTACATGAAATACATCTTTCCATTCTTGAATATAGAAGTCAAGGAAATACTAACTATCAAGGACAAAGGATACAAATCAGAACAGTTTCAGATAAGAGGTAAGCTGTTACAAAGATGGGTGAAAAATAATTTCTACATTTAGGGGAATTTGTAAACAAAAGAGTTGATCTCTGAAGATTTAGCAGTATAGAGCTGCTAAATTTTAGGCCTTGCTAGAGCATTCTCTACTAAACTTGAAGGTAGGACCTTAAGAAGTCAATCATATATATATGCATACATGCGCAGAGGCACACACAGATATGCCTTTTTTGCTGTAGTCTGTATGCTTTGTGTCAAGAAAGTAAAAAAAAAAAGGATCTTTTTATGGACATTTCAGGACTGAGTTAGTCATGGTCTTGATGAAGCTCAAAGTCAGAGGAAATCTTCTGTCTGTTTTTGACTAAGTGTTACCTTTAGGAATTATGTTTTTAGTGCTGCATGAGCAAAAGACTTTTCAGTTAGTGCTCCCTTTTTGGTAAACCATGCCCAGTCGCAAAGAATGCCATGTTAGATATTGAAATATGTGCAATTTACATTCTGTAATGCCAGTGCAGCTTTGCATTGTTCACCATAACAGGGGAAAAAAAATAAGGCTGATAAAATGCAAAAGACATCTACTCTGGGCTGTGTGAGGAACTTGACACTTAACAGGAAAAGGATTAGAGTTTAGTGTTTATTAAGTAATTCTTCTTTAGTACTGTAGATATGAGTGATACCCAGCTCCCATCATACTCCTCAGACACATGATGAAAATAGTATGGGTAGGCTACCACAAAATAAAATATTTCCAAAAGTTACTCCTCCTAAAATCACGTTTTATATAATTAAGCCATTAGAATTCCTATATTTCTAACCTGTCTCTGGTGAAAATAAACATCAACAGCTTGTTTTTAATTATCCATATTACGATACTGTTTTTAAGATCTGCTCGTATCCATAGATATGGTATAGTAAAAAGACCTAACCTGTCTCAAAAAGTCCTGGGATGATGTGCAGTGCATCCCTTTCAACTCATCATATTCCATGATTCTACGATTCTATATTAGCTGGGCAGCAAGCAATGTGCCTTCATATTCTAATCAAAGCTATGAGTTTTGACCAAAATTTTTCTCCTCAGGGGTAAATATTGACATTAACATTGTTTAGTATTTTCTTCTATGCTCTGATCCTTGGGAAAGAATCCTCCCTTACCAAGTCTGTGGGTGACACCAAACTGCTGCCTTATAGAGGGAAGTTAACATGAAGGAGGAATTTTCCCATTAGAAATTGCTTAGGGATTTCAGAAAAGTCCTGCACTTGGAGGAGAATGGCCCCATTAAATTGTCCAGGCTGAACAACATCTCTGCAGAGACAGAACCTGGATGTTGTGTGAGCAGCAAATTGAACATGGATCAACAGTGTGTTTCTTTGTGAATCCTAACCAGCTACAGCATCAAAAGTATTGCTGGCAGGTTGAGGGAAACTATTAGTCCCCTGTATGACTCTGCATCAATAATGGTTCACTTTTGAAACAGAAATATCAGCAAATAGAGATGACTGTCAAAGTCCCACCAAGATGTCTGGGAAATGGAACTGGAGGCATACAAGGTCTACTTGAGGAATATCATTTGTTCAGCTCCAGAAGAAATGTATCAGAGAGTCTAATAATCTATTGGTGGGAGGTTAAAAATTGGATGTTGGCAGACTATTCTTGAAACAAGATGAGTGGTGCTGTTGACACATCCTAAAGGATGGGATGCTGTCCAGAGACCAAGACAGGCTAAAGTGGATACACAGAAATCCCATATGGTTTAACGAGACCAAGCAGAAATTCCTGCCTGCACCTGGGCTGGGCAATCCCCCATACCAATACAGGCTGGAGGATGAACAGATTTGAAGTCCAAGGAGAAATTAGGGTGCTGATGGATCAGAGACTGGACATGACCAGCAATGTGAATTTGCAGCCCAGAAAACCAAACATGTCCTGGCGCCATGGGCATCCAAGGCGCCATGGGCAGTGGGGATGGGATTCTGCCCCTCTGCTTCACTCTGGTGACACCCCACCTGCAGGGCTGCATCCAGATCCAAGGTCCCGGCATAGGGAGAACATGGAGCTGTTGGAGTGATTCCAGAGGAGGCCACCAAGCTGATCAAAGGGATAGAGCACCTCTGCTATAAGGAAAGGCTGAGACAATTGGGTTTCTTCAGTCTGGAAAACAGAAGCCTTCAGAATGGCCTAATTGCAGCCTTCTGGTATTTGAAGGGAACTTTGAGGAAAGATGAGGCAAGACTTATTACAAGAGCAAGGAAAAAGGAGAATGAGTTCAGACTGAAAGAGTAGGTTTGGATAAGATATTAGGAAAAATTCTTTACTGTGAGGATGGTGGAGCACTGGAACAGGTTGTTCAGTGTAGTTGGGGATGCTCCATCTCTCGAGATGTTCAAGGTCATGTTAGATGTGGCTCAGAACAACCCAGTCTAGTTGAAGGTGTCCCTGAAGTGGGATGGAACTAGATGGTCTTCAAGGTCCCCTTCCAAACAAAACCATTCTATGATTCAAAAGAAGACAATAGTCAAAACCTGTAACAGAAAAATTCTAACAGTCTGTGAAGAAAAAAATATTTTCATGAGACTGTTTCAACACAAGAACAGGGACATTGTGAAATCTTAATAGACATTTTCCTAATTTGTCTGAATTTTTGAAACCAGCTCTCCATTGAGCAGGTTGTCATACTTATGACCCCAGAAGTTCCTTCCAACCAATTTTTTTAATAATGCTGTGGTTTTCTCCCTAGATCTGGGATACATTTTGTTCTAAAATCTGAATTTTTTTATGTTCAACAGAAGTCATCAGGTTTGCTAGAAGATTTCTGAATAATTTCTCATGGCTGGTGAAACATAGGAGATCATTCTTTGAGTGATTTTCTGCTCTGGCTTAACTTTTAAAACAGTGTCAAGAGCAGTGAATATATGAAATCTACCAGTGTCCATCATTATGGAAAAAAAAGGTGTAGAAATAATCCATTGATTGGTCATTTTCTTACAATGGAAATTAAAAACTAAAAGCCAGGAGAAGACATTACTCTGATTCCGTACACTACATAAAAATGATATGAAAAAGGTACGTAGTTTAAGGCACTAGGGGAATCATATGCCCAAACAGCATACCTAAAATTAGATCAAATTATTCCAAATCTTCATTTCCAGGTGGAAGATCATATGAAAAGACAGTCATGAATGAAATAAAATAATTATTTACATATAAGGAGTGCATTCTCTTCGAAGGAACAGTTGCCAGTTAATTACAGGTTGTGAACTCTTTTTATACATCATGGAATGATTCATGAGGGAATTAAGGGAAGATTTCATAGTTAGGGGCAGACACTGAGATTCTCAGGTGACTTAAATCAGTCCTTTTCTTTTTGCTTCTCTCAAGATACACCTCTGTATTCCATCAGAAATCTAGTAAACAAATACCAAATATACAAGTTCACAGTTAGAATATAATGTATTTGTATTTAACTTTTGAATATTATAGTAAATTGAATTTAATTCTGCCATTGAAACCAGCTCTGCAGGTCTGCATCATTAAGTAGAGGAACGGAATTTTGTTTCCTCTTGATTTTATACCATTCTCCAAATCTTTGCAAATACAGCAACAACAAAAAAAATAGTAGCCTGAAGCCATTCCACAGCAAACTGTGATCTTGTCAGATCTGATCAGCTCAGACAAGTTGGTCCTGGTCTGTAGCTGGGGCGACTGCAGCAGGGAAAAAATGAACTTAAGGGATGTTCCTGTCCTTGGAGTTTCAGCCTGTTACTGCTACAGCAAATGGTTTCAATCTTTACTGCATGTTTTCCAGCTGATTTTTTTCCTGATTTAAGTTGTACCTTCCTTTCCTGAGTTTGAGAACACTGACTTCTAGCTTTCTCTGTGGGTGAGAAGGCAGAAAGATGGAATTCAAACTCTGTTTTTCTGATACATCCTGGCAATATGTTACTTTTGTATGGTTTTATTGCTGCATATTATTCCCACAGAAATAATTTAACAAAATGCCTTTTTCTCATCTTTGGAAAGAACTTTTGGGTGACAATGATGGACGTGAAAATAAAAAGAGGACTAGGTGACAGAAAATTTTATGTAGAGAAGAAGCATGGACAGAATAAAAAAGCAAAATATATGAACAAATATATCAATATCCTGTTAATCTGAATTCTTGCTTAAAATTTCTGAAAAGGGGAGTTCACTCTTCTTTGTGTATTTCTGTCTTCATTACACACATGATGTGTGATGGAGGACCTAATATAGTAGCGTATGCTGGGATTTGAAATGGAAAAAATGCCACCTGCTTGATAATGTAGGAGGGAAGAAAAGAAAAAAAAACACTCATAAATCATAGAAAGAAAAAAAAAATGATAAAAGAAGAAAAATAAAAATGAATTAAAGAAAATAAGAAAATATTTGAAAAAGAATGAAACAAGGCAACCCAGTCCTGTATTAGATATAAGCACAATGTTAAGACATATAGCCCACATATATAACAACCTACAAGCTAACATCTAGCCTCAAATACCTTAACCTCAAAGCAAATCCCAGCTGAAGTGTTGAAAAACATCAATAATATGCATATGTTTTCCGCATCTGGTGTCTTTAAAGTTTATCTGCTTCCAAAGATTTCCCTCCTTTTGGTATTCCTCATGACTTATAAAAACAAAAAAGCCACCTAGTTATTAGACCAAAGGTACATGTAGCACACCTCTTTTTGGTAACACCCAGAAGCTGATAATTCAATACCAGCATAAAATCTCTTGATTTGGAAATATTTATTGAAATCCAAAATAATATGTCACCAATGTACAGAATAGAGGACTACTTGAATTTTGTTCCTGTTATTCTCTCTTGAGGAGAGCTGGGGCACTTTATTTTCTGGAGCATCTTAACTCTTCAGTGTGCAGCTCAGAAAGTAAAGGTCTGTTTCCTCAGAATATCACTTGAATAATTTCCATCATTCTGAGGCAATGTGCTTCCTGTGAAAAGGTGTGGAGACAGAAGCACCTTTTGTAATAGGACTAGTTCTTTTCAACATTGAAGTCTGCAATTTTTTTTGGTCTTTACTGTATGGAAGATGTTCAGAATTCATCTGTGTGAGGATGGAACATAATACACTACTTTCAGAACACACATAAGTCAAAAGAACATGCTCAGTTTATGTTTCATTTACTAACCGAGCCCTGAATGAAATTCTTATTCAGATTCATTATAGCAAAGAAGAGTAAGATAAGCAAGATAAGAGTAAGACAGCAAATAAGAGTAAAGGAGAAGAGAGAGAGAGAATGAATGAGAGAACTGCAGAACCACAAATTATGCTGAGTTGGAAGGAATCCACCTAGATCATCAAGTTCAACTCCTGGCCCTGCACAGCACCATCCCCAAGAGTCAGACCATGTGCCTGAGAGCATTGCCCAAACCCTTGAACTCTGTCAGGCTGGTGCTGTGACCACTTCCCTGGGGAGCCTGTTCAGTGCCCAAACACCCTCTGAGTGAAGAACATTCTCCTGGTATCCAGCCTTGACCTCCCTGACACAACTTCAGGCCATTCCCTTGGGTTCTATCACTGGTCACCACAGAGCAGAGATCAGTGCCTGCCCCTCCTCTTTCCCTCATGAGGAAGATGTAACAGCAGTGAGGTTTTCCCTCAGACTCCTGTGCTCCAGGTTGAACAGACCAAATGCCCTCAGGCTCCCCTCAAGGCCTTTCTCCATTCTCATGGCCCTTCTCTGGACTCTCTTTAATAGCTTAAAGTCTTTTTTTATATTACAGTGCCCAAAATTGCCCACAGCACTTGAGGTGAGGCTGCCCCAGTGCAGAGCAGAGTGGGACAATCCCCTTCCTTGCCTGGCTGCTGACGCTGTGCCTGATGCACCCCAACACAACTGATGCTCCTGGCTGCCAGGGCACTGCTGGCTCATGTTGACCTTGCATTCACCAGGACCCCCAGGTCCTTTTCTGCAGCACTGCTCTACAGCCTCTCCTTCCCCAGTCTGTCCATACATCCAGGGTTTCTCCATCCCAGGTGCAGATTCCATCACTTTCCCTTGTTGAAGGTGATTGCCCAGACCTCTAATTTGTCAAGATCTCTCTGCAGGGTCTCCCTGCCTTTGATGGAGTCAACAGCTTGTCCGAGTTTTGTATCAGCTCTGAGCTTGCTTAATATCCCTTCCATTCCTGTATCCAAGTAAATTTTGTAGATGTTGAAGAGCACAGGGGCAAGGATGGAGCTGTGCAGAATCCCACTAATGACAGGTCACCACCTGATGCCACTCCATACACTGTGATCCTTTGTGCCCCACCCATGAGCTAGTTGCTCACCCATCCCATGATGAGTTTATTCAGCTATGGCTGGACATTTTGTCCAGAAGGATCCTGTGAGAGACAGTATTGAATGCTTTAATGAAATCCAAAAAGATTACATCAAAGAGCACTTTATATAAACTTCTTCACAATATAGGGGAATAAATGCATTACAAAAAATACATCACTTAGAAAAATAGCATGTGCTTTCTGTAAGAAAATTTTGGTAAAAACAAATAAATTTTCAGAGAAATCTAACCTATTCATAGGAATCTGCAAATCCTGAAAAAATAAATATGATGCATTAAAAAAATCAAGATCCTTTGGCCAGAAGGTTCAAGAAGAGTACTGTTGAGGTCCCGTCCAGTCCCATTTTGTTATAAACCAGAAACCACAGTAATGTTTGAGAGTGGTTCCTGAGAGAAAAGAGAACCTTGCTCTTTCTGAGGCACCACGCTTTCTTTTTATGATACAGTACTGCTCCTTCTTAGATATATTTGTTGATAGAGCTCATTGATTTCTCCCGAGATTTCTATCAAACAGCACCTTGGTAAGTTTATAAGGTGAAGCATGGGAGATACTGCTGTTATTTTTTCATTACCTGGAAGACCTTTCCCAGGTTTAGAAAGTAATCCTAAACCATCAGGGCTCAGTCTGCATTGTAATGCATATTAGCCTTTAGAAATGTTGAAGGAGTATCCTTGCAATTCATGTAAGTGTCAGTCATTAATGTCAGCACATCTAATTAAAAGGTGCTGCTCAATTCTTTGAGACTTTTTCATTGCTTTAAATACGTGGTACATATATATCAAATCTTAATATATATCAAATCATAATACCTGCCAAGAAGAAGTATTTCGCTTTGTGAAAGAAAAACTTCTTTATTCCTTTAAGAGTTTGTCTCTGTGATTGTCTTTAGTACAGCCATCATGAGGAATGAGAAAAAGGAATATCTCTTCTATTGTATGAAAATTTAAGTTCCTTTGGTTTACTGCAACCATCTTCAAGTGTTACAATATTGATTATTTAAATATCTGTTGCTGCTTTGAGTATTTTCCTGCTGACTGGCAGATTCCATTGCTCTATCTGCTGAGGAATTCAGATTTGTTAAAGTTATGAAAAAACAGCACTGTGTACGAATCATCAATCTCCCTCCATTGTTAGCACTGAGATGTTATGGGGACAGCTGGCATTTCCTTGACACATGCTACGATGTCCCCAAAATCTCTCATCTTTCTAGACTTGACAGAAAGAAAATTAATCGTGCAGACAGCGATTTATCATTCTGAGGATTACCCAGGCAGCCCAGTGACACTGAAAGCACTAAACGTGCTGCTGGCCGCCGTAATCTGGGCACGGATTCGGCCGCGGCGTGAGGACCGAGGCGGGTTCGGTTCCTGGGGCTGCGGGAGCCGCGGGCGCTGCCTTCAGGTGGCAGCAGCGCTCCGCGCCTGGGCTCGGCATCCCCAGCTTGTGCATCGCTCCTGAGACACGGTGGGAAACCAAACAGAAGCCAGAGCTTTTAAATCATGATTTTGTGTTTCATCTAACGGTATAATCGTAATTTTTATTTTTATTTTTTTTTGGCACGAAATAGCTACCGTTAAGGTATGACAACCTCTTTAAAAGCTGAAATATCTGAAGAGATAGAAAGAATGATAGTGCAGAAATGAATTGTAAATCACGTCTTCAAAAGAGTCCTTGCATTTTTTCTCTGGAATGCTGCATTCATTTGCTGTTTCTTTTTTAGATACATACTCAAGGCTTAATATCAGCCTTAACATATTGAACACTCGGTTTCAATTGTGGAATTAAATTCAAATTAATGTAAGAAAACCTATATCTGATCATAGACATTCACTAAAGAAAATAAGCTCTTCAACTTGGAAAAAAAAATTAAAATTTTTAGAACCAGAGTGAGATAACCAACTTCATTGTCCACATTTCACTCAAAAGCTAGTGATGTGTTTGTCAGGTGTGCAGGCAGAGCCTGGATGCCTGTCCAGTAGTAAATATAAAATGTGTGTGAGTCTTTTGCACTGAGGAAAATTTGTGAAATTTTGTGAAGCTTTTCCTAGTGTCTGCTGTTTTCTGTGTTACATTCTTTAGGGAAGCAAGTTTATGGTCCCAGTTCTTATTCCTCCACCAGTCCCAATGGGTTGTGGCAATGTATGGCTGCATTTATGTTTATTTCATTAAGCCCTCTGTGAACAAACACAAATCTGATGGTAGGTCCCAAAGAAATGCAGAATCATTTCCTTCTTTAAGTTGTTCAGGAAGGCACAGTAAATCCCAGCATATAATTCTAAGATAGGGACTGCAGCTGTAATTTACCTCTGTAAAACTGGAAGCTTGATGGGTGTCTGTCTGCCCCCTACCATTAAAAAACAGTCTCACATGTTAGTTTCTTCAGACTGGACTATCTAAGAACAGGGAGAAAAACAGATGTAAATCCTGGTGCTTGATTTAATCTCAAGTGCTTTGGGGGTGATGGAAGCACCTATTATCCCTTTTAAGTTATTCACTTGTTAATTTAATCCATGACATTGATCTCATTTGTGTCAAGTCTGCATAATGAAATCAGACTATTAGTTTAATTTTTCAATCAGTAATTTGCATACTAGAGATTCAATCTGCCTTTCTTACATAGTGAAACCAGGACAGGCCTGAGCCACTCAGCAGTGATGCAGAGCACCATATAGATCAAAACCACCCCACATCATATGAAAAAAATATGAACCAGAACATATTTATGTGTGCACCATTCAGCTGACATAGGCAAAATAAAGCATTAGGTGTTTAAACTGTAAATTAGAGCTCTGGTTTTCTATAGAACTGTGCAGCCTGTGTCCTGTAATCTGTGAATTTCTCATTGTTGTCCTCTCTTCCGTCATCCTAGCAGTGCAGTCTTTAAAAGAATGCAATAGAAAACAGTGTGCTGCTCATTTCTTCCTTTGTATTCATCTCAAATGAATATCTGTTTGTGCAGCCAGTATGTGCACATTTTCCTGAAAATGTAATGTAATTTTGATTTGAGCAAACAGCTGTCTCAGTCCCTCTTTGACATTGAGTGCTAAACACTCACATTTCATCCTGCTTAGAAATTATGAAGATAGGGATGTAGAGAAAAGGCAACAGCTAACATGGCTTATGCAAAATCTATGGTTTTCATTGGCAGAATTGCTGTCTGGAATGGGATGGTGACACAAAGGATCACTAATCTGTTCTTATGTTTGTCATCTATTGTGACTCAAACCAAACTACAGGGATGCTCAAAATATTCTCTTCTGGAGATGTTTCATTTAATACAAGTTAATAAGAAGGCGACTAAACATTAGTGAAACTACAAGCTACTGTTGATATTCAGGTACTCAGCTGAGATATATCTTAGTTAGAAGCCTAGTCCTGGGTGCAGCTAATTTCTAGGCATCTGTTCAAAGTGAATGACCAGGATTTTTAGAAGGATTTGGAGAAGACAGAATTACGAATTTCAAGGTAGATGGCAAATCGTTCTGAGGATTTATCTCTTTCTTTTCTTGCAAAAATCCCCAAATAAAACATATTGTGTCCAAAAAAGGGAAATTAAGCTAGGGAAGGGGCTGGAGCACGAGTCTAATGAGAAGCAGCTGAAAGAGCTGGGGTTGTTCAGTCTGGAGAAAAGGAGGTTTAGGAGAGACCTTATCACATTCTGCAACTCCCTGAAAGGAGGTGGTAGCCAGGTAGGTGCTGTTCTCTTCTCCCAGGTTTCATTTTCTTTCAGTTTCATGGTATGATTTTATTTCTTTATCTACTTGTTTGTATTTTATTTTTTGATTAAGACATATGAGACTACCCTCATCAGTTATTTTTACAAATGGACTGTTCTTCCTGAACCCAAAATGTACCCTTTACTTTTGGAACAGGAGATAGTCATTGACCTCACACACATAAATATGTAGGGTGATTTGGGAATGCAAAAATAATATTATAAATATCTAAAACTTCTATTTTTGGCTAAATTTTACAGTTTTAAAAATTTTACTATTGAAATAGTATATTAGGTACTTTGTGATGAGTGGTTTTTAAATGGAATCTTTACTTTTCCCTATAAATGTTTAATAGCCTTAAATGAGTCTGGTTATCTCCTGAGCTAGTCCCTGACTGAGTTTCTGAAATTCATAAGGCTAAAATACATACTGTAAAACCAATGCTTTATTTGTATGGATGAAATGATCACAAGCCACAGTTAAGCTTCCCAACCTGACAGCATATGTGTCAGGTTGTTAAAAATGTCTGCATGATAATGTGAACCAAAGAATGCCACATCAAGCTTTTAAAAAAGCCTTCAGTATTGGGAAATAAATATGTGGTAGGCATGGAAATTACATTTATAGTTAATGAGACTACTATAGAATAATTCAGTTTGGGAATCGAAAATTATTTTTCAAGCATTGATTTAAATGAGTTAAAGCAAGAATACTCAGAATAAATGCTAAAATGTGAATAAAATTGTGTGTACTTTCAGATGTTCTGCTATTTTGGCATTGCAATGCTGCATCTAAATTACAAATGAGCTCAAGGGCAGGGTACAAGAGCAAAGACTGCATGTAATTTATGTGGGTTAAGGAATACACCTTATATACAGAACTAAGGATTTATTGTTAGAATAATTAAAGTGCAGGAGATATTATTAACTCAGTCACAATTAATTACTAAAACAGCTTATAATGACAGAATTGAAACTGATAAAGACAAACACTTTAGTATCAACTCTCTTCCCTGGTGTTAGGCTCACCCCTGAAGCCTGCTAAGCTCAAAGGCACTAGTCTTCCCTAGGAAGAAGATATTCAAGTACAGTGAATTGTCAACATCCTGGCTCATTTGGCAATAAACATCTTTTATTGATGGAGGATTTCTTCCTTCCTGCTCTTCAGTGGACTTAAAACTCTGTTTATATGTATGCTGACCATCTACTTACTTCATCTTTACTTGCAGATCCCCATTTTCAAGTGCTGTTGAGTTTTATTATATATGCGATGTTTTGCGTATACTGCACATTCATTCTTTGCTTCTGTGTTTTCCTCAAAACCATTTGGTCATTCCCAGTTAATAAGGCTTTATGCCTTCAATGAATAGCAACTGAATATTTGTGGCACATTTTTGTGGTCCTGGGCTGACCAGTATCCTATTTGCAAGGCCTAAATCATGATCTTTACTCACACTGTCAGTGTCTCAAGCTCTTGGTTTTCTTCAACAGCCTTTAAGCTGTGGTTTCCTGATAACAACTAATATTTTGTTACCACAAACTAATCTGAGAAACATGCTTTCTGGAGTGACAGTGAATAGGTCAATCTGTGAAAAAATGATCTACTGATCCATTTCAGATATATATCTATCCATAAATATTACAGGTACAGAAATGATAATGTAGTTACTGCATGTTATTAATATCTAATGGCTACATTGACATCTCTGATATCAAATTTCTTTGCTCCAACATAGCGCTTACATGCTAACTGAAACTGCTATTCTAATATCTGCTGCTCAGCTGTCACCTAATGTCAGCAGTTCCAAGTGCATCCTCAGGTACATCACTGTTGTCCTTCCAGTTACCCATACATTCACCCATAAATTCCTGTATAAGCAATTAATCTTCATATATACACGTGTGTCCTTCCAAAGAACTTGTACTTGAAATATGAATGAAAAATTAAAGGTAATAATTTTTGTGAAAAGGTTCCCAAAGCTCTACTGGCTTTCCAGATTTGTGGAGTCAAATCATAACTAGTGAATCAGGAGGCATGGATAGATGTGTCACTGGACTTTTCCAGAGGCCTCTCCATTAGATCCTGGCAGGCAGCATGTTGTTGTGTTGTCTGTTGCCACTTCCCTGCCTTTGTCAAGTGTCATGTGCTGTTGAAAATAAAAATCACTGCCACACACACAGAGTGAGAAACACATCCTCTCTCGAATGCAGTTCAGTATTAGTGAAATGATTGTTTTCATTCTGTTTAACTCTGCTGCACGATAGGCTTTCACACTTTCAGCAAGCTGATGCAAACAGGTTGAATTAGCAGTTGCTGCTGAATTTTTCAGCTTTTCATGTATTCTGTGAAGTCAAATCTATTCTGTCTCTGCACTTTAGGAAGCATTAAATGTGTGCCATGCAATCACAGATGAGCTGCTACTTAACCCTTGGGGAAACTGCATTTCCTGGCCTAGAAACTCCAGGCTACAAACAGACAAATATCTAACACAAAGAGCCACATTGAGAATTGCTCTCCTAGGATAAGGCATTTTATTTACAAAATCCTAATATCTCCATGAGAAAAAGTGATGAAATTATGAGGTGATCACAACTAAAAGAAATAATATCTGTGGCTTGTGGAGTGAACAAGATTTACCAACAATTTTGTATCTTTCTCATTTCAGCTTTGAAGAAAATACCAGTTGGTGGAATGTTTTGAAATGGAAGTTCTATATTTGTAGTTCCAAAATCCTCAGAATTTTGTTATTTCTTTTAAGAATCCTCTATTAAATTTTGTTGGTTTCTTTTTCTTTAAAGCAAAACTGCTGCCCTTTATGTCCTCCATGGGAACTTGACACAATAAGAAGGACTGTGGGATGAAATATTTCAATGGCACAAAAAAGGGCAGAGTTAAAAATGATACAATCTGCTGTTAGCAACAGAGAGTTAGAAATCTGAAAAATTCACAGACAGATTCTAGTCCTGGTGCTATGGTACCTGTTGTCTAGCTTTGATCAAACAATTTTCATTTTTTGCCATTTTACCCATCTATGTAAGAACAAATGTCCCCAGTTTTCCCTGATAAGATGATAATGCATGACTAGTTTGATACTCAAATAATACTATTGTTTAGCATGTGTTATAAAAGTTTTCAGTCACATGCATATATTCAAACAACATAGTATGTTGCATACTCAGTTTCAAAAAGATTAGTTTTTGATAGCTATAACTTTTTCAAATATCAAATAACCACCCTGAAGACTTTTTTGGTGACAGTTGTAGCAAGAATGAAATGTTCTGCACAATCTGTTCTCTATTTGAAAGTATAAGTGTTGGAAAACAATTATCTGAAGATGGTATTTTTTTTCCAAGAATCAGTATGAAAAGGAAATTCTAGAAACAGCTCAATGGAATCTTGGAAGGGGGGATTTGAACAAAGTAAAATAATTTTTACAGTTGAAATTAAGTATGTCAAGTGTTTTACATAATAATATTTTATAATTGATTTATGATTACTGGGAAAAGGAGCTTATGAAGACATCTTATAAGGACCTTTTAATCCAGTTGTTCTAATAGAATCTGCTAAAACAATTAATAATGCATATAGTACTTTCTTATGTTGTCATTTTTCTTTCCTAGTTAATGGATACTGCTTTCAATTTTGTGTTCAATTACTGTGATTAATTAAGCTTCTTTGTCCCTTATTTCTATTATCAGATTAAATGTTATAGGTGTTTCACTTTAGGGTAATTAAACATCCTTTTAATAAGGAAAACTAATTTTTGTTTGCTTGTTTATCTTCATAAATATCCTTCTTATCCTATTTCTTTTCTCATGGGGAAAGCCAAGAGGGAGATATGGGAATGCAAATGCTTCAGAATTTACATTCTCTTTTTCTTTTCTCTGAAGAAAAGGAAGGAATCAGAGGATGATATCTTTCTTTTCTGCTATCCTATGTCTAACAATGTTTCACAAAGAAAGAAACACTATTTCCTAATAAACAAGTTTCTCTAACATTTTTTGCCATTAACTCATTCTGTATTTTTTAATCAAAAATACAGGGTTCTTACAGGTCTTGTCTTCTCTGTCCATGCATGGCACTGGAATTGAGTCTCTGTATAATTTCACCGAAATTGGCTGAGAGATGTGCAGACCTATTTTTCATGAGAAGCCAAGGTGCAAATGTTTTGCATGTTGCACTTTCAGAATACATAGTGCACTATGAATAGTTTTAGAATTTCCTTATAGGCAATGTTTGAAAAAGGCATTATTTCTGGATCTTTCTGTGACTCCTAATGCTGTCTCTGTCAGCCACAACCATCTGCTTCACAGCAATGGTACTATTCTCTCTTCCTAGGGAGGTGAAAATGCAAAGCTTTAACATACACTATTCATGGCCACCTCTTGACTACACTGTAAATTACTTTCATGGGGTAAGACTGTCCCCTGAACACGCTTATGGCAGTATCAAAGTTTCTGCTTTAAGTTGTGTATAATAATCATCCATGAAGTTACAGAAACATATGCCTGTATATGAAGATTCATTTTAAATCTTAATACTTCCATTTCTAAATAAATCCAAATAACATTATGTTTATCTTCTTTATAGTAGATACTGTCACAATGGAAATGGTTATTTACTCAAAGATGGACTCTGCAGCAAGTGAAAAAAATTGAGTCAGAATCTAAAAATATGCAAATCAGTTCTGAATCCTTAAGTAAATCTTCACATGCCTAATATTAGAAGATCTTACATATGCCATGACAACATATAATGCTTCAGGAATGTAATAGTTCCTCTTAATATATAATGATCTGTGGGACTAATGACTGAACACATTTATGCATAAAACATCATGATTTATGCATATAACATCATATTATTTAAGCATATAAAAAGATAACCAACATAATAGTTAAACTGAGAATAAACAATATCAAACTTCTATGAATTATTTAAATATAAAATTGAGAAGTGGAATTGAATCTCACAACCATGATTCCATTGGAGTTTACATTTTGATACAGAGTTGCTTTTTTCCTCTGGGGTGGGTAGACCCCAGCCCACTTGCTCACTCACTTCCCTAGAGGGTTGACAGAGAGAATCAGAAAAAAGAGAAAGACTCATCGATCAAGAAAATGACAGCTTAATACTTGGGGAAAAAAATCTTAAAACCACTCACCGCTCCCACAAGCAGACCTGTGCCCAGACAATCTCTGAGCAATGCTTACTTTGGAACATCCCTCCCTTTCTAACCAACCATGGCTATTATGGCACAGAAATGTTTCACATCAGTTGCCCTGCCTATGTTCCTGTCTGAACTTTTATCCTCCCCTAAACGGATGACTACAAGGAATGGAGTCAACTGGTGCAATTTCCCTAAAATTTCGCTACTAGAAACATCACTTAAGACAGAGTCTGGAGTTTCAGCTGGGGGGTAAATTTTGAATAGTCTGTTTGAATACATTGATTGTTGAAGGTATCTCAGTGATGAATTTTTTCACTGCTAAAATTAAAGGTGGGAATGAATTTCATCCTGACAACTATTTTGCATTAGTTTCTCAATACCACAAAAAATACTCACAATAAGAACTTCCAGAGTTACTTCTGCATTGCAGTCAGTGATTCTATTATGGTAATTTTCAGTTACCAAATATGAGCGACAACACTGATCCAAAGCCATGCACTGTATTTCAAAATGTGACTGGATGGATTAATTAATTCAAGTTCTACTAATCTGGTTCTACTAATCTACTAATTAGTTCTACTAATTTTTTTTAAGTTAAATATTTTCAGACTTAAATTAATAGAAATCACCACAGGTGAACTAAAATTGTGGGATTCAAAACTGTGGTATTATACAGGCATGAAGGATGTCAGACAGAATTGTGAGTCACACTTTAGAAATGCCTTTTTTTCTGGTGTTGAAATCTTGCATTTAAAATTAACAATCCCTTGAAAGCTGACAGCTGCATCAGTGGGTACTTTGTAACAGATGTGGATCGTTATAAAGGTCTAAAAATCCTTTCTTTATATTTTCTTTTTTTGTGTGTTTTGATAAATTAATAAATTAACCAGAATATATAAATTAAGGAACAAATAAGGCACTCTTTCTAATGCTATAAACAGACTGTGACCTAAAACATTTGTTCAGCGCTCTATTTTGTTAACAACATCAGATTCAGATCACTGGTTCATATTACCTGGAGACAGAAAGAAAATTGGTTGAACTAATTAGGAAATTTGCAAGACAGGTAATTCATGTTTAAGACTCCAGGAAACATACACTATGTTTCATAATAAGAGCTGAATTGCTTATCTGGTATACAGACAATGTGCAAATACAACTTTTATTTTTACAATAGAAGTGCACAACAAATTCAGATGGAAATAAGGAATCTCATGTATCAAATCAGAGACTATTCACAGAAAAATTTCATTTTTCAGGGCTTAACATATATGCAATTTACATAACTCTGGTTTTGCATAAAACCAAGAAAGCTTATAGGAAAAATTACTTATGCACACAAGGAATCAAGTAGATGTATTTTTTTTTTCTATATTGACTAAATTTTTATTTAGATCTAGTTTATTATAGTGTAATTATGGTAGGGAAGGACTTGAACATTCTGATGATGCTGCATCCATTTTAAACATTTTTGATCACTATCTAAAACAAAACCCTTTCAATTTGAAAGGAACTTGAAATGCCTTTCATATGATTCCAGTGTAATATGAGATGTGACATCTAACAGTTTTATCACTTCTTAAAAAATATGAAAGTCAATCGTAAATCTAACCAACTTTCAGTAAAGCTATTATCTTCACTCATACCAAAGGCAGTTTTTTCTCGGACGTAAGCGAAAGTTAGACAAAGCTCCAGCAGGCAGTTGTGCTAATCTGAATTCAAGAGTACTCTGTGGAGCACATAATTTTTAAAAACGGTAAAAAAATCAAGTACATTTGTGTGTTTGATAAAAAAACCCATATCGCTACATTTTTTTTCCACTATGGAAATAGTTTCGTATAGATATAGAAAAATCATTGCTTTCACTTATTCATCTCCTATGTCTCTGAGTTACTTTCCTATTACCTGTTGCCTTTCTCCTCTGAAGCAGTCTTTATCTACTTTTCTAAATTCCACAAATGTGGAATGTGGACATATTTGATTATAGAAAAAGAAATAAGAAGTAATTTGGTAATAGAGGATGAAAAACCAAGTAGCAATGTATCATTTATAGACACTTAATGATAATACTTCTTTCCTTAGCCTTAAATTTCTGGACATATTATTAACTTATTATTATACTAAAATAAAAATGGCCAGATCTGCAGCAGGCTTATAGAATAACTTATTATTGATTTGAGGTTTGACTGATGAATTGCTGAAGAATCTCCTTATGCTACCACTGAAATTATTGTTTGCTACCTTTTCACTTTGAAAAATGTGTATGCTAGTTCTACTAATATCTCCAGTAGAAGGGGAGTTTGTAAGCTTTCTGTCCTTAAAAATTCTGCAGAGTATTTCCATCATTTTACTTTTCCTTTACATGATTTATGAATTCATTTTTAATGGCATTAAATGGATGGACAGACATTCCTGACATCGTTAATAAAGGCACTTGTGTAACAATCTTTTTATCTCTTATTATCACAGAGCAATAAAATCCTACACAATAGATTTGTTCATACAGATAAATAAAATTGGGATGTTCTGTTTGTCTGTTCCTCAAAGAAAAGCATAGCTCATAAGACCATAATTTTGTGATCTTATCCATCTCTGGCCTTGTTTTGTTTACCTCCTTCCTAACAAAAATGCTAAAAACAGGCAGTAGGTGTTCTGCAGCTGCTACAAACCTGTTTCAATGTTCAACTCCTTTTGCCATCAGAAGACCTCCCTTAGTATCTGTTCCATCACCCCTGCTTCATTCTGAGGTTAGTGGTTGGGCATGAAGAATGCAGTAATTCTGCCTTTTGGCCACAGGATGTATTTGAAGATATTTGTTTACAAATATTGAAGATATCCATGTTTACATTCTGAGAATATAATGAAAAATTCATCACCAGAGCAAAAGAATTCTTCCTAGGTCAAGTTACATGTATGATTTCTGCATCTTCATTATTCTTCCTCACTGTTGTTTCTCTTGAAGAAAAATTAAATTGTTATGACATAAACATTCACAGAAAATTGATGCTGACCATTATTTTCTACATGTTTTCTTAAGGTTCTAACTTAGAATTAGTCTTGTTAACATGACAAATTGAAATAGAAGTGAAAGGACAATAATTTTCCATTTATTCTTTTACCTCAAAAATAGGCATTTGTCCTTACCCATTGTTTTGAAATTTCGCAAGTCCTCCATGGAAGCACTTGGGAAATTCTTTGTGTATACCAGTGCAAATTTATTCATAACATCTCAAAAGCTTGCTGCATCCTTTTAAACATCCTTTCCTAATTTTCTTCTTCTTGCTAAATCCTATTTCTTTTACCCATTAGTTTCTATTCATCACAAAATCGCATGCAGCAAAATCAATTTACCAATGTAAAATTTACACCATTACAGAAGTCACACTTGATTTTGATGTGCTGGCAAAATTCTGTCTCATCAGTGAAAGAAAGAGTAAGCTTTCCTGGTGAGTTCAAGGAGACTGAGACTTGGAATTCTCTCCTCATCCTTAATTTTTTAGGATGAAAATTTTTCTTAATGTTCTCTACTAACCAGTTTGGGCACTCATTCATTTTGACTGAATTTCCAACACCCTTTTGCTCCATCTTGAGTTGTTAATCTATATAGTTTAATCGCTTACTGCCCAATCCATTAAACTTTTTTTGCATTACGTATTTTGCTTTGCAGTGTATGCCACAGTACAATTCTAAGTAATGCAAGATGTTGTGTATGAAAGGATAAGCATATTACAGTAATATTTGTAAAATTACACAAATCCTTTTTTGTTTGGTTTTTTGGGTTTTTTTTTTTTTTTTGGGTCTGCAAAGGACAAAGTTTGTTTGAAAGACAAAGTTTAAAGAAAGTAAAAATATTTACTTAATGGTACTCAGATCTACATTTTCGTAAGTTTATAATTCTTATTCATATACTATACAGAAGTGAATAAATGTTTAAAACTCATTAAGTGTTCATTCTTATGAAGGCATGTGAATGTATTTGTATGCTGTCAGCAAACCTTGGTGAACCCCCGATGAAAGAACTGTCTATTAACCAAAGAAAAAGACAAAAATGGCTTTAACCTGAATCCTTGGAAATATTGAGGTACTTTTCTGACTTCACTGGTATGAAGATGACTGCGGTCTAAATCTTTTGAAGGAACTGAGCCTTAATATACATTCACTCTTGGGTTCATGTCCTCTAGGTTGCATGCTACAAGCATACTCCAGTTTAGGTCTCAATTACATTCTCTCCATGATCAATGAAAAGAGACACCTTAAAAGTACATTTCTTTCTACCTATGTGTTATGTACCTTTTTAATGAGAGAATAAATCAGTTTTTCAAAGTGCTTGTCTCTCTCGACTACAAAGAATGACCCATGTGGTTAGGTTAGAAGAGATGTAAAATCTTCATGTTATGAAACTTTCTGAGGCCAGTCTCAGCCTTTAGCCTAAAGCACTAACCTACAGAACCAAAATAGTTAAGGCAGAAAGGTGCTGGAGAAAAATGGCCAGTAAAACTTACAAGGTTACAAGGCATTCATTCCCCTGCCAGTAGGACCAGAGAGGGCAAAAGTGAGAAAAAAAAACAGGCATCAAGATAAAGGCAATGTAACAAGTGAAACAAAGCTCTGTGAACAAGCAAAGCAAAATAAGTCCTTTATTCTCTACCTCCTGTCAGCAGGCAGATGTTTAGCCACTTTCAGGAAAGCATGTGTAGTGGATACTTGGGAAGACAAACCCCAAAACCATGAATTGCTTATGCCTCCTTTGCCCTCCTTTCCTTGAGGTTTTACTGCTGAGCACAACATCATAGGATACAGCATGTCCCTTTGTTCAGCTGGGGTGAGCTATCCCAGCTAAGCCCTCTCCCAGCCTGTTTCCCCTCTCCCAGCTGAAGGCATCTGGTGAGAAACAGGTATCACACCAAACACGCTGGTGTATTAGCAGTGCTATTTTAGTCAGAAGTAATCAACATAGTACCATACAGGTGATTATGGAGGAAATTATCTTCCTTCCAGCCAGCTCCTGTTGTCTCCACCACTTATGCCATATAATTTTCATCGTGCTCAGGCTTTCACTATCCAATATATCCTCGTTAAGTAGAAAGCAGCTTCCTGTCCTTTCATAAATACACAAGGAATCACATCAGCCACATCTACCAGGCTGTAACTGGGGCCATCCAGGCTGGAAAATCCTGCCTGGATCCAGAAGCCCACCAGTTTATCACACATAGGAATAGAAATTGCAGAAAATGAAAAGCCAGTTTTCCACTTCCACTGTTTCTAAATGAATATTTTTTCCACAAGAAATTGAAAATTTAGTGAATGGAGATTTTAAAACTAAAAAGTCATTTTCTGTTTTTCCCTTTAAATATAAAAAATATTGATGCATTTTTGCAGCAAACTATATTCAGTGCATCAAATAGAAAAATGTTCAGTGAAGAGAATTAATAGATTATTTATTTATCTCAAATTATGACACACAGAAGTTATTTGAAATGAAAGTCATAAATCTCAAATAAGTTCTGTAAAACTTAGTTTTTAAAATCTTTTTTTAGTAATACATAGAACATTTATTTGGACTTTGAATCATCTTTCCTGTTTCAGCAACTGGCTTAGGTATCTAAGGTCTTAATTCTACTATGGAGATGTCCTTTTCTCTGCTTGAACTCTACGCTAGCCAGATGAACCTGAGTCAAAGTGGCTGATAAACTATCCCAGTTGAAGCAATGAAAGCTCATTCTCAAGATTCTAAGTTATTCAAAAAGTGAGATTTTTTACTTTCGTTTAAATTATTTCCATTCTTTTTCACTCAAGAGAGCGCAAAAGGACAGGTTCTTTATTTTATTTTTCTCCTTAGCCATTGGCTTGCTGCTTTCAGTCCATCTCAAGGTCACAGTATAGGTTGCCACTATTTGACAGTGAATTATCCTGAATGAAATCATTGGTGACTTCAATATAACCCCTGCTGTGTATATCCTCATCACAATTCAGCAGAGTGAAGAGACACTAAATGGACCCAGAATTTGAACTCAAGAGATGTTTCCTCCAAGCCTCAGTTAAGACATTGTGCACAGTAACACAAGTAAGGTTATGATTATTTTATTACTATTATTTTCCAATTATCAACATGAAAAATTATTTATATAGTTTAATAGAAAAATAAATTTTTAGAATAATATCTCTTCATGAGCAAACCTATTTAGTTTTCAATTAATCATATTCTTCTTTAAGGTCTTCAGGTGAAATATTAATTGTAATGAATATATAACTTTGTGAGGCATAATAGATTACTTGTCCTTATTCAGATGGCATTATTTAAAATCAAGATTTTTAATATATTTATGTGTTATGTTTGATCTGGTGAAGTTAATTTCTTTGCTATGGTTAATAACTGTTACTACAATGAAAAAAGGTGAAGTAATTTCAGCAACATCAGTTTGTAAGAACTTTTGTCCTTGCTTTGTTGTGCCAATTCAAACCTTGTGTCCAAAAAAATCAATCTCAGATAACAAGTTCTGCAGAGATTTAAAAATAATTAGGAATATTTACCAGTTTATACCAGTACATATAATAGCATAGTGATAAACCTTGGGATTCATTTACTACTCTATGCTAGTCAATTCTGTATTGTCCTTGTTTCATCTGGGATACAGTTAATTTTACTCCTAGTAGCAGGTACAGTGCTGGATTTTGGATTTAACATGAGAATAATGTTGATAACACTTTGATGGTTTAGTTACTAAGTAGTGCTGACCATCAGTCAGGGATCAGCTGCACAAGAAGCTGGGGGCAGCAGGGCCAGGGCAGTTGTCCAGAGGAATATTCTACCACGCCATAGAACACCATGCTCAGTGTCTGTACTTGTCTGGGGGGGAGTCAATCACTGCTGAGGTATGGACTGGCCATTGTCATTGGGTGGTGAACAATTGTATTGTGCATAACTTGTTTCTCTTGGGTGTTATTTCTCGTTCTCTTTTTATTATCTCCCTTATTACTCTTCCTCCTCCTCCTCCTCCTCCGCCTCCTCCTCCTCCTCCTCCTCCTCCTCCTCCTCCTCCTCCTCCTCCTCCTTCTTCTTCTTCTTCTTCTTCTTCTTCTATTTTATTTCAATTATTAAACTGCTCTTATCTCAATGCACAGGTTTTACCTTTCTCATTCTCCTTGCTATTTCACCATGGAGGGGGTGGTGGTGAGCAAGCAGCTGTGTTGTATTTAGCTGCCAGCTGCAGTTAAACCACAGCATGTATATATGTCTTAATTCAAAAAGTTAATCACCAGACTAATTTAACATTAGGAAATGTTATTGATGACACTACTCTGTGAAAATATATAATTTATGTGTCTGAACATGTTCTAAAAGTATAGCCTACAATTTCTGAGTAAAGACCAATGATATCACAGTGAAGCAACTTCCTCCAGGGCTGGCAAAGAAAACTATTATACTCTACTCTTTCCTTGATGATAACGTGCTGGCAATGACTTTTCCCCCTCATTCTTACATAGCAATTTGACAAACAGTCATACATACACACTACATATAAATATATGAATGTGTATGAATACACATAGATCCCTATACATTTCATATACATAATGGCTAAGCTGAGCAACTAGAAAAATTTTAAGTGTTATGTTGACATTTTTTGATACATTGAAAAAAGTGGAAGTTTTTTGTTAATTTCATTGCTTATTTTATTTTCAACATCTTTTCTTCAGATTTATCCCTTATCCTTTTTCCCATTTTCTAGAACATAAAAATGCATATTAGTCATTCTTAAATATATGTTAATGAATTTTATAGGCATGCTGGATGGAACTTGTATAAACAGACCAGGAAATCTGAAGCTAGAGCCAAGGCAAACTCATGCCAAAACATTAGTCGATCCATTGGAACTGATTATACACATACAAAAAGGAGAATGCGTGAAGTGATATATAAGGTCACTGTGACAGCCAGAAGGTAATGCCAAAATATTCCTACTAGCTTGGCTCATTCACATGTATGGGCACAGAGCTGATTCAGAGCCAAACCCTCTGCATGAGCCAAACTTAACTTCCTTGGCTTGCCCACCTTCAAAGCACAGCTGTCGTGGCAAAAACAACCCATCAGACACGAATTCGTTTTGCTAGTTTTCATCTGCCATGACTTTGTAAGATGCAGCCACCAAGGGCAGAGTGCTTTGCTGCTGCTGCTGCTGTTCTGAGAGTAGTCTGCACTACTGAAAAAACCTGTAGGACTCACATTGCCTATTGCAATGAAGTGTCTGCTTCTGAATAATAAACATGATCTTAATGAGGTCTAGGCACATCTGACCATGATTTTTAGAATGTGAGTAGTGATTTTGATTGTGCAACATGCTGGGGCCCATCTGGAAGCACCTGGGTGGTCTGATTTGAAAAAAACCACAGTCATCTTGGTGAAGGACCAATTGAATCCAGTCTTGAATCGGACCTTCCAAAGCCAGCGTTGTCAAAATCATTAGTAGATTTTTAACTATCTTAGTCTAATTAGTTTGAGTAAGGGATAGTCGAAACACATTGACAAAAAGTATTCCAAAGTCATAATAGTTATTTTCTATTTAACCATGGTGAAACTACAACGTTTGCCTTTGCTTGACATCCATAAACTGCTCCCTCCCAATTCTACCCTCACACCCCAACCAGCCACAAAATGTTGCCTTAAGCTTCTTCTCATCTCTGATGTGATCCTAAGTTACATAAGTTCAACTGAGATGAGTTCACACATGTGAGCTGGGTGGTGTAAAACCCAGAAAATTCAGTGATCTGCCTTGGAGTTTTGTTCTTTGCATGAATTTTGTGTTTGTATTGCTAATATAGAACTTAGGTGAAAAGCACAGAGTTTAGTATAAGCTTACTGTTAAATATAGATGTAGACATCTCCCTCAATTATCACTTACACCCCTTACATCAAATATTAATAATTTTATGAAAATTTATATTATGACTGTATTAAGAGAACAGACATTGACTGTATTTTCAATTTTCAAGCCAGATAAAGCAGAAAAAGCTGATGGCCAAGCAACATACTCCTAAATTGGTCTGGATTTTCTCATCTTTGTCCTCCTACACTAATTTCATGGAGGTCTTTGTAGGGATTCTGGGAAAATTTTCTGGATAGGAAAAAAGGTACAAAACTTCTCTTAATATATATCATATAGTTTTTTCTCAAGTGCATTTTTTTCCTTCTCTTCAAGGAAAAAAATGAAAGATTAATTCATTATAGAATGTTATTTGATTTTACTGCCTTTAATTAATCCTTGGGTTATGATTAATTGATTAATAAATTTCCTATTTATGCAAGACTCCTGAAATATTAATACATACTCTACAAAGAGTCCATTTTCAGATTCCTGAAGTAAAATCTTCAATAGTGATTGAAGTTAGCACTTGACTGCTGCAGGATTTTTTATTGAGACCAAAACCTAAACTCTGCTACATGAAAACTATCACAGAAGACTATGTGAAAAAAAAATTGTTAGATATAGTGATATTTAGATATTTTATCATCAATTTTTGGGGGCCAATTTGTCTTAAAACTGCTGTCTTATTTTAACAACATGCCAAAAGTTCATGAGGCTCAAATTTTGAAATATTTTTAAAAATTACATTTTCACATATTCCAAATGTAGTTTTATTTGTATCTGTGAAAATAATTCAACAGAAAATCATAAAATCATAGAATGGTTTGAGTTGCAAGGAACGTTTAAAGATTGTCTGCTCCACCTCCATGCTTATGCACAGGGACATTTTTCAATAGATCACGTCACACACATGTTCCATCTACCTTCACCCCAAGCACTTCCAGGGATTGAGTATTCGCAGCGCAACCAGTTTGAGTGTCTCACCACCTCACAGTGAAGTAATTCACTGGGGTTTAACTGTGTATTTAACTGTGATGACTTTTGTCATCATTCCAAGGCAGGTGATCCCTGCTAGATGGAAATGGTGTTGTCATAGTACCTGAAAATACATAAAAGAGAGCATTCACTGAACTTGCAATAGAACCCATTCTCATGCTGATGTGTAGTGAACCTTTACTGTTCACGTTACAAATGGACTTTTCCAAAAATTTTCCACCTTGAAACACAAGTGGAAAAATAAAGATTCAATGTGAGATAAAGTTTTAATAAGGAAAACCTACAATCATGTGAAGCCACACTTATATTTTTCCAAAAAGAACAATAGAACTGAGAAGAGTTTTTAAAGCTTTTGTTTTAGAAAAACCATATTTCTTCAAAGTGATTCCTAAACTGAAAATGTATCTTAGAAAAAAGTTACTGTCACTGTAGAGGGGCTTGGCCAATGGATTCCACCATTTGCTTAAAGCAAGACAATGGGATGAAACAGGATGATGCTTAAACAGAGCATGTGTGGTTATTAAGGCTACATAAAAGAAGAGAAAAAGGACTTTTCAACGTGATTGCATCCAGAATTACACATTTTGGTCACTGGGTTTGCTAAACTAGAACACTTTAACATGTTTCCTTCTTTCCTCCACTTGGAGGCAATGCTGTCCCTGTTGTCCCAAGATTCACACCGTGACAGATCCGTCACTTTGACATACTGTATACTAGAAAAAGGAGGCAGTCAGACTTCAAGTATGAATCTTTCACTATAGATAATTATGAAGAAATTATACTTCAGAAACTAATTTAGTTTCTTAAATAGGAACTGTACTTCTTTGTCAATTTAGCTCCAGACAAAAATCCTGAACAATTCCAAAGCTTTTTCCCAGTAAGTGAAAGGTTGAAAAAGGTTTTTATGTGAAATATTTTAATCATCAGTGATCAGCATTAGCCCCATAGCAATTAGTGTTTAAATTAGCGGAGCAGTAATTTGAAGATACTGAGGATGGCTAACTATGCTTTTGAATTTTCTCCTTTAAACATTTTTTCTGGAATAAGAGTATATTCTGAAACTTGGCTAAATAAAACCTGAATATCTGTTGTACTGTATATATTGAATAAATGCATCTTTTATAAGGTGAAATTTTATCCCCTGGCTTGATATCAAATGCTGTTTTCTGTTCTCAATAACAAGTGAAGACGGAAAATACACACAAGCAAACAATTCAAGTCTGGTGAGATTTTAGAAGTGACTAAAGATCTGGCATTTTATTTTACATTCTACCGTGACTGTGCAGCCTCTGTGAATGTTTTCACTAGGCTTTCATGAAGAGGAGAAATGGAACTTTTAACACTGGATTATTGTTATTACTATTATTGTTTTTATAGCCATCTGCTGTAATCACTAAGAAAAAGTCAAAACTGCATTCCAGCTAATATCATTGTACTGTCCAACTAGTCCAATGAAATCAAGAATGAATCGTCATCAAAAAGATCAACTCCTTACATGAAAACATTTATCCTGGTGTATTCAAAATTCTAGGGAAAATGGGTTTACTTTTGGAAGTCCCAAGAAAGTCAGCAAATCAAACTCTTAGGCAGTTTATATCTCCCTCAGCTTACTAAGGAGTGCAAATTTCTCTCTGAAAAATAACTTTTCTAGCTAATTATTCACAGTTATCAATTGAAGTAAGGGTGATTTTTTGCAAAGAATTAATCACTTAAAAATAACAATAAATAAACTACTCCCATGACATGAATCATGAGGTAAGCTTAAGAAAAATGGAGAAAATACTGACACTTTGTCGTGAGAAAATAGGCTAAGTTTTGTACAGGCTCTTGAAGTGAAAAAGGTACATCCAGGAAGTGTTTGAAACAATTGTGTTCAGTTAATTAAGACTGAAGAAGAGTCTGAAGAAGAGTACAAGAATTACTGATCAACAAGAATGTTCCTGGTCCTGATCTAAGACTGATATGTGTATGTTTGGGGCAATCCCACTTGAGCCCTGCCTTGTTAATTTTTAGAACTTTTCTGTTCACATTGCCCCTGTTCAGCACTTTCTTACTTCAGAATTCTCCAAATTCTTTTTGCTAAGTTGGAAGCCTCCTTAGATGACAGGTCAGGAAAACAGAGGGACCTTCATCCTGTGCAGCAAGAAGGCTCCCACTGCCATAAGTGCTTTTTATTCACTTCTGGGTTTCAGACTCAATCAGCACAGCTCAGCTACTTCATTTGACAGCATTCACTCACAACTTCAGTCTTGTTGCAGAGCTGCTCCCTCTTCCTGAACAGCCCCTGGGTCAAGGGCATCAGAACTGCAGGGTCAATCCTAACAACTACCAGATGCAGATATGTGGCACATCACTGCCATTCATGAGTGGATGCAAAAACCAATCTGAGCAGACCTGCTAATCCCCAAATTTTTATTTTTCTTCTTTTCCCAAATTGAAGCACAAACTGATCACAACCTGTTAGCTAAGCTAAAGGTGCCTGATTTTCCCTGATCAAGGGTTAGAAGAAACAAAAGCTTCAAGCACTTTGTGATCAAGGACAGCTGGGATCTTCCTAAATACCTCTAGAGCCTGCTACAAAGGTTGACAAATGTTAAGGCTGCTGTGGCTATCCTTATCTGGGAGCAGTGATACCTTCAGATTCCTCAGAGGATTCCCAAGAGCCTCTCAAGAATCTTCAATAAAATCAGGAGGGTAAAGAAAATCTCAAATCAGAGCCCAGAAAATCCAGTCAAACAATTGTATCTCTTTTATGGTATAAACCTTAACTGTCTTCTTTGGAATAAATATAAAATGCAATAAAATGCAGATTACACTGAAAAGAAATCAAGAAAAGTTCATTTACCTTCTCAGCTCTGCTTTCTCTTCTCAGAGAAATGTTGCAATTCTAGGCAGATTTGCAATAGAATTGGATTTCTAATTAATATGTTATTCTGATTATGTTTTGTTTTTAGGATATAGTCAAAATACTGATTTTATTTGAAATTATGGTTTTGGCTTTTTTTTTTAGTGGTATGAAAAAGGGAGTTTGGAAATATTTGGTGATGTGACTGTGTACAAGCATTTCCATCGGCAAGCAGTCTTACCTTTTTTTTTTCAAATTTTGGTCTGAAGGAAGCATTCTAATGCATTTGCTAGAAACCAGATATTTTACTTTACTGAAAATGAATTAATCAGTATCTTTCATTTGTACATTAAGCTATTTAATTTGGATTCATTTAATATTGTTGCTTTCATTGTCATGAAAGCAACAAAAGACAAAGAGAATAGCCTGAGAAATAGGGGAGTGGTTGTAGTGTTCATTATTTTGAGGGAATGCATCTGATGATTGTCCTCGTGGAATGAAAAAATAGCGTTCTGCCAAAAAATTCTCTTACAGATTTCCAGCAGTGAGTTTGGAGTCAGAAAGACCCCCCTTGCTACATATAGAATTCTTCTCCTTGGGTAGAGAATGAGAGCATGGATTATATATGACAGGTACACAGATACATTGCTTCATCTTCTTGAGGGGGCTCAGGTACAGCAATGAGAAAAATGAACACAGGAGCTTGCCTTTCCTCACAATCTGATATCAGAATAACTAATGACTACCAGAGAAAGGAGGGAAGTCTATATGCTAGGAATCTAGTTTCCAAGAAGATAAATGAAACTGTGATGAAGAAAAATTGGAAAGCAGAATGATTTGTAATTTATTACATACCTACCAAAAATGAAGCTACAGAAAATGAAAGTAGACACATTCGAAATATAAAATAGAATTTGTATAGAATTTATGGTAGTGCAAACAAACTGAGATAGGCATGACCATTCTTTCTCTCCCAATATATGTTCCATGTAATCAAAACATAGTGTCTGATTAAAAGGAAGTTTGCACTTATTTTTTATTTATTGCAGATGAAGTCCTTCAGTGAATATATATGACTCACAACAAATATACATTTATAAAATATTAATATAGAAAGTTAAAGTCTTTTAACAAACCTCCATAATGTATATGACAGCAAAAAAAATTCATTCAAATTGAACATATTAGAAGTCTTGAATGAAAAAAAATTCTATAGTGTTTTCTGAGAGAAAGGAGTGGAGTACTGTGTTTAATTTACAGGAAAGAGTGCACAAACTCTGTTAACAGTTAAAGGTGTTTTTTTAATTATGACATCAAGTGTTATTGAGAACTGAAAGGTCACCTGTTGACAATGTTAGCATATTTCAACAATAATTTTTGTAAAATTGAATTATTTACCTAATGAATTGAAACTACAAATGGCTCAGGGCTGAGCCTAAAGAGCAATGTAGAGACTACATTAAAAAAAAAAAAGAAAAAAAAAGATACTGTGTGAGGAAAAGGTATAAAACGATATTCAGTTTCCTATTTATGCTTATTTATATTGGATGGGAAGAGGAAGATATACAAAATCAGTTCACAGCATCCTGAATCCTGCAGATAGAAATGCCAAAAATCATCCTGGTACAAGAATACTAAAAGTATGGCTGAAATCTCATTTTCCTGTTTTTGAACCTTGCATGTGGCTTCAAACTGAAGTTTGGGATTCAAAGAGGAAAATTTTTTCTTACATCTACAAACCTAAGCTACCCTTCAAAAAAAAAGGTTCATGGTTTAATTCAGAAAGTTTGTGGGAAAAGAAGATGTAAGCTTTCATATAAAACTTCATGGCTACAGAGGGAAACCTGCATTTGCTTCTTTCATGAACCAAAAGATGACCACCTTTCCTGCTAAATGCTCAGACAATATCTGGAAATACCACAGTTAGGGTTTGTGCAATTTGTGCACCCTTCCCAAAAAAGATGTTACTCTGCAAACAATTAATGAGAAGAACTTAATAATGTAGAACTAGTGATTTATACTTTATAGCCTAATAGCCAAGATGCATTACTAAAGAAAAAGAGAGATTATGGTTATGGACAATGTCTCTGTAGAATGTACCTGATTTTATTTTGTAGTCTTAAAAATAATCAGAGCAAAGATCAGGCAACATTCTGATCATCTGGCATCAGATCCCATGTTTTCTTTCTCTCTATAACAGCTGGCATTCTGTTTTACTATATATAAATTTGAATGAAATTCATAATCCACCATCATTACTTTGAAATATTCTATTATCTGTTGCTTCATAACCAGGTTCTTCAGTGAATTGATGCCTATTATTTTAAATCCATGCTACCGGCTCTCCTTTTCACTTGAGATTTGCCTTCCAAATCCATTTTTGAGCATCAGCTCATTTTCTCTATCAATAATTAAATCAATTTTTTATTCACACAATTTCTTTCACAGTTCATCAGTTTTTCATTTCCCTTTATACTTGAATTCCAGCCATGGTGTGTTTATCTTAGGACTATAGATGTAGAGGTCTATCATTCTCTCCCTACAGTGTCCTTTTATGTCCACCAAGACATCAGTAATTTGTCTATCCAGGAAATATTTCTAAACTTTAACAACTATTAAGTCTCAGGCTTAAAAAAAAAAAAACTGAAATGGTTTAATAATTTTGGCTTGCTGTGAAGAAAATTAATTCAGTAACAAACAGGAACAAGGATAGAAATCCAAGGTGGTCCAATTGCAGTATAGCAATAAATTTCCACAAGTAATAGTTTTTAGCTTTCCACCCCTTTTTCCTAATTATGAAGCAAATATAAATATAATAAAATAAGCATAATATAAATAACCCCAAATCACAGAATTGTTAGGATTGGAAAGGCCTTCTGCAGATCATCCAGTCCAAGGCAGGGTCACCTGAAGCAGGTTACACAGGAACACATGCAGGTGGGTTTGGAATGTGTCTAGAGAGGGAGACTTCATGACATCCCTGGTCAGCCTTTTCCACTGCTCTGCCACCCTCAATGTAAAGTTCTTCCTTGTGTTGAGGAAAATCTTATTTTGTTTCAGTTTATGGACTTGTTACTCATCCTGTGACTGGGTAGCACCAAAACGAGTCTGGCACCTCCTCTTGGCACCTGCCTTTGTGATATTTATGGGCATTAATATCCCCTCTCAGTCTTCTCTAGACTAAATCCTTGTTATCAAACAAGATAACCATAAGCATGGCTTAAAATCACCAACGTTTTAAATCACCATGTTTTAATTTACTATGGGGAGAGAACCAAGAGGTTGCACTCGGTCAGCTTATGGTCCAATGAGAGAGTGATTTTGTTATCCATAGCAACTCAAAGTTTTTCTGGTTTGTGATACTGTGCCTACTGCTCAAAATACATTGGCTTCAAGAAGAACATACTGTAACATTAGCTCTACAAACACTGGCCTTCAAATTTTAAAGCATTTTATTAGAACCAGGTCTTCTATCTTTCTTTGGAAATGATGGATGCTCAGAACTTAGGTAGTTAGGTTTCTGAGGAAAGATGAGGTATGATTACACCACTGATTTGCTTTCAGGAAAATAGTATCAGACATCATGAGAGTTACTAAAGAGTCATTACACTTGAGAGCAAATATATGCTCTCAATAATAATCAGAGCAAATATATGCTCTCTTAATAATCAGCTCAGGGCCTAATGTTTTCAGCCTAGTTGCTTTGAAAGCAGTTCTTGATGAAACATGACTCACAAGATGTGCTCTGTCTTGTGGTGTATTTCCATGACAATATATAAAGAAATCACAACCAATTTTCCCCTGAGGCTTTGTGATCTGAAAGGCTAAGCGGCAGTGCCTTTGGTCTGCAAATCACCATCTAGTTACAGGACTGCAAGGTCATGGATATTATCATGTTTTAAAAAGACATATACATGAAAAAGTTTTTTCAAAAGCTGGTGTGTAGACAAATAGTGTTCAAACACTAAAGAAACATCAAAGCACAAAGTGAGTCTGGGAGGTTATTCTATGTTCAGATTAATATTGCAGACATCAGAGATTTTGAATGAGAATCTGCTGTTTTCCTGTTGCACTGAAATTAACAAAATTGCACAGCTTTCAGGTGGTAAGTATTAAGTGATGACATCTTTAAAACATCAAAGCAATGTATGGAAAAATGAGAAGTTTGCTAGAAAGAAAATTTACTTAAACAATTATATTTTAACCTTTATTGCTTCAAAAGGTATAATAACTATGGAAATAGTAAGGGAATACAATTTGTGTGTTTGTTTTTAATATGCTCTTCAGAATGATAATAAATTTTAATAATTTTAAAAATCAAGTTATGCTAGAATTGAAATACTTCTCAATTACCATGTGGTGAAAAGTAAAAGAAAAAAATTTTGATACTACAACAAATGGACAAAAAGAAAAAGGCATCTAAAGTTTTATTCTTGAAAATAAGTTACAAAATTGTGATATTTTTAACAGGGAAAAAAATTCTGAATTCAAATACATTCAATAGTGTTCCTTTTTATCTCTCAAATTCTATATGCAAATTTATTCCTTCAGCAATTAACCTTGAGTATAAACTGATTGTTTTCTAAATCACATAGTTTTGATATATAGTCTTGATTTCAATGTTATATAGTGAAGACGAACATTGTAAGCTAATTGTCTAAAAGTTTTCATAGTATACTTTTAAACATTTGAAAGTCTCCATAAGAATCCAGTTAAAATTTCTTTAACAGAAACTGTTAATTCTTATATCCCCCCATTGAAAAATATGTTTTACAGGCCACTTACATTGGTCAGAGTGCAGTGCCTGGTCCTGAGGCTGCCTGGTCAGTCACAACTGCTAAACGTGCCTGCTCTGAGGGAGTGCAGCATTTCTGAGCTGCTCGAAGGAACTGGCTTCTGGCTTAGAAATGAACATTTTACAAGGCTCTGAGAAGCAAATTCAGTCTGTCCTGGGTCCTTGAGTCTTAACTTATCTTTTAAAACCTAGCTTCACACAACTGTTTGCCATCCTGTGAGTTCATATAAACTAACTATGATTATATACAGTGTCAAATGAGTATAAGAATATTTATCCACTGAAAGGATTTATGATTTACATTATATTATTTTTTAAGGTATATGTTTTAATAAGACCTTCATACTTTTTGGACTATGAGCCTGATAAACAGAAATACTACTACTACTATTACTACTACTACTACTACTACTACTACTAGCTTAAAATACCCTACAAAATTTCTTCATAATGACTTTTAAAAGACTATAAAATTTTGTTCAGGTAGGCTGAAATTGGAAATTATGCATTTAATAGGTATTTACTGTTATTTTATTATATTTAATTCAGCAGTGTATCAGAGTATATGAAGCTTTTTAAAAGCAATTTTTTTGCTTTTTCTCTAAAATAATCAGGCTCAGCATGCAAATACTGAATCATATCCTGAAGAAAAATAAAATTCTTATTACCATTTCAAAAACATATTGAAAGCTGCTGATGTTTCACTTTCTTACATTTAAATCAGAAAGCTTTACCTTATGGCAGTCAAAAAATAATTTCTTCATAATCACTATAACCAAAGCACTTAAAACATAAACAGATTGCATGTTTTGCAATGCAAGTTTAATTGCAACGCTGCGTATAGTCATACTATGGCCTTTAAGATACTGGGAATGTAATTGATCAGACAGCACAGTCTTTCCACAATATCTTTTTATTTTTAGTTTATTTTGTAAACTCACACCCTGAGAATTCTGAAACTGGAAAACTCAAAAAGAAAACTGGGAAAACAAAAAACATGTTCAAATCATCTATAACTTACTTAGCTATGCATCTCCATTGTAGAACTTTCATCATGTTTAATTATTTTGAATGTTGTCCAAAACCCCCTAGAACAAGTGAGAAGAATCACCAGTCTTTAGAATGCTGTCTACATAATATACTGGATTTTGATTTAAAAAACAATACACTTTAGCTGCTGATGTACTTTAGTTTAATGACCCTTAAACTTCAGATGAAAGTGAAGATATTTTACTACTTAGATTATTATATTTATTTTATTGTGGTATGTTCTCAAACCGCTAAATGGTTACATTTCACATTTATTTACAGAAATATAAGTGAATATACTGACTTCAAGACAGTGGAGAATAATAAATCTTCATAGTCAACATTCCAAGAATAAAGTCTTAGTTCATATTTTAGAAGTATGGCTAGAGTGCCAGGTGTGGAGAGAATGAGAGTTGCTAGGTACTTATGTTCAGCATTTTGTACTCACTAGAATTAACAAAGAGAAACTGAAGTTAATAAAGCTCCTGTTTCCATAGCTATGAACACAATTAATTGCCTAAATCCACACATTTTACAACAATATAAAAATGGACAATCAAAACAAAAAACATTTACTGCTGAAGAGAGAAAATCTTATCCCACAAAAGAGGATGTGTTATTCCTTCTGTTGTTCATTGAAATGCTGTTTTGGCAGTAGGAAGCAGATCACAATACAGGAGCCTCTCTGCTTGCAAAACCATGATGCAAGTACAGACTAGAATGTGTGTATTAGCATATTTTTGACACCTCAGGGGCTCTACAATTTTTTATGATTGAATAGATATTAAATGGAGTTTTCTGCTCAGTTTGAAAAGCAGCATCCCACACCTCTGGTTATCAATTATCTCATGCTTCTCATGAATCCATCACTTCAGTAGCTCAGTACCAGTCAGATCAAACTTCTTCCTGACATAATGATCACGGTTGTTTTATTGAATTCTATTGTGCTCTCTAGCTTTCTTAGTCATCAACATAGAAAAATAACGTTGTTTGATGGTTTCATGGACACATTTAGAATCATTTTTCATTGGCCTGACAGTGTTTGAGTAAGGAAATACCCAGAATTTGAAGCATGCTGTCAATGGCATCTATACAAACATTGAAAGGAAAATGCTCTTGACATTTTAAAGGCATCTAGACTCTCATATTTTGTTTTCTTGAAAGCTAAATCAGTTATCCTGAGGAAAAATGCATGCAGTTGGTATTTACATTTTGTCTCTTAAAGATATCTGTTCCTGAAATAAGGTGGGGGCTGTGGGTGAGGGATGGGAAGGAGGTGGAGAAGAATATCACACTAATGTATGTTGAAACATTAGCATTGTTTGAATAAATTCCACTAATATGCAGAATCTTGCCTCTGAATGATAAAGTGGATTTTGTCTCCTACAAGTAAAGAAACCAGCAAAACCTTCCAGATTACTCACATAATGAACAGTCCCTTCATAAGTACATTAGAACAAATTCTATCTGTCTGCCACAGTTCATATCTCCAGAGCAACCTAATGTACCAATCACTACAATATTCTGTGCAATTCCTGCAGGTTCATTTTACAGACATTCAATCAGAATGGCTAAAGGCATGAAAAATATAATGTGGAATCCAGAGACAACTGAGTGATGAGGATCACATAGTATGCTTGGTTACAAA